>CANTUQ010000112.1:10922500-12160000 GCA_947683425.1 Excoecaria cochinchinensis
GTCACGTCGCGTGACCCTCGGTCACGTCGCGTGACCTGCCTATTGGGAAGGCCAGTCACGCCTCGTGACCAGCCATTCTCGCCCGTTTCTCCGTTCAGCTCATTTTTCCGAAATTTCCTAGTTTTTAACTCAGAAATGAATTTGGTATTTCTTCTGAATGGACTTTACTGTTGTATGATGCATGTCTTACTGTTTGATGCTTCGATATGCGTGATACCGTGATTTTCTGATGAATTATATTCCGTACTCTGAAATGTGATCTGAATGTCGCATAACCTGCTAGAGTCAAGTAAGTGGATAGTTAGGCATGCCTAATAGAGTCTTTAGCTGCAGCCCTCAGTTCAGTTTGGACCCCGATCAGGTCCCCGTTTGGTTCCTCGCGAACCCATCAGTATAGAATCTTGTTTAAGATTCCCTAAGTATATAAATAACATGATTTGATAAATGATATAATATTTGATTTGTACCTGTGAGGTACCCTCAGTATTCGATTCGTACCCGTAAGGTACCTTCAGTACACTCGTTATCCACTGTCTAGAGTCAGCAGGTGTTCTTTATTCGTTATTTAGAATTGTTCTGATCTGATTTGACTACCATATGGAATTTCTGAATGAGTTAATGATGAAACACATGCTGGATTATTCTGTAACGAGTATGATTGTGAGATATTGACTAGATGGCCTTTATACGTGAATACGTTTATATGTATTATGCTAACCTTTGCATATTGCCATTCTGAATGTGACATGTTTAGGCGACCATTGTGAATGGCCGTCCATAATTTATGTGTGTTTCCCCACTAAGCGTTTATCGCTTAGCACGGTGTGTTTACCTGTGCAGGTGCGGAAGGAGTTTTGCCTTGTGAGAGTCGCCGTCATCAAGCCAACACAGAAGAGTTTTTAGTGTAGGGCTATTTTTGTACCAGTGATGATTCTTTGTGTATAGAACTCTCATGTATCAGCTTCCGTTTTGGTATCTATATTTTGTATATGTAATATTATTTGTATCAGCTTGCTGATCAGAACATTATTGTAATAGGTTATTATAGTAATGCATGATCAGTCTGTGCTTTCTTTATGTAAAGTTTTTAATTATTCTGTATTTCTGAATGTATGTTATGAATGAATGTATGTTTTACTTTGTATTTGCTTGGTGGCACCTTTACTCATACGGCTTCTCACTCCTTCTCGGATGGGATCGCCTACGTGTGGGAAGGGGGTGTTACACTCACAGTGGTTACGAAGCCAAACACATGCAAATCAATATATATATATAACTACATGAACATAAAGTACATCGGTTAAAGCTAACATAAATTCATATTCTATTTCTCCTATGAAACTTAAACAATTCCTATGCACATTTGATTACATACAAAAGCTAGAATTTACATTATTACCTTAGCAATTTACAGGGACCTTATTCATACTCAATGCTTGCTAAATTCATTTAATTAACCATGGGAATAGTTATGCCTCCTAGGTTACCAAAGATACATTTGCTAACGGGGCAAATAAGTCATAACGATTCCCAATAATTTAAACATTTCCAAAATCATGCAGATTACAAAATTAATGCTTACGTTAGAACAATACATTGTTGAAACCATTTATTGTTCAAAGCTAAACAAAACATTTAGATTATTAGATTTGGTTCGGGCTTGAAATAAATATTCCAAGCTTCCTACATATCCCTATGGTAGGGAATCAGAACCACGTAGTTCTATAAAAACTTTTATACTTAAATAATCCAAGAATTAATCGTAAGTCATTTCCCTAAATTCGGTTATCTATCTCATGTGTAACGCTTATTATCTATCTAACTTACCAATCAATACATCATTCACCGTATTCATTAAAACCAAAAATAAATACATATGAATTTCTTACCAATATACTTACTGGAATTGCACAGGCAAAAGTTCCGTAGGTAAACAGCACATAACATACCTATGTTCTCATTTAAGCATATAACAAATATATATATGTATACACATAAAAAGTTTATTTACTGAATGTTCAACCATAGAAAACATGCATATCAAATATTTTAATAATTCTTTACATAAACTTCATATAAACAAACATACTCGTAACTTTTGAACAATTTCATTGCAACACCCCTACCCACGTGTAGCACACTGTATGGTGACATAGGCAGTATGCGACGTTGAGAGAGGGATGCTATCGACAAAACATGTAGCAACCAAAAATATAAGCAGAATTACATAAGTTTTTTTTTTTTTTTTAAACATAAGCATTCGCACAATACAAAAGACATTTATACTTGACAATGCATTTCTCATCAACATCTTATTACATTTCAAACACTTAATACAATACTAATAAGGGATTACATAACAAATATGGACTATACTCTCTAAACACTAACTACTACTACAGACTTGGTGGCCTGACTACCGCGGATTATCCTTGGCAACATAATTCACTCCAAACCTGCATGGATAAACACCCATGCTAAGCATAAAAGCTTAGTGGGGAAAAAAACATAGTATGGATGACCATTCACAATGGTCATCAGTCATAACACCCAATAAATAACCAAAATCCCATCATTTAAAAATATAAATACATGTTTCAAACAAACTTGAACATCTCATTTAATTGATACATAAAATTGATCATAAACGAAATATTTAATCACTTGCTTCAAATGATTTCATTATCTTCATGACATTAACTCATGTTAGTATTTCAAAATAAATATCCGGAACATGTAAGCTTTCAAAGGTGTTATCACATTTTCGCATAAGGATCCTTACCGAATCCAAAACACATATGTGCGCGAAGTGCAAACTCATGCTACATATAAGTCACAGCATACACTGCGTTCAAATTCTTATTGAGTGCATAATCTTACACAAATATTCACATATCTTTATCAATTTACACTTATGGTTCAACTCACATATTCATGTTCATTTAATGCCTGCTAAGTCAAGAGGAGTGGATAAGCGATTGAACAGACAGTACCTTACGGGTACGAATCGAATACTGACAGTACCTTACGGGTACGAATCAAACAACAATATTACATTTCTTGTTCAAAAACATTTTATTTTCACATCCAAAACATTTTCTGAGGGGATCTTAAACAGGATCCAAAACACATTAGGGGTTCACGAGGAACCAAACGGGGACCTGATCAGGGTCCAAACAGAATAGAGGGCTGCAGCTAATAGAACTCTATAGGCATGCCTATCTATCCATGACTCGACTAATGCAGGCTAACACATAATTGTTTCCTTCAATGATGTACATGTTATATTTCAATACTTTTTCAGAAGTACAGATTCTTATTATAATTGCATAATAATCATATGCATAATTCATTCATAACTAAACCAATGGCTCACATAGAATATAACAAGCATATCCTTTAACTGCATTCACCTTAGATTTTGATACATACTTAACCATTTATTTTAACTATAGCTTACATGGTATGGCATATCCCGGTATGTTATAAGTAAATCACAAATCAAAACCCATGTTAAATAGCTCAATCAATATACATCCATAGAATAGCAAAGAGTCATGCTCGCAACCTCAGTCGCGACCACGACAGAAAGCTAGATGGCCTCTGTCGCGCTTGCGACATATCACACCCCAAATCAGGCCTAGTCAGAGTTGGCAAGTTAAGTCGGGAATTGAAAGGTATTTCAGTAATTTATGCTTGAGAAAAATTGGATAATAAGGATTTAATTGCAAAGGAAATAATTAAATAAGTTTAGTGGAGGAATTTTATGGTGTGCTTGTGGTGTATGGAAGTAGGATATAAGTGGATTAAGAGGTTTTATAGTGTGGGTTTGTATGTATGGTGCCATGGATGTAAGTGGGTTTTAAGGAATGATTTGGTGTGAGAGAGGGTTGGTGCCTTAAGATATTTAAGTGAGAGATCTTTAGTGTGTGGATGATGTATGGTACATTAGTATGTTAAGTCTTAAGTGGATTGTTGGGTCCTATAGTGGCTTGACACATGGAAGGGGTAGGTAGGAGCATTGAATGAAGAGTGAGGAAAGGAGAGAGGAAAGAAAGGGGCAGATTTGCTACTCTTTCCTCACGTCTCTCTCTTTCCCTCTTTTCCTTTTCTTTCATTTTTTTTCTGCTCTAGTTACTCTCTTGTGTGTGATCAACGTGGGTTTTAAAGATTGGAGTTTGATTTCTAAGTTGTGTGCTGAGTTCAAGAGGTAAGATCATGGTTATTTGTGGTTTCTTCTTCTTCTTCTTTTTCTCCTGCGTTTTCTGGGTTTTGAAAGGGGTTCTCATGGTTTGATTTTGTGTTTCGGCTGGGCTTTGTACAAGAATCGGAAGAAGGAAGAAAGAGAAAAGGGAAAAAGAAGGTGAGATCGTGAGAGGGCTGAAGTGAAGCTTCAAATCCAGGTTTGGGAGTGTGTTTTGAATGCATGCAATGTTTGGGAGTTTTGATTTCTACATCGAGTTCGAGTTGTCTATGCCTATTCTCCTTGGATCGTGAGTTTTTGTTGTGTTTGTTGTTTTTAGAAATTTGAGTGCTTTGATATGAGTTTATGCATGAATTAAATGGGATAATTGTGTTAGTAATCAATGTGATTAATTGAGATGAATGTATATGAGGGTTGGCTTTGAAATGCTTGAGTTTTGCAATTCTGTCCCGTTTTTATTTGACCTCTGTGTATTGTTTTTCTCCTAAGTAGAGTTTTAGAACTTGAAAATGTGTACTTCGTGAGCCATTATAACCATGACTTCCATTCCTTCAGAAGTCTTAGAAATAGCCTTAGGCTAATTCTTGCTCTAAGACCCTGAAACTTTGATAAAACCGTAGTGTCTCTTTTTGTGTCGGGTTGTTTGACCAGTATGGGTTGTGGAGAGCATATCTGGTGTTTTAGATGTTCTTTTGATCTGAAAATTGTTGCAGTTTAACGTTAACATCCTAGGGAACATTTGTTAAGAAGGAAGGTTTGGCTAAAAATGAGGTTTAGAGGTCAGTTTAGGTAACACAAGTCAGGGGCATTATGCAGTCTTTTGTGGGTTCTGAGATTAGCCTCTGTCGCGAGCGCGACAAGGGTCGCGACCTCGCGACAGAAAAACCTATATTAGCCTTTATTTCTTCATTTTTGAGCCCTCGGTTAACCCGGATCAATCCCGTACCTTCCCCTCAGCTTATTATGCATGTTTAGGGTAATTAAATGACTATATAAGTAGTTGTCTTTGGAAAAACTTATGAGTATTATTAAGATTGGTGTTTTAGCTAGTAAATAACAATAGATATAACTCCGTGAAGTTTGGTTTATGGATGAGTACTATTATGTGTTGATCTCATGAGTAACCTAGGCATGATGTACCATTGGTATGAATGCATAAGATGGATGCGATTGAGATGAATGACAATTAGTGTTGACATTATAGAATGTGTAAATGGATATTGTTAGTGGCATGTTTTATTGGAATTCTTGATACGGATGTTGTGTTTGTGTTGTCAATGATGTGTGGCTTGCTGGAGATGAGGTAAGTTGATGTTTCGACGTTGGTTGAGTTTTGGGTGTTGTGAAGAGGGAATTTTCTGCAGATATCTTGTGTAAGGGTTGGAATTCCCGACTCTATCGCGAGCGTGACATCATCACGAGGTCGCGACAGAGCCCGGTGAAAGCAGCCCTAGCACGCGTCCGAGCTCTCCGCCGAGCTGTGCAGTAGAGCCTCTATCGCGAGCGCGACAGAGAGCTCGGTTGCCGAATTGTTTGGGTTAGCAGCTCACTGTCGCGAACGCGATGTGTGTCACGAGCACGACAGTGAGATGCCCTAGTTCCCTCGTGAGATCGCGAAGGTTGCCGTGATCGCGACATGGGCAAGTAGCCTCTGTCGCGAGCGCGACATCTGTCGCTATTGCGACACTCCCTGTTTTCCAAATTGAGTTTTCTTTTGTGATGCCAATGTGTGAATTCCGAACTTGTGATGCCTTTAGGTTTATACTTTGACTATTTTAGGAAGTATATTAATATAATTGGATGTATTATGCATGCACAATGTTATGAATTATATGAATGTAATATGTTAAAATATGTGCCTTGATGTGAGACATGATTTGCATTACGCATGACCTGCGAGAGTCAGTCTAGTGGATAGTTAGGCATGCCTAATAGAGTTTCGTTAGTTGCAGCCCTTTTGAATTTTTGGACCCTGATCAGGTCCCTGTTTGGTTCCTCGCGAACCCTTTATGTGTATGGATCTAGTTTAAGATCCCCTTTCATTAAAATGTTTTTGAATGTGGAAAATGATGTTGTTTTTCTCTCGATTCGTACTCGTAAGGTGCGCTTGTTCGTACCAATAAGGTACTGTCAGATAAAGTTTATGTGATTACTTCGATTTGTACCCGTAAGGTGCGCCCGTTCGTGCCAGCGAGGCACTGTTAGATTTCTCGTGATCCACTATTTTGAGTCAGTAGGTATTCTGTTCGCTTTGTCTAATATGAATATGAGAATATGATAACCGTTTGGTTAAGATTTCAGTAATATGAATCAGCTATCTTTCTGAGGTGATCATGGAAGTTTGAATGGTTTGAATAGGACTCAAGTATGCAATTGTATATGCTTACCGCCTATTTTGTATTGTGAATGTGTCTAATTGAGTGGTTGAGATGTAAGCATGTGAACTAGTATGTATAAGTACACTGGCTTGCATCATTGTATACTATGGTTAAATGTGTGAATGAGTATTTATCATATTGAAATGCAATGCATGTGGATCGACGTTTGGTAAGTGCATGTGCCATAAGATATCGATATGCTATATGTTCCTATGAACTCAGTTATCGCAATGTTTTTAATACGTAGTTGTGTGTTTGCAATTCACGGCATGATATTGTATGGATTAGAGTTGTGCAGTGGAAGTGTGGTGGTTTGATACTACACACTGGGTTTTTTATTTAGTGTAGGAATCTTGTGACATGATAAGTATGGTTTAGTACCTCTTAAGGATGCATGATGGTTGGGTGTAGTTTTGCTTGGTAATTGTGTTGCATGTGAGTGGGTTCCACTATGATAAGGATACCTTGGTATGATATGTGCATGTGCAATATTTTTAAGAGTATATGCATGGTGATGTGTTGCTATTCGATACCTCCGCAAAACCGGTAAGTTTAATGCAGGTGATATTGTATGTAGTTCTGCATGGTGATAATTGTATTCTGTTTGGTATTGCCTTTGCTATGCAAGTCTGATTATATATGTGTTATGAATATCCGCATTTGACATTCGAATGTGTTATGCCTTGGCGACCATTGTGAATGGCCATCCATATTACTTGTGTGTTCTCCCCACTAAGCGTTATCGCTTAGCACGGGCTCTCTTCCCATGTAGGTGGCAGGTTGTGTTCGGATCGAGTCGCGCATCTGCAAGGTCAGCCACATAGGAGTTAGCAGTGTTTTGTTATTTTGTTTCAGTTTCTGTATTTCGAATTCTGTAATTTTGTAGCATTTTTCTTATGTATTTGCATATGTAAGAATCTTATTGTAATTTAGTTTTCCGTTAAATGAGCCTTTTGTTTTATCGTTCACTTTATGCTTCCGCCGAGTGATCTTATGTATGCATGTGTTTATGCTTCCGCTTAGTGCTTGCGTGTGTGCGTGAGTTATTGCATGATCAGTTTGTGCCCGCAGGGTAAGTCAAGTTTTTAATTACCCGTATTTTTGTATGTATGTTTATGCTTGTATGCATGCTTCCGCGTAACGAATGTGTTTATCCGTGTGTGAGTGCATCGGGTAGCGCGCCCGCCAGCGTCCTTCCAACGGGGGCAGCGGTGGGGGTGTTACACGACACCAGTTGCGCTCGTGACAGAACCAAGCATCACACTCCTGTCAATACTCAATTGCATACCACTTCACATAAAAACATATTTACCCTTATAATTTGCATAATAATTTCATGCACAACACTCAAGAACTTCAACGCAAGTATCTTAACCATTCCATTTATTAAGAATCATTCAGAAATCAGACAGTCATAGAAAAACCTTTTGTGCTACAAAGGTTCATTTCAATTTCAGTTTAGGACACACCTAAAACAATCATTTAATACAATCTTAATATCACATACAAATTTTGGACTATAAATAAGACTGCTTGAGACTTGAATCATTAATGGTTCAATAACTTTTATAATTCTTCATATACGTGCCACATTTATTGAACATATAGTCATACTTTCACGTATCTCATTCACCTCAATCATACCCATAATTCCCTCATATATAATCCAACTTCAATACATGCATACCTATGGTTCATATTCACATTAAGCAAACTCACTTCATTTAATACCCTTCATATGTGTAACACTTAGTCTCAACCCTTAATCATATATATATACTTGTTACTAGAATACAAGCTTATATGGATTAGGGCATTATAACCCTTGAATGTCATTTAACTTGACTAAATCCCATTTTATATAATTTTAGATTATTAGTCTACCACTAGTCCTAATCATATTCATGTGTATTATCAAAGTGATATCTATTATCATAATCAATTACTAATCCTAAACATGTATTAGATAAACCCCGGAATGGTTCGGTGTAATACGGGTTCAATTAGGGAAGAAAAACATATAAAAATATACAAATTGGTTGAGAGGGAAGGTAGGGCATTGATCCATAGCAACCATGGGCTTAAAATGAAGAAGAAAACGCATTATACATGTTGTTCTATCGCGATCGCGACAGAAGCTCCCCTCAGGTGCCTTACGAGACTTGTTTTTACTCCCCTCAGCCGTTTAATGGGTTTCATGTTGCCACGATAGGCGAAGAAGAGCAGAAAGAAGAAAGCCCCCAAGTATTGAATATGATAAAAAAGATGTCATTTCTCCCTAGCGCAGGACTAGGCAAGAATTCTCAGGGGATGCCAACAGCTGTTACCACCAAGGGCCAAAAAGACAGAAGGGGCCTAGGATACACAGGTGTTGTAGAGAGGGGTGAGAAGTCAAAAATCAAAATTCCTCATATCTGGAAGATTTATGTGCCAGCAAACGCAGCATGTGCCTATACAGGGGGAGAGGAACCACAGTGGCTGGATGGAAGAATTGTGCCAGGGTCCCAGGTTTTCAATGATGTCTATGACTGGGACATTGGATTGATCAAGCCAGCAGAGGGCTTTTGGGACGAAGAAATCATGACCAGTAAGACAATTTGGGACCGTGAGATGCCTGAAGAAGTGATGACTGAGAAAATGGTAGCCACCCAGCTGAAAGGGAAGGCGAAGGTAGAGGAAAACATGCAGGAGTTGATTGGGGAGCCCCTGAAGAGCCAAAGTGATGCAGGACCGTCAACCAGCAGAGGAGGAAGAGGAAAATAGTTTAGATTTTCTTTTTGCTCCAGAACTTTTCAATGATGTTAATGACAATTTCAATCTTATTAATAAATTGAATGATTTTGCCTACTTGTGTGATGTTTCCGATGATTTCACTATGCATGATCATGATCATCCATCCATATTTGATATTGATTCAACTGATGCTACTCCATTTAATCTTGGAACCATATAAAACCCAAAAGAAATGTTAATAGCATCAAATATAACTCCTGAGGAGCAAGAAAAATTTGAGAGAATCTTAAAAAAATAGGAAAAAGTCTTTGCCTGGACCTATGAAGATGTGCCAGGAATTGATCGGGAAATTGCAGAGCATGCTATTCCCACCTATCCAGACCATAAACCCGTTAAACAGAAATTGAGAAGGCTTAGGCCAGAATGGGTAGAGAAAGTGAAAGAGGAGATTCGCCAGCAAATCAAAGCCAAGTTCCTAGTTGAGGTGCAATATCCAACTTGGTTGGCCAATGTTGTCCCCGTAGCCAAAAAAATTGGCAAAGTAAGGGTATGCGTGGATTATTGGGATTTGAATAAGGCCTATCCAAAGGATGATTTTCCATTGCCTTATATAGACGTGCTGATAGATAGCGCCGCTGCTTACGAGATGTATAACTTTGGAGATGGTTATGCGGGTTACAATTAGATTCTCAATAAAATAATTGACCGAATTAAGACGGCTTTCATCACAGAATGGGGGGCCTATGCTTATCGGGTAATGCCTTTTGGCTTCAAAAATGCAGGAGCCACTTATCAGAGGATGGCAACAAAGATATTGGATGACCTGATCCATAAAGAAGTGGAGGTATATGTGGACGATATGATGATCAAGTCAGTCACTAGAGAAGGTCATTTTGATGCCTTAGAAAACTTCTTCCAGAGGATAAGCAAGTACAACCTGCGGTTAAACCCTAAGAAGTGTATTTTTGGTGTTACCTCAGGGAAGCTCCTATGACACATAGTCAAAGGGGAATTGATATTGACCCAGATAAGGTTAAGGCCATCAGAGAAATGCCGATACCGCAGAAGGAGAAGCATGTGAGAAGCTTTCTGGGAAGGTTGCAATATATCAGTAGGTTTATTGCCAAGCTTACTTCGATCTGTGAATCGATCTTCAAACTACTTATAAAAGACCAACCAGTAGTATGGAACGAGAGTTGTCAGAAGGCTTTTGACACTGTCATAGAATACTTGCTGAATCCACCGGTGCTGAGACCGTCGCGGCCTGTCAAACCACTGATCCTATACCTAGCCATAGAGGACAGCTTTGTAGGCGCTATGATGGCCCAAGAGGACGAATTTGGAATGGAATTTGCTGTTTACTACCTTACCAAGAAGTTTTTGGCTTATGAGGTTAAGTACACAGAAGTACAAAAGATTTGCCTTGCAGTTATCTGGGCTTCTAAGAAATTGCGGCATTACTTTCATGCGTACAAGGTACAGGCAGTCGCGAAGTAGAATCCCCTTAGGTACTTGCAAAAGGCCCCGTCCTTACTTGGGAAAATGGGTAGGTGGTTGTTGTTACTTTAAGAATTCGATGTAGAGTATCTTACTCGGAAGACCATCAAGGGACGTGCAGTGGCGGAGTTTCTAGCAGAACACCCGATCCAAGGAGACTCATATGAGTTTAACTTTCCAGATGAGGATGTGACTGCCAACGGAGTTCAGGGTTGGAAATTGCACTTCGATGGAGCCGTAAACAGCAAAGGGGCAGGAGTAGGAACCATTCTGACAACTATGGACGATGAGAAGCTTCCCTTGGCGAAGAAGTTGAGATTCAAGGCTACCAATAATGAAGCTGCGTATGAAGTGTGTATTTTTGGATTGGAGGCCTTAATAGCCTTAGGAGCAAAGAATGTGGAAGTGTTCGGTGATTCCTCCTTGGTGGTCAATCAAATTCGAGGTGAATGGGCCGTGAAAGAAGAGAGGCTAATGCCATATATTCAGCGTTTGAGGGGTCTCAGCAGTCAGTTTAAAGTATGTACATTCCATTTCCTTCCAAGGGATGAGAATCAATTAGCCTATGCGCTCGCCACATTAGTATCAATGTGGGACAACCCTGAAGGAGTGGTCATGAAGCCAGTTTTAATCTATAGCTCCGAAAGACCTAGCTTCAATTCCAAATCAGTTATGGAAGTAGAAGTGGCAGATAGGAAGCCGTGGTATCATAACATTATGAACTATCTAGAGAACGCGACATTTGCAAAGGAGGCTAACGAAAAGGATCAGAGAATGATTCGCAAACTGTCCACTCAGTTCATCTGCATAGATGGGATGTTGTACAAACGACAAGCTGATGGTATCCAATTGAGGTGTTTGGATGAGAAAGAGGCCAAGAGGGTAATGGAAGAAACACATGACGGAGTATGCAGGGCCCATATGAACGGGTTGCTATTGGCCAAGAAGATCATGAGGCAAGGCTTCTACTGGCTTATGATGGACAACGATTGTTCAAAGCAAGCCAAGCAGTGCCAACTATGCCAACAGTACCTGGATTTAAGGCACTTACCAGTGTAAGAGCTACACAGCCTAACGTCACCTTGGCCATTCGCTGCTTGGGGAATAGACATTATTGGAGAGATCCGCCCTACGGCCTCCAATGGGCATAGATACATAATAGTCGCAATCGACTATTTTATAAAATGGGTAGAAGCGGAGTCCTTCCAGAAGATCGATGCGAGAGATATAGCCAGGTTCATTGAAAGGAATCTGCTTTGCAGATACGGCCTCCCACATCACATAGTGTCTGATAACGGGGTGCAGTTCATGGGGGAAACCAGGAAGCTTCTTGAGAAGTACAGAATTGAGCACCATAAATCCTCTCCCTATCGACCACAAGCTAACGGGGCAGTAGAGGCTGCCAATAAGAATGTGAAGAAGATCCTAGCTAAGATGGTCCAAACCTACAAAGACTGGGCAGAGAAGCTACCTTTTGCTCTGTGGGGTTACAGAACGACGGTGAGGACATCTACAGGTGCTACGCCGTATTCTCTGGTTTATGGGACAGAAGCAGTGCTGCCAGTCGAGGTAGAGCTCAAATCGCTGAAAGTAGTCATGGAAGCTCAGATTCCAGAGACCGAATGGGCACAACAGAGGTTACAACATTTGAATTTATTGGATGAGAGTAGGCTGAAAGCTTACTATCACAATCAGATCTATCAGAAGAGGCTGGCCAGATCATTTGGGAGGAAGGTGAAAAAGCATCCGCTGAAGGAGGGAGATTTAGTGTTCAAACAGATGAGACCAGGGGTACCGGATATCAGAGGAAAGTTTAGACCAACCTGGGAAGGACCATTCATCCTCAAGAAGCTGCTGTCAAAAGGAGCTGCGATTCTGTCAGATAGTGATGGCAATGAATTCAAAGAATCGATCAATATTGATAGACTCAAAAGGTTCCATGGCTAAAGGCTACAAAATCAAAAGAAGGGAATGAAAGCCCCGCGGGTCGAAAACTGAAAAAAAGGCGGCCTTGCTAAAATTGGGCGCCTCGTCAGGGTGAAAACCGAAAAAAAGCATCCTGGGCAAAATTTAGAGGCATGAGAGAAAATATCTAATCAGGAAAACCCGAGAGGGCTGATTGGAGACAGCAGTTTGATGCTATCAAGATTTTGGTTCCATGAATAAATGTAGTTGTGCATAATTGAATCGGTACCAAAATGATCATGTATTTTGAAATCGTACTGAAATGTACACAATTTTGTGAAATGAAATAAGACTTGATTTATTCATTTATATTATTGTCTAATTCTGCTTTAAAAAGAAACATATTGCATGTAAAACTAAACTATGCCCTACTGCTACCCTCGCTAGCTAAATGCCTCAGTCGCCGAGTTCGGTTATCAGATGATGGGCTAAGTATCCACCTTTTGTACGCGCTGGTGGAAGTGACAGAGTGATTCCCGAAGGGAGGTATGATAGTTTTCAGTGGAAGCCGACTCCAGAGCTCATGATAGCGCCAAGCAAAAGCCGCAAAAGGACTCCACCTCAAAAGGATAGAGGGAGTCTCACCACATCTTGAGTCATCCCAAGTTGACGGGAGCAACGGGCCGTAATGTAGAAAGTTGCCTCGCGAAGCCTGCATAGGGGAACGCATCCTGAAGACCCATCAACAACTGCACTGGACAAGGGAAGCCAAGCGTGTGTGAAGCTAATATCCTCATCTGATATCTCACTGAATCTGGTAATGCCCTCGTCAGGGGTCCCAGGTAAGGATAGATGCCGGCGAGGAAGAAAACACTTTGTAGAGTACTGATTAATGACTCTAGGAGGTGGCTCTGACAAAAGCTTCAATTTTTCCTGCAACCAAATCTAAAAGAAGAAACAAAGAAAAAATAAAAGCAAAAGAAAATAGAATAAAAGGCAAAGAAAAGCCGCTGGATTAAGTTGGATTTACTTCAGGCATAAATTAGTCATAGGGTTGTGTGAAAATCCGAAAGGATGCACTTCCCGCTAAGAAAAGCTAGTGTGAAAATCTACAAGGGACGCACTACCTTTTAAAATAATGACAAACCTGAAGTAATAAGGGACTTCCAGAGAATGAAGTGGTAGGCTCGATACGAACAGAGTCCAAACCCAAGATAGTCTCAGCCAGAATGAGAGGGAAAGGGGTTAGCCCACGGTGAAAGTCATCCAGAATTCCAAACAGACGGGGGTCTCCGATCAGTTCCTCTGAGGTCACGGCTAGATACTTCATCAGGTAGAAAAGGAAGAGGACACTTACGCTGTATGAGGGAATGTTGGAGAATTCATCCATTGCTTCAATCAGAGGTTCCAAAGCAAATACTGGGCCCTGAGGAACCAGACGAGCAGCCTCGGAAGGAGCTATACTTAAGGACAGAGCAATATCCCGGATTTGGATCAAACCACAGCGAGGTACGCAGGACAAAACACCAGGAGGATACCAACTCCCGATAATAGCAGCAAGTTCTTCAGGCAGGGGGCATATTTCCTGATAGGTGAACCTGAAAACATGAAAACAAGGATCCCAGAAGTGGGTTGCAGCCAAAAGAAGGTTGTAGTCTATCTTGACTCTTCACAAAAACCTCAGTCCAGAAAGGGGGGCAAGAGTGCTGTGTTCCCAAATTTGAGCATCGTCTAAAATACAGTGCATCTTGGAAAGCAAAGGAGAATTCATTTCTCAGTAGCTAAAGCCAAAGTCACAAAAGGAAATAAAGAAGGAAAAAAAACTAAGGAAAGGAACTTGCTATGAAGCTAAAATGCGAGAAAAGGCACGAAATCCAAGAAAATGCTGAATTTTATAAGATTGACATACCAACGGCTAGCCCGTCCCTATCTCAGACGGTGATCCCGTCTGTAATTGTCCACCTGGCAGTCTCTGCATCGTGCATATCACGCGCATTAATTAGGTAATTAATGAGGGTTAAAAGCGGAATCTGGAGAGACAGACGGAATGCCCGTCTGTCGCTGTATGAATGGAAAGCCCGTCGGTACTTAAATTCTATATAAAGACGCAGGTACCGACGGGCTATCACTTTCTTTTCCTTCTTCTTCACACCGACGCTTTTCCCTTTGTTTCCAGCGGTTTCCTTTCGTTTTTTTTACACCAGTTGTGAGCCTTTTACTTCTTCTTTGGGTCTTAACTTCGAGGTTAGTAAAATCCTTCCATCTTTTATTCATTTTATTTTATTTTATCATGAGTAATGTAATTTAATTTTCTTCTTTCTTCTTTTGAATTAGTAACCTTGTTAATTAATTGAAATATAATTGTTTAGTAATAAAATGCATGAATTGGTACATAGAGTAAATAGCATGCAATTTTTTCTTTTTAATGGGCACAAGATGGATTGACCTATATTGTTTAAGAACAATTAGTGATAAATGTATATTTATTTCTGAGTTTTTTTAGATAAGACATGGCTTTAGAAATGCATGCACATTGGAATCAATACTAGGAAATAGGAAGCAAAGCAGATTTGAGCATGTTGCAATGATTGCTTGGGGCCCGAGGCCTGTCCCTTCTTTTTTTGTTTTTTTTTTTTATGCAGGAGGTGGGGCACACCCTTGCCGGGGTGCTACCCAAATTTTTTTAGCAAATGAGAATATATTGCATTATTGCTTGGCGCCCGAGGCCTGTCCCTTCTTTTTTTAATTTTTTTTATGCAGGAGGTTGGGCACACCCTTGTCGGGGTACTGCCCATAATTTATCTTGCCGGTTTAGACACATTCCCGTCAGAATGCTGCCTCAATTTCTAAGCAAAGTTTCATTTATGTCTATGATGCAAAGCTAACTGTTTACCTCATTCTCAGGATGCCACCGCGATGATATGCTCCTCACGACGAGCCTGAGCCTCAGGCCCCGGGTTGGATGAATGATGAGGCTAGACAGAGATATACGGCGCTGGTTCAGGTGCAGTTCCGAGCTAGCCGCTTCATTGCTCGACCATTCCTTGAGGCTCCGGGGATGGCAGATGAGGTTGACATTCTGATAGCAGGCGCGGGATGGACGAAATTTTTGACGCCTGTCTTCCAGACTCACCCGGAGATAGTATGGCAGTTTCTTGCCATATTACAGTATGGGGGATATCAGGGATCCGACACAGAGGTTGGTGTCATACAGTTTTGGATCGAGGGCCATCATTATAGTATTACCCGTCAGCGGTTCACAGAGGCCATGGGGCTTCCGTTCGGGCAGGATGTCATAGCACCTCAGAGGTCAGTTAGACGTCAGTATTGGGTAGTTATCGCCTTGCCGGGAATGCCGTATGATCATGATAAGGCAAAGAGCACGGTACTCTCATCACAGGCCCTGCGATATGTTCACAGAGTCTTATCCAGCTCATATTTAGGACGAGCTGGTAACCCAGGATCGCTCAATGCCATAGAGATTTGGAGCTTGTGGGCCATGGTGGCAGGTCAGAGACTTAACATTAGCCATGAGATATTGGTCAACCTGGTGAGGGTATCTAGGGGGACAGCCCCTGTAGTGTATGTTGGGGGAGTTATTACCAGATTGCTTCTGAGTTTGGGAGTTCATCCAGACATCCTGGGGCGTGCTTTGGATGAGAGCATTTATGTGGATGCTCCGGCAGCTATCACTATGGCTATGATAGTACCGATACTGGGCCAGCCAGAGGCGTATAGGCTTCGTACTGTGCATGAGACCAGACGTTCATTCAGCTTACCCTCGCTAGAGCCAGTGGAGGAGCAGCCTCAGATGGAGTAGCATCAGATGGAGGACCAGCCTCAGGAGCAGCCTCGGATGGAGGAGCAGCCTCAGGAGTAGCCTCAAATGGAGCAGCATCAGATGGAGGAGCAGCCCCATATGGAGCAGCCTCAGATGGAGCACCAGCCTCCCAAGCCTCAGCAGCACCAGGAAGAGCATCCGAGTACGCCCTTTGAAATGGGGATCGAGTTCACCATGGATGAGCTATTTGCTACTCCTTCAGGGCAGAGAGTACAGAGTCCCACTCCGCCTCTGCCATCGAGAATATATCGGACTACTCCGCGGGCCCATGAGAGGTTCAGTCCATATGCTAGAGTAGGGGATCCGGGGGCATCTACTTCTATAGCTCCACCTCCAGGGCCGGCACCAGAGTCAGCTCCCCCTCCATCCTCATCATCGGCTTTCCCAGCGTAGCCAGATTTTGTTGCACTACTGGCTTCTACCTTCGTGTCCTTTGAGCACAAGCAGGAGGAGAGAGATAGGGCCCTTCTCGACCACCTCGGGGAGCGGGATAGAGTCATAATAGAGTGCTGGATCAGCAGCAGAGTATTATTCAGGAGCAGGGGAGGCTCATTGACTTTTTGAGGCAGGAGCAGGAGAGGCTTGTGGCTCAGTTGAGGCAGGAGATGAGGACCTCCCAGGATGGGGTGGCCCAGAGGATAGACGCATCCTTACAGATCGTGGATGAGTCGGTTGAGGCTCTCAGGTTCAGGATTCAAGTTCTGGAGGGTGCCATACCTCCCATTGCCCAGTCTCTTCGGGAGTTCAGGGAGCATACTAAGGATAGGCTGAAGAGTATGGGGATCGCCTCCACAGATCAGACCCTCTGCCTGGGCGACGCTTTCAGAGAGTTAGGGGGGTTGTCACTGATACGCTGCAGTTCATGACAGTATGTGCGCAGCCTTTCCTAGATGGGTTTGCTTAGGTCCAGTTCCAGCAGCAGGACCCAGCGAGAGCGCAACCATTATCCGTACCAGTGGCGGTACCTCCTAGATACCAGAGACAGGCCAGAGCTTCAGCTACATAGCGGGCTGGACCACCAGCCCCGCCCAGTCAGCCATCTGCTCCAGATGTGGGATCGTCTGGCTCTTCATCTCGGTCTCAGACAGTTCATATATTAGATGATGATGATGATCCGGAGGAGGAGCTTTCAGACTATCCACCCCTATAGCCCTTCAGGGAGTCATGATATTATTTTTGTATTTTATATTATCATGTTTACATTACATTGTACAAAATTTAACCTTTTAGTGGAAAAACATTTATGGCTAGCCTGTTAAATTTGCATGTTATTTCTTCGTGCTTTAACTCTTTTAAGAAAAGAAAAGAAGAAGAAGAAAAGGATAATTAATTATGTGATAGAAAGGATGATGAATGATAAAAAATATATTCACCAATCTAAAGTCAAATTAATTGGCGCGAGAATTAAAGAGAATCTCTTGTAATACAGGAACGTGGTTTTACACCAATTCAAAAATGACACTCAGTCAAAAAAAAAAAGAATAGTCCAGAAGGACACCCCGTTCAGAAGAGCATCTTGTTCAAAAGAGCAGTCTAGAATGACACTCAGTCAAAAAATGAATAGTCCAAATTGAAACACCCAGTTCAGAAGAGCAACCCACTCAGAAGAGCAGTCTAGAATGACACTCAGTCAAGAAGAATAGTCCAGAAGGACACCCCGTTCAGAAGAACACCCCGCTCAGAAGAGCAGTCTAGAATGACCCTCAGCCAAGAAGAAGAACAGTCCAGAAGGATGCTCGTGTTGGAAGAGCAATGATCGCACTTTATAAAGTCTAGAGAAGACTCGGTGCAACTCAGGAGAGCAATGACCACACTTTGTAAAGTCTAGAGAAGAGTCGGTGCAGCTCAGAAGAGCAATGATCGCACTTTGTAAAGTCTAGAGTAGACTCGGTGCAGCTCAGGAGGGTAAACTTCACGTTTTGTATGTCCGGAACCGACTCGACGCATCGCCACTTCACCGACAAAGGGTAAGGACTGCCTCAGGTATGCGTCTCTTTCCTTTCTTCTCTGAATTTTTGCTCATCTAGGCACTAGGGCTCTAGTTTCACCAAAATTGGGGGCAACTGTAGACACCGGGTCTTGAGGCAGTCCAGATCAGAGTTATCCGATGAAGAGATCAATGTCGATTTTCGGTTAAATGAATGAAATTCGGAGGTTTTCGTCTTTCATGTTTCGCGATGATTGAAATATTTTTC
The DNA here is from genome assembly GCA_947683425.1 of Excoecaria cochinchinensis. NCBI lineage: Eukaryota > Viridiplantae > Streptophyta > Magnoliopsida > Malpighiales > Euphorbiaceae > Excoecaria > Excoecaria cochinchinensis. The sequence continues at coordinate 10,941,254 of CANTUQ010000112.1, forward strand.
TATGGCATGGAGCTTTGAAAGAGTTTGAAAAATTTTGAAATGAGGAGTTTTGCTCCACAGACGGGATGCCGGTCTGTGGAGGGGCGCCCGTCCCTACTTGGGGTGATCACCGTCTCTAGGCATAGTGGGGACGGGCACGTGGCGGTATAGGAATGCCCGTCCCTAGTACCGCACCCCGTCTGTAGTCGATTTTCCGCGTGTGCCCTTAGTAGGGACGCCCGTCGGTAGTTGGAGGGATGCCCGTCGGTACGTAAACTGATTGGATAACGCCGGATTGGATTAAATCTAATCTGATCTCTTTCAATCCTTGGATAAAATTGGTTTAAAGTTGAACTTTAAAGTCCTTTTAAAATTCAAATTCTAAACTAATGATTATCCTAATTATCTCCAAAAAGAACTCTATAAATAGTGGATTAAATTCAATTTTTAGGGGTTAGAAAATTTGACAATTTTTGTGAGAAAAAGTAACAAGTTTTTAGAGAAAAATTCTTTGGAAAAGTTATCAAACATTTTGAGAGATTGGGTTTTTTTTAGAAAAGGTTTTGTGAGTAATTTATCAAAAAAGCCTCTGTTTATTTTTTAGACTTTTATTTGATAAAACTCCTTCCAGTTAATTGATTTCTTCAAAATTTCTCTTGCGAATTAAGTTAATTTGAGGTAACGAAATCCATTCGTTTCCATCAATACAGCCAATTCAAACACTCGATCGCTATCAGATTTTTAGAACAGAAAATACAAATTTTCTTGCCTTGATATATTTCATTTGATCCTTGTGGAGCGTGCGGGGACCGAAACCATTCGATATTCACCCAACAGGTAAAATCCGAGGGTAAACATTATGGACTAATATTTATACAATTTAAATTGCTTTACATTGATTATTTTTATTTTCTAAATTAACCATCTTTTAATTAAAACTTCGAAGAGTTTATTTTAAATTTAGCAATCAGGAGTGACCGACGGGAAGAGTGGTTTCCACTCCGTCCGCCGGTCACACTATGTTTTTAATGTTATTTTTTACCCCTTTTTATTCCCTTTATCTTTTAATTTCTTTATTTTAAGTTTCTCATCATTTTCCTTCTCTTTACTTTATTTGCAATTTTGATACTGACATGTCTATTCCTATGAGCTATTTTCGGACCATTCGGAATTGGGGTTTTAAATGATGGTGGTCGCGTCAATCTGAGGATTTACATTCGGGTTCTTTCTTTACTCTTTCTTTCATATTATGCTATTATCAAGATTATTTCAATGTCGTTAAAGTGAAAAGGGCCAAATATTTATAGTAATTAATTTGAGGTTTTCTCGAAAGCTGTGGACCAATGTCCTGTTTTTAACCAACAAATTGACACTTCTTAAAAATCGTTTTATAACAAATATGCATGCGAGGACCAATGTCCCCATCATTAACGAATATCCCGTTTTATGCATGTATTTGCACTTTTACAAATGGGAGTTGTATTCCGCTCCTGGTGTTATTGTAATTTGTTTTTGAATACTTTATTTTTTATTTTGCTTCCATTTATCGCTTTTGACGTGAATAATTGCGCCTTTAATTAAATTGCATTGTGTGGAAAGTTGGTGAAACAATAAATTCAAAACTGAAATATAATATTAATCAAGGTAGGAATAAATGAGAAGTCCATAACTCACTCTGGTCTTTGGGGCTCAATGAGGCGAGAGGTCTAGGACTTCCAAGACACCTCTTGAATCCCGCCAAAAGACTTAAATTTACAATCCTAGGCACTAGGGGGTAGAGGTAGAGACCTCCAAGAACTCTCTGGATTGTGCAAAATGGATATGTATGCGCCATCTTAGGCTCGACGAGGCTATACGACCCTTCCCAATGTTCTATTGGGTGGCGACTCCAAGAAACCTCATTGTTGCCCAAAATAGACGCTGCTTGTAAATACCTTACGAGTTTTTTATGAACCTCTCCTGATCGCCCTAAAAGAGGGCTTTCGGGTGGCCGCGAGGTTCAGTGCACGTCACACCATGTCAAATAGCTCAATCAATATACATCCATAGAATAGAAAAGAGTCGCGCTCACGACAGAAAGCTAGATGGCCTCTGTCGCACTTGCGACACCAATCGCGCTCGCGACAGAGCCAAGCATCACACTCCTGTCAATACTCAATTGCATACCACTTCACATAAAAACATATTTACCCTTATAATTTCCATAATAATTTCATGCACAACACTCAAGAACTTCAACGCAAGTATCTTAACCATTCCATTTATTAAGAATCATTCCGAAATCAGATAGTCATAGAAAAACCGTTTGTGCTACAAAGGTTCATTTCAATTTCAGTTTATGACACACCTAAAACAATCATTTAATACAATCTTAATATCATATACAAATTCTGGACTATGAAAAAGACTGCATGAGACTTGAATCATTAATGGTTCAACAACTTTTATTGTTCTTCATATACGTGCCACATTTATTGAACATATAGTCATACTTTCACGTATCTCATTCACCTCAATCATACACATAATTCCCTCATATATAATCCAACTTCAATACATGCATGCCTATGGTTCATATTCACATTAAGCAAACCCACTTCATTTAATACCCTTCATATGTGTAACACTTAGTCTTAACCCTTAATCATATATATATACTTGTTACTAGAATGCAAGCTTATATGGATTAGGGCATTATAACCCTTGAATGTCATTTAACTTAACTAAATCCCATTTCATATAATTGTACATTATTAGTCTACCACTAGTCCTAATCATATTCGTGTGTATTATCAAAGTGATATCTATTATCATAATCAATTAATAATCCTAGACATGTATTAGATAAACCCCCGGAATGGTTCGGTGTAATACGAGTTTAATTAGGGAAGAAAAACATATAAAAATATACAAATTAGTTGAGAGGGAAGGTAGGGCATTGATCCATACAAACCATGGGCTCAAAATGAAGAAGAAAAGGCTTTATATATGTTGTTCTGCCGCGATCGAGACAGAAGCTCCCCTCAGGTGCCTTACGAGACTGGTTTTTACTCAAGAATTGCATCGCAAAAATCGACCTCTAGACCTCATTTTTGGGCAAAGTGTCCTTCATAACATTTGTTTTTCTATGTCTTATCGTTAAAATGGGACAAGCTCCAGGTCATTTGGACTCCTAAATGAAGAGATATACATTAAACACTACAGACTGTTCAAATCAACCCGGCTAGACAGGAGCACGTCCGTTTATTGCCATTTTGTGGCCTCTTAGAGATAGAATTCATTTATCATTTAGAATTTTAAAGCTACTGATGTTATGATTTGAATGTCGCAATAATCATACAATTTGGAGATGTCAAATGCCAGATATGATCAAAACAACACACAGAGGTCTGGTAGGACATAAACAGGATTTTCCCTAAACTAGGGTTCATACTTTAACAATGATCTCATAACAATACAACCAAAAATTTTCAACATAATTAAACTATATATATCATCTATATCATCTATCAATTAACACATATTCACACACAATTTCCATATCCATATAATCACACATTAAATAAGCAAAACTACACACAGCCAGATATATATATCCTAAACAACATATAAGCAACCAAAGCTCCCAAACCTGATTGCCAATCCTTCTATCTTCAAGATTCTATCTTTCCTTTTCCCTTGTCTTTCTTCCTTTCCTCAATTAGTTGCAAACATCCAAAATAATAGCTCAAATTAACCCATGCATATATGCTTAAACCCATCAATCCCGTGAGAAGGAGAAGAAGAAGAAACCCAAACAAACTTACCTCTTTGTAGCAACTCAAATCTCAACCCTAGCTCTTAGATTGAAGAATAGCACATGCAAATGAAGAAGGCAAAAAATGGAGATAAGAAAGAGAGGAGAGAACGTGAGAGAGAGAGTAAGGAAGAGGGCAAATCTGATGGCTTCTACAAGAAGTGAAAAATTCTATCTTTTCTCTCCCCAATCCCCTTCCAAAACCCATTAATGCACTCACCTTTCCAAAACCCATTAATGCACTCACCAACTTCTCCACATGTCAGCCACTTATTGGACCATCACTTCCACTAACTACACTTTTACCTTCAGCTCCTTCTAATTCTCTAATAGATCCTTAACAAATTACTTTTTCCTCACCATATAAAAAATCTGCCAATTAATACTTTTATTCCTTTACAATTATGCCCTCATTTCATTAATAAAATTGCCCGATTGTCCTTAATTAACTTGCATAAATTACCAAAATACCCATAATGTCCAATTAAACTTACTAATTCCAACTAGGCCACTTTTTGGGTGTGGCATTCATATCATGCCTTATTCACATACAATTTCTTAGACAGCCAATATTCATTTATACACATTCGTTAGAGCAAACATTGATTGCTTTATCCCTTTCAATTTTATAGATATCGGTTGATTATACAAAACACATAGGTATCCGGATCTACCGCACATTTCCACATAGGTGTCCATAAAGGATCCAAAACAGAGTAGTGCGTAGAGCACAAGTCAAATGGCATTTATCTTAAATGCATCAAATGCTTATTCACATAACTTTTGCACATCATTACAGAATTTACCGGTTCATTCACGTGCTCAGAAATATATCACAAACAAACAATACACCTACTGACTCACAATAGTGGATAATGACTACATAGTGACGGTACCTTATGGGTACGAATCGAACAGCGATTGTACCTTACGGGTACGAATCGAAAAACAATATCACATTTTCTCTTTTCAAAACATTTTACAAAGGGGATCTTAATCAAGATCCGAATACAGTAGTGTTCACAAGGAACTAAACGGGGACCTGATTAGGGTCCAAACAGAATAGAGGGCTGCAGCTAAGAGACTCTAGTAGGCATTCTTAACTATCCACTAGATTGACTCTTGCAGGTCAAGTGAAATCCATCAAGTCATATTCATGTAATTCATACAATAATCCATGCATAAAATAATTCATGTTCCAAAACACAACATATAATTTGTCATGGATAGCATATTATTTATCATGAATAACACACTATTTTTTTATAAAGAAATCATAATATTACCAATATAAGCAAGATCATATAGTATACAGTGGTAAAAAGCCATAAAAAAAGACATTTGAAACCCATTTCAAGAAAACAGAGCACTTTAGAAAAATATAGCAGACATGCATCATTGTCGCGATTGCGACTAGTGTCGCCCTAGTAATAGAATGTCATGGCTAAGGGCACTGAACAATCTTCACGAGTCATGAAGGTGGTTCACAAATCGTGAGTGTTGCTCACGTGCTCACCGAAGGCTCATGACTCGTGAACCTTATTCACGACTCATGAGCTTTGTTCACGACTCGTGAATGTGCCCTCTGTCTTCAGTGCAATCCACACGCGAGAGCCGAATTTAATGCCGCTGTCGTGCTCACAAAATTATCGCGATTGTGACAGTGTCATGACCTCCAGTTCTCAGCAGAAACGCAGAATTGAAAACCCAGAATTTTCAAATCAAAACCATTTTCACCCAAATCATACCTGAACTCAATCTTACCTCCAGAATTGCCTTCCATGCCCCACAAACAACATAAAACACAATTTTCCAATAATTAATTAAACTCAAATCATAGATTTCATAAAACAAAATCTCAACAATAGAAAATCAGAAGATTCTACAGTAATTTCATTCAATCTCACAATCACTTCAATAATTCCACAATCATGCAAAATTATCCATCACAACTAAAAACCCATATCATGTATAACAATATAAGCCTAATTACCCATCATAAATTTCCATAAATTCATGAAAACCCAAAAAATCCAATATGAACATCAAAACACAAGAAATTCCCAAACCTTTTTTGAAGCACAACCCAGCTATCCTTTCCAAACTTCAACCTTTAAATATTCTCTTTGCCCTTGCTTTGCTTCTTCTTATCATCAACAACTCGCACAAACAAAACCCAGGAATCACTTAACCAAGAACCCTAACTTAAAATCAAGTAAAACCAGAAGAAGGAGAAACCCAAAATGCAGGAAACCCTAACCCCAAACACATACCTCTTCAAAGCTAACCCCAAGCTCAACCAAAGCACCAACAAGCACCAGCAATAAGAAAGACAAGGAGGAAAGCCAGCAAATGAAGAAGAAAAGAGGAAGAGGGAACGGGAAGGACAAGAGAACGGGAATGTAAAATTCCCCCATTCTACCTCTTCTTTTCCCCTTTTCTTTCTACTTCATTCAATGCACACACCTACCAAGTCCACATGGAAAACTCCCATTAGCTCAAATCAAAATATCTTGTCCTATTATTCTTTGGTCCTAGGCAAATCCTACTTAAATCCTTGGCAAACTTACACTTCACTCACTAACACAATAATTCCTCACTTGAACTTTAATTAATTCTTCAATAAGTCCCAACTCATACTGTCACACCCCGTTTACCCCCTAGTAGTATGAGCCATGTATGTGTGTAAATTTATAAGTATTTTGGCATGTGACAAGGGTATTGTGGGGTATATTGCATGTTATAAGAGTTATTTTAATATGTGGGTGCACATATGTTAGTAGGGTGTGAATTAGTTGGGAGATACTTGTGTGTGCATGCATATACAATTGTGGGATGTGAGTAATGGTGTAGTGATTGTGTGTTTTACTCACACATTAGTAGGGTGTTTTAAGTTGGGTTTTGATTGTGTGTAGTGAGCATACCGTAGTAGAAGGAATCTATATGGGGTATCATTGTGTGTGTTGCTCATACATATGTGGGGTGCATTATTAGAGTGTTTTATAGTGTGTGATTGACATATGATGGTTAGGTGTGAATGATTAGTTTCCACCAATAGGAAAGTGACAAGTGTTAGGGTTAGGAAAAGAAAAAAAAAATAAAAAGAAAATAGAAAAGGGAAAGAGCAGAATTTGCTCTTCATTTTCCCGTAGCCTCCTCCCCTCCTCATCTCCTTCTTCTTCTTTGCTCTTCTTTTGTTTTCTCTAAGCTTGGATTCAAGCCCTTGGTGGTGGGAATTGATCACACTTTGCATTAATTAGTGAGTTCATGCATCTCTTTTGTGTAGTCTTCTTCTTCTTCTTTCTTCTACATATTTTCTGGTTTTGGATTTGTAAGTTAGGGTTTTGAGTTTGTGTATTTTTGTGGTTTGATGCTTAGTTGAGCCTTCTCGCGATCCTAAAGGCAAAGAGGTTGCTGGATCCAGTGGAGTCAAGTGATTGAGCTCCTAATTTTCAGGTTTGGGAATTGGTTTGTTGATTTATGTGTTAATGGTTTTTAATAACTGAATTGAGTATTCTGAGATGTTAATTTATGTGTCGTAATGGTTTGGATTAAATTTGGTGAATTGATGGTGTCAAATGAGTTGGTTTGAAGCTTGTTGAACTTCATAGTGCAAATCTGTTTTTGAGGGTCAGATTGACCTTTGGTCATTCTTTTTAGTATAAGTTGAGTTTTACAACTCCAAAATACATGATTCCAGTTGGGTTAGAACCACAACTTCCGTATCTAAAACTTTTTAGAAGTAACCATAATTTAATTCGGACTCTAACTATTTTAAAATCGCCCATTACAGTAGCAAAAATCATCAGGTGTGTCTGTGGAGCAGGGTAGAGAAATTTGAGTATATCTCCCCGATTTGCGTTCCAAATGATCTGAAAGTTTGTCACCAGAAAGATAACATCTTGAGAATTAATTGTAATGAAGATAAGTTTGTCTACAAATGTCATTTAGAAGTTCAAAAATGCATATAGATTCAGTAAATTAATTCTGCCTTGTGTCTAATAATTTTGGGAACTGGTTGGAAAGCACAGCTGTGCTTTTGGGTAGGACACAGCTGTGTTTTTGCTTTTAGATCGACCATATACAGCAGAGCACAGCTGTGCTTTATAAAAAAGCACAGCTGTGTTTTAATAAAATTGTCCCTCTTCACCAATTCATCCTAGAATCGATCCTACACCTCCGAATTAGCCCCAAAGTGTCTAGAAACGCCTGAAAAATTTAATGTTACTTATTTTATAATTAGGTAATGAGGATATATAATTAAATTACCTATGAATTGAATAAATTCTTATAACGAAAAATTAATTAATATGATGATTAACCATGAATTAAACTATAAGTATAATTTGCTAGATGAATAAATACTCATGACGAGAATTATATAACATGTGTATAATTTATGATTAAGGCATTAAAACTAATATATTATTTGATTAAATCTAATTTAATTAGGAAGCAAGAACTTGTGATTTGAATATTATGCCTTACATTTTATAATTGTATTTTTGCTATGCTAAATGTTTGCATGCCATATTATGCCTTAACCTATGAACCAAATGTGTCATGCTTAAATATAATTGATTTATGTATGTTAAATTCAATGGTTATTCATATTGAACAAATGTGTAACTCAATGTGAATTGTATTATACATGACCTGCAAGAGTCAGTTTAGTGGATAGTTAGGCATGCCTAATAGAGTCTTTTAGCTGCAGCCTATATGGATGAATTATATGGATGATTTGGATCCTGATCAGATCCCCGATTGGTTCCTCGCGAACCCTATAAGAAAATGTGTTTGAATCCTCGCGATTCTTATTAATATGATGAATCTTGTTTAAGGGCCCCTATAAAGGTTTTATAAATATAAAATAAAAATGGTTTTCGATTCGTACCCGTAAGGTATCGCTATACGTCGATTCGTACCCGTAAGGTATCGCTATGCGTATACTCGTTATCCACTATTATGAGTCAGCAGGATCTTTAATTGATATGTGATTTGTTATGTTACCGTTGATTATACAAAAGTAATAATTGAATGAGATAATATGGATATGGATATAAACATGAGATGCTGAATATATGGTTATAAATTGGAGCCTATATGTATACATATTATGACATGAATCATGTATATGCCATTATGAATGTGATATGCCTTGACGACCACTGTGAGTGGTCGTCCATATAATATGTGTGAATCCCCACTAAGCGTTTATCGCTTAGCACGGTGTGTTTACCCGTGCAGGTAAATATGAAGCTTTGTTTAAGAGAGTCATTGCAGTCCAGCTAACAGAGCAAGGTTTAGAGTTTGGAGTTTATTTTATTATGGTTGATTCTTTTATGTAAAGAACTTTTGATATTGGTTTGGAAAATAGCTTCCGCTGGTGTATTTGTATTTGGGCCTGTAATATTATTACATTTATGATGAGTGATAACATGCGATGTATTATGAAAATTTTAAATTGCCCTGTATTTCAGTACGCATGATTATGTATGATATGTGTATAAATTGTTCCGCGTTCCGCATCTGCTTGGTGACACCCCGACTCATACGGGTATGGGTAGGGGTTGTAACAGGTTTTGGTATCAGAGCCTAGGTTTAGGCATTTTCTGGGTGATGTTGTGATTGTTGTGCGTAAATGTGTCTATGTTTAGGGCTGTGTTGGCTGATTCAGTTATTTCTTGTTTTGTTATAGATGGCCTCGAATTCAAATCGTGGTTTACTTGAGGAATCGGCTGAAAGTGTAAATCCTCCAGCAGTTGATCCTTCAGCATCTTTATCGGCACAACCAGCTAGGGTGCAACCCGAGCCTGCTGCTGCTGCTTTTGAGGCTATGTTCAGAATGAATCAGAATATGGCTCAGGTTTTGGAAAGAATGGCTGCTCCGAGAGCTCCTTTAGAGAGTTTGAGAAGAGCTGGTGCTGAAGATTTCTATGGGACTGGTTTAGGGGAATCAGAATTAGCAGAGAAATGGTTGGATAAATTAAAAAGGACTTTAAAGGAAATCAGATGTCCTCCGGATCAACAAGGAGAGTGTGCAGTGGCTCTGTTACAAGGTGCAGCATATTCATGGTGGGGATTAGTGAGTAGGCAACCTCAGATACCTGATCCTGTGTCTTGGGAGTTCTTTGAGGAGGAGTTTAAAAAGAAATATATCACTCAAGCTTATAAAAATGCTAGATGGGCAGAGTTCCTAAACTTGAAACAAAGGGCTATGTCTGTTTCTGATTATGAAAAAAAGTGTACTCGGTTGGCTCAGTATGCCCCAGATGGAGTTATGACAGAGGATTTTAGATGTAAGCAATTTGAGGCTGGATTGAATGAATCCCTGAAGGTGCCTTTGATTCCCTTGAAGTGTTTACCAGGAGTTACTTACTATCAGCTTACGGAGGCTGCAATGTTGGCTGAGACAAGTGAAACAGTGCGAAGAGAAAATGTTCAGAGGAGGAATATTTCAAGGGGTGGTCCATCCTTATCTTCGGGTAAGAGATCTCGAGACGCGCATCATCAGTTCTCTACTGGTTCAGCTACTAGGGGCAGAAGACAGGGTTCTGCACTGTCAGGTTCTAGTAGAGGTTCAAGCAGGTTGAATGTATTATCTGAGTGTCAGTATTGCGGTAGGATTCACCGGGGTGAGTGTAGACGACTCACGGGTGGATGTTTTAGGTGTGGAAGCACAGAACACTTGATGGCCAGTTGTCCGAGGATGAATAACAATTTGGGTCCTCAGAGAAAGGCAAGCAGGGTTGGTTCCAATGTTACTCAGGCTACTTATGGTAGAGGTAGAGGTAGAGGTCGAGGCGGTCAACCTAGAGATGGAGCTGTGTCTGAGTCAGTTGAGCGTCTGACACCAGTTGCAGTCAGAGCTTACGCTGCTAGAGCTAGAGAGGAGCAGGATGGTCCTGATGTGATTGCTGGTAAGTTCTTACTCCTTGACACTGAGTTATATGCCTTAATAGATCCTGGTTCCACACACTCATATTTGTGCACAAATAAAATTGTTAATAAGTTACATGTGATAGATCAGTTAGAGCATGAGGTATGTGTGACCAGTCCATTAGGGCATAGTGTCAATGTGAGTAGAGTGTATAAGAGTTGTCCTTTGATAATTGAGGGAGTTGAGTTTCCTGCGGATCTGATAGAGCTACCATTCAGAGAGTTTGATCTGATTTTGGGTATGGATTGGTTGGATAGACATCGAGCTGTGGTTGATTGTCATAGGAAGACTTTTGTGCTTCGAGATAGAAACCGAGATCCAGTTTTTGTAAAAGGTTTGGGTGCTAGTGCTTTGCACAATGTGATTTCTGCGATGCAAGCCAAGAGGTTTATCAGAAAAGGGTGTGAGGCATTCTTAGCTGTGGTTTTGGATTCTAAGAGGGATCAAGTAAAGATTGAAGATATCCCAGTTGTGCGGGAGTTTAGTGATGTTTTTCCAGGTGATTTGCCAGGGTTACCTCCTGAGAGAGAAGTGGAGTTAGCTATTGAGATTATGCCAAGTACTACACCCATATCGAGGGCACCTTATCGGATGGCTCCTGTAGAGTTGAGAGAACTTAAAACTCAATTACAAGAGCTGTTGGATAAGGGGTTTATTCGACCTAGCATAGCTCCATGGGGAGCTCCTGTTCTATTTGTTAAGAAGAAAGATGGTTCCTTGCGGATGTGTATCGACTACAGACAGATTAACAAAGTCATAGTAAAGAACAAGTATCCATTGCCAAGAGTTGAAGATTTATTTGATCAGCTTCGAGGCGCAGGTGTTTTCTCAAAGATAGATCTTCGGTCTGGGTACTATCAGCTACGGGTCAAGGATGAGGATGTGATTAAGACTGCATTTCGAACTCGGTATGGCCATTATGAGTTCCTTGTTATGCCATTTGGTTTGACCAATGCTCCAGCGGCTTTTATGGATTTGATGAACCGAGTGTTTAGGCCATATTTGGACGAGTTTGTTGTGGTATTTATAGATGATATCTTGGTGTATTCCAAGGATGAGCGTGAACATGAAGATCATCTTCGGATAGTTTTACAAGTTTTGAGAGAGCATCAGTTGTTTGCCAAGCTGAGCAAGTGTGACTTTTGGCTTCGTGAAGTTTCATTTTTAGGTCATATAATTTCTGCTAAGGGTATTCAAGTGGATCCAGCAAAGATAGAGGCAATTGTTGATTGGAAAGCACCTAAAAATATTCAAGAAGTGAGAAGTTTTCTTGGTTTGGCGGGTTACTACCGTCGATTTGTTAAGAGTTTTTCAGTGATTGCCGCCCCGATGACAAGATTGTTGAGAAAAGGAGTCAGATTTGAGTGGTCAGATAAGTGTCAGGCTTGTTTTGAGCAGTTGAAGAAGTTGTTAGTTGAGGCTCCTATACTTACTCAACCCATCTCGGGTAAAGAGTTTGTCATCTATAGTGATGCTTCAGGTGTTGGTCTTGGCTGTGTTTTGATGCAAGAAGGCATGGTTGTGGCTTATGCTTCTCGACAGTTGAAACCACATGAGAGGAATTATCCGACACATGATCTAGAGTTGGCTGCTGTGATCTTTGCTTTGAAGATTTGGCGTCATTATTTGTATGGAGAGAAATGTAGGATCTTTACAGACCACAAGAGTTTGAAATACTTTCTCACACAGAAGGAATTGAATATGAGACAGCGTCGTTGGCTTGAGTTGTTCAAGGATTACGACTGCATTGTGGATTACCATCCAGGTAAGGCCAATGTAGTCGCTGATGCTTTGAGTCGGAAGTCGATGTCGGCTTTATTTTTGAGACGGTTTAGATGGAGATTTGATTTAGATGGGGCTTTGATTGCTCAGTTGAGAGTTAAGCCTACCTTGAGACAGAAAATTATTGATGCTCAGAGGTATGATGAGAAGCTACAGCGGATTGTGCAAGAGGTCAATTTGGGAAAACAGTCAGAGTTCTCCGTTCAGGATGGAGTGATTATGTATAGAAATCGTTTGTGTGTACCAGAGGGGGAAGAGTTAAGAAGACAACTTATGAGTGAGGCACATTGTACAGTTTTCACTATGCATCCTGGTAGTGAGAAGATGTATCGAGACATGAAGCAATTCTTTTGGTGGTCTGGTATGAAAAGGGATATTACAGATTTTGTATCTAGATGCTTGACATGTCAGCAAGTTAAGGCCGAGCATCAAGTTCCTTCGGGTTTGCTCACGCCTTTGTCTATTCCCGAGTGGAAATGGGATGATATAGCCATGGACTTTGTAACAGGTTTACCTTTAACTCAGAAGAAACATGACTCAGTTTGGGTGATAGTGGATCGACTTACGAAGTCAGCTCATTTTCTACCAGTTAGGATGGATTATCCGATGGATAGATTGGCCAGTGTTTATGTGGATGAGATAGTTCGGTTACATGGAGTGCCTTTGTCCATAGTTTCAGATCGGGACCCGAGGTTCACATCTAAGTTTTGGAAAGTTTTACAGCGAGCTTTGGGTACCAGGTTGAACTTTAGCACAGCATTCCATCCTCAGACAGATGGTCAATCTGAGCGGGTTATACAGATTCTGGAAGACATGATGAGGGCTTGTGCTTTGGATTTTCCAGGTAGTTGGGATAAGTATGTGTCACTCATGGAAGTTGCCTACAACAATAGTTATCAGTCGAGCATCGGTATGGCTCCATATGAGGTTTTGTACGGTCGACAGTGCAAAACTCCAGTTTGTTGGACCGAGTTATCTGAGAGGTCAGTGATTGGACCAGATGTGGTTAGAGACACAGAAGAAAAGATCAGAATTGTACAACGGAATTTGAAAGCGGCTAAAGATCGACAAAAGTCATATGCAAACCTGAAGAGGAAAGATGTGCACTTTGAAGTTGGGGACAAAGTTTTCCTTAAGGTATCTCCTTGGAGAAAAGTACTTCGATTTGGAAAGAAAGGTAAACTTAGTCCTCGCTACATCGGACCGTATGAGATTTTAGCTAAAGTTGGTCCGGTGGCCTATAGATTGGCATTACCGATGGAGTTGTCTAAGTTGCATGATGTGTTCCATGTTTCGATGCTTCGTCGGTATAGATCAGATCCTTCACATGTTTTGTCGGTTCAAGATGTGCAAGTGCAGCCTGCTTTTTCTTATGATGAGGAACCAAAAGCTATTCTAGCCCGAGAGGTAAGACAATTAAGGAGTAAACAGATTCCTTTGGTTAAAGTATTATGGGATCACCATGGAGTCGAAGAAGCAACTTGGGAAACCGAAGAGTCAATGAGAGCTCAGTATCCGCAATTGTTCAGTTCAGGTGAGAATTTCGAGGACGAAATTCTTATTAGTAGGGGAGAATTGTCACACCCCGTTTACCCCCTAGTAGTATGAGCCATGTATGTGTGTAAATTTTTAAGTATTTTGGCATGTGACAAGGGTATTGTGGGGTATATTGCATGTTATAAGAGTTATTTTAATATGTGGGTGCACATATGTTAGTAGGGTGTGAATTAGTTGGGAGATACTTGTGTGTGCATGCATATACCATTGTGGGATGTGAGTAATGGTGTAGTGATTGTGTGTTTTACTCACACATTAGTAGGGTGTTTTAAGTTGGGTTTTGATTGTGTGTAGTGAGCATACCGTAGTAGAAGGAATCTATATGGGGTATCATTGTGTGTGTTGCTCATACATATGTGGGGTGCATTATTAGAGTGTTTTATAGTGTGTGATTGACATATGATGGTTAGGTGTGAATGATTAGTTTCCACCAATAGGAAAGTGACAAGTGTTAGGGTTAGGAAAAGAAAAAAAAAGAAAAAGAAAATAGAAAAGTGAAAGAGCAGAATTTGCTCTTCATTTTCCCGTAGCCTCCTCCCCTCCTCATCTCCTTCTTCTTCTTTGCTCTTCTTTTGTTTTCTCTAAGCTTGGATTCAAGCCCTTGGTGGTGGGAATTGATCACACTTTGCATTAATTAGTGAGTTCATGCATCTCTTTTGTGTAGTCTTCTTCTTCTTCTTTCTTCTTCATATTTTCTGGTTTTGGATTTGTAAGTTAGGGTTTTGAGTTTGTGTATTTTTGTGGTTTGATGCTTAGTTGAGCCTCCTCGCGATCCTAAAGGCAAAGAGGTTGCTGGATCCAGTGGAGTCAAGTGATTGAGCTCCTAATTTTCAGGTTTGGGAATTGGTTTGTTGATTTATGTGTTAATGGTTTTTAATAACTGAATTGAGTATTCTGAGATGTTAATTTATGTGTTGTGATGGTTTGGATTAAATTTGGTGAATTGATGGTGTCAAATGAGTTGGTTTGAAGCTTGTTGAACTTCATAGTGCAAATCTGTTTTTGAGGGTCAGATTGACCTTTGGTCATTCGTTTTAGTATATGTTGAGTTTTTCAACTCTAAAATACATGATTCCAGTTGGGTTAGAACCACAACTTTCGTATCTAAAACTTTGTAGAAGTAACAATAATTTAATTCGGACTCTAACTATTTTAAAATCGCCCATTACAGTTGCACAAATCATCAGGTGTGTCTGTGGAGCAGGTTAGAGAAATTTGAGTATATCTCCCAGATTTTCGTTCTAAAGGATCTGAAATTTTGTCACTAGAAAGATAACATCTTGAGGATTAATTGTTATGAAGATAAGTTTGTCTAAAAATGTCATTTAGTAGTTCAAAAATTCATATAGATTCAGTAAATTAATTCTGCCTTGTGTCTAATAATGTTTGGGAACTGGTTGGAAAGCACAGCTGTGCTTTTGGGTAGGACACAGCTGTGCTTTGGCTTTTAGATCGGCCATATACAGCAGAGCACAGCTGTGCTTTATAAAAAAGCACAGCTGTGTTTTAATAAAATTGTCCCTCTTCACCAATTCATCCTAGAATCGATCCTACACCTCCGAATTAGCCCCAAAGTGTCTAGAAACGCCTGAAAAATTTAATGTTACTTATTTTATAATTAGGTAATGAGGATATATAATTAAATTACCTATGAATTGAATAAATTCTTATAACGAAAAATTAATTAATATGATGATTAACCATGAATTAAACTATAAGTATAATTTGCTAGATGAATAAATACTCATGACGAGAATTATATAACATGTGTATAATTTATGATTAAGGCATTAAAACTAATATATTATTTGATTAAATCTAATTTAATTAGGAAGCAAGAACTTGTGATTTGAATATTATGCCTTACATTTTATAATTGTATTTTTGCTATGCTAAATGTTTGCATGCCATATTATGCCTTAACCTATGAACCAAATGTGTCATGCTTAAATATAATTGATTTATGTATGTTAAATTCAATGGTTATTCATATTGAACAAATGTGTAACTCAATGTGAATTGTATTATACATGACCTGCAAGAGTCAGTTTAGTGGATAGTTAGGCATGCCTAATAGAGTCTTTTAGCTGCAGCCTATATGGATGAATTATATGGATGATTTGGATCCTGATCAGATCCCCGATTGGTTCCTCGCGAACCCTATAAGAAAATGTGTTTGAATCCTCGCGATTCTTATTAATATGATGAATCTTGTTTAAGGGCCCCTATAAAGGTTTTATAAATATAAAATAAAAATGGTTTTCAATTCGTACCCGTAAGGTATCGCTATACATCGATTCGTACCCGTAAGGTATCGCTATGCGTATACTCGTTATCCACTATTATGAGTCAGCAGGATCTTTAATTGATATGTGATTTGTTATGTTACCGTTGATTATACAAAAGTAATAATTGAATGAGATAATATGGATATGGATATAAACATGAGATGCTGAATATATGGTTATAAATTGGAGCCTATATGTATACATATTATGACATGAATCATGTATATGCCATTATGAATGTGATATGCCTTGACGACCACTGTGAGTGGCCGTCCATATAATATGTGTGAATCCCCACTAAGCGTTTATCGCTTAGCACGGTGTGTTTACCCGTGTAGGTAAATATGAAGCTTTGTTTAAGAGAGTCATTGCAGTCCAGCCAACACAGCAAGGTTTAGAGTTTGGAGTTTATTTTATTATGGTTGATTCTTTTATGTAAAGAACTTTTGATATTGGTTTGGAAAATAGCTTCCGCTGGTGTATTTGTATTTGGGCCTGTAATATTATTACATTTATGATGAGTGATAACATGCGATGTATTATGAAAATTTTAAATTGCCCTGTATTTCAGTACGCATGATTATGTATGATATGTGTATAAATTGTTCCGCGTTCCGCATCTGCTTGGTGACACCCCGACTCATACGGGTATGGGTAGGGGTTGTAACACATACTTCACAATTTTACCATTAACTGTACTTGCTAAAACTTTCACTTAAATTTATAAATGGTCTAGTTGACATACTTAACACTTTAATTTTTACCCAAATCCTTCTAGGGTACTATTCGGGGTGTGACATCAATCGTGGTTACACATGTCGACAAGCTGACGTTTATCAATTACGTAACCCAACCGTGGTTTCAAATGTCGACAAGCTAACGTTCATCAATCATGCATCTCAATTATGGTTTCACACATCGACAGCGGCCGAGGGGAAAAGGCCCGTCGTGAGTCGCACCTGCTGTCGCGACTCGTGACAACGCTGCCACGTTCTTCATAAGAGAGAGGGGTCACGAGTCGTGATCCTTGCTCATGACTCGCGACACAGCTCCCTCGCGACTCACAAGAGAGAGGGGTCACGAGTCATGATCCCTGCTCATGACTCGTGACTGCCCACTCACAGCTTCAGCCATCTTCACGACTCATGATGATGCCTTGCGCCACTGCCGAGTCGTGCTGCCTCCTCATGACTCGGATGAAACTTCTCAGCAAGCTATCCACGGAGGTGAACTACATGATTCTGTCACGATTGTGAGAAGTGTCGCGCTCATGACAGCATCGTGTTTTCCAATTCCAGTAGAAAACGTGCAACTCGTAACTTAACAAAATCAAAACCCATTTAACCCAAAATCATTTAACATGCAAAAATATGTAAATTCTTACCTCCAGTGCCTCCAAAACATGCTAAAAAACATAAAGAATATAATAATCATGCACTTGAATGCTAGAAATCAATACAACTAACAAACCCAGAATTTCATCTCATAATCATATACTTTAGTTCAAAATGGACAAGTAAAGCATTTTAACTCTATCATCTCAATCACTAACATGCATCACTAACTATCCCATCAGTTAACACATGCATAACCACATATTCACAAATAATCCAAGAGAACAGGGCAATCCAAATCCAAATAAACTCATCCAAGAACATAACTCCCAAACCTAACAATGAAGCTTCAATCCAACTCTTCAAAATCCAGCCTTCTCTTTTCCCTTGCTCTTCCTTCTTTCCTCCGTTTCTTGCACAAAAACCCAGTCAATACACACTCAAGTTAAGCCATGCATTACACAACTAAAACAAGAAATGATGAAGGAGAAGAACCCAAAGAAATTCCAAAAAATCCAAGCACTTACCTTCACAACCCAGCTCAAATCAAAATTCCAACCTCAAAGCCCTAGATCCACGTTAGGCAAAAGTAAGAGAGAGCAAGAAGAAATAAAGAAGAGGAAGGAGAAGAAGAGGAAGCGTGAGAAAGAAGAAAATATGCTTTTCTTCCTTTCCTCTCTCCCTCACTCACTTCACATTAATTACTCTCACCTACCCATGCCACATGACACCATCCTAATGGACCAAATAATCCACTTTAACTTTCATGTCCCATGGCACCATACACAACACACATAATATAATCTCTTACAAATACTTTACATCCTTGGTACCATACACCACATGCAAACCATATAATTCCTCCTCTTAACATACTTAATATAAATTCTTCAATTAGGTCCTCAATTACACAAATCCCACATGCATAATTACTAAAATACCCTTTTATTTCTGACTTAACACGCGAATTCCGATTAGGCCCTTTTTGGGTTGTTACATGGTTATTACTAGTTGAGAATTAATGATGCGGATGTTGTGAAGATGGCTTTTTGGATGCGTTACGGTCACTATAAATTCTTAGTGATGCCATTTGGGTTGACTAACGCCCCCACAGCTTTCATGGATTTAATGAACAAGGTGTTCAAACAGTATTTGGATCATTTTGTTGTAGTGTTCATTGAAGACATCCTAGTTTATTCCAAGAGCAAAAGGGATAATGAGGAATATTTGAGGTTAGTATTGCAAGTGTTGAGGGACATTCCTTGGGCATGTGGTTTCGGCTGAAGCTATACGGGTAGATCCAACCAAAGTTGAAGTAATATTGAATTGGTTGCCACCTAAGTCTGTGCCAGAAGTGAGGAGTTTCCTTGGTTTAACCGGTTATTATAGGCGGTTCGCTAAGGGATTTTTAGTGATAGCTTTGCCTTTGACTCGGCTTCTCCGAAAAGAGGTTAAGTTCAATTAGTCTAATAGGTGCCAAGCAAGTTTTGAGCAGTTGAAGGATATGCTGATTAAGGCTCCTGTACTTACTCAACCCGTTTTAGGTAAAGAGTATACTATGCATAGTGATGCCTTAGGTATAGGATTGGGTTGTGTTCTGATGCAAGATGGCAAGGTGATCGCTTATGCTTCCAGGCAGTTGAAGTCTCATGAACAACACTATCCGATGCACGACTTGGAATTAGCAGCGGTAGTATTTGCTCTTAAGGTTTGGCAATATTATTTGTATGGGGAAACTTGTAGGATCTTTACAGATCACAAGAGTCTGAAATATCTGCTAACTCAGAAAGAATTGAACTTGAGGCAGCAAAGATGGTTGGAGTTATTCAAAGACTATGACTGTATTATTAATTACTATCCGGGCAAGGGAAATGTAGTGGCAGATGCTCTAAGTAGGAAATCAGTTGTGGCTCTGTCTCTGGATAGAGGAAGGTGGAGATTTGATTCAGAAGGAGCACTAATTGCTCTATTGAAAGTTAGACTGAGTTTGAGACAACTGATAGTGGATGCATAGTTGAGTGACCCGGTATTGTAGCGTGCTTTTCATATGGTAAGAGAAGGTAAACAAACTGATTTTTTTATAGATTGTGATGGAGTACTCAGATTTAGGAACCGATTGTGTGTGCCTAATGTGAGTGATGTGAAGAAAAGACTTTTGTAAGAAGCTCATTTGTCAGTTTTCACGATGCATCCAGGAGGAAATCAGATGTACAGAGACCTTAAGCAGTTTTGTTGGTGGCCGAGTTTGAAAAAGGACATAGTGGAGTTTGTTTTAAAATGTGTGGTATGCCAGCAAGTAAAAGCTGAACATCAAGTTCCAACAGGATTATTACATCCCTTACCCATTCCTCAATGGAAGTGGGATGACATTACGATGGACTTTGTAGTTGGTTTACCATTGACACAGTGCAAGCATGATTTAGTGTAGGTGATAGTCGGCCGGTTGTTGAAGTCAGCACACTTCTTGCCAGTTCGGTTAGACTATTCCATAGATAAGTTGGCAGAGATATATGTGAATGAGATAGTAAGGCTTCACGGAGTTCCAATCTCTATTGTGTCTGATCGGGATTCGAGGTTTACTTCAAAGTTTTGGAAGGAATTGCAGTCAGTTTTTGGTACTCCGTTAAACTTCAGCACTGCATTTCACCCTTAGACCGATGGTCACTTAGAAAGGATTATCTAGGTTTTTGAAGACATGCTTTGGAGTTCTCAAGTAGCTGGGATAAGTATGTTCCTTTAATGGAGTTTACGTGTAATAACAGTTATCAGGTGAGTATTGGAATGGCTCCCTATGAAGCTCTTTATGGACAGAAATGCAGAACTCCAGTGTGTTGGACTGAATTGTTGAAAAGGTCTATTGTGGGTCTGGAGTTGGTTAGAGACACGGAAGAGAAGATTAGAGTGGTGCAACAAAATTTAAAGGCAGCTAAATATAGACAATGCTCTTATGCTAATTTGAAATGAAGGGACATTCGATATGAGATTGGCGACAAGGTATTCTTGAAAGTATCACCTTGGCGAAAAGTGCTTTGGTTTGGTAAAAAAGGGAAATTGAGTCCTCGGTTCATTAAACACTATGAGATCGTGGAAAAGATTAGCGGGGTAGCTTATCGGATAGCATTTCCAATGGAGTAAACTAAATTACACGATGTTTTTCACATGTCTATGCTCTGCCACTATCGATGCGATCCATCTCATGTATTACAAGTGCAAGACATTCAGGTTCGGCTAAATTTCTCATTTGATGAGGAATTGAAGGAAATTTTAGCTAGGGAGATTAGACAGCTCCGAAACAAGCAAATCCCTTTTGTTAAGGTACTTTGGAAGCATCATGGAATTGAAGAAGCGACTTGGGAACCGGAAGAGATTATGAGAGCTCAGCAACCTCAATTATTTGGATCAGGTGAGAATTTCGAGGACGAAATTTTGTTAAGGAAGGGATTATTGTAATGCCTCGTTCCCACTCCAGTAGTTTGAGCCTTGTGTGTGTGTGATTTTGTATTTATAATTTTGGCATGTGTTATTTTTGAGTATGAGTTATGGTTTAAATTATAGTATTAAATATGTTGGGGTTTTGATTGTGTAACAACCCAAAATGGCCCTAGTCGGAATGTGCATGCTAAGTCAGGATAAGTGAGTGTATTTTTGTAATGTGTGCATGTGGAATTGGAGTATTAACGACCTAATTGAAAAGATAATTACAGTTTGTAAGGAAATAATTGTGCTAGTGAGTAAAGTGCAAGTTTGTCAAAGGACTTAAGAGTAATAAGACAAGATATTTTGATTGGAGCCAATAGGAGGCTGCCATGTGGCTGGTGGGTGTGTGTGTACAATTAGTGAGAAGAGAAGAAAAAGGAAAAAGAAAGAGAGAAGGAGGCAGATCCCGTTCTGCCCTCTCCTCCTCCCCTTCACGTTTTCTTTCTTCTCTCTTCTCCCTTCTTGCTCTTCATCCCCTAGTTTGTGTGTGAACTGGAGTTGATTGGGAAGTGTTAGAGGCTGCTTTGAAGAGGTAAGTTGGGGATTAGGGTTTCCTACAAGTTCTTCTTCTTCTTCTACTTCTTCTTCTTCTCCTTCTTCTTCTTCTCCTTCTTCTTCTTCTAGTTTATTTGAGTTAGGGTTTGGATTAAGGATTTTGTGGGTTTTTGGTTTGTGCAAGCTTTGGGTGACAAGGGGAAGCATAAGGACAAGGAAAGGATCGAAGATTGAAGCTTGAAGGGTGATTTTCGATCTTCATTTCCAGGTTTGGGAGTCTCCGTATTTTGATGCTTTGTGTATGTTGTGAAATGTTGATTTATTTGGTTGATAATTGAATGGGTTATGTGTTGCATATTGTAAAACTACTATGAGTTTGATTTGATTCAAATTACGCTTCTAAACTTGGAGTTGATGGAAGGCAACGTGATGGGAATGAATTACTATCATTTATCTGAGTTCTGCAAATTTGAGTTTTTGATTTAGCTAATCTCTGTTTTGAATGGATCTTTGTTGAAGGGGTGTTTCTATATTGTGTTTACGTTAATTTTAAGTACTGGAAGAGGATAATTTCAGCTAAAATTGAATTGTGTTAAAGATGGGATGATTTCTGGGGTTCTGGGTAAATTTCCCGACGTTTGGGTTTTGAAAATTGGAAGCCTGCGTACCTGTCCTAGTTGTGTTTGGGTGTGTGAGTCGTGCTCTCCCGTACTTTTCCTTCTCTTTTCTCTCTTATTCTGCTTGCTGTGTTTTGCTGTCTGTGTTGTCTGAGTCGTGCATGTTCGTCCGAGTCGTGTCCTGGGTGAGTGTCTCTTCTTCTATTTTCTTTTTCTTTTCTTTTAAGCAGGAGCACGAGTCGTGCTCCTCAGCACGACTCGTGTCCCTTTGAAATCCCAAGAGCACGAGTCGTGCTCCGCAGCACAACTCGTACCCCTCTCAGCCCCTATCCCTCCTGTTTTCATCAAACGTTTTTGGGTCTTTTTCAATCTAGTTTCTTCTAATTTGAGTTCTTTAGTCTTCATTTATGTGCTATTAATGTGCAAATGATATAAATGGTAATTTAGCTTTGCCAAATAATAAGTGATGTATGCCATAGTGTATGTTTTATGAATTTGTTTTTATGCCCATTATATTACGGATTATGCACGATAAATTATATGTTGTGATTTGAAACATGATTTGTATTATTATGCTGAAGTAAGTGTTTATTGAAATGATAATATATCAATACGTGATTATGATATGCTTAGTAAGGGTGATCCTTGTTAGACTAATATTTGATTTAAATTGTATAATTTGGTTTGTCGATGTTAAATATTGCAAATTGTATCGCATATTGCATTTTGAAATACAATTGATTTATGAATGTCTAATGTCATGGTTCTTCATTATGAACATATTCTATTAAAATTAGAAAATATGTTATGCATATCATAATTCACGATTCTCCCTTAAGAATAATATGTTATAGTTAACATGAGTAGCGCTATTGTATGATTAGGGTTTTGTAGTGATGATCTTTGGTGTAATAGTGTTTCCATATCTAACTCTTGTATGCTTTCTAACGGTGATTATTCATATAGTGTATTGACTGAATTATATTGTATGCTTTGCAATACGAATGGTACGATGCGTGTTTTCTTCCTAGTGCATGGGTTATGCCTATTTATTCACATTTATGCATGAATGATATATGAGCAATTAGATGAATATCATAAAATGAGTTTAATTTATTATGCAAACTTAAGAATTGTGATCCTTGCTATTAATAATGTGCTATGCTTAAATGTGATTGGTGTTATGCACGACCTGCGAGAGTCAGTCTAGTGGATAGTTAGGCATGCCTAATAGAGTCTCTTTAGTTGCAGCACCTTTGGACGTTTGGACCCTGATCAGGTCCCCGTTTGGTTCCTCGCGATCCTTTTTAATGTGTTTGGATCTTGTTTAAGATCCCCCTTCAGTAAAATGTTTCAAATGTGATAAAATTAAATGGATTTCGATTGGTACCCGTAAGGTACCCTTTGGCCGATACGTACCCGTAAGGTACTATCCGTACACTCGTTATCCACTATTGTGAGTCAGCAGATGCCTTGTTGTTTTGCTTTGCTTTGAAATAACTATAAGAATGTGACATCCGATTGAGCATGATAATGATTTGAGGAATCAGTTTATATGTATATGAACATGGATATGATCTTTGGAAGGTATGTCTTTATTATGCAGGCATGATTTTATATCAGACACGGTTATCCACCCTTGTCATATGATGGGTTATAAGTTTCAGAATGCTTTGAATGTGATTCGACTAACGTATTTACATTTGTGACTCAAGCCTATTTTTATTGTATATAAGCATGTGAATCGAATCAGTAGTGGCTTTAAGTATGAAAATTAATATGTTTAATATTGTCAACTTGACCTCTTGAATGCTTTGAAAATAGAGCTATGATTTATGTACCTTAGTTTCTGCCATCATAGAGATTTCGGTATGTTGGCATGCATTTACATTTCAAGGTGTGATAACATATGTATTGGTACAGCAATGTGAAAGTATGGAGTATGCACTTGGTTATTGGTTTCAACTAGTGTATGAGTACCCTTGTGTGATAGTCTTATGCATGTTTAGATAGTTAGAGATTATGCATTGGGTAATCTATGACTTTCTATGTTTAATTGATCACGGTAAGTGTATGTAAGATTTAACTGTACCTTCCACATGGTGATGTTATGTTATTACTTCTTCGATCTCTACCATTGGAGTGTTTTCGGCATGATTTTATATGCATCAGAAGGGGTGCAGCGGAAGTGTTGTGCTATGACCTTGTCAGCCGATTCTCGGTTAGGGTGCATGTATTATGGCATGATAGTTATATGTTTGGACCTCTAGTGTCGTAGCATGATATTTGTGTGCATCATTGTAGGGTAGTATAGTGCATCAACTTCGTAATTTAGATATTAAATAATGTGTTTGTGCATCTTTGCATGATAGTAGCATTGTGTGTGAACCAGCTTTTGGTTGGTATATGGGTATTTTGGTACGACATCTGCGTGATTATATTATTTGTGTCTTGGTTTGATCCGCCTTCTGATATCTGAGACTTCGGTCGAACCGGTAAGTGTTTGCCTATGAGTTTATATGTATTTTTGCATGATGTTATATGTTATTGGTTTAGTGTCCTTTGTCTTTGTTCCTCCCCACTAAGCGTTATCGCTTAGCACGGGTTCTTTTCCCGTATAGGTTAGAGGTTTTGGTTCTGTTCGAGTCGAGCATCTGCAGGGTCGGCCACATAGGAGTTAGAAATGTTTTGTTATTTTGGTTCCAGCTCCTGTATTTCGGATTCTAGAATTTTTGTAGCTTTTAGCTTATGTATTTTATTATGTAAGGATCTTATTGTAATTACATTTTAAGTTAATCCTTTATTTTATCTTTCGCCTTATGCTTCCGCTAAATGATTGTATGTATGTATCTGAGTTAGTGTATGTTCAGCTATTGTTTCTTTAAAGTTTTAATTTACGCTGTAATTTCGTATGTTGTTATGTATGAATGTGTGCTTCCGCTTAGTGTATGTGTGCATGTATGTGAGTGAGCGTGGGGTAGCGCGCCCACCGGCGCCCTTCCTACGTGGGTGACGGTGGGGGTGTTACAGATTGGGTGTGAATATGTGTATGGAATTAGAATATGTTTTAGTAAGGTTGGTTTTGGGTGTATGTAAGAGCATGATAGTTGGGTGTGTCTTGGGGTAGTCTTCTAATAGGAGGCTGCCATGTGGCATGCGGGAGTGGTTCATACAGTGGAGAGAGGAGAGAGAAGACAGCTGTTCCTTCTTTCTTTTCCCCGTTTCTTCCTTCTTCCTCAACCCATTTTTCATCTTCTTCTTCCTTATTTCTTTTCTTTCTTGTGATCCTTCCCTTTTGCTGGAATTTTTGGTGAGTTTTGCATAGCTCTAAGTTGATTTGCGGAAGTGGTAGCTAATTTTTCTTCTTCATTTTCTTTTTCCTTTTGTATTTGGTTATTTTGGTGTTTTGGGTTAGAGTTTTAAATTTTGTTTTGATGGGTGTTTTGGACAGACATCTCTCCTAGTGAGCCTAAGGGAAAGGAGATAGCAAGTGGAAGCGGAACCCCGTGATTGGAGCTCAAGAGTTTGAGGTTTGGGAACGTTTGTCACTTTTGTACATTTTTGTGATTTTTGTGCTTTTGTGGAGATTGTTGGAATTGATGAGATATATTGTGTGTATTTGTATCAAATTGACATGAGAGTTCATTATTTTTAATTGAGATGCATAATTTGTGAAATGATTTTGTATGAATTTCTAAGTAAAAGTGTTAGTTTATTGAATTCTGGAATTTAATCTTGTTAATAGTGTGTTTTGATGGTAATAATTGGATTATAAGTTAGATTTTAGGTTGTTTAAGATGTTGTGAATGATTAATTTGTGTGGGGTTGAGTTTTGAACTCAATTGGAGGTTTGAGTGATTTTGGGAGTATGAATTTTTGCATATTTTTGCGTAAGAGCTAGAAATCACAACTCTATCGCGAGGGCGACATTGTCGTGAGATTGCGAAAGACCTTGGTGAATTCAGCCTTCGCGCGTGGCCGAGCATTGTGCTACCGATCCGCCGTAGCTAGAGCTCTCTGTCGCGAGCACGACAGAGCGCTTGGCTGCCGAGCGGAATGGGCAGTTATGTATCACGAGCTAGCGCCTGTGCGTGAGCACGATATCTTTGGCTGGTCGCGACAGTGAGATGTGTTTCTGTTTCTGCGTGAGCGCGAAGACTACCGCGACTGTTACATGGGGCAAGTTTCACCTCTGTCGCGAGCGCGACACCTCCTAGCTTCAATTGGAGTTTTTTTTTATGCTTTCGTTGTTTAGTTTCCGATCTTGTGATGCTTTTAGAATTATGCATGGACAATTTTATGAATTTTATGAATGTGATTTAATGAATTATGCATGACCTGCGAGAGTTAATGAGTGGATAAATAGGCATGTTGTGATGCGCGCCGAACCCCGTGGCCTCCCGAATGCCCGCTTTAGGGCGATTAGGATGGGATTCATTAAAGCTTGTAAGGTATTTACAAGTGCATCTATTTTGGGCAACAATGGGGTTTCTTGGAGTTGCCACCCAATAGAACATTGGGAAGGGTCGTCTAGCCTCAGCGAGCCTAAGACGGTGCATACATATCCATCTTGAGCAAGCCAGAGAGATTTTGGAGGTCTCAACCTCTACCCCCTGGAGCCTAGGATTTGTAAATTGAAGACTTTTGATGAGACTCAAGAGGTGTCTTGGAAGTCCTAGACCTCTCGCCTCATTGAGCCCCAAAGACCAGGTGAGTTCGGAACTTCTCATTTATTTGCACCTTGATCAATATTATGATTAAGTTTTGAATTCATTGTTTCACCAATTTTCCACATGATGTATTTAATTAAGGCGCAATAATTCACATCAAAAGCAATAGGTGAAGCATTATTAAATAAACATTCTCAAAAATAAATTACAATAATACTAGGGGCATAATACAACCCCCATTATAAAAACAATATGTAGATCATACAGAAATTGAGATATTCATTGGAGTGAGGACATTGGTCCTGCCATGCATATTTGTTACAAACTGATTTTTTAAGAAGTGTCAATTTTGTTGGTTAAAAATAGGACATTGGTCCATAGCTTTCGAGAAAACCCCAAATTAATTACTATAAAATATTTGGCCCTTTTCACTTTGAGACATTGAAATAATCTTAATAACATGAATAAAAAGCAAGGGTAAAAAAAGAACCCGTATGGAAATCCTCTGATTGGCTCGACCATCATCATTTACAACTCCAATTTCGAATGGTCAGAAAATAGCTCATAGGAATAAACATGTCAGTGTAAAAATTGATGAATAAAATAGAGAAAGGAAAATAATAGGAAACTTTACAAGAAATAAGTTAAAAGATAAAAAAATGAAAAAATTAAAATAATTAATATAAGTTAATTAAATCACACCAGTATTAATCAAGAATGTTTACCCTCGGATTTTACCTTTTTGGGTGAATATCAAATGGTTTCGGTCCCCGCATGCTCCACAAGGATCAAATAAAAATATATCAATAAGAAAATTTGTATTTTCCCTTCTTGAAAATTTAATAGCGATCGAATGTTTGAATTAGCTGTATTGATGGAAACGATTGAATTTCGTTACCTCAAATTGGCTTAATTCACAAGAAGAATTTGAGTAAATCAATTAATTGGAAGAATTTTTGTCAAATAAAATTTTGAAAATAAATAGAGACTTTTCAGATTTTTGGCAAATTGCCCCCAAAAAAAACCCTTTCTAAAAAATATTTCAATTTAAAAAAAATGGTTAATTTCCTCCACCAAAACTTTGTCAAATTTTCTAACCCCAAAATTTCCTCAATTTTTCTAACCCCAAATAATGAATTCTGCTTCCCAATATTTAGAATTTTTGGAGATAAAAAATAGGATAAGATCAGTTTAAAGTTTGAATTTTAAAAGGAGTTTAAAATTCAAACTTTAACCAAATCTCAACCAACATTTGAAGGATAGGAGATAAAATTTTATCAAATCCGGCGATAACTGATCAGATCACTACCGACGGGCATACCTGCAACTACCAATGGGCGTCCCTACTAAGGGCACGTGTGGAAATGTGGATACAGACGGGCCATAACACGGGACTAGGGACGGGCGTCCCTACTCAGACACATGTCCGTCCCTAGCTACAGACGGGCCGTCCCTACTACGAATAGAGACGGGGATCACCCCAAGTAGGGACGGGCGTCCCTACTCAGACAGCCATCCCGTCTATGAAGCAAAACTTCCAATTTCAAGCAAAATTTCCCAAACTTTTTCAAAGCCTCTCGCTATAGAGAAAAAGATTTTAATAATCCTTTTGAAACCGAAAGATGAAAACCTCTGAATTTCATCCATTTATCTAAAAAACCAACGTTGATCTCTTCATCGGGTAACTCTAACCTGGACCGCCTCAAGACCCGGTGTCTACAGTTTCCCCCAATTTTGGGGAAACTAGTGCACTAGTGTTTAGATGAGCCAAAATTCAATGAAGAAAGGAAAGAAACGTATACCTGTGGCAGTCCTTACCTTTTTGCCGTGGAAGTAGCAATGCGTCAAGTCTGCTCCAGACTTACAAAACGCGGGGGTTGCTCTCTGAGATGCACCGAGTCCGCTCCAGACTTACAAAATGCGGATGGTGATGCATCGAGCCTGCACCAGACTTACAAAACGTGAGGATTGCTTTCCTGAGTTGCACCGAGTTTGCTCCAACTTACAAAGTGCGGATTATTGTCCTGAGCTGCACCGAGTCTGCTCCAACTTACGAAGTGCGGATTGCTCTCTTGAGCTGCACCGAGTTTGCTCCAACTTACGAAGTGCGGATTGCTCTCTTGAGCTGCACCGAGTCTGCTCCAACTTACGAAGTGCGGATTGCTCTCTTGAGCTGCACCGAGTCTGCTCCAACTTACAAAGTACGGATTGCTCTCTTGAGCTGCACCGAGTTTACTCCAACTTACAAAGTACGGATTGCTCTCTTGAGCTGGACCAAGTCTGTTCCAACTTACAAAGTGCGGATTGCTCTCTTGAGCTGCACCGAGTCTATTCCAACTTACAAAGTGCGGTCCAATCTATCGCGTGTGCCCTGCTGTCCTCGTTTAGGCGTGCACGGTTGCCGATTTATCTTGCTAGTCCTATTACGATTTGTTGATTCTCATCTAATATTGAATGTGATCTTGAAGGACATAATGTTTGGTCGGTTTATCCCTCCTTTTGACTGTTGGTCATTTTCGAATTGGTGTAACCATGTTCCTGTATTGTAAGAGATTCTTGTTAATTCTCATACCAATTAACTTGATTGGTAGATTTATGAACATTTTTATGTCTCTCCCTTATTATTTATCATCCTTTTTATCATATGATCAATTATCTTTTCTCTTTTTTAAGAAAGTTAAATCATGAAGAAATAATATGCAAATTTAACATGTTAACCATAAATGTTTTTCCACTGAAAGGTTAAGTTTTGTATAATATACAAATGTGATTACAACAAAAAGTATAAATACAAAGCCAGAAGAACTCCCTGAACAATCTATAATGGCGCATAATCTGAGAGCTCCTCTGGATCATCATCATCATCATCTGATAGATGAACCGTCTGGTCTCGTGATAAAGAAGCGGATGGTCCTGCACCTGGAGCAGATGGCTGTCGGGGAGGGGCTGATGGTCCGGCCTGCTGAGCAGCCGAGGCTCTGGCCTGTCGCTGGTATCTGGGAGGTACAGCCACTGGTACTGATAACGGCTGCGCTCTCGCTGGGTCGTGCTGCTGGAACTGGACCTGAGCATATCCATCAAGGAAAGGCTGTGCGCATACCGTCATGAACTGCAGCGTATCAGTGACGACCCCCCTAACTCTCTGAAGGCGCCGGCCAGGCAGGGGGTCTGATCTATAGAGGTAGTCCCCATAATCTTCAGCCTATCCTCTGTATGCTCTCTAAACTCTCGCATGGACTGGGCGATGGGAGGTATGACACCCTCTAGGACCTGGATCCTGAATCTGAGTGCCTCAACTGACTCATCCACCATCTGTACAGATGCGTCTATCCTCTGGGCCGCCTCATCCTGGGAAACCCTCATCTCCTACCTCAGCTGACCCATAAGTCTCCCCTGCTCCTGTCTCAAATGGTCAATAAGCCTCCCCTGCTCCTGGATAATACCATGCTGCTGATCTAGCAGCTCTAAAATGACTCTATCTCTCTCCCTGAGCTACCCGAGAAGGGCCCTGTCTCTCTCCTCTTGTCTGTGCTCAAAGGAGGTGAACATAGAGGTCAAAGTCCCTGAAAAATCTATCTATGCCGGGTGCATCTATGGTTTGAATGGAGGGGGAGCTGACTCTGGTGCCCGCTCTAGAGGTGGAGCTGTAGAAGTAGATGCCCCCAGGTCCCCTGCTCTAGCATATGGACTGAATCTCTCTGGTGCTCGGGGAACTGTCCGATGTACTCTCAATGGTGGAGGCAGAGTAGGACTCTGTACTCTCTGTGCTGGAGGAGTAGCAAATAACTCATCCATAGTGAACTCAATCCCTATGTCCAAAGGTGTATATGGATGCTCCTCCTCATGCTGCTGCTGCGGAGGCTGGCGCTCCTAGTGCTGTGGGTGTCGGGGAGTCTGATCCTCCTAGTGCTTTAGATGCTCGGGAGACTCCTGCTCCATTTGAGGCTACGCTTGAGGATGCTCCATCTGAGGTTGCGCATGAGGCTGCTCCATCTGAGGCTGATCCTGGGGCTGCTCCTCTACCGGCTCTAGCGAGGGCAAGCCAAATGTACGTCTGGTCTCATGAATAGTACGAAGCCTGTATGCCTCGGCCTGACCTGGTATCGGCAATATCATAGCCATCGTCATTGCTGCCAGAGCATCCACATAAATGCTCTCATCCAAGGCACGCCCTAGGATATATGGACGAGCACCCAAACTCAAGAGTATTCTAGTAATGACTCCACCAACATACACTGTAGGGGTCGCCCCCCTGGATACTCTCACCAGGTTAACCAGAATCTCATGGCTGATATTAAGCTGCTGGCCTGCTACCATGGCCCACAAACTCCAAATCCCAACGGCGTTGAGAGATCCCGGGTTACCAGCTCGTCCCAAGTAAGAGCTGGATAAGACTCTGTCAACATAGCGAAGGACCTACGATGAGAGTACAATGCTCTTCGCCGTATCATGATCATACGGCACTCCCGGCAATGCAATAACCGCCCAATGGTGGCATCTAACTGCTATAACATCCTGCCCGAATGGAAGCCCCATAGCCTCTGTAAATCGATGACAGGTAATGCTGCAGTGGTAGCGCTCAATCCAAAATTGGATAACACCCTCCTCTGTGTCGGACCTCTGGTACCCCCCGTACTGTAACGTAGCAAGAAACTGCCGAACTATTTCTGGGTGAGTCTGGAAAGCAGGCGTCAGAAACTCAGTCCATCCCGCACCCTCCATCAAAATATCGACCTCATCGGTCATCCCGAGAGCCTCAAGGAATGGCCTAGAAATGAAACGGCTAGCTCAGAACTGCACCTGAGCCAGTGCTGTATACCTCTTTCTGGCTCGACACTCATCCAACCCGGGGACTGAGGCTCAGGCTGATCGTGCGTAGCATATCGTCGCGGTGGCATCCTGAAAATAAGGTAGTTAGTTTGGTATCATAGTCATAAACGGACTTCACTCAGCAAATAATAGCAAAAATTTAGGCAGCATTTCGGTGGGGACATGTCTAAACCGAAAAAATTCAAAAAATTTAGGCAGCACCCTTGCAAGGGTGTGCCCAACCTCCTGCATAAGAAAACAAAAAAGAAGGGACAGGCCTCAGGCCCCAGGCAATAGCGCAACATATACAATGCAATATATTCATATTTACTAAAAAAAAATGCGGGCAGCACCCCGACAAGGGTGTGCCCAACTTCCTGCATGAGAAAACAGAAAAAAGAAGGGACAGGCCTCAGGCCCCCAGTAACAGTGCAACATACCCACATTTGCTTTACTTTCTAATTCTTTAGTATTGGTTCCGAAGTACATATATTCCTAAGGCCATGCTTGAACATCTAAAAAAAACTCAATAACTAAAAATATGCACCTATCATTATTTGTCCTCCAAAATATTCATGCACTTTATAACAGCATATAACTTACTCTATGTGTTAATTCAAGTGCTTAAAGCATTAAAAAAAACTATGGCATTTCAAATTGTACTGCAACAATTAGCTTAATTATACTAATCCAAAAATAAAATAAAATAAAATTACTCATCATAAAATAAAATAAATAATAAATAAAAACTAGAAGAATTTTACTAACCTGGAAGTTGAGAATCAATGAAGAGGGAAGAATAAAATACTGGTGCAACCGAAAGGATAAAAACAAAACAGAAACTGCAATTGAAAAAGAGGAAGGGAAGAGCGTCGGTAAACAAGAGTAAAGGAAGAAAGTGATTGTCCGTTAGTACCTGCATCCTTATATAGGATTTGAGTACCGACGGGCTATACGTCCAGACAGCGACAGACGAGAATGCCGTCCGTCTCTCCGGATATCGCTTTTAACCCTCATTAGTTACCTAATCAATGCTTGTGATATGCACGATGCACGACCGCCAAGTGGACAATTACGGACGGGATCACCGTCTGAGATAGGGACAGGATATCCGTCGGCTTATCAACCCTATAAAATTTACCTTTTTCTTGGACTTCGTGCCTCTTCTCCCATTTCAGCTTCATACTAGTCTCTTTTCTCCACTTTTTTTCCCTTTTTCCTTCTTTATTTCCTTTAGTGACTTCGGTTCTAGCCATTGAGAAATGAATTCTCCTCTTCTTCCCAAAATGCACCATATCTTAGACAATGCTCAAACCTGGGAAAATAGCACCCTTGCCCCCCTTTCTGGGCTGAGATTTTTACGAAGAGTCCAGATAAACCAAAACCTTTTTTTAGCTGCAAGTCGCTACTGGGACCCTCGCTTTCACATTTTTAGGTTCACCTACAGGGAATGTGCCCCCTGCTTGAGGAATTTGCTGCTATCATCGGGAGCTGGTACCCTCCTAGTGCTTTGCCCTGCGTTCCTCGCTGTGGTTTGGTTCAAACTCGGGATATTGCTCTGTCCTTAAGTATATCTCCTTCTGATGCTGCTCTTCTAGTTCCTCAGGGCCCAGTATTTGCCTTAGATCCTCTAATTGAAGCACTGGATGAATTCTCCCACCTTCCTTCATACAGCGTAAGCATCATCTTCCTTTTCTACCTAATGAAGTATCTGGTGGTGACTTCAGAGGAGCTGCTCGGAGACCCTCGTCTGTCTTGGATTTTGGACGATTTTCACCACGGGCTGAGCCCTTTTCCACTTATTCTAGCCGAGACCATCTTGGGTTTGGATTCTGTCAGTGCCGGGCCTGCTACTTCATTATCTGGGAGCACCTTATTACTCCAGGTACGTCATTGTTTTAAAAGGTAGTGTGTCCCTTGTGGATTTTCACACCAGCCTTTCTTAGCGGGAAGTGCGTCCTTTCGGATTTTCACACAACCCTATGCCTAACTTTTCCCTGAAATAAATCCAGCTTACTCCAGCAGCTTTTCTTTGCCTTTTATCTTATTTTCTTTGGCTTTTATTTTTCCTTGTTTTTTTCTTCCAGATTTGGTTGCAAGAGAAATTGAAACTGCTGTTAGAGCCACCTCCTAGGGTCATTAGTCAGTACTCTGCGAAGCATTTTCTCCCTCGCCGGTGTTTGTACCTGCCTGAGACCCCTGACGAAGGCATTATCAGATTCAGTGAGATATCAGATGAGGATATTAGCTTCATGCATGCTTGGCTTTCCTTATCCAGTACCGTTATTGATGGGTCTTCAGGATGCGTTCCCCTATGCGGGATTCGTGAGGCAACCTTTTACATCACGGCCCGCTGCTCTCGTCAACTTGGGATGACTCAGGATGTGGTGAGACTCCCTCTATCGTTTCGAGGTGGAGTCCTTTCGGCGGCTTTTGCCTCCCGCTATCATGAGCTCTGGAGTCAACTTCACTGAAGACTATCATACCTCCCTTTGGGAACCACTCTGACACTTCCACCAGCGCATATAAGAGGTGGATACTTAGCCTGTCATCTGATAACCGAACACAGCAACTGAGGCATTTGGTTAGCGAGAGTAGTAGTAGGGCATAGTTTAGTTTTACATGCCTTTTGAGCAATATGTTTCTTTTTTTTAAAGCAGAATTTGACAATAATATAAATTAATAAGTCAAGTCTTATTTTATTTCACAAAATTGTGTACATTTCAGTACGATTTCAGAACACATGATCACTTTTGACACTAATTCAATTGTGCAAGACCACATTCATTCATGGAACCGAATCCTGACAGCATCAAACTCCTATCCCTAATCAGCCCTCTCGGGTTTTCATGATTGGATATTTTCTCTCAAGCCTTTAAATTTTTCCCAGGATGCCTTTTTTCGGTTTTCACCCTGACAGCCCAATTTTAGCAAGGCCGCCTTTTTTTGGTTTTTGACCCACGGGGCTCTCATTCTCTTCTTTTGATTTTGTAGCGTTTAGCCATAGAACCGTTTGAGTCTATCAATATTGACCGGTTCTTTGAATTCGTTGCCATCGCTATCCGACAAAATCGCATCTTCTTTTGACAGCAGCTTCTTGAGGATAAATGGGCCTTCCTACGTAGGTCTGAACTTCCCTCTAATATCCGGTGCTCCTAGTCTCATCTGTTTGAATACCAAATCCCCCTCCTTCAACGGATGTTTCTTAACTTTCTTTCTAAAAGACCTAGCGAGTCTCTTTTGATAGATCTGGTTGTGATAGTAGGCTTTCAACCTATTCTCATCCAACATGTTCAAGCGTTACAACCGCTATTGCGCCCATTCGGCCTCCAAAATTTTTGCTTCCATTATCACTCTTAGTGACTTAAGTTTGACCTCGACCGGCAATACTGCCTCCGTCCCATATACCAAAGAATAAGGAGTGGCTCCCGTTGAAGTTCTGATGGTTGTTCTGTAATCCCATAGTGCAAAAGGTAACTTTTCTGCCCAATCTTTATAATTCTGGACCATTTGGCTAGGATCCTCTTGACATTCTTGTTGGCGGCTTCAACTGCCCCGTTAGCTTGAGGACGATACGGAGAAGACTTGTGGAGCTCAATACCATACTTTTTGAGTAACTTCTTCGTCTCGGCCATGAACTGGACCCCGTTGTCAGATACTACATGATATGAAAGGCCATACCTGCATATCAAGTTGTTCTCTATGAATTTCACCATATCTCGAGCATCCACTTTCTTGAAAGACTTAGCTTCTACCCACTTGTTGAAGTAGTCGATGGCGACGATGATGTATCTATGCCCATTGGAGGCCGTGGGGTGTATTTCCCCAATAATATCAATCCCCCAAGCTGCGAATGGCCAAGGTGACGTTAGATTATGTAATTTCGAAACGGGCAGGTGCCTTAAATCTGCATACTGCCGGCATAACTGACTCTGCTTAACATACTTCGAGCAATCATTATCCATGGTGAGCCAGAAGAATCCTTGTCTCATAATCTTTTTGGCTAATGTCAAGCCGTTCATATGGGCCCCGCATACTCTGGCATGTGCTTCTTCCATCACCCTCTTAGCCTCTTTCTCATCCAAACACCTCAACTGGATACCATCCGCCTGCCATTTGTACAATGCTCCATTTACACAGATGAACTGGGTAGATAGTTTGCGAATCATTCTCTGATCTTTCTCAGTAGCTTCCTACGGAAACGTCATATTCTCCAGATAGTTCTTGATATCATAATACCACGGCTTCCCATCCGCTACTTCTATCTCCATGACTGATTTAGATTCGAAGCTAGGTCTCTCAGAGCTAGAAATTAAAACTGGCCTCATAACCACCCCTTCAGGATTGTCACACACTTCAAATTGACTGCTAAGTTCTCTCAAGTGCTTGATGTATGGCATTAGCCTCTCCTCTTTAACGGCCCATTCTCCTCGAATTTGATTGATCACCAGGGAGGAATCACCAAACACTTTCACGTTTTTTGCTCTTGAGGCTACCAACGCCTCTAACCCAAATGCACACGCTTCATACTCAACTTCATTATTAGTAGCTTTGAACCTCAATTTCTTGGCCAAAGGGAGCTTCTCATCATCCGGGGTTATTAAAATGACCCCTACTCCTGCCCCCTTGTTGTTCACGGCTCCGTCGAAGTGCAATTGCCAACCTTGGGCTCCGATAGCTGTCACATCCTCATCTGGAAAGTTAAACTCGTATGACTCTCCTTGAATTGGGTGTTCTGCCAGGAATTCAGCCACTGCACGCCTTTTGATAGTTTTTCGAGTAATATACTCTACATCGAATTCTTGTAGCAACAACAACCACCTACCCATTTTCCCGAGTAAAGAGGGGGCTTCCTGTAAGTACCTTAAAGGATTCTGCTTAGCTACTGCCTGTACCTTATAGGCGTGAAAGTAATGCCTTAATTTCTTAGAAGCCCATATTATCGTAAGGCAAATCTTCTCTACTTCTTTATACTTAACCTCATAGGCTAGGAACTTCTTGCTAGGGTAGTAAACAGCAAACTCCACTCCAAATTCATTCTATTGGACCATCATGGCACCTACAGAACTGTCCTCTATGGCCAGGTATAGAATTAGGGGTTTGATTGGCTGCGGAGGCCTCAACACCGGTGGATTCAGCAGATACTCTCTGACAGTATCAAAAGCCTTTTGACAACTTTCGTTCCACACTACTGGCTGGTCTTTTCTAAGTAGTTTGAAGATCAGTTCGCAGATTGAAGTAAGCTTAGCAATAAACCTACTGATGTACTGCAACTTACCAAGAAAGCTTCTCACGTCCTTCTCCTTCTGCGGTATTGGCATTTCTCTGATTGCCTTAACCTTGTCCGAGTCAATCTCAATGCCCCTCTGGCTAACCACGTGTCTTAGGAGCTTCCCTGAGGTAACACCAAAGATACATTTCTTAGGATTTAACCGCAGATTATACTTGTCTATCCTTA
Source organism: Excoecaria cochinchinensis (assembly GCA_947683425.1). Lineage (NCBI taxonomy): Eukaryota > Viridiplantae > Streptophyta > Magnoliopsida > Malpighiales > Euphorbiaceae > Excoecaria > Excoecaria cochinchinensis. The sequence continues at coordinate 10,978,456 of CANTUQ010000112.1, forward strand.
AGAAAAACTTTTCCAGGGCTTCAAAATGACCTTCTCTAGTGGCTGACTTGATCATCATGTCGTCCACGTATACCTCCACTTCTTTATGGATCAAGTCATTCAAGATTTTTTTTGCCATCCTCTGATAAGTGGCTCCTGCATTTTTCAGGCCAAAAGGCATTACTCGATAAGCATAGGTTCCCTATTCCGTGATGAATGTCGTCTTAATTCGATCAATTATTTTATTGAGAATTTGATTGTAGCCCGCATAACCATCTCCAAAGCTATACATCTCACAAGCAACGGTGCTGTCTATCAGTACATCTATATGGGGCAATGGAAAGTCATCTTTTGGACAGGCCTTATTCAAGTCCCGATAATCTATGCATACCCTTACCTTGCCATGCTTTTTGGCTGCGGGTACAACATTGGCCAACCAAGTTGGATACTGCACCTCAACCAGAAATTTGGCTTTGACTTGCTGGTGAATCTCCTCTTTCACTTTATCTGCCCATTCTGGCCTAAGCCTTCCCAGTTTTTGCTTAACAGGTTTATGGTCCGGATATATAGGAACAGCATGCTCTACGACTTCTCGATCAATTCCTCGCATATCTTCGTAGGTCCAGGCAAAGACTTTTTCATATTTTTTCATGATTCTCTCAAATTTTTCTCGCTCTTCAGGAGTTATATTTGATGCTATCAAAATTTCTTTTGGATTCTCTATGGTTCCAAGATTAAATGGAGTAGCATCAATTGAATCAATATCAAATATGGATGGATAATGATCATGATCATGCATAGTGAAATCATCGGAAACATCACACAAGTAAGCAAAATCATTTAATTTATTAATAAGATTGAAATTGTCATTAACATCATTGAAAAGTTCTGGAGCAAAAAGAAAATCAAAACTATTCTCCTCTTCCTCCTCTGCTGGCGTATCTGCAGTGGTTAATGGTCCTGCATCACTTCGGCTCTTTGGAGGCTCCCCAATCAACTCATGCATGGCTTCTTCTACCTTTGCTTTCCCCTTCAACTTGGTGGCTACCATCTTCTCAGTCATTACTTCTTCAGGCATCTCACGGCCCCAAATTGTCCTACTGGTCATGATTTCTTCATCCCAAAAGTCCTCTGCTGGCTTAATTGATCCAATGTCCCAGTTATAGACATCATTGAAAACCTCGAACCCTGGTACAATTCTTCCATCCAGCCATTATGGTTTATCTTTCCCAGTGGAGTTACCACTGTGACGCGCGCCGAACCCCGTGGCCTCCCGAAAGCCCGATTTAGGGCGATCAGGATGGGATTCATTAAAGCTTATATGCATTTAATTAAGGCACGATCATTCACATCAAAAGCAATAGGTGAAGCATTATTAAATAAACATTCTCAAAAATAAATTACAATAATACTAGGGGCAGAATACAACCCCCATTATAAAATCAATTTGTAGATCATACAAAAATCGGGATATTCATTGGAGTGAGGACATTGGTCCTGACATGCATATTTATTACACACTGATTTTTAAGAAGTGTCAATTTTGTTGGTTAAAAACAGGATATTGGTTCATAGCTTTCGAGAAAATCCCAAATTAATTACTATAAAATATTTGGCCCTTTTCACTTTATCGACATTGAAATAATCTTAATAACATGAATAACAAGCAAGGGTGAAGAAAGAACCCGAATGGAAATCCTCTGATTGGCTCGACCATCATCATTTACAACTCCAATTCCAAATGGTCAGAAAATAGCTCATAGGAATAAACATGTCAGTGTCAAAATTGATGAATAAAATAAAGAAAGGAAAATAATAGGAAACTTTACAAGAAATAAGTTAAAAGATAAAAAAAAGAAAAAAATGAAAACAATTAATATAAGTTAATTAAATCACACCAGTACTAATCCAGAATGTTTACCCTCGGATTTTACCTTTTTGGGTGAAAATGGTTTCAGTCCCGGCATGCTCCATAAGGTTCAAATAAAAATAGATCAAAGTAAGAAAATTTGTATTTTCCCTTCTTGAAAATTTAATAGTGATCGAATGTTTGAATTAGCTGTATTGAGGGAAACAAATGAATTTCGTTACCTCAAATTGGCTTAATTCACAAGAAGAATTTGAGTAAATCAATTAATTGGAAGAATTTTTGTCAAATAAAATTCTGAAAATAAATAGAGACTTTTCAGATTTTTGGCAAATTGCTCCAAAAAAAAAACCCTTTCTAAAAACGATATCAATCTCAAAAAAATGGTTAATTTCCTCCACAAAAAATTTGTCAAATTTTCTAACCCAAAAATTTCCTCAATTTTTCTAACCCCAAAATTTCCTCAATTTTTCTAACCCCAAATAATGAATTCTACTTCCCAATTTATAGAATTTTTGGAGATAAAAAATAGGATAAGATCAGTTTAAAGTTTGAATTTTAAAAAGAGTTTAAAATTCAAACTTTAACTAAATCTCAACCAACATTTGAAGGATAGGAGATAAAATTTTATCAAATCCGACAATAACTGATCAGATCACTACCGACGAGCATCCTTGCCACTACCAACGGGCATCCCTACTAAGGGCACGCGTGGAAATGTGGATACAGACGGGCCGTAACGCGGGACCAGGGACGGGCGTCCCTACTCAGACACATGTCCGTCCCTAGCTACAGACGAGCCATCCCTACTACGAATAGAGACGGGGATCACTCCAAGTAGGGACGGGCATCCCTACTCAGACGGCCATCCAGTCTGTGGAGCAAAACTTCCAATTTCAAGTAAAATTTCCCAAACTTTTTCCAAGCCTCACGCTATATAGAAAAAGATTTTAATCCTTGTGAAACCGAAAGACGAAAACCTCTGAATTCCATCCATTTATCTGAAAACCAACATAGATCTCTTCATCGGGTAACTCTGACCTGGACCGCCTCAAGACCCGCTGTCTACACATGCCTATAGAGTTCAGTTAGCTGCAGCCATGCCTATGCATTCTAGACCCTGATCAGGTCCCTATTCGGATCCTCGCGATCCCTTTTGAACTTAAATCTTATTTAAGATTCCATGCGAAAACATTTTGAAACAAAAAGAAAATAATAATTTTGATACCATTGGGTATCCATGCGTTTGGAATGAATATGTGTTACTCGCTATCCACTAGTTTAAATAAGCAAGTTTATTGTATTCATGTGTTATAATTCAGTTCAGCATGAATGATTGTGTGATTAATGATGTTGACATCTTGAGTATGATGAATTGTTTATTAAGAATTGAATTTTAGTATGTGCCATGTATATGTGATTTGTTTCTAACGTCCACTGTGAGTGGTCATCTTCATTGGGTTTTTCCCACTAAGCGTATTCGCTTAGCACGGGTGTTTCATTCGTGCAGGTGTGGAAGTTGTTGGAGATTTTGGGTAGGGTGATCTGCTTCAGCAGGGCCAACACAACTAGGAGAGAAAGAGATTTTGTAATATAAGATTGTACTTTTTGTATATGTGTTAGTTTAACATTATGTAATGATGACTCCTTGATGTAAGCTTTACTTTTTGTATTCTAATATGTAAAGGCTATATTGTAAATTAATAAAATACCGTACTTTTGTTTTCAGCCTCCGTCCCTTGCTATTTTAAGAAATTTTATTTTTGCTCTATTTTAATGAATGATTCGTAACTTTGTTTGCTTTGTATAAGGTTTTACGTGACAACGCTCATCTATCGGGGTCCTTCTTCCTCCTCGAGAGAGGAAGCTCCCTGCATATAGATAAGGGGTGTTACACTTAAACATTATCCTTTTTCATTAGATATTTACTTACTCCTTTTGTTTTGTTATTTAATTTCATTAATATTATTATTATTATTATCATTATTATTGTTATTATTATCATTTATTATTATTATTGTTATTGTTGTCATTATTATTAGTTTATCATTAGTGTTATTATTATTATTGTTATTTTCATTATTGTCATTTATTATTTTTATTATTGTTATTGTCATTTACAATTGTCATTTTTACTATTGTCATTTATTATTATTAATATTATCATTACTATTATTATCATCATCATTATTATTATTATTGTCATTAATGATATTATTGTTGTGCTATTATCATTATTATTATTATTATTATTATTATTATTATTATTATTATTATTATTATTAGTGTCATTATTATTATTCTATTATTATTATTATCGGTATTATTTTACTATTTTATTGTTGTTATTATTGTTATTATTTTATTATTTTTATTGTTATTATCATTGTTATTGTTATTATTATTATTATTATTATTATTATTATTATTACTATTATTATTATTATTATTATTATTATTATTATTATTATTATTATTATTATTATTATTATTATTATTATTATTATTATTATTATCATTGTTGTCGTTATTATTATGTGATCTTTGCATGACTAATTTTCAATTCCCTTCGCATGTGAGCTTGTTTGTGTATTAAATTAATGTACTCAATTTAACCCATTTTATGCACGTTAACCATGTTTCATATTTCTCTTATCTTTATGTTTATGTGGTTAATTTTAGAATGATTACTAATATTTTTATTGTTATTTTTTTATTGTGGGTAAAATGTGACGTTGCTTGTTTGAGCATCGTCGTTACTAAACGGAGGGGTCACGACGCGTAGGAAACCTTTCTCGATGAGATCTTACCTGCTTGTTTATGTGATTGTGTTTTGTTCGTAAATAAAAATGGTTTTATTTATACGCGTGTTGGATAAAAAATCAAAAAAATTTTGTTATAATCAAATTAGGATTTTAGTAAGAAAATTGGGACCAATGTCCTTCATCTTAGCCACGGAAAGCAAAATGTCATGAGTAAAATGAAGAGTTAAGTTTTCTAAAAATGGGATTACTCATCCTAGTTTTCAATTCAACAATCAAAATGACTTTTCGATCCCTCTTTAAGTGAGCATGAGGGAATCAATGTTCCCAAACCAAATAAATATCTCGATTTATGTATGTTATTTCTCTTGATTGATTTTGTAACACCCCCTACCCATACGTAGGCAAACCCATCCGGATTGGAGTGAGATGCCATAGGAGCAGGGGTGTCACACCAACAGATTGATACAAAGCAAACGTTCATACATATAAATATACGGAAATACAGCGGAAATTAAAACTTTTGAGAAACATCAACATGATCATGCATTAATATAATAACATTCATTACAATAATGTTCTGATCAAATGCCAATACAAAATAATTACATATCCAAAATATACAAACGAAAGCTTACAAAAAAATGTTGATACAATGAGAATTCTGTTACAAAAGAATATCAATAGACTACAAAAAGAAAGCCCTAACACTTATCCCTCTACGTTGGCTTGGCTGGCAGCGACTCTCCCAAGCAAAAATGCCTTTCGCACCTGCACGGACAAAACACCGTGCCAAGCGATAATGCTTAGCGGGGAAACACACAACAAAAGAGTGGACGACCGTTCACAATGGTCGTCAAAGCGTAATACATACAATATGATAAATGTGGATAATCGTATCACATATATAATCATGTTTGAGTCACATATAAATATGTATAACATTCGGAAGCTCATGTACACATATACGTTAACTGATTTCTCATACTTATCATTATACTCATTCAGATATCACATTCTTATATCGTATCGAAGCAACGCAAAACAAATGAACACCTACTAACTCACAATAGTGGATAACGAGTAAACAGTGACGGTACCTTACGGGTACGAATCGAACGGTGACGGTACCTTACAGCTATGAATCGAACACCATTTTAATTTATCACATTCAAAACATTTTTACAGAGGGGACCTTAAATAAAATCCAAACTTTTCGGTGATAGCGAGGATCCAAACGGAGACCTGATCGGGGTCCAAATGGAATGGAGGGCTGCAGCTAAGGCACCCTATTAGGCATGCCTAACTATCCGTTAGACTGACTCTTGCAGGTCATGCATAATACAAATCATGCTCCAAAGTGAAACATATAATTTATCATACCGAAATCATAATAGTGCACATGTATGAACATAATTATTCCCATATAGTAGTAAAAACCCAAAAACCAAGTACTATAAAAATTCATTTTGGGAGGGAAGGTAAAATCGGAAAAATAGGGCATAAAGAGGGTCACTGTCGCGATCGTGACATCCGTCTCGCTCGCGAGTGAGCGGCTCAAAAGGCTGTCGTGACCCTGCATAGGTGTACGTGCTCGCGACGGGGAGTGCCCAATGGCTTGGTAGCTGAGCGATCTATCCTGCTCAGGACACGTGTCGCGATCCTGATAGTGGGCTCTACTGCACCGCTTGGCAAAACTACCCGATCGGCAGCCAAATTCGCTCGACAGCCGAGCACCTTGTCACGCTCAAGACATGCGTCGTGATCGTGATAGTGAGCTCTGCTATGATCAGCTCAGCTGCCCACCTCCACTCGGTCACGCACAGGAGCTGGCTTCATCGAGCCCTATTACGATGTCGCGATAATGTCGAGATCGCGATAGCGTCGGCATTTCCATTTCTTACGCATTTTTGTAGAAATAGTGGTCTCTGCTGCGCCGCTTGACAAAACTACCCTCTCCGCAGCCAAATTTGCTCGGCAGTCGAGCGCCCTGTAGCGCTCGCAACATGCGTCGTGATCGCGACAGTGAGCTCTGCTGCGATCGGCTCGGCTGCCCACCTCCACTCGGTCATGCGCTGGAGCTGGCTTCACCGAGCCCTATTGAGACATCGCGACAATGTCGCGATCATGATAGCGTCGGGATTTCCAGTTCTTACGCGTTTTTGCAGAAATTTTCCAAAACCAAAGAACCCAAACCTTCAATCTCAATTACAACTCAATACAAACATCAACTTACCTCAAATCCCGCAACCCAAACATCACTAATAACATAAAATATAACATTTATGCCAAGAATTCCAATTAAATCATGCCAATAACAGCATCAATTTACAATTAAAATCTCAGCACTTTTCACTCATCAACTCAATCAATGCAAAATTGGGTTCTATAACTCACATTCAAGGCTTCATGAATCATCTAAATCAAAACCCATAACATATAAACCATTATAGACATCAAGAAACATCAGATTTTCTAAAAATTCAACCAAACATGCAAAACCCATAAAATGTATTAAACACAATAACTCCCAAACCTGAAATTCCTATACTCCAATTCACTTGGTGCCACTTCCTCCCACCTTCTCCTTGCCTTTAGGTTAGCGAGGAGGCTCAACTAACAACCAAACCCATAAACCACATAAACAACAACCCTAGATCAAACTCAAAATAAGAAATGGGAAAAGAAGAAGAAGAAGAAGAAGATGATGATGATGATGATGAAGGAGATGATGAAAATGTAGAAAACTTACCAATTGAGAGTTGAGGAGTGATTAATTTCCACCACAAACACTTCAATCCAAGCTTAGGGCACAATTTGGGAAGAGAAGAGGAAGAAGAAAGATAGGGGGAAGAGAGAAACGAGAAAGAGATGGAAATTATGTGTAACACCCCTTACCCATACTCAGGCGATCCCATCCGATAAGGAGTGAGATGCCGTAGGAGTAAAGGTGCCACCACACAGATACATAATACACATACACTCATCCATAAACATACATAACAAAATACAAGGCAATTTAAAACTTTACAAGACCATTCATAAAAGCTGATCATGCATTAATATAATAGAAGCATTACATTACTGTTCTGATCAACTGAGAGATACAAAAGATAATTACAAATCCCAAAATTACATATACAAAGGCGGAAGCTATTACAATAACATAAGAGAGTTCTATACAAAAAGAATCATAAAGCTACAAAAATAAGCCCTACACTAAGACCCTGCTGTGTTGGCTTCGATGCCGGCGACACTACCAAAGATAACTCCTTCCGCACTTGCACGGGTAAACACACTGTGCTAAGCAATAAACGCTTAGTGGGGAAAACAGACATAGCATAAAGACAACCATTCACAACGGTCATCAAGACAATTCACATGCGTACTTCATATACAACGATAATCATGGCATGATAATAATAATAAACTCATGCTTGCATACATAAAGCCATTCATCAGAAGGTTCATAACAATAATCATATTCTCATAACAGATTACATTCTCACCATTGAATCCATAAGGATAACATATGTTTCCCAAATAACAATTCATACAAAACACTGTAACCATTGAAACACCTGCTGACACAAGGGAGTGGATAATGAGTATACGGACAGTACTTTACGGGTACGAGCCGATACGGACAGTACTTTACGTGTACGAGCCGATACGGACAGTACTTTATGGGTACGAGCTGATAAAACAAATTTTCATTTAACTTTTACAAAACATTACAAAGGGGATCTTAAACAAGATCCTTTCGGATAAGGGTTCGCGAGGAACCATTCGAGGACCTGATCGGGGTCCAAACAGAAAATAGAAGCTGCAGCAAAGACTCTATTAGGCATGCCTAACTATCCACTAACTAGACTCTAGCAGGTCATACATAAGCCAGTCCATCCATTTCATAACTTCCAAAATCATCATCATCAAATGAACATAATCATACCATAGTTACACTTGCATTTTATTCATAGAATACCAAGCATAAATCTCATAACTGCTAAAGAAAACTGAAGTTCAAGCCACAAGGAATGAAAGAAAATTCATTCAGCAAACAGGGGACTGTCGCGCTCGCGACAGAGACCAAAGTCTCTTCGCTGCACGCGCGCGATGGATTTCGCGACCGCGAGGAGGACAGAAGGGCCAGGCTCTGTCGCGGTCGCGACGGTTGTCGCGATCGCGACAGAGGACACTTGGTGCTGTCGCGGGCTCGTGACAGATCGCGTGCTCGCGATAGCACTTGGCCAACGATACGCTCTGTCGCGATCGCGACAGTCTTCGCGGTCGCGACAGAGCGTACACAACACTTCGGCTGTCGCGGGCTCGCAACAGATGTCACATGCTCGCGACGGCGAAGCTCCCAACCCCGCTCTCTGTCGCGATCGCGACAGCGTCGGGACTTCGAAATTCTGCAGATTTTCCTCTTCCAAATCCTCATCCAACCACACAAATCTCAATCCAAGGTTACTTACCTCAAATCCAGCCATTCATTAACATTATCAACCATAATACAACATTTATTAACATTAAACTTCATACAATCCATCAACTTACACATTCAATTCCAAGAATCAATGAAAAACCCAATTCATGCATCAAACCACATCCATTCTAAAATGACCCTAATTAACTCATGCCTTTGCAAGATCCACACTTCAAAGCAAATACCCATATCATATACATAAAAATAAAGAACATCTAACAACCTAATTCCAAGAAATCATCAAAACACATACATGAACATATTCACATGCAAAAGCAAGAAATTCCCAAACCTTCAAAATCCTTAGCTCCTAGTGCTTAGTTCCACTGGATCCAACAACTTCATTGCCTTTAGGATCCCGGGGAGGCTCAACTAGGAAACCCAACCAAAACATACAAACCAATAAAATCCAATCAACCCCAACTCCAAATCCAAAACTAGAAAATAGAAGATGGGAAAAATTGAAACAAAAGCAAAATGAATGCATAAAACTTACCAATGAACACTAAGAGATGATCAAACCCCACTAGTAACCCTTGAATCTCAACTAAGGTTCAAAAGAGAAGAAGAAGGAGAAGAAGAGAAGAAAGGGGCGGTGATGAACGGGAAACACAAAAATTAAAATCTGAATTCCCCTTTTTCCTTTCTTTTCCTTTTTCTTTTCTTAACCTAAGACAAGTGTCAATCTCCAATTAGTGGGATTTGGCCACTCACACCCTAGATGCTTAGATCACACACACACAAGATTCTCTCAACTAAAGCATACCCTACAATCATATGCATGACCACATGATACAATAGCCCACTAGTGCATATCCTACTATGGTGCACTCATGCACACACAAATCTATCTCAACTAATTAGCACCATAGTGCCAAACACACACACACGCACCAGAAAAACCCCAATTCATGCAATATTACCAAAATGCCCTTATTACACATAACTAATGCAAATGTACACACATACATATGTGGCTCATTCAACTAGGTGGCAAATGGGGTGTGACAACTCTCCCCTACTAACAAGAATTTCGTCCTCGAAATTCTCACCTGAACTTAAAAATTGCGGGTACTGCAATCTCATCGACTCCTCCGGCTCCCAAGTTGCTTCCTCAACCCCATGGTGATTCCACAAAACCTTGACCAAAGGAATCTGCTTATTCCTCAACTGTCTTACTTCCCGCGCTAAGATAGCTCTAGGCTCCTCAACGTAGGAAAAATCTGACTTTACTTGAACTTCTTGAACCGATAGCACATGGGAAGGATCCGATCTATACCGACGGAGCATCGAAAAGTGAAACACATCATGAAGCTTTGACAGTTCCATCGGTAAAGCTAGTCTGTAGGCCACTGGACCAACTCTTGCCAACACCTCATACGGACCAATAAAGTGAGGACTAAGCTTCCCTTTCTTTCCAAACTGAAGTACTTTTCTCCAAGGAGACACTTTAAGAAAAACCTTGTCCCCAACTTCAAACTGTACATCCTTTCTCTTCAGGTTGGCATAAGACTTCTGTCGATCCTTGGCCACCTTCAGATTCCGCTGCACAACTCTGATATTTTCTTCTGTATCTCTAACCAGATCTGGCCCAATCACTGACCTTTCGGATAACTCTGTCCAACAAACTGGAGTTCTACACTGACGTCCATATAGAGCCTCATATGGTGACATACCAATGCTCGACTGAAAACTGTTGTTGTAGGCAAACTCCATCAATGATACATACTTGTCCCAACTACCCGAAAAGTCTAAAACACAAGCCCTCATCATATCCTCTAAGATCTGAATCACACGCTCGGACTGACCATCTGTCTGAGGATGGAATGCTGTACTGAACTTCAGCTTGGTACCCAAAGTTCACTGCAATTCTTTCCAGAACTTGGATGTGAACCTTGGGTCCCTATCTGAAACTATGGACAAGGGCACTCCATGCAACCGAACTATCTCGTCCACATAAATACTGGCCAATCTATGCATCGGATAGTCCATCCTAACCGGCAAAAAGTGAGCAGACTTCGTGAGTCGATCCACAACCACCCAAACAGAATCATGCTTCCACTGAGTCAATGGCAATCCGGAGACAAAATCCATGGCGATGTCATCCCATTTCCACTCAGGAATGGACAAAGGCGTAAGCAATCCAGAAGGAACCTGGTACTCAGCCTTGACCTGCTGACAAGTCAGGCACTTGGATACAAAGTCCACTATGTCTCTCTTCATACCAGACCACCAAAAGAACTGCTTCAAATCCCGATACATCTTCACACTGCCCGGATGCATGGTGAAAACTGAACAATGTGCCTCATCCAAAATCTGCCTTCTTAACTCTTCACTATTCGGTACACACAAACGGTTTCCAAACAGGAGAACCCCATCCTGAACCGAAAACTCTGATTGCTTGCCCGAACTGACTTCTTGCACAATCCGCTGAAGCTTCTCATCGACCTTCTGAGCATCAATTATCCGCTGTCTCAAAGTAGGCTTAACCCTCAACTGAGCTATCAAAGCCCCATTTGAACCAAACCTCCATCTGAACCGTCTCAAAAACAAGACAGAAACCGACTTCCTACTCAATGCATCTGCGACTACATTGGCCTTACCCGGATGGTAATCCACAATGCAATCATAGTCCTTAAACAACTCTAACCAACGACATTGCCTCATATTCAATTCCTTCTGAGTCAGAAAATACTTCAAACTCTTGTGGTCCGTAAAGATCCTGCACTTCTCACCGTAGAGGTAATGATGCCAAATCTTCAAAGCGAAGACAACCGCTACTAATTCCAGATCATGCGTTGGATAATTCCGATCATGCGGCTTCAATTGCCGAGAAGCATAAGCCACAACCTTACCTTTCTGCATCATAACACAACCCAAACCGACACCTGAAGCGTCACTATACATAACAAACTCCTTACCCGAAGTGGGTTGAGTTAGTATAGGAGCTTCAACTAACAACTTCTTCAACCTCTCAAAACAGGCTTGACACTTATCTGACCATTCGAACTTAATTCCTTTCCTCAATAACCTGGTCATCGGAGCAGCTATCACTGAAAAACCCTTAACGAACCGATAGTAGTACCCTGCTAGACCAAGGAAACTCCTCACTTCCTGTACATTCCTAGGCGCTTTCCAATCCACTATCGCCTCAATGTTGGCTGGATCCACTTGGATGCCCTAAGCTGAAACTATATGGCCCAGAAACTACACTTCCCGAAGCCAAAAATCACACTTACTCAACTTAGCAAACAACCGATGTTCTCTCAAAATTTGCAAAACTAACCGAAGATGCTCTTCATGCTCGGTCTCATCCTTGGAAAACACCAAAATGTCATCTAAAAACACCACTACAAACCGGTCTAAGTATGGCCTAAACACTCTATTCATCAAATCCATGAATGCCGCTGGAGCATTAGTCAAACCAAACGGCATAATAGGGAACTCATAGTGGCCATACCGAGTCCGGAATGCAGCCTTAACCACATCCTCATCCTTAACACGAAGCTGATAATACCCAGACCGAAGATCTATCTTGGAAAACGCACCCGCACCTTGAAGCTGATCAAACAAATCCTCAACTCTGGGCAACGAATACTTATTCTTCACTGTAACCTTATTAATCTGCCTGTAGTCGATACACATTCTCAATGATCCATCCTTTTTCTTAACAAACAGAACTGGAGCTCCCCAAGGAGATATGCTGGGTCGAATGAACCCCTTATCCAATAGCTCTTGCAGTTGAGTTTTAAGTTCTCTCAACTCCACAGGAGCCATCCGTTAAGGTGCTTTCGATACCGGTGTGGTACCCGGCATAATCTCTATGGCTAGCTCAACTTCCCTCTCTGGAGGCAAACTAGGCAAGTCACTCGGAAAAACATCACTAAACTCTCGGACAATAGGGATGTCCTCAATCCTAATTTGATCCCTCCTGGAATCCAAAACCACAGTTAGAAAATCCTCACAACCTTTCCTCAAAAACCTCTTAGCTTGAATAGCAAAAATCACATTGTGCACGGAACTCGCACCCAAACCTCTGACAAACACTGGAACTCGGTTCCTATCCCGAAGCACGAAAGTCTTCCTATGATAATCAACCACGGCTCTATGCTTGCTCAACCAATCCATACCAAAAATCAAGTCATACTCTCTGAAGGGCAACTCTATCAAATCCACAGGAAACTCAACACCCTCAACCATCAACGGACAATTCCTAAAAACTCTACTCACACTGACACTATGCCCTAATGGATTGGTCACACATATCTCATAGTCTAACTGTTCTACCACATGCAACTTATCAATAATCTTATGCGTCCACAAATATGAGTGTGTGGAACCAGGATCTATTAGAGCATATAATTCAGTGTCATGGAGTAGGAACTTACCAGCAATCACATCAGGGGCATCCTGCTCCTCTCTAGCTCTAACTGCATACGCTCTAGCAGCCATTGCGGGAGGACGCTCAACTGTCTCAGAACTAGCTCCATCTCTAGGTCGACCGCCTCGACCTCTACCTCTACCTCTACCTCTAGCAGCCTGTGAAGCATTCGATCCTACTCTGCTAGCTCCTCCCTGAGGACCCGAGTCTTCACCCATCTGAGGGCAATTAGCCACACGGTGCTCGGTGCTCCCACACCTGAAACACCCACCAGTGAGCCACCTACACTCACCCCGATGAGCTTTACCACAATTCTCACAAACTGGAATAGCATCAGATCGACCACCTCTACCAGATCCAGATACTGCAGCTGAACCTTGCCTTCTCCCTCTGGTAGCCGAACCAGCAGATGGTTCATCATGCGGGTTCCTAGACCTCTTACCCGAAGATGAGGAAACACCACCTCTAGCAGAACTCCGGCACTGAGCTCTCTCTCTAATCAAAGCTTTCGCCTTCTCTGCCCTCAAAGCAGCCTCAGCAATCTGATAATAATGTACCCCCGCCATACACATCAAAGAAACTAAAGCGATCTTCAAAGAATCATTCAACCCGGCCTCAAAGTGCTTGCATCTGAAATCATCCGTCATAACCCCACGCGGAGCATAACGAGACAACCGGTTAAACTCCTTCTCATAATCCGCAACCGAAAAGGCCCTTTGCCTCAAACTCAGAAACTGCGCCCATCTTGCGTCCTTATATGCCTAAGTCACATACTTCTTAGAAAACTGCTCATCAAAGATATCCCATGTCAAAGGGTCAGGCATCTGAGGTTGTCTACTCACCAACTCCCACCATTCAAATGCTGGACCTTGTAGCAAAGCTACAGAACACTCAGCTTGCTGATCAGGAGAACACCTGACTTCCCTCAAAGCTCTCTTAACTTTATCAAGCCACCTCTCCGCTATCTCAGACTCATCAAGTCCGGTCCCATAGAAATCCTCAACACCAGCTCTCCTCAGACTCACTATCGGAGCTTTCGGGGCAGTCACCCTTTCCAAAACCCGAGCCATATCTTGATGTATTCTTAGCATCGCCTCAAAAGGCATAGCAGCGGCCTCGGGCTAAACCCTAGCACGTTGAGCCGACACCGAAATAGAGAAAGACGGATCTACCGCTGGAGGGTTCACACTTTCAGCGGACTCCTCGAGCGCACCGTGAGAAGAATCATAATTCATCTAACAACAAGAGGACAACCACATCAGCCAACACAGCCCTAGATATAGACATATGCACACATAGCATCATATAAACAATCACCCAGAAACGCCTAAACCGGGGCTCTGATACCACAACTTGTAACACCCCTTACCCATACTCAGGTGATCCCATCCAATAAGGAGTGAGATGCCGTAGGAGTAAAGGTGCCACCACACAGATACATAATACACATACACTCATCCATAAACATACATAACAAAATACAAGGCAATTTAAAACTTTACAAGACCATTCATAAAAGCTGATCATGCATTAATATAATAGAAGCATTACATTACTGTTCTGATCAACTGAGAGATATAAAAGATAATTACAAATCCCAAAATTACATATACAAAGGCGGAAGCTATTACAATAACATAAGAGAGTTCTATACAAAAAGAATCATAAAGCTACAAAAATAAGCCCTACACTAAGACCCTGCTGTGTTGGCTTCGATGGCGACGACTCTCCCAAAGATAACTCCTTCCGCACCTGCACGGGTAAACACATCGTGCTAAGCGATAAACGCTTAGTGGGGAAAACAGACATAGCATAAAGACAACCATTCACAACGGTCGTCAAGACAATTAACTTGCGTACTTCATATACAAACGATAATCATGGCATGATAATAATAATAAACTCATGCTTGCATACATAAAGCCATTCATCAGAAGGTTCATAACAATAATCATATTCTCATAACAGATTACATTCTCACCATTGAATCCATAAGGATAACATATGTTTCCCAAATAACAATTCATACAAAACACTGTAACCATTGAAACACCTGCTGACTCAAGGGAGTGGATAACAAGTATACGGACAGTACTTTACGGGGTACGAGCCGATACGGACAGTACTTTACGGGTACGAGCCGATAAAACAAATTTTCATTTAACTTTTACAAAACATTACAAAGGGGATCTTAAACAAGATCCTTTCGGATAAGGGTTCACGAGGAACCATCGAGGACCTGATTGGGGTCCAAACAGAAAACAGAAGCTGCAGCAAAGACTCTATTAGGCATGCCTAACTATCCACTTACTAGACTCTAGCAGGTCATACATAAGCCAATCCATCCATTTCATAACTTCCAAAATCATCATCATCAAATGAACATAATCATACCATAGTTACACTTGCATTTTATTCATAGAATACCAAGCATAAAACTCATAACTGCTAAAGAAAGCTGAAGTTCAAGCCACAAGGAATGAAAGAAAATTCATTCAGCAAACAGGGGACTGTCGCGCTCGCGACGTCTGTCGCGCTCGCGACAGAGACCAAAGTCTCTTCGCTGCACGCGCGCGACGGATTTCGCGACCGTAAGGAGGATGGAAGGGCCAGGCTCTGTCGCGCTCGCGACGGTTGTCGCGATCGCGACAGAGGACACTTGGTGCTGTCGCGGTCTCGCGACAGATCGCATGCTCGCAATAGCACTTGGCCAATGATACGCTCTTTCGCGATCGCGACAGTCATCGCGGTCACGACAGAGACTACACAACACTTCGGCTGTCGCGGGCTCGCGACAGATGTCGCTTGCTCGCATCGGCGAAGCTCCCAACCTCGCTCTCTGTCGCAATCGCGACAGCGTCGGGACTTCGAAAATCTGCAGAAATTCTGTAGATTTTCCTCTTCCAAATCCTCAACCAACCACACAAATCTCAATCCAAGGTTACTTACCTCAAATCCAGCCATTCATTAACATTATCAACCATAATACAACATTTATTAACATTAAACTTCATACAATCCATCAACTTACACATTCAATTCCAAGAATCAATGAAAAACCCAATTCATGCATCAAACCACATCCATTCTAAAATGACCCTAATTAACTCATGCCTTTGCAAGATCCACACTTCAAAGCAAATACCCATATCATATACATCAAAATAAAGAACATCTAACAACCTAATTCTAAGAAATCATCAAAACACATACATGAACATATTCACATGCAAAAGCAAGAAATTCCCAAACCTTCAAAATCCTTAGCTCCTAGTGCTTAGTTCCACTGGATCCAACAACTTCCTTGCCTTTAGGATCCCGGGGAGGCTCAACTAGGAAACCCAACCAAAACATACAAACCAACAAAATCCAATCAACCCCAACTCCAAATCCAAAACTAGAAAATAGAAGATGGGAAAAATTGAAACAAAAGCAAAATGAATGCACCTTTTTCCTTTCTTTTCCTTTTTCTTTTCTTAACCTAAGACAAGTGTCAATCTCCAATTAGTGGGATTTGGCCACTCACACCCTAGATGCTTAGATCACACACACACAAGATTCTCTCAACTAAAGCATACCCTACAATCATATGCATGACCACATGATACAATAGCCCACTAGTGCATATCCTACTATGGTGCACTCATGCACACACAAATCTATCTCAACTAATTAGCACCATAGTGCCAAACACACACACACGCACCAGAAAAACCCCAATTCATGCAATATTACCAAAACGCCCTTATTACACATAACTAATGCAAATGTACACACATACATATGTGGCTCATTCAACTAGGGGGCAAACGGGGTGTGACATTATGCTTCCCCTTTCTCTTTCTCCTTCCAATCACTCTTTTCCTAAACCCTAACCATGTGTCACTACCTCATTGGTGGAAATTAGCCACTCACACCCTACAAACATGCATCACACACACACTAAACCTTCCTCACTAGAACACACCCTACAATGATGTGAGCAAACACACAATAATGCAACTCAACACATGCACACCCTAATATCATATATGTACTCACACAAAAGCACAACTCACTCACTCACATTCTACAAACATGTGAGCAAGCACACAATACCTCAAAAAATGCATTTTGCCCAAAATACCCTCATCACATGACAAAGCACACTCAATGCACATGCACAAACATGGCTCAAACTTCTAGGGGGCAAATGGAGTGTTACAACTCTACCCTACTAACAACAATTTCGTCCTCGAAATTCTCACCTGAACTAAATAGCTGTGGATACTGAGCCCTCATCGTCGCCTCTGGTTCCCAAGTCGCTTCTTCTACCCCATGATGATGCCATAACACTTTAACAAAAGGGAGGTGCTTATTCCTCAACTGTCTTACTTCCCAAGCTAAAACAGCCTTCGGTTCTTCATCATACGAATAATCTGGCTGCACTTGCACATCTTGAACCGATAACACATGTGACAGATCCGATCTATATCCACGGAGCATAGAAACATAAAATACATCGTGCAACTTCACCAACTCCATCGGTAAAGCTAACTTATAGGCTACCAGACCAACCATAACTAACACCTCATATGGCCCAATAAATCGAGGACTAAGCTTACCTTTCTTGCCAAAGCGAAGCACTTTCCTCCAAGGTGAAACCTTAAGGAAAACTTTGTCCCCGACCTCAAATTTAACATCTTTCCTCTTCAGATTAGCATAGGATTTCTGTTGATCTTTAGCCGCTTTTAGATTTCGTTACAAAACTCTGATATTCTCCTTGGTATCCCTGACCAACTCTAGCCAAATAACTAAACGCTCGGATAACTCTGTCCAACAAATCGGAGTCCTACACTGTCGACCATACAAAGCCTCATACGGTGACATATGCTCGACTGATGAGTATTATTGTAGGTAAACTCCATAAGCTGCACATATCTGTCCCAACTACCCGAAAATCCAATGCACAAGCCCGCAACATATCCTCCAAGATCTGTATAACCCACTCTGTCTGACCATCTATCTGAGGATGAAATACCATACTGAAATTCAACTTGGTACCCAAAGCTTTCTATAGTTCTTTCCAAAACTTAGATGTGAACCTTGGATCCCAAGCTGACACTATAGATAAAGGCACTCCATACAATCTGACCACTTCATCTACATAAATACTGGCCAACTTATCCATCGGATAATCCACTCTGACCGGTAGAAAATGAGCTGACTTCGTAAGCCAATCCACTATCACCCACACCGATTCATGCTTCCTTTGAGTCAAAGGCAAACCCGATACAAAGTCCATGGCAATATTGTCCCATTTCCACTTAGGAATGGATAAAGTTGTGAGCAATCCCGAAGGAACTTGATGCTCAGCCTTTACCTGTTGACAAGTCAAACACTTAGCCACGAAATCCACAATGTCTCTCTTCATACCAGACCACCAATAGAACAGTTTCATGTCCCGATATATCTTCTCGCTAACGGGATGCATAGTGAAAATCGTAGAGTGTGCCTTACTCAAAAGCTGCTTCCTTAACTCATCATGTTCGGGCACACATAAATTATTCTTAAACATAAGCACCCCATCTAAAATCGAGAACTCTGACTATTTACCAGATCGAACCTCTAGCAAAGTCCACGGCAATTTAACATCATCCTTCTAAGCATCCATAATCGACTGCCTCAAGGTCGGCTTCTCTCTCAATTGGGCAACCAAAGCCCCATCTGAATCGAATCTCCACCTGAACCGCCTCAAGAACAAAGCTGAAACCGACTTCTGACTCAAAGCATCTGCCACCACATTGGCCTTACCAGGATAGTAATCCACTATATAATTATAGTCCTTGAACACACTGTCTCATATACGTGAGGAGATACTTCAAGCTTTTATTATCCGTAAAGATCCTACACTCCCCATACAGATAATGCCGCCAAATCTTTAAAGCAAAGATCACGGCCGTGAACTCCATATTATGCGTCGGATAATTCCTCTCATGTGGCTTCAACTGACGGGAAGCATAAGCCACAACTCTCCCCTCTTGCATCAATACACAACCAAGCCCAACACCGAAAGCATCGCTGTACATCACAAACTCTTTACCCGAGATGGGTTGAGTAAGTGTAACACCCCCCCCCCCCGGACGCCCCCGTTGGAAGGACGCCGGCGAACGCTACCGACGCGCACTCACATCCATGCACACATGCACTAAGCAGAAGCATACACTAAGCAACGAAACAAAAGAATAACTTAATATATCATCCAAAAATTTCATTAAGATCCTTACATATAATTACATATACAAAAAGATACCAAAAATATAGAATCTAAAAGATACAGGAGCTGAATACAAAATAACAAAACACTTCTAACTCCTATGTCGCCGACCCTGTAGATGCGCGACTCGAACGGAAACCAAAACCTACCACCTACACGGGAAAAGAACCCGTGCTAAGTGATAATGCTTAGTGGGGAGGAACAAAAATAAAAGGACACTATGCGACTATAATCACACACAATACATATAAATTGCATGCATAAACCAAGTTCACTAAAATGTCTGAATCAGAGGATACAAAAATGCGCAAACACTAAGATATCTAAACATGAAGTTATCATATAATAATACTGAAACACTAACTGCAAACCGATACACAAGGTTAAAAGGAACCATAACACATTATAGAAATTTAATAAGTCTTGCAAATATAAGTGAGTACACATATAAAAATACTTACCGAGGCAATCCGCGAGATATCATGCATAGCATACCAAATTCATCATAGACATATCATAACATAATCACTAATTATCCAACATGCAGGTATGGTACAAAATGCACATACATTAGCTGGAACTGATGCACAAGATCAATTGCATAGCACTCCCACATCACGATACTAATACATAAATTCTCATACAATAAAATGCAAACACATGCTAACATGCTAGAATCACTACAATAACAGAAGACCAAGAAATATATAACATAACACTACATTCATAACATTCAAGAGTTCATGATCACAATCATATTCACATACCTCTAGTCATAACCGAACGAATTCACATTTCTATAAGCATAACATTCACATTCTTATATTTATAACAACAAAGCACCTGTACGGATAAAACATTGTGCTAAGCGATAAACGATTAGCGGGGGAAACACAACAAAAGAGTGGACAACCATTCACAATGGTCGACAAAGCAAACACATACGATATGACATATGCGGATATAGTCATACATAATAAAAACATACTTGAGTCACATGTGTATATACATTATATTCGAATCACTATCATAGCATTCGAAACTTATGATCACATTCAGATACTAACTGACTGTTCATACTTATCAGCATGCCCAATTGGATATCATATTCTTACATTCATATTAGACAAAGCAAACAAATCAAATACCTGCTGACTCATAATAGTGGATAACGAGTGAACAGACAGTACCTTACGGGTACGAATCAAACGCATAGCGTACCTTACGGGTACGAATCGAAAAACCATTTTACTTTATCATGAAAACATTTTTACTGAGGGGATCTTAAACAAGATCCAAACACATTGAAAAGGATCGCGAGGATCCAAACACATTGAAAAGGGTTCGCGAGGAACCAAATGGGGGACTTGATCGGGGTCCAAACGTCCAAAGGTGCTGCAGCTAAAGAGACTCTATTAGGCATGCTTAACTATCCACTAGACTGACTCTCGTAGGTCATGCATAACACCAATCACATTTAAGCATAGCACATTATTCATAGCAAGACTCACAAATCTTAGGCTTGCATAATACATCAAACTCATTTTATGATATTCACCAAATTGCTCATATATCATTCATTGGTTCATAAATGTATAGCTCATCATATCAATCATGCATAAAATCCATTTACATAATTTAAATCTCAGCAATATTTATATGCAAAATACAGCATATAATTTATCATGGGCAACATATTATTTATCGTGACGAAATCATGGTCATTACACATATGAGCAAGGTACCATAGAATACAGTAGAGGGAAAAGCCATGAAAAAGACATCTGAAATCCATTTTAAGGAAATATAACACATGAGAGAAAATAGGGCAAAATGGAATCTCTATCGCGATCACGACAAAATGCCAGGGACACGAATCCTGAGCAACCTTCACGAGTCATGAAGGTTGCTCACGACTCGTGCGTATTGTCCCGGAGGCTCACGACTCGTGAGCAAGCTTCACGAGTCGTGAATCATGTTCACTACTCATGAACATGGTTCACAACTGAGAAGAATCATTCACGAGTTGTGAATGTCAATCACGACTTGTGATTCTCAGTCACTAGTCGTTATCCTCATTCACAACTCGTTAATCAACCCTCTGCCCTCAGCACAGTCCATATGCGAGAGCTGGATTTCACGTCTCTGTCACGCTCACGATATTGTTGCACTCGCGACACAGTCATGACGTTCAGTTCTCAGTAGAAACACAGGAAAAACCCAAAAATTTCAAATCAAAACCATTTTCACCCAAATTAAATCTAAACTCAATCTTACCTCTAATAACCTTCCATGCATCACAAACAACATAAAACACAACTTTTCCATCAATTATCACAATCAAATCATGGATTTCACAAATCAAAATCTCAACAATAGAAAATCATAAAATTTAACATTAAATTCTATCAAACTCACAGTTGCTCCAATAACTCAACAATCATGCATCATAACTCAAATCAAACTAAAACTCATATCATTTATACCAACTTAAGCCAAATAAATATTATATTTCTAGAGAATTATGCAAAACCCTAAAATCACCATTAACATCCAATTCAAGAAATTTCCCAACCTCATGCATTTTCACTACCAAACCTCATATACATTTATCTCAATCACTAATTCATGCATAAACACAAGTACCCAAAGTAATTCATGCATAAACACATACCAAGTGACGCAAAATTCAAGAAATTAAACCCTACACACATGGACTTGATCCAAGGAGGGAGAAGGATAGAGACAAAAACTCCCAAACTTCCAAACCAAACCAAAACAAACATAACAAAAATAAAGCTCCCAAACCTCTTTGAAGCACAACCCAGCTATTCTCTTCAAGCTTAAACCTTCCCTTTTCCTTTATCTTTCTTCTTGTCACCAATCACTTGCACAAACAAAACCCGCAAATCTCTTAATCCAAACCCTAACTCAAATCAAACAAAACCAGAAGATGAAGAAACCCAAATGCAGGAAACCCCAAAACCCAAACACATACCTCTTCAAGCTGCCCCTAACACCACCTAAATGGCTCCAGTTCACACACAGCCAGGGAAGGGAGAACAAGGAATGGGAAAAAGGAAGAAAGAAGAGCAAAGAGAGGAGAAGAGAGAGCAGGAACGGGAAACCAGTTTCTGCCCTTCTCTCTCTCTCTTCCTTTTTCCTTTTCTTCTTTTCCCGCATTAATTGCACACACCAACCAAGTCCACATGGCAGAATCCTATTGGTCCCAATAAAGTTATCTTGGCTTATATCACACTTGGTCCTTGGTAAACTCCAATTAAACCCTTGTCAATTACACTTCACTTACTAAAGAAAATTATTCCCTTATCAACTTAAATTATCTTTTCAATTGGGTCCTCAATACTCAAATTTCCACATGCACAAATTACCGAATTATCCTTGAAATCCCGACTTAGTGTGCCAATTCCGACTAGGCCCATTTTGGGTTATTACAGTAAGTACAGGAGCTTCAACTAACAACCTCTTCAACTTCTCAAAAATAGCTTAACACTTATCCGACCACTCAAATCTGACCCCTTTATTCAGCAACTTTGTCATCGAAACAGTAATGATCAAAAAACCCTTCACAAACCGATGATGGTAGCCTGCCAAAACAAGAAAACTTCTCACTTTTGGAACATTCCTAGGCACCTTCCAATTAACAATCGCCTCAATCTTCGACGGAACGACTTGATTACCCTTAGCTGAAACAATATGACCCAAGAATGACACTTCTCGAAGCCAGAAGTCACACTTACTAAGCTTCGCAAACAACCGATGCTCCCTCAACACTTGCAAAACTTATCGGAGATGCTCCTTATGCTCACTCTCATCCTTGGAATAAACCAAAATATCATCTATGAACACTACTACAAATCGGTCAAGATATGTCCTGAACACTCGGTTCATCAGATCCAAAAAAGCCGCTGGTGCATTGGTCAAACCAAACGGCATCACTAAGAACTCATAGTGGCCATACCGAGTCCGAAATGCAGTCTTAACCACATCCTCATCCTTAACTCGCAACTGATAATAACTCGACGGAAGATCAATCTTCGAAAAGACACCCGCACTTCGGAGCTGATCAAACAAATCCTCAACCCTAGGCAATGGATACTTGTTCTTCACTGTGACCTTATTAATTTGCCTATAGTCGATACACATCCTCATAGAACCATCTTTCTTCTTAACAATTGGAACCGGAGCTCCCCATGGAGATATACTGGGTTTGATAAACCCCTTATCTAATAGCTCTTGTAGCTGAGTTTTGAGTTCCCTCATCTCTACAGAAGCCATCCGATAAGGCGGTTTCGATATGGGAGTAGTACCCGGCACTATCTCTATAGACAACTCCACCTCTCTCCCAGGAGGCAAACCAAGCAACTCACTCGAAAAAACATCTCCAAACTCTTGAACAACTAGGATTTCTTCAATTTTAACTTGATCCCGCTTAGAATCCAACATCACTAGCAAAAAAGCCTCACAACCCTTCCTAATGAATCTCTTCGCTTGCATAGCGGAGATCACATTACTCAAAGAACTAGAACCCAAGACTTTGACAACCACAGGAGACTAATTTTTATCCCGAAGAACAACCGTGTTCCTATGACAGTAAACCACTGCCCGATGCTTACCTAACTAGTCCACACCTAAAATCAGATCAAACTCTCTGAACGGCAACTCAATCAAATCTGCTAGAAACTCAACTCCCTCAACTAACAAGGGACAATTCCTATACACTCTACTCACATTGACACTATGCCTAAAGAACTGGTCACACAAATCTCATAATCCAACTGATCTACAACATGCAACTTATCGAATAACTTATCTGTGCACAAATATGAGTGTGTGGAACCAGGGTCAATTAGAACATATAATTCAATGTCATGGAGTAGAAACTTACCGGCAATCACATCTGGAGCATCCTGCTCCTCCCGAGCTCTCACTACATATGCTCTAGCTAGGACTGCCAAAGGACGGTCAACTAACTCTGATGCAGCTCCCTCTCTAGGTCAATTGCCTCAACCTCTTCCACAGCCTCTACCGTGACTATCTTGAGTAGCATTCGAACAAACTCTTCTGGCCTCTTGCTGATCACCCGAAGCCTCATTCGATCTTGGACAATTAGCTAAAAAGTGCTCGGTGCTCCCATAACGGAAACACCCACTTGTGAGCCACCTACACTCACCTCTGTGTCGCTTGCTACAATGAGAACATTCCGGTAACATCTCAGTCCTTCCACCCGAATTACCTCTACCAGAACCAGACACAAAATCTAAACCCTATCTTCTACCTCTCGCAGTCGGGCCTGTAGATGACTCATCCTGCGGGTTGCTTGACCTCTTACCCGAGGATAAAGAAGACGAACCTCCATGAGAAAGGTTTCTCCTCTGAGCCCTCTCTCTCAAAATAGATTCTGACCTCTCAGCCGTATTGCAGCTTACACAATCTAGTAATACCCCACTCCTGGAGTACTCAACAGAGAAATCAGCATCGCCCTCAGCGACTCATTCAACCTGGTCTCAAAATGTCTACACCTGAACTCCTCTGTCAAAATACCTTCTTGTGCATACTTCGCCCAACGATTAAACTCTTTCTCAAATTTAGATACTGTCATGGCTCACTGCTTCAAACTCAAGAACTGTGCCCACTTCGCATCCCTGTAGGTCTGAGTCACATACTTATTTGTGAACTCCATTTCAATGAACTCCCATAGAACCGGATCCGGCAACTAGGGATGCCTACAGACCAACTCCCACCAGTTAAAAGCAGACCATTGAAGCAATGCCAATGCACACTCCACTTGCTGATCAGGAGGACACCGGACCTCCCTCAGAGTACGCTTTACCTTATCTAACCACTTCTCAGCATATTTTGACTTATCCAAACCAGTCCCATAAAAATCTTCAGCATCGGCTCTTCTCATACTCTCAATCGGGGCCTTAGGGGCTGTTACCCTTTCCAAGACTCAAGCCATGTCCTGGGAAATCTTGATCATTGCCTTAAAGGGCATGGCTGCGGCCTCGGGCCGGACCCTAAGATCTTAAGCCGACACAGAAATTGAAGGATCAATAGCTTGAGGATTCACGCTTTTGGCTGATTCCTCAAGGGACCCTTGAACTGAATCAGAATCCATCTAAAACAGGCAAAGACAACTGTATCAGCCAACACAATCCTAGGCAGATACACATCTATGCACATCAACACCCAGAAATGCCTAAACCAAGGCTCTGATACCAAAACCAGTAACACCCCTAACCTATACGTAAGCCAACCCATCCGGATCGGAGTGAGATGTCATAGGAGCAGGGGTGTCACACCAACAGATCGATACAAAGCAAACGTTCATACATCATAAACATATGGAAATACAGTGAAAATTAAAACTTTTGAGAAATAGCAACATGATCATGCATTAATATAATAACATTCATTACAATAATGTTCTGATCAGATGCCAATACAAAATAATTACATATCCAAAATATACAAACGGAAGCTTACAAAAAAATGTTGATATAATGAGAATTCTATTATAAAAGAATATCAATAGAGTACAAAAAGAAAGCCCTAACACTAATCCCTCTGTGTTCCCTTGGCTGGCGGTGACTCTCCCATAGCAAAAAAGCCTTCCGCACCTGCACGAATAAAACACCGTGCTAAGCGATAACGCTTAGTGGGGAAACACATAACAAAAGAGTGGACGGCCGTTCACAAAGGTCATCAAAGCATAACACATACAATATGATAAATGCAAATAATCGTATCACATATATAATCATATTTGAGTCACATATAAATATTTATAACATTCGAAAGCCCATGTACACATATACGTTAACTAATTTCTCATATTTATCATCATACTCATTCAGATATCACATTCTTATATCGTATCGAAGCAACGCAAAGCAAACGAACACCTGCTGACTCACAATAGTGGATAACGACTAAATACTGACGGTAACTTACAGGCACGAATCAAACATTGATGGTACCTTACGGGTACAAATCGAAAACAATTTTAATTTATCACATTCAAAACATTTTTATAGAGGGGACCTTAAACAAGATCAAAACTTTTCAGGGATTGCGAGGATCTAAATGGGGACCTGATCGGGGTCCAAACAGAATGGAGGGCTACAGCTAAGAGACTCTATTAGGCATACCTAACTATCCACTAGACTGACTCTTGCAGGTCATGCATAATACAAATAATGCTCTAAAGTGAAACATATAATTTATCATAACGAAATCATAATAGTGCACATATATGAACATAATTATTTCCAAACAGTAGTAAAAACCTAAAAAGAAGTGCTAAAAAAATTCATTTTGGGAGGGAAGGAAAAATCAAAAAAATAGGGCATAAAGAGGGTCACTATCGCGATCGCGACATCCGTCGCGGTAGCGACAGTGAACGGCCCCAAAGGCTGTCGCGACCCCGTGCAGGTGCACGTGTTCGCGACGGGGACTGCCTAATGGCTCGGCAGCTGAGTGCTCTATCGCCCTCGCAATATGTGTCACGATCGTGCTAGTGGCCTCTACTGCGCCACTTGGAAAAACTGCCCGCTCGGCAGCCAAATTCGCTTGGCAGCCGAGTGCCCTGTAGCTGTCGCGACATGCGTCGTGATCATGACAGTTAGCTCTGCTATGATTGGCTCGGCTGCCCACCTCCACTCGGTCATACGCAGGAGCTGGCTTCACCGAGCCCTATCACGATCGTGATAGCGTCGGGATTTCCAGTTCTTACGCGATTTCTGTATAACATTTCCAAAACAAAAGCACGCAAACCTTTATTCTCAACTACAACTCAACCCAAACATCAACTTACCTCAAATCCAGCAACCCGAACATCATTAACAACATAAAATACAACATTTATGCCAAAATTTCCAATTAAATCATGCCAATAACAACATCAATTTACACAATTAAAATTTAGCACTTTTCACTTATCAACTCAATCAATGCACAATTGGGTTCTATAACTCACATTGAAGGCTTCATGAATCATCTAAATCAAAACCCATAACATATAAACTATTATAGACATTTTAAAACATCAGATTTTCCAAAAATTCAACCAAACATGCAAAACCCATAAAATATATTAAACACAATAACTCCCAAACCTGAAACTCCTATGCTCCAATTCATTTAGTGCCACTTCCTCCCGCCTTCTCCTTGCCTTTAGGATCGCGAGGAGGCTCAACTAACAACTAAACCCATAAACCACACAAACGACAATCCTAGATCAAACTCAAAACCAGAAATGAGAAAAGAAGAAGAAGAAGAAGAAGAAGAAGAAGAAGAAGAAGAAGAAGAAGAAGATGAAGGAGATGATGAAAATGCAGAAAACTTACCAATTAAGGGTTGAGGAGTGATCAATTTCCACCACAAACACTTGAATCCAAGCTTAGGGCACAATTTGGGAAGAGAAGAGGAAGAAGAGAGATAGAGGCAAGAAAGAAATAGGAAAGAGATGGAAATTTTGCTTCCCCTTTCTCTTTCTCCTTCTAATCACTCTTTTCCTAAACCCTAACCATGTGTCACTACCTCATTGGTGGAAATTAGCCACTCACACCCTACAAACATGCATCACACACACACTAAACCTTCCTCACTAGAACACACCCTACAATGATGTGAGCAAACACACACTAATGCAACTCAACACATGCACACCCTAATATCATATATGCACTCATACAAAAACTCAACTCACTTACTCATATTCTACAAACATGTGAGCAAGCACACAATAATAAAACCCTCAAAGCATGCATTTTGCCTAAAATACCCTCATCACATGACAAAGCACACTCAATGCACATGCACAAACATGGCTCAAACTTGTAGGGGGCAAATGGGGTGTTATAGATTTTGTTTGATTATTTAGATGTTTATATACCTTGTGAGCCCTTGTAATTAATTATTTTTGGAGCTATTTTATTTGGCTTTTCTTTTTCTTTGGGGATTGTATTCCGTCCCAGTTTCCATTTTATAATGATGTGCTTGGCGTGTTTATTGCTTTATTTACTTGCTTTATTTATCTCTTTCTTTGTAGGTTTTATTTATTGCTTTCTAAGTGCTTGAGATGCGTCTTTAATAAAATGCATTAATCGTGTGAGAGGAGAGATAAAATTTTCTTAACCTAAAAAATCATTTATAATTACCCAATGCATAAATAAGAGTGAAGTTCCGAACATCTTCTCTGGTTTAAGATCGTAGAGGTTAGACGAACATTCCCAATTTCTTGTAAATTGGGTGGCGACTCCAAAATACCTCAAAGGTGCCTAAATGTGTCATGAGGCTAGATGAACTCCCCAATGTTCTATTGGGTGGGCATTCAAAAATGTCTCATGATACCTAAGATCAAATGACGTGAACCAATCCCCTCGAGCCCTAAAAGCGGGTATCATTTGAGAGGGCCTTCCCAGTTCAGCACACGTCACAGTGGCAACTCCGCTGGGGACTTCGTGGCTTTGCTCTGAAAGTGTCTTGGTTAAAATGTATAATTGAGTTTTTAAAACCTAAAATTCTATCTCTTTTCAAAAATTGCATTGCATCATTTTAGAGCCTTAAAATTAAGTTAGTTTGTACCCTTATTCTACCCCGATGCATTCTCGAAGCACGACCCTATGTTCACTCAATATAGGGAAGTGTTAAGGATAATCAGCAGCATAAGTCTAGTACCTTTTGGTATATTAAATAGAGACCCAATCGGTCATTATGCTTATAATGAGCTTGACCTGTTGGCAGGGACCATGCTTGGGTAGCCCTAAAGTAACACCACCTGAACTAAAGCTCATATAATGGCAATAGATAATTCCCCTAGGTGAAACGAACTGTAATACATTGACTGTGATGTGGGTCGTTACGTATTAAACAACATTGAGCAAATTAAGTGATCTTCTATCAGAGGCTTTTATGCCCCATTAGGTTCACCTTAATTCGACTCAATTGCTCAAATGTGTAATAGCTAAAACCATATGCATGTGCTTTAAATTAAGAGTATTATGCTGCCGATTTTTTACCGTGCACCATGCGCATTCATAGGGTCCCCTATTGACCCATGGATTAAGCCCACCAAAGGAGAGACCAATTAACCTCGCATGCGGGAGTCAAAATATTGGAAGGATCTACTTGCTCGTATGTGGTTGCGAAATGATGCACGACTCATGATCATGCATTGCATATGTCATTCATGTATCATTCTAACAATCTGAATCTTTCAGCCATCATAGATTAATTTAAGTGGACTAGAGGCTCTGACGGTCAGCTAGTAAGGACGAACCTGCTCTGTGGATTACCAAAATTAGTGTCTGACTGGGGTGTTGAGTCATTCTCAATGGCTAGTAAATCATCTATAGAATAATCAATTGAGGAAGAGACTGAAGCTTTAACCACTGACGACCTTGTTAAGAGACTAGAGGATTTTCATTAAAGGGTTCTAGAGATGATGGGCGCCATGGCCGAAAGGATTGCTCATCCTCCTGCCGCACAACCTCCTGTCACAAAAAGGTGTCTTGGAGGGTAGACCTCTAGCCTCTTTGAGCCCAAAGACCAGAGCTGGGTCCGGGATTTCTCATCTATTTCTACCTCGATTATTTTATGATCAAATTTTAATTATCATTAATCCGCTCTCTCTCCACACGATGCAATTTTAATTTAAAAGCGCAAATATTCACATTAAAAGCGATAAGATAAACGTATCAAAAATAACATCAAATATAAATTACAATAATACCAGGAGCGGAATACAACTCCCTTTTAAAAGTGCAAACATACATAAAATCGGGGAATTCAATAATTATGAGGACCTTGGTCCCCGCATGCACAATTAAAGAAAACATTTTGGATGTGATGATTTATTTGGGATGAAAATTAGGACATTGGTCCCACTTATTATGAAAAATCCAAATTAATTTATTAGAAATATTTGTGTGGTTTTTATTCATACGTGCATAAAAAAAAACATTTTATTCAACGAATATATACAAGGAAATATAAATAAAATGAGAATTGAAAATGTGTAATGAAAATACCAAACTCCGCATATCCTCCTTCTCGTGCATTGCTGCTCAAATGAGAATAAAACAAGGATTTGCAACCAAAAATAAAATAGAAGAGATTCATGTTAGAAATTAACCCAAAGAGATGAGATGACATAAAAGATAATATGTATAATGACCATATAACATGCCTAAGATACTATAACATGCATAAAAATAATTATAATGCAATTTAACAAGCATAAAGTGAGATAACATCATGGCAAATGCAATTTATTAATAATAAAGGTTAACATGCATGAAAAAGCGTAAGGTAATATCAAGCATAAAAGGCATAAGAAAATAAATTTGAAATTTAACCTACATGCAAAATATGAACAATGGCATTAATGATAATAATGATACTAATACCTAATGACATCAATAAATGAGTGTAATATAAATAATAATAATAAAACTAACATTTATAACAATAATAGCCATAATAAACATCAATGGATGTAAAGAACATTAACAACCTAGGTTGAACATGCATAATGACATAAAAATAAACACCTTGACATGAAAATGATATGATAAATTTGAAAGAATTAACTTGTTAAATAAATAATTGAAGATAAAAAGAAGAAGAAAAATATGGAGACTAAAAGAATTTACATGTTTAATATGCTAATTGGAAGCAAAAATAAATGAAATTAACAAGAGAATTAATGAGTAAAACCAAGAATAATTACCCACAAATTCAGTTTTGAAGAATTGAAGGCAGAAGTGTTGAATTCCTTGTCTTCTCTTGTGAAAATGTTTAGAAAATAGCTTGAAAACTTGAAGAAAAACTCTTGGAAACAAGTGTGTAAGATGGATTTTTTCTCTCAACTCAAAAGCTCGAAAAATTCGGTTTTTTTCCTCTCTAAATGTTCTTAGTTCGTCGTCCCCCTTTTTTGAATTTTCTCTCCACCTTTTGCACCCAAAAACCACCCAAAACTGTCCAAAAATCGTTAAAAAACGAGTGGGGGTCGAAAATGGGCGAAATGGGGCGACTGCGCGCTGCACGCAAAGCGCAGCCGTGCTTTCAAAGAAGCACAGCTGTGCTTTCACGCGCG
Organism: Excoecaria cochinchinensis; assembly: GCA_947683425.1. Classification (NCBI taxonomy): domain Eukaryota; kingdom Viridiplantae; phylum Streptophyta; class Magnoliopsida; order Malpighiales; family Euphorbiaceae; genus Excoecaria; species Excoecaria cochinchinensis. Next base: position 11,010,314 of record CANTUQ010000112.1, read on the forward strand.
CAGTGCAGCGCAAAGCACAGCCGTGCTTTTCGGGCAGATTTTTTTTTAAAAAATTTTATATAAAATACCCTCAACCTAAAACACACTTTTTCTTCTCCAAAATAATTTTAAAAATATTTTAAAATATTTAAAATACATTTTTTACTCACCAAAAAGACAAGGAAAATCACTTTCGAGCTCCAATCTTTTTACTTATAAGCCGGCATAGCTAAATTTCATCATCGGGTAATCCTGATCAAGGCTACTCGGGACCCGGTGTCTACAGTTGCCCCCAATTTTGGGGAGGCTAGTGCATGGGTGCCTAGGTGAGCCAAAATTCAGGAAAAGGAAAGAAACGCGTACCTGAAGCGGCGATCTTCCTGCTGGATGGAGTTATGATGATTGTTGTTTCCGTGTTATAGGCAGGCTATCTTTTGGTTGTAACTGGTGACGTCGTGGTCGTGCTAACCTCCTGTGGGTAATGCCGCCATCGTGCTAACTGCTGTGAATTGGTAGTGCCGTGGTCGTGCCAACCTTTTGTGGGTAGTGCCGCCATCGTGCTAACCGCTGTGAATTGGTAGTGCCGTGGTCGTGCTAAACTCTTGTGGGTAGTGCCGCCATCGTGCTAACCGCTGTGAATTGGTAGTGCCATGGTCGTGCTAACCTCTTGTTGGTAGTGCCGCCATCGTGCTAACCGTTGTGGATTGGTAGTGCCGTGGTCGTGCTAACCTCTTGTGGTTAGTGCCGCCATCGTGCTAACCGCTGTGAATTTTTGAGCTGTGCTCCTTTAGATGCTTGGACTGGTGTCGTCACTCGACCTTTATTAGTGTTCCCCACCGATTTCTCCTGCAAGATTGTATGCATAGGAATATACAAGAAATCACGTGTGCATGATATGGAATGCAAATGCTTGCAAAAATGTATAGATTGTGCCCTAGGTGGTCCAAGGTTTGCTGAAGTTATAGCTTGTCTGCTCTACCATGCCCCCTGAATCCTGAGGATCGTCGACAAGTTTTCTGAAAGAGATGTCCGGTGTATATCCTTTGCCCCCCTGGTCAATGATCATTTACCCGGGATTCATGTTCTGTGTTGTGTGTTAACTGATTCAAAAAGGATTATCTGAAGTAACGCTACCCTATTGCTCCAGGCATTGAACGTCATTGTTTTAAAGGTAGTACGTCCCTTGTGGATTTTCACACTAGCTTTTCTTTGCGGGAAATGCGTCCCTTATGGGATTTTCACATAACCCTTTGCCTAATTTTTGCCTGGAATGGACCCAACACAATCCAGCAGCTTTTGTTCATTTTATATTTATATTTTGTTTTTGTAGGGCAGACTGCCTGTTTCCAAGTTTTCACCCTGCCCTTTGGCCTAACTTTTGCTTAGAGAGCCAGTTACGGTTTTTGTCTCTAAGGGCCTTTTTTTTTTTTAAAGTTATCACCAAAGCTTCTGTTAAGAGCAAAAAGCACATATCCAATGAAGGACTGAGCAATAATCATTAGATGAACAATTGGTATATTTCTTTTTAAGACAGAACTGAAAGATCAATGAAAATATATTCTTTTATTCATTGCAAAATTGTGTACATTTCTATATGATTTCATCATACATGATTTTCATTTGACAAGAATTCAAAAGCATATGACTACACCTAATCTCGGAGTGGATTTTGTCAGCATCAAACTCCTGTTATGAATCGGCCCTCTCGGGTTTTCTCGATTGAATATTTTCTCTTGGCTCTTAATTTTTGCCCAGGATGCCTTTTTCCGGTTTTCACCCTGACAGAGTACCCAATTTTAGCAAGGCCGCCTTTTTTCGATTTTCGACCCGCGGGGCATTTATTCTCTTCTTTTTATTTTTGGTCTTTAGCCATGGAATCTTTTTAACCTATCGACATTGACCGGGTCCTTGAACTCATTCCCATCACTGTCTGCTAAAATTGCTGCTCCTTTTGTTAGCAACTTTTTCAAAATGAATGGACCTTCCCAGGTTGGTCTGAATTTTCCTCGTATGTCTGGAACTCCCGGTCTCATCGTCTTAAAGACCAAATCCCCCTCCTTCAACGGATGCTTTCGTACTTTCTTACAAAATGACCGAGCCAGCCTCTTTTGATAAACTTGGTTGTGGTAATAGGCTCATAACCTGTCTTCATCCAACAGATTTAGCTGTGACAAACGTTGTTGTGCCCATTCTGCTTCAGGAATCTCAGCTTCCATGACTACCCTCAATGATTTCAGCTTAATTTCAACCGGCAGGACTGCTTCAGTTCCATATACCAGAGAGAATGGTGTTGCCCCCGTAGAGGTTCTGACTATTGTTCTATAACCCCAAAGTGCGAAGGGTAGCTTTTCTGCCCAATCTTTATAGCTCTGAACCATCTGGGCCAACATCCGCTTCACATTCTTGTTCGCTGCTTCGACTGCACCGTTTGCTTGAGGACGGTAGGGAGAAGACTTGTGATGTTGGATCCCATATTTCTGGAGCATTTGTTTAGTCTCTGCCAGGAATTGCACCCCATTATCAGACACAATGTGATGTGGGAGACCATATCTGCATATCAAATTCCGCTCAATGAACTTAGCCATATCCTTTACATCAACCTTCTTGAAAGATTCAGCCTCAACCCACTTAGTGAAGTAGTCAATGGCAACTATGATGAATCTATGCCCATTAGAAGCCGTAGGATGGATTTCGCCTATGATGTCTATTCCCCACACTACAAATGGCCATGGAGATGTTAAGTTATGTAACGCTGAAACCGGCACATGCCTCAAATTCGCGTACTGTTGGCATAACTGGCATTGCTTCACAAATTTTGAACAATCTGTATCCATTGTGAGCCAATAAAACCGTTGGCGCATGATCTTCTTTGCTAAGGCTAAGCATTTCATGTGAGCTCCACAAACCCCGGCATGAACCTCTTCCATAACTCTTTTAGCTTCTTTCTCTGTCAGACATCTTAACTGGATACCATCAGCTCACCTTTTGTACAAAATGCCATTAACACTGATGAACTGAGTGGATAACTGCCTGATCATTCTTTGGTCCTTCTCAGTGGCTTCCTCTGGAAAGACTGATCTCTCTAAATAATTCTGAATGTCATAATACCATGGATTTCCATCAGTGGCCTCAACGTCCATCACCTGTTCAGCTTCAAAGCAAGGTCTTTCCGAACTATAAATCAGCACGGGTTTCATTGCAACTCCTGTTGGGTTATCCCACATAGACACTAATGTTGCTAGAGCATTGGCTAACTGATTTTCGTCTCTGGGGATGAAGTGAAAAGTGCAAATCTCAAACTGGCTGCTCAACGTTCTCAAGTGCTTTACATAAGGCAACAGCCTTTCTTCTTTGACTGACCACTCCCTTCTGATCTGATGAATTACCAAGGAAGAATCTCCGAATACTTCTACGGTCTTTGCCCCCAGAGCGAGTAATGCTTCCAATCCAAAGGTGAAAGCTTCATATTCTGCTTCATTATTGGTAGCCTTATACCTCAGCTTCTTAGCCAATGGTAGCCTTTCACCATCTGGGGTCGTAAGAATAACTCCTACGCCTGCTTCCTTATTATTGACTGCTCCATCAAAGAATAATTGCCACCCCTGCACTACTATGGCCGTGACATCTTCATCTGGGAAGTTGCATTCAAACTGATCTCCCTCAATAGGATGCTCGGCTAAGAACTCCGCTACGGCTCTTCCCTTAATGGTTTTCCTGGTTATGTACTTAATATCAAATTCCTGCAACAGCAGTAACCATCTTCCCATCTTCCCTAGTAGAGAGGGTGCTTCTTGGAGGTATCTGAGCGGATTATGTTTGGCAACCGTTTGTACCTTGAAGGAATGAAAGTAGTGTCGCAACTTCTTAGAAGCCCAGATAACTGCTAAACAAATCTTTTCCACCTCTACATATTTGGCTTTGTAAGGTAGGAATTTCTTGCTAAGATAGTAAACAACAAACTCTACACCAAAATCATCTTCTTGAGACATCATAGCACCCACTGAGTTATCTTCCACAGCCAGGTGCAGGATTAGTGGTTTGGCACAGCGTGATGGTCTTAACACCGGAGGATTTAACAAATACTCCTTAATGGTGTCAAAGGCCAATTGACAGTCATCGTTCCATACCCCCGGCTGATTCTTCCTAAGAAGCTTGAAAATAGGCTCACATACTAAAGCTAGCTTGGCAATAAACCGGCTGATATACTGAAGCTTTCCTAGGAAACTTCTGACGTCCTTCTCCTTCTTTGGCATCGGCATCTCTCTTATGGCTTTGACTTTATCGGGATCTACCTCAATTCCCCTCTGGCTTACTACATGGCCTAGCAACTTTCCTGATGTAACTCCAAAAATGCACTTCTTGGGGTTGAGGCGCAGATCATACTTGCTGATCCTTTGAAAGAACTTTTCTAAAGCCTAAAAGTGACCTTCTCTAGTAGCCGACTTAATCATCATGTCGTCGACATATACTTCCACTTCTTTGTGAATCAGGTCATTGAGAACTTTGGTGGCCATCCTCTGATAAGTTGCTCCTGCATTTTTCAACCCAAAAGGCATAACTCGATAGGCGTATGTCCCCCACTCGGTGATGAAGGCTGTCTTAATCCGATCCATTATCTTGTTAAGGATTTGATTGTACCCTGCGTACCCATCCACCAAGCTGTACATCACACAAGCAGCAGCACTATCTACTAGCACATCAATATGAGGCAGCGGGAAATCATCCTTAGGGCAAGCTTTGTTCAGGTCTCGATAGTCGACGCATACTCGAACCTTACCGTCTTTCTTAGCTACAGGAACCACGTTAGCTAACCATGTTGGGTATTGAACCTCTATCAGGAACTTATCCTCAATCTGCTTATGGATCTCCTCTTTCACTTTCTGTGCCCATTCTGGCCTAAGTCACCGGAGTTTTTGCTTGACCGGTTTAAACTCTGGGTAAGTTGGGATGGCGTGTTCGGCAACATCTCGATCTATTCCCGGCATATCCTCATAGGTCCAGGCAAAGACTTTTTCATATTTTTTTAATATTCTCTCAAATTTTATTCTCTCTTCAGGAGTTATGTCTGATGCTAAGAAAATTTTCTTTGGATTTTCCAAAGTTCCGAGATTAAATGCAGTTATGCCAATTGAATTAATATCAAAAATGAATGCATCATGCGAAATGAAATCATCAGAAACATCACACAAGTAAGCAAAGTTGTTCATCTCATTAACATAATCAGAAACATTAACATTATTCTCAAAGAGTTCTGGTATAAAAAGAGAATCTAAATGACTATCAACTTCAGTCAACGCCGATGCTGCAGCCGACTGTGCTTTGGCTTCTTGATTTGGTGAAATCTTGAGATCTTCAATCTTCGGCTCTGGTTCCACTATCTTCTCCTTCCCTTTGAGCTTAGTGGCTAACATCTTATCAGTGACGATCTCTTTGGGCTCATCCCTGTCCCAGATGCTACATTGGGTCATAATCTCCTCGTCCCAAAAGTTCTCTACAGCTTTAACAACTCCGATCTCCCAATCAAAGACATCGTTGAAAATTTCAAAACCCGGGGTGATCTTCCCGTCCACCCATTGCGGCTCTTCTTCTTCGGTGTAAGCACAAATCGATGATGATGGCACAAAGCTCTCCGAAATATGGGGAATCTTCTCTGACACTTTCTTCTAACTACACTCTCCTTTGTAGCCCAACCCTTTTCGATTCTTCTGACCACGTGTAGTGATAGCATCCTGCCGCCCTTGTGACTCTTTTCCCAAACCAGCCCCTGGGAGGAAGTGCATCTTCTTTAGCATGTTCACCACTTGAGGGCTACCTTATAAGCTTTGCTCTTCTCCGATCACCGATACATGAGAGCCACTGAATGGCTGATTAGAGATCTCCAAGGCAGACACTTGGTTCTCTCTTACTGCTTTAATGGTCACTACCTCTCCTTCATGAGGTACCTTAATTATCTGGTGTAAGGTGGATGGCACTCCCCTAACTTATGGAACCATGGTCTTCCAAGCAGAGCTGAGAAGTTTGCTGGAATTGGCAAGACCATAAAATCCATTTGTCTCAATGGGCCCCGTCTTTACAACAGCTTTGAAAGTTCCCAATGCTTGCCTCCTGGAATTATCGTAGGCAGTGATGGTCAGGTCAGATTTGCTTAACATACTCTCATCCATCCCAAAGGCCTGAAGCGCCACCAAAGGGCAAACATTTATTGACGACCCATCATCAACCACGACGCAAGCGGTGTGTTTACCATTGATCTGTGCCTTGATGTATAAAGGTCGGTTGTGGTTGCGACCCTCTATTGGTAGGTCTGCATCAGAAAAAAACAACTTCTCCCCGGATCCCCCCTTAACAAGGTCTAAAAGCTCGGATGGAGAGATTGTAGTTGCTACGGTGGATACACTCAATGCTTCAACTAACTTCTGTCGGTGAGAGGGGGACTGTCTGAAGAGGTCCCAAATAGATATCTGAGCCGTTGTCTTTTTTAGTTGCTTCACTATTGAATTTTCTTCCAGCTCCTTTTCTGCGATTGCTTATGCTGGGTCTTGCTGCTTCTCAACTTCTGGAATGACCCTCCCACTTCTTGTTACTGCTTCTACTCTTTCTTCTTCCTCTGAATCCCACGGATCCGTAAACTCTCCATTTTCATCATCTTCATCATCTCCACTCTCACTAGTGGACCAACAGTCTATTGTCGCCACTGAAACCCCTTCTCTATCCACTGCAGGGCGAGTAATAGCGACATACTCATTTCCATATAGATCTTGCATTATGTACCACTCTGATAGGCTCGATCCAATCATAAAGACTGGAGGTGGCACTATATTATAACTGGACTTCTTCTTGCTTTCTCTCTTCTCAAGATCGGTGATCTGCTTGTTGTCAATTAGATCTTGGACCCGATGCCTGAGCATTATACAATCATCCGTCAAATGGCCGGTATGTTGGTGAAATGCGCAGTATTGATTCTCCTTGTGCCCTGGCTGCCCCTGGGTCTTGGCCGGCCTAGGTGATAGGGGTCGTAGTTTTCCTTCTTTTACTAGCCTCTTCAGCACCCATGATAAAGGCCTACCCAAGTTCGAGAAATATCTCTGACTTACGCCTGTTGCAGACACCTCAGCTGTCTTCCCACCTCTGTTACCGTTGCTTGAACTTGCTGGCTTGGCTGTCCCCTGATTGCTGTATCCCTTCCTGGCATAGGACTCGTTATTTACCCTCTTGGCTAAATATTCTCCTTCTGCTTCTATGGCAATGTCCTTCAAGGACTCCCAATCCTTGAGTCCCTTCATTTTCAGTCCATCTCTCAAGGAAGGGCTGGCATTTCGAATGAATAGCCGGATCTTATCAGAAGTGTCCGGTTTGCGTTTCATCTCCATAACCCGGTTTCTCCACCGAGTACGGCAGCCTTCTGTTGTAGTAACTCGAGATCTTTCAAAGTGACCTCCATCCGGGTACTGCAATTGTACTGCTTAAAGAACTCTTCAGTTAGCAAGTCCCAATCCTCCTTGGACCTCATTTCAAGCCCATGATACCAATCAATAGCAGCTCCTGTGAGACTCAAGCAGAAATACTCTATCTTTTGCTTTCTTGTTAAGGTCGTTCCCTTCATGACCAGCGAGTATTGCTTGATGTGTGCGGCAGGGTCAGAGGTGCCATCAAATTTGGGAATGTCCGGCATCTTAAAATTCTGGGGAATCAGGTCATCCCCATCCAGCTCTCGGTCTTTCGGGTTCATTCCTTTTCCCACAGTCATCATCCTTGCCATGGCCTTAAATCTCTCTTCCATTTTCCTCCACATTGCCTCATCCAGTTTTGGCGACTTCTCTTTAGCTACTGTACGCTCCTCTAGCTCATCTCCCCCAAACTCAGCTTCAGACCTGGGGCCCTCTCTGCACTCAATAGGTGCAGGTACTCTTTGCTCAATAATAGGTGGGTCAACCACTGGTTGGTTAATTGCAGCAGGATGTTCTTCTCTAACAACCTCTTGTTCAGCTGGTACTCGGATAGGGGCAGCAGCAGCTTGCTGCCCAGCTATCGTGGCGGCAAGATTGCCCATCATTGCAATCATTCGGGCTTTAAATTCCTCAATTCTCTTTCCTACCTCCTCAGCGATTATTGCCCTGGTTGCACCAGACTCATTTGATGGATTAGCCATGCTTACTTCTATTGATGATTCGAAAGAAAACCCCACACTATTTTCTGAGATTGAATCTGAACTCTGATCCGTCACTAACTCTGTTAACCCCAAAAGTGGCGCCCTTCTTAACCGTCCGTCGGGACCTCTAGACCACCCAGGAGAATCTATGATGGCTGAAATGCAAAATTTGTTAAGATGATGCATGATTAAAATGCAATGCATGCTCGTGCTGATGCAACATAGACAAACACATGCAAGCAGATAGATCCTTCCAACCTTATATCTCCCACACACGTGGTAGTGCGGTCTCTTTCCTAGTGGGCTTGATCCATGGATTAACGTGGAACTGAATGGACACGTATGGTGCGCGGTGAAAAACCGGCAGCATAACAGCTCCTATATAATGTACATACGTATGGGTGTTTGGCCTTTATGTATTCGAACAATTCAATTTAACTAGGATGGGCCCACCGGGGCATGAAAGCCTTTGATAAAGACCATTTAATTAAATTGATTTTGTCTAATATATGATGGCCCATATAGCAAGCATAGTATTACGATACATTTCACCTAGTGGAAGTATCTATTGCCATTACATGAGCTTTAGTCATGGGAGATGTTTCTTTAGGGCTACCCAAGCATGATCCCTACCGACAGGTCTAGCTCATCACGAGCATAAGAACCGATCGGGTCATCATTTTGATATACCATTGAGGTACGAGGCTTGGGCTGGTGATTATCCTTAACACTTCCCCAAATTGAGTGAAAATGGGGTCGTGCTTCAGGAACGTACCGGGGCTAAAAGAGGGACCAAACTAGCATATTCTAAGGCTCTAATGAGATGCGAATGCAAATTTGAGAGAAAGCAAATTTATGAATTAAATTTTAATCATAAATGTTAAACGAGGTATTTTCAAATCAAAATCTCGAACCATATCATCCCCAGTGAAGTCGCCACTGTGACGCGCGCCGGATCCCCGTGGCCGCCTATGGGACCGCCCGTTTGAGGGCGATCGGGGCATTTGTGGGTCCATTGACAGCTTGCAATAAATCGCAAGTGCATCTATGTTGGGCAACAAGGAGGTTTCATGGAGTCGCTGCCCAATAGAACATTGGAAAAGTTTCTCTCGCCTCGGAGAGCCTAAGACTGCGCTTAGTATCCATTTTGGGCCAGCCAGAGGGGTCTTGGAAGGTAAACCTCTCGCCCTAAGGAGCCCAGGATTAGCGCTAAAGTCTCGTGGCACAAAAAGGTGTCTTGGAGGGTAGACCTCTAGCCTCTTTGAGCCCAAAGACCAGAGCTGGGTCCGGGATTTCTCATCTATTTCTACCTCGATTATTTTATGATCAAATTTTAATTATCATTAATCCGCTCTCTCTCCACACGATGCAATTTTAATTTAAAAGCGCAAATATTCACATTGAAAGAGATAAGATAAACGTATCAAAAATAACATCGAATATAAATTACAATAATACCAGGAGCGGAATACAACTCCCTTTTAAAAGTGCAAACATACATAAAACCAGGGAATTCATTAATTATGAGGACCTTAGTCCCCGCATGCACAATTAAAGAAAACATTTTGGATGTGATGATTTATGTGGGATGAAAATTAGGACATTGGTCCCACTTATTATGAAAAATCCAAATTAATTTATTAGAAATATTTGTGTGGTTTTTATTCATACGTGCATAAAAAAAACATTTAATTCAACGAATATATACAAGGAAATATAAATAAAATGAGAATTGAAAATGTGCAATGAAAATAACAAACTCCACATATCCTCCTTCTCGTGCATTGGTGCTCAAATGAGAATAAAATAATGATTTGCAACCAAAAATAAAATAGAAGAGATTCATGTTGGAAATTAACCCAAAGAGATGAGATGACATAAAAAATAATATGTATAATGACCATATAATATGCCTAATATACTATAACATGCATAAAAATAATTATGATGCAATTTAACAAGCATAAAGTGAGATAACATCATGGCAAATGCAATATATTAATAATAAAGGTTAACATGCATGAAAAAGCCTAAGGTAATATCAAGCATAAAAGGCATAAGAAAATAAATTTGAAATTTAACCTACATGCAAAATATGAACAATGACATTAATGATAATAATGATACTAATACCTAATGACATCAATAAATGAGTGTAATATAAATTATAATAATAAAACTAACATTTATAACAATAATAGCCATAATAAACATCAATGGATGTAAAGAACATTAACAACCTAGGTTGAACATGCATAATGACATAAAAATAAACACCTTGACATGAAAATGATATGATAAATTTGAAAGAATTAACTTGTTAAATAAATAATTTAAGATAAAAAGAAGAAGAAAAATATGGAGACTAAAAGAATTTACATGTTTAATATGCTAATTGGAAGCAAAAATAAATGAAATTAACAAGAGAATTAATGAGTAAAACCAAGAATAATTACCCTCAAATTCAGTTTTGATGAATTGAAGGTAGAAGTGTTGAATTCCTTGTCTTCTCTTGTGAAAATGTTTAGAAAATAGCTTGAAAACTTGAAGAATAACTCTTGGAAACAAGTGTGTAAGATGGATTTTTTCTCTCAACTCAAAAGCTCGAAAAATTCAGTTTTTTTCCTCTTTAAATGTTCTTAGTTCGTCCTCCCCCTTTTTTGAATTTCTTCTCCACTTTTTGCACTCAAAAACTACCCAAAAACCACCCAAAACCGTCCAAAAATCGTTAAAAATTGAGTGGGGGTCAAAAATGGGCGAAATGGGGCGACTGCGCGCGAGCAGTGCGCGCTGCACGCAAAGCACAGCCGTGCTTTCAAAGAAGCACAGCCGTGCTTTCAAAGAAGCACAGCTGTGCTTTCGCGCGCGCACTGCGCAAAGTGCAGCGCAAAGCACAGCCGTGCTTTTCGGGCAGATTTTTTTTTTAATTTTATATAAAATACCCTCAACCTAAAACACACTTTTTCTTCTCCAAAATAATTTTAAAAATATTTTAAAATACATTTTTTACTCACCAAAAAGGCAAGGAAAATCACTTTCGAGCTCCAATCTTTTTGCCTATAAGCCGTTATAGCTAAATTTCATCATCGGGTAATCCTGATCAAGGCTATTCGGGACCTGGTGTCTACAAGTACCCAAGGTAGAGGATGAGGCTATGAGAAGAATGAGGCAACAGATTAAGGCGATCACTCGCTTGTTATTAGCTGGGAAGGGAATCAACCCTAAGGACTGAGATTTGGGGGATAAAGAGCTGTTGCTACAAAGGTTGAAGATGCCTGAGCTACCAAAGTTCGATGGTACTTTGGACCCATCTACACATATTAAGCAGTATACCCTGGTTAAGAAGGGCACAGGGTTGACCAAGAAGCAGAAGGTGGAATATTTCTCTCTTAGTCTGGTGGGTCCGGTAATAGACTGGTATCAAGGGTTGGATAAGAGATCCAAGGAGCACTGGGACCTTTTGACGGAGTAGATCATGAAGCAATATGACTGCAACACTAGAATAGAGGTGGAGGAATAGGCTCATGGAGATGAAGCGAAAGCTTGACACTAGTGACCAGATTGGGGTATTCATTAGGAACTCCTGCCCTTACTTGAGGGAGTTGCTCAGCTTTAAGGGGCTCTGAGATTGGAAGTCACTTAAGGATATTGATGTAGAGGTTGAGGGGCCTTTCCTAGCAAAGACAAAAAGCCAAAATAACTTTGTTGGGAAGAATTTTATGAACTAGTTAGGGTACATACCTGGTAGTGCTAGAAGCAATAATGTAGAAATTGTAAGACGGCCGACGTTTCAGCTTCCTAAGTAGGGCAAGCCCAGAGGCACTTTTCTAATTTGAGCCGGTCTCTATCCTTGGTGTTGGAGAGATTAATGAATGAGGGAAAGTTGCAACCATTGCCACCCAGGACAGCTATGAATCAGGGACGGCCAGGGCACAGAAGTGATCAGTACTGCACCTACCATCAGCACACTAGGCACCTGACAGATTACTGCCAGACTTTGAGGAACAAGATCCAAGACCTTATTGACTCCAAATAGATCACATACCCTGAAAAGAGAGAGAAGAAGAAGAAGGCAGGCTATAACGCGGTCCCCCCGCTATGTATTTGATTAGGTCAAAAGATGAGTATGTTGCAGTCATCTATTAGGAGATGGGTGAAGAATGGATTCCTATGGTGGCGGTAGATTGTTAATCCATGTAGTGGAAATGAGAAGAAGATAGCTATTTAGATGTTCTTTTTATTCTAAAACTATTTGATAATGACATTTTTAATTCTAGTTTTTATTAAATGAAATGAATGGTTTTTGTGCATAATCATTGTGCATAATCATGATCATGACTCATTCATATTTGACATTGATTCGACTGATGCCATTCCATTTAATCTCAGAGACTTTGGAGAACCAAAGAAAATCTTGATAGAATTTATAACTCTTGAGAAGAGGTTAAAATTTGAGAGAATAAAAAAAAGTGTGAAAAAGTCTTTGCCTGGACCTACGAAGACACGCTGGGAGATGATCCCAAAGTCGCCAAACACACTATGCTAGCATATCATGATCATGGACCAGTCACGCAGAAGCTCAGAAAACTCAAGTTGAAAGAGGCAGAAAAGGTTAAGAGGAGAGATCTACAAGCAGAAATGGGGCTAAATTTCTTATTTAAGCGCAACGCCCGGCTGGGTTGATCAACTTCGTCCCTAATGGTTAAGAAGGGAAGTGTGTGTATGTGTAAAACTATCAGGATTTAAACAAAGCCTGTCCGCAAAAAACAAAACAAAAAAACAAAATAAAAAAAAAAGAAAAAAGAAAAAAGAAAAAATATATATATAAAAAATACAAAAAAATACAAAACAAAAAAATGAAGGAAAAGAATTAATATGTAGATCTAGTAAAGTCATCCTGGGGGCAAGTTTTGTTCAAATCCCATTGATCTACACACACCCGTATTTTGCCATTCTTCTTGACTTTCGAAAACGACAAAAAGGGTTCTGTTGACTTATAATGGATACGAATTGCTCGAGCTTGGGAATAGATATCATAGGGGAGGTGCGCCCTACGGCCTCCAATGGACAAGTTATTCGAAAGGAATCCGATATGTCGATATTGTCTCCCGCACCACGTCATGTTCATGGATGGGGGGCAATTTATGGTTAAGGCTAGGGAGTTGCTTCAGAGGTATGGCATTGAGCACCACAAGTCTTCTTTGTATAGCCCTCAAACCAATGGGGTAGGAGAGGCCGCTAACAAGAAGATCTTGGTCAAGATGGTTCGAAACTACAAAGATTGGGCAGAGAAATGGCCTTTTAAACTTCGAGGCTAGAGAACCACCGTCAGAACCTCTATAAGAGTCATGCTTTATTCCTCGAGATATGGGGTAGAAGCAGTACTTCCAGTCAAAGTAGAGCTCAAATATTTAAGGGCAGTCATGAAAGCCTAGATTCCAAAAGCTGACTAGGCGCAGCAGCGGCTATAGCGATTAAGTACATTAGACGAGAATAGGTTGTGGGATTATTATCATAGTAAGATCTATCAGGAAATACTTTGCTCAATCATTCGGGAAGAAAATCAAAAAGAACCCATCGAAAGAGGGAGATTTAGTTTAAATGTTCCAGACGGATGAGGCAAATTCAGACCAGCGTATGAAGACCCATTTGTTCTTGAAAAGTTGTTGTCCAAGTGAGCAGTGATTCTGATAGACAGTGATAGGAATGAGTACGAAGAACCATTTAGCATCGACGGACTCAAGAAGTTCCATGGCTAAAGACTAAAAATCAAAAGAAGAGAATAAATGCCTCGCAGGTTCAAAATCAAAAAAAACGGCCTTGCAAAAATTGGGCACCTCGTCAGGATAAAAACTTAAAAAAGGCATCTTGGGAAAAAATTAGACTCTTGAGAGAAAATGTCCAATCAAGAAAACCCAAGAGGGCTAATTCAAAGCAAGAGTTTGATGCTTACAAGATCCACTCTGAGATTAGATGTAGTTTTGCATTTTGAATCAGTGTTAGATAATGATCATGTACAGAGGAATCATGCTGAAATATACACAATTTTGCAGAACGATTTAAAACAAAGGCAGTTAGACTCATGTGTTCATTATCTTCTAGTTCTTTTATAAAAAGAAAAACATCATTCATTATTGAATGCATCGGGAGTCACAGTAGAAAAGTGGGGATCGGAGGAACATGAAGCTGACATCCTCGTCTGCCCCCTCGCCCAATCTGGTAACATCTTCCTTGGGAGAGGCAGAGGAATCCAACCGCAGTCTGGGAAAGAAGATACCTCAATGGGTAGCTGCTGATTGCTCTAAGAAGGGGGCTCTGATAGTTGCCTTGACTTTTCTTGCAGTTATACCCTTCAGAAAAAAAAAAGGCCATTAGAGATGAAAACCGTGACTGGCTCTCTAAGCAAAAGTTAGGCCAAAGGGCAGGGTGAAAACCTAGAAATAGGTAGTCCGTCTTAGAAAACAAATAATAAACAAAAGCCGCTGAAGTGGGTTGGGTCCATTTTAAGCAAAAGTTAGGCAAAGGGTTATGTGAAAATCCAAAAAGGCCGTATTTCTCGCCAAGAAAGGCTAGTGTTAAAATCCACAAGGGATGTACTACCTTCAAAAAATAACTACAGGTACCAGATAAGAACCTCGCAAACCGAAAGGCATGAAACCCAAAAGTAGTTCCAAAGGGCATCGGTCCAATTGCAAATTACGACAAAACTGGCCATCGCATCCAAAACTCACTTAGATGAATTCTTGCCCTACATTTTTGTATGACACATACATTTCACGTGCATGCTCACTATTTTTCCTACATATTTGGTTTTCCAATTTTGCAGTAAGAGAGATTCAATGCGGACACCGACAAAAGCAATCAAAACACTAATCTAAACAATCAAACAACGACCTCTTAGGGGGCAATCAACAAAAGACCTCTCAGGGGGCACCACTAATATAAATAGCTCATATTTAATCCATGTTTTAGGTTTAAAATAATGTTTATGTATACTTAATTGTGTTAGAAATAGGAATGTTTTATGTTTTTGTGTGAGTTTTGTGTGTGTAGGAGAAATTAGAGAAAATAGAGAAGATTGGAGAAAAAGAGCAAAATTGAGCCAAGGAAGATTTCATTCTATCGCGAGCGTGACAAACGTCGCGAGAACGACAGGGAGCGCCAAGCCAAGAAGAACAGGAGAAGAGAAGAAAAGAAACCAAAGGAGAAAAGTGTTCTGTCGTGAGCGCGACAGGACGCGCATTTAAAGGGAGCTAAAGAGAAGGAGCCAAGAAGCTTGCATGCAGCGTTGCGAGCAAGGCCGCCATCGTGAGATCACAACAAGGCGCAGTGGGAAGTCAGCGCGAGAAAAGTGGAGCGACGAGGCGTGTTTCATCGTAATCGCGACGAGGCGTGTTTCGTCGCGAGCGCGACAGTCATCGCGATCGCGACAGAGAAGACCGTTGGAAGTTAATTCAAATTTTTCCCTGAAGAAAGATGATTTTTCACCAAGCTTTGCAACCTTCCTAAGGGACACTTGAAGGAACATATCTCTTGGAATTTTATAAATAGTAGATTTTACTGTAATTTTAAAGGTTAAATAGTTTTATTTGAATATTTATTATTAAGAATTCTGTAAGTAAAAAGTACGTTCTTTAGTTTAAGTTTTAAGTTAGAACTTTATGTTTTGAAGAGAAGATCACTTGCAAGGAAGAAGATATCCTTTATGAAGGGAAAAGGGTTGAAATATCTCCTCTTCAATTCTCATCTTTACTTCTTCTTTGTAACTATTAAATGATTAATTTATGAACTTGATTATTTAATGCTATATTTTATTATTCATATCAATTTAAATATTCTTTCTTGTAAAATTTTCTATTAGTATTTTATTCATGATCATTATAAGTATTTAATTGAAAGAATAAATTCTTATTTACATCTAAAAGAATTTTATCATTGAAGTATTATTTGAGAAATCATAATATTAAAATGATTGCTATAGGTTGTTTATTATTCCTGAAATTTGCATGAATAACACTTTAATTCATTAATGAAAATTGTGAGTTAGAATTATAAATGCATATTTTAGGCACTCTAATTTATGTTGAAAGAGTAAATTAGAATTTTATTCAACTTGTCTTGCATGATAAGAATATATTCATAATCAAGAATAATTAATTCAAGTTCTATTTATTATTTTATATCATTAATCTTTTATCTTCACCGATTATCTATAATTAGGTTAATTAGAATTAGATATAGTATTTCCACTTTCATCCAACAAATTATTGATCATTGTAAACAAGATTAAAATTGGGTAGTAATAGTGTGTAGTAATTAGCACATTCCTCGTGGGATCGACATCTTTTGTACTATTTTCGTACACCGTATGCTTGCGGATTTGGCACATATAAAATAAGCCAACAAGTTTTTGGTACCATTGCCGAGCAATGATGTTATTTTTTTTGCCATTATGAAACTTGATTTATGATTTTAGATTACAATATTTTATTTTATTTTATTTTGTTTGTTTGATTAATTGACTTATTTGTGTTTTGTGTTGTTTTTACAGGATTTGATAAGTTCATGCCTAGTACTAGAAGTTCTCAAGAAGAGCTTGAACCTTTGAATCCTGAAATAGAGAGATATTTTTCAAGTAACAGAAAATCAAATAAAAAGAAGAATAAGAATAAGAGACCAATAATGGCCGATGAGGAAAATCCACCAAGGTTGATGGATTTTGCTACACCTGCATTGAGTGGTGCTCAACAAGGTGTGGTAAGGCCTACGGTAAATGCTAACCAATTTGAGATTAAACCTTCTCTTTTGCAAATGATACAAAATAGCATTCAGTTTTATGGTTTGGCAAATGAGGATCCGAATGCTCATTTGGCAAATTTCTTAGAGATATGTCATACTTTTAAAATTAATGGAGTTACTACTAATGCAATTAAGCTTAAACTTTTTCCTTTCACTTTGAAGGATAAAGCCAAGGCTTGGTTGAATTCATTAACTAGAGGATTAATAACCACTTGTGTCACACCCCGTTTGCCCCCTAGCAGAATGAGCCATATGTGTGAATATGTATTTGTATGTGTTTGGCATATCATAAGTGCATTTTGAGAAAATTGCATGTTTTGTGGTTTTATTACGGTGTGGTTGTGCATATAGAAATAAGGTGTGCATAAGTGGAGTTGTGATTATATGCATGTGAGAATATTATAGTGTGTGTATTAGATGAGAGTGCATTATGTGTGTTGCTCATACATGTGTAGGGTGCATGATTAGAGTGTTTCTTTGTGTGTGAGTGACATGTCCATCTAGTGTGTGAGTGTGTGTGATTTCCACCACCAAGATTGTGACAAGTGGAGGGTGAGAAAAGAAACAGAAAGAAGAAAAGGGGAAACTGAGAATTTTAGGTCCCATTTCCTGTTCCCTCTTCTTTTTCCTCCTTCTTCTTCTTCTTCATTTCCCTTAGCCATTTTGCCTTTGGTCCAAGCTTGTGTGGTGGAGATTGGTCACTCATTGTGTTGTTTTGGGTAAGTTTCTTTGAATTTTCTGTTTTGATTTTCAAGTTCCCTTCTCTTCTTCATCTTTTTCTTTATTTAGGGTTTTGATTAGGGTTGCTTTGGTGTGTATTTTTGTGGTTTGTTGCTTAGCTGAGCCTCCAAGAGATCCTAAAGGCAAGGAAGTTGCTGGATCTAGTGGAACCAAGTGATAGAGCTTCTAATTTTGAGGTTTGGGAAATTGTGTTATGTTTTGATAGCATGTGTTATTTGAATGAAATTCTGGAAATTTTGATGTTCTTGGTGCTTTTATTTGTTCTTATGTTGTGGGTTTTGGTTCTCTTGGTCTATTTAACCTTGATTGTAAATTTTGGAATCATGTATGAGATTAATGGATATGTGATGTGAATAGTGATGCATTAGATTATGTAAATGGATATTGTTCTTTGAATTCTTGATTAAGATTCATTTATGGCATGATTTAATGATGTTTATTCGGCTTAATGTTGTTATTGGAGTGTGGGTTTGTGGTTTGAAATGAAAATTGAGGGATTTTGGCTTGGAAATCTGGGTTTTGGCTCGACAGTGTGGAATCTGGGCATGGGTCACGGTGACAAGCAATTTGGTTGTGACCGTTAGCTGCCCAGATTTTGCTTCTGTTTTGGGTTTTGGGTACGTCACGGTGACAACCATTTTGGTTTTGACCGTGAGGTACCCAGTACTTCGATTATGTTTTGGGTTGGGGACATGTCACGGTCACAACCATTTTGGTTGTGACCGTGAGATATCCAGCTTTTGGGTTCTGTTGATTTTCTTTGTACGTCACGGTGATAACCATTTTGGTTATGACCGTGTGGTACCCCTTATCAGCATTCTGTCGAGAGCGCTTTGGTATGTCACGGTGACAACCAATTTGGTTGTGACCGTGATCTACCAGTCATGGTGACAACCAATTTGGTTGTGACCGTGACCCACCCTGTTTTTGCAATAAAATCCTGTTTTCTTCCCACATTTTAGAAATGTTATACTATTGATTTTAGCATTCAATGTCACTTATTATGAGCCATATTTGTGTATGTAATGATCTATTTAAAGTATACAAATTATTTATTTGTTATAATTAAAATGTGGATGTTAACCGTACAATTTTAGCCTGCAAGAGTCAGTCTAGTGGATAGTTAGGCATGCCTAATAGAGTCTCTTAGCTACAACCCTTTGTTAAGTTTGGACCCCGATCAGGTACCCGTTTGGTTCCTCGTGAACCCTTTATGTGTATGGATCTTGTTTAAGGTCCCCTTTGAAAATGTTTTGTGAAAATCAAAAGTAAAAATTGATTTCTCGATTCGTACCCGTAAGGTACTAATTGTGATCAGTTCGTACCCGTAAAGTAATGTTTGTTCACTCGTTATCCACTAATTTGAGTCAGCAGGCACTTTATCGTTTTGAATTTGCTTTGCTAAGTATGAGATTGTGTGATCCGAATATGTTTATTAATGAGATGTTATGAAGGTAGTGGTACTTTATCGAAGGTATGACTCTATATGTTTACATGTTCATATGTTCACATGTTCATATATTCATACCCTTGTTAATACGTATTTTTTATTATGCCATGGTCTAGCCCGAGGCCGCTGCCATGCCTTTTGAGGCAATGTTCAGATTGCATCAGGACATGGCTCGGGTTTTGGAAAGGGTGACTGCCCCTAAAGCTCCAATGGAGAGTTTAAGAAGACCTGGTGTTGAGGATTTTTATGGGACTGGGCTAGATGAGTCAGAGTTAGCTGAAAAGTGGCTTGATAAAGTAAAGAGAGCTTTAAAGGAAGTTAGGTGTCCTCCCGATCAGCAAGCTGAATGTGCTGTGGCTTTGCTTCAAGGGTCGGCTTATGAATGGTGGGAGTTAGTATGTAGGCAACCTCAAATGCCTGATCCAGTTACTTGGGAATTCTTCGGGGAGGAGTTCACAAAGAAGTATGTGACTCAGGCATATAAAGATGCAAGATGGGCACAGTTTCTGAGTTTGAAGCAGAGGGCCATGTCAGTTTCAGATTATGAGAAAGAGTTTAATCGGTTGTCTCGCTATGCTCCTTGTGGGGTTATGACAGATGATTTCAGATGCAAGCATTTTGAAGCGGGGTTGAACGAGTCTTTGAAGATTGCTTTGATTTCCTTGATGTGTATGCCCGGGGTAAGTTATTATCAGATTGCAGAAGCTACCATAAGGGCTGAGAGGTCAGAGGCGGTGCTAAGAGAGGGAGCTCAACAAAGGAATTCTGCACGGGGTGGTTCTTCCTCATCTTCTGGTAAGAGATCTAAGGACCCGCAAGATGAGCCATTAGCTGGTTCGGCTACTAGAGGTAGAAGGCAAGGTTCAACAGCGATATCTGGTTCTGGCAGAGGTGGTAGATCGGATGCTACACCTGTTTGTGCTCATTGCAACAAGGCTCACCGGGGTGAGTGTAGGTGGCTCACTGGTGGGTGCTTTAAGTGTGGGAGCACCGAGAACCGTTTGGTTAATTGTCCACAGATGAGCGAGGATGCAGGTCCGCAGAGAGGGGCTAGTGGAGTTGGATCTAATGCTACTCAGGCTACCCGGGGTAGGGGCCGGGGTAGAGGTCAAGGCAGTCGACCAAGAGAGGGAGCTGTTTCTGAGACGGTTGAGCATCCTCCACCTGTTGCAGCTAAAGCATATGCAGTGAGAGCCAGAGAGGAGCAGGATGCCGCTATTGTGATTGTTGGTAAGTTCCTACTCCATAACACTGAATTATATGCTCTAATAGATCCTGGTTCCACACACTCATATTTGTGCACGCATAAGATTATTGATAAGTTGCATGTTGTAGATCAGTTAGACTATGAGATATGTGTGACCAATCCATTAGGGCATAGTGTCAATGTGAGTAGAGTCTTTAGGAATTGTCCTCTGTTTGTAGAAGGTGTAGAGTTCCCAGTGGATTTGATAGAGCTGCCGTTCCGAGAATTTGATTTGATTTTGGGTATGGATTGGTTGGGCAAGCATCGGGCTGTATGTAGTTGATTGTCATAGGAAGACCTTTGTGCTTCGGGATAGGAACCGAGCTCCAGTATTTGTAAGAGGTTTGGGTATGAGTTCTGTGAATAATGTGATCTCAGTGATTCAAGCCAAGAGGTTTTTGAGAAAAGGTTGTGAGGCTTTCCTAGCTGTAGTTTTGGATTCCAAGAGAGATCAAGTGAGGATTGAGGATATCCCTGTTGTGCGGGAGTTCAGTGATGTTTTTCCAAGTGATTTGCCGGGTTTACCTCCAGAGAGGGAAGTTGAGCTAGCCATAGAGATCATGCCGGGTACCACACCTGTATCGAAGGCACCTTATCGAATGGCTCCTGAAGAGTTGAAAGAATTAAAAACTCAACTGCAAGAGCTATTGGATAAGGGGTCTATTCGACCCAGCATATCTCCATGGGGAGCTCCGGTTCTATTTGTGAAGAAGAAAGATGGGTCTTTAAGGATGTGTATTGATTACAAGCAGATTAATAAGATCACAGTGAAGAACAAGTATCCGCTACCCAGAGTAGAGGATTTATTTGATCAGCTTCGAGGTACAGGAGTCTTTTCTAAGATAGATCTTCGATCAGGGTACTATCAGCTTCAGGTTAAGGATGTTGATGTGGTTAAGACTGCATTTTGGACCCGATATGGCCACTATGAGTTCCTTGTTATGCCGTTTGGTTTGACTAATGCTCCAGCGGCATTCATGGATTTGATGAACAGAGTGTTTAGGCCATACTTAGACCGATTTGTGGTAGTGTTTATTGATGATATCCTAGTGTATTCCAAGGATGAGACCGAGCATGAGGAACATCTCCGAGTGGTTTTCCAAGTGTTGAGGGAACATCGGTTGTTTGCCAAGTTGAGTAAGTGTGATTTTTGGCTTTGAGAAGTGTTGTTTTTGGGCCACATAGTTTCAACCAAGGGTATTCAAGTAGATCCAGCTAAGATTGAGGCGATAGTCGATTGGAAAGCGCCTAGGAATGTTCAGGATGTGAGGAATTTCCTTAGTCTGGCGGGTTACTACCGTCGGTTTGTTAAGAGTTTCTCGGTGATTGCCGCTCCGATGACTAAGTTGTTTAGGAAAGGAGTTAAGTTCGAGTGGTCGGATAAGTGTCAGGCTTGCTTTGAGAAGTTGAAGCAGTTGTTAGTCGAAGCTCTTATACTGACTCAACCCATCTCGGGTAAGGAGTTTGTTATGTATAGTGACACTTTAGGTGTTGGTCTGGGATGTGTTCTGATGCAGGAAGGTAAGGTTGTGGCTTATGCGTCTCGACAGTTAAAGCCACACGAGAGGAACTATCCGACTCATGATCTTGAGTTAGCAGCGGTCGTCTTCGCTTTGAAGATTTGGCGCCATTATCTCTATGGGGAGAAGTGCAGGATGTTTACGGACCACAAGAGTTTAAAGTATTTCCTGACTCAGAAAGAACTGAATATGAGACAGCGTCGATGGCTTGAGTTGTTTAAAGATTATGATTGCATTGTGGATTACCACCCGGGTAAGGCCAATATTGTCCCAGATGCTTTAAGTCGGAAGTCCATTTCTGCCTTATTTTTTAGACGATTCAGATGGAGATTTGGTTCGGATGAGGCTTTGATGGCTCAGTTGAGAGTCAAGCCTACCTTGAGACAGCGGATTGTTCATGCTCAGAAGACTGATGAGAAGCTTTAAAGGATTGTGCAAGAGGTTAGTCTGGGCAAGCAGTCAGAGTTCTCGATTCATGATGGAGCGCTTTTGTATGGGAACCGTTTGTGTGTTTCGGATGATGAGGAATTGAGGAAGTAGCTTCTGAGTGAGGCGCATAGCACGGTTTTCACCATGCATCCCGGGAGTAGCAAGATGTATCGGGATATGAAGCAGTTTTGTTGGTGGTCTGGTATGAAGAGAGATATAGTGGATTTTGTGTCCAAGTGCTTGACATGTCAGCAAGTAAAAGCTGAGCATCGAGTTCCTTCTGGATTGCTCGCGCCTTTGTCCGTTCCCGAGTGGAAGTGGGATGATATCACCATGGATTTTGTTTCCAGGTTGCCCTTGACTCAGAAAAAGCATGATTCTGTTTGGGTTATTGTGGATCGACTCACCAAGTCTGCTCATTTCTTGCCGGTTAGGATGGACTACCAGATGGATAGATTGGTCAGTATCTATGTGGATGAGATAATTCGGTTACATGGAGTGCCTTTGTCCATAGTTTCAGACTAGGACCCAAGGTTCACCTCTAAGTTTTGGAAAGAGTTACAGCGAGCTTTGGGTACCAAGTTGAACTTCAGTACGACATTTCATCCTCATACAGACGGTCAGTCAGAGCGAGTGATTCAGATCTTAGAGGACATGTTAAGGGCTTGTGTTTTGAATTTTTCGGGCAGTTGGGATAAGTATGTATCTCTTATGGAATTTGCCTACAACAATAGCTATCAGTCCAGTATCGGTATGGCTCCTTATGAGGCTTTGTATGGACGTCAGTGTAGGACTCCAGTTTGTTGGACTGAGTTGTCCGAGAGGTCAGTGATTCGGCCAGAATTAGTAAGGGATACAGAAGAGAAAATCAGAGTTATGCAGCGGAATTTGAAGGCAGCCAAGGATCGACAAAAGTCTTATGCCAATCTAAAGAGGAAAGATGTGCGGTTTAAAGTTGGAGACAAGGTTTTCCTGAAAGTTTCTCCTTGGAGAAAAGTGCTTAGGTTTGGAAAGAAAGGAAAGCTTAGCCCTCATTTCATTGGTCCGTATGAGGTGTTGGCAAGAGTTGGTCCGGTGGCCTATAGAATGGCTTTACCGATAGAGTTGTCCAAGTTGCATGATGTGTTCCACGTTTCTAGGCTTCGTTTTTATAGATCGGATCCTTTTCATGTTTTATCGGTTCAAGAGGTTCAAGTGCAGTCTGACTTCTCCTACGATGGGGAACCTAGGGCTATCCTAGCTCGGGAGGTGAGGCAGTTAAGAAGTAAACAGATTCCTTTGGTAAAGGTTTTATAGAATCACCATGGAGTCGAGGAGGCGACATGGGAACCAGAGGAGTCGATGAAAGCTCAGTACCCGCAGTTGTTCAGTTCAGGTGAGAATTTCGAGGACGAAATTCTTGTTAGTAGGGGAGAGTTTTCACACCCCGTTTGCCCCCTAATAGAATGAGCCATATGTGTGAATATGTATTTGTATGTGTTTGGCATATCATAAGTGCATTTTGAGAAAATTACATGTTTTGTGGTTTTATTACGGTGTGGGTGTGCATAAGTGGAGTTGTGATTATATGCATGTGAGCATATTATAGTGTGTGTATTAGATGAGAGTGCATTGTGTGTGTTGCTCATACATGTGTAGGGTGCATTATTAGAGTGTTTCATTGTATGTGAGTGACATGTCCATCTAGTGTGTGAGTGAGTGATTTCCACCACCAAGATTGTGACAAGTGGAGGGTGAGAAAAGAAAAAGAAAGAAGAAAAGGGGAAACTCAGAATTTTAGGTCCCATTTCCAGTTCCCTCTTCTTTTTCCTCCTTCTTCTTCTTCTTCGTTTCCCTTAGCCATTTTTCCCTTGGCCCAAGCTTGTGTGGTGGAGATTGGTCACTCGTTGTGTTGTTTTGGGTAAGTTTCTTTGCATTTTCTGTTTTGATTTTCAAGTTCCCTTCTCTTCTTCATCTTTTTCTTTGTTTAGGGTTTTGATTAGGGTTGCTTTGGTCTGTATTTTTGTGGTTTGTTGCTTAGCTGAGCCTCCAAGAGATCCTAAAGGCAAGGAAGTTGCTGGATCTAGTGGAACCAAGTGATAGAGCTTCTAATTTTGAGGTTTGGGAAATTGTGTTATGTTTTGATAGCATGTGTTATTTGAATGAAATTCTGGAAATTTTGATGTTCTTGGTGCTTTTATTAGTTCTTATGTTGTGGGTTTTGGTTCTCTTGGTCTATTTAACCTTGATTGTAAATTTTGGAATCATGTATGAGATTAATGGATATGTGATGTGAATAGTGATGCATTAGATTATGTAAATTGATATTGTTCTTTGAATTCTTGAGTAAGATTCGTTTATGGCATGATTTGATGATGTTTATTCGGCTTAATGTTGTTATTGGAGTGTGGGTTTGTGGTTTCAAATGAAAATTGAGGGATTTTGGCTTGGAAATCTGGGTTTTGGCTCGACAGTGTGGAATCTGGGCATGGGTCACGGTGACAACCAATTTGGTTGTGACCGTGAGCTGCCCAGATTTTGCTTCTGTTCTGGGTTTTGGGTATGTCACAGTGACAACCATTTTGGTTGTGACCGTGAGGTACCCAGTACTTCGATTCTGTTTTGGGTTGGGGACATGTCACGGTGACAACCATTTTGGTTGTGACCGTGAGATGTCCAGCTTTTGGGTTCTGTTAATTTTCTTGGTATGTCACGGTGATAACCATTTTGGTTGTGACCGTTAGGTACCCCTTATCAGCATTCTGCCGAGAGCGCTTTGGTATGTCACGGTGACAACCAATTTAGTTGTGACCGTGACCCACCCTATTTTTGCAATAAAATCCTGTTTTCTTCCCACGTTTTAGAAATGTTATACTATTGATTTTAGCATTCAATATCACTTATTATGAACCATATTTGTGTATGTAATGATCTATTTAAAGTATACGAATTCTTTATTTGTTACAATTAAAATGTGGATGTTAACTGTACAATTTTAGCCTGCAAGAGTCAGTCTAGTGGATAGTTAGGCATGCCTAATAGAGTCTCTTAGCTGCAGCCCTTTGTTAAGTTTGGACCCCCATCAGGTCCCCGTTTAGTTCCTCACGAACCCTTTATGTGTATGGATCTTGTTTAAGGTCCCCTTTGAAAATGTTTTGTGAAAATTAAAAGTAAAAATTGATTTCTCGATTCGTACTTGTAAGGTACTAATTGTGATTGGCTCATACCCGTAAAGTACTATTTGTTCACTCGTTATACACTACTTTGAGTCAGGAGGCACTTTATCATTTTGAATTTGCTTTGCTAAGTATGAGATTGTGTGATCCGAATATGTTTATTAATGAGATGTTATGAAGGCAGTGGTACTTTATCGAAGGTATGACTCTATATGTTTACATGTTCATATGTTCATACCCTTGTTAATACGTATTTCTGATTATGCCATCTGTGTGTGTTTTCTTTGACGACCGTTGTGAATGGTTGTCCTTTACTATATGTGTGTTTCCCCACTAAGCGTTTATCGCTTAGCATGGTGTGTTTACCCGTGCAGGTGCGGAAGGAGTTTGCTTTGGAGAATCGCAGCCATCGAAGCCAACATAGCTGGGGGTCTTTAGTGTAGGGCCTAATTTTGTATTTCGATGATTCTTTTTTGTATAGAACTCTCTTACATCAATTTTGTAATAGCTTCCGTATATGTATATGTATAATTTTGGAGATGTAATTATCTTTCGTATCTTTTGGTTGATCAAACAGTAATGCAATGCTTTCCGTTATATTAATGTATGATCAGCTTATTTCATGAATTGTTTTGTAAAGTTTTAGTTTGCCCTGTATTTCGGTATGTACATTCTGTATCTGTGTGGTGGCACCTCTACTCATACGGCATCTCACTCCTTATCGGATGGGATCGCTTAAGTACGGGTAAAGGGTGTTACAAGTTGAGACCAATTGGCCCAAGCATTCTTATCAAAATATT
This sequence comes from Excoecaria cochinchinensis, assembly GCA_947683425.1. NCBI lineage: Eukaryota > Viridiplantae > Streptophyta > Magnoliopsida > Malpighiales > Euphorbiaceae > Excoecaria > Excoecaria cochinchinensis. Next base: position 11,036,582 of record CANTUQ010000112.1, read on the forward strand.
TTTCTCTGGCCAAAACTGCAAAAATTATAAAAGATATCACAACTTTTGTGCAAAATGACCATGAATCTTTGTATGAAGCATGGGAGAGATTCAAAGAATTGCAAAGAATATGTCCTCACCGTAACCTTCCAAGAGAGCTATTGATGCAAATATTCTACAATGGGGTAAATCTTACCACAAGAGGTACCATTGATGCTGCAGCTTGTGGATCTTTGATGAGGAAAACAATAGAAGTTTCCTTTGAATTGCTTGAGGAAATGGCTATAAACAATTGTATGTGGCCCACCGAAAGAGTAAGGGATTCCAATTCTAATGCTAGGGGGGTTCATGCCATAGATTCTATTGTAGCCTTACAAGCGCAAATAGAAGCTTTAACTCAAAAAGTTAGTAGCCTAGGAATGGGGGGTAGTTCACAAAAGGTGTGCACTATTTGTTTGCAACAAGGTCATACAAGTGAGGTATGTAATTTGGGAATAAATAATTCTAAAGAGCAAGTTAGTTTTATCCAAGGACAAGGAAGAGGTAATCCATACTCAAACACATATAGCCCTGGTTGGAGAAACCATCCTAATTTTTCTTGGGGTAATAGTAGTAACCAAAATAGGGGTGTAGGATTTCAACCACCTCAAGATAGGTTTGGAGCTTTAGAGGTAAAAATGGATAGGTTCTTAGAAGGGATTAATCTAAAATTTAGTTCACAAGAAGAGAATCAAAAGAGGCTAGAAACAAAATTTGATCAAATCACTAAAAACCAAGCCTCATCCATCCATAACTTGAAAGTGCAAATAGGGCAAATAGCTAAGGCTTTACCTTCAAGAATGCAAGGAAATTTTCCAAGTAATACGGAGGAAAATCCAAGAGAACATCTTAAAGCCATAAAATTGAGGTCAGGTAAGTCCTATAACAATGAATTTGTTTCTACTAATGTGGGTGAGAATGTGCAAGAAAAACAGAAATATTTTCAGAATGATGAACCTTCTGTCGCGCTCGGGCAGGCAGACATCGCGAGCGCACAACCTTTCGCGAGCGCAAGGACTGGCAATTCGCCTATTGTCGCGATCACGACACCTATCACGGGCGTGACAGAAGGGATGACCAAAAGCCAAACTCCACAAGTTTTTAAACCTCGTCTGCCTTTTCTAGAACGCTTGAAGCGGCAACACCAAGATAAGCAATTCCAATCTTTTATTGATAAATTGAAACACTTACACATAAATTTAAATTTTATTAAGTCCATTACACAAATTCCTAACTATGCAAAATTCCTTAAAGACTTGATTTAAAAGAAAAGAAGTTGGGAGGATATATCTACTATAGAATTGACTAAGGCATGTAGTTCAATCATTTCAAATGATTTGCCTACTAAGCTTAAGGATAATGGCAATTTTACTATTCCTTGCACTTTAATGGATGTTGATTTTCCTAAATGTTTATGTGATTTAGGGGCTAGTATGAACCTTATACCTTTGACAATCTTTAAGAAATTAGGATTGGACTATGTTAAACCTACTTCTATGGTTTTGCAATTGGCTGATCAATCTATTAAAAAACCATATGGCATAGTGGAAGATGTGCTTATGAAAGTTGATAAATTTATTTTACCAGCTGACTTTATTATTTTAGACTTTGCATATGATGTGAAATGTCCATTGATTTTAGGAAGCCCTTTAATTAGGACTGGTAGGGCTTTGGTTGATGTCTATGACGGCACTTTAATCTTAAGAGTGGGGGAAGATAGTGTGCAATATCAAATGGATAAGTCCTTAAAATATCCCATGGATGAGAATGTGTGCATGAAAATAGATGTCATTGATGCTTGTGTTTTGGAAGTATTAGACAATGCAAGTCAAGAAGAGGTTGATTTTGAAGAAGAAGTCAATGAAGATGTGGAGCATGAGAGCTCAAGGCCTGAACTTCTAAAAAGAAATGAAGCTCCATTGCCACCATCCATTGCAAGTTCTCCTAATGTTGAATTGAAAGAGCTACCTAGTCATTTGCGGTATGTATTTCTTGGTCCAAATCATACTTTACCTATTATTATTGCTAACAAACTCACAAGTGCATAAGGGTCTTCATTGTTAGAGGTTGTTAGAAAGAGGATAAAGAGTATAGGTTGGCAAATTTTTGATTTGAAAGGAATTAGTCCTAATGTAGTCATGCATAGGATTAACATGGTAGATCAATGTCAACCAAAAGCTGATAGACAAAGAAGACTAAATCCTAATATCAAAGAAGTTGTTAAGAAAGAAGTCATTAAGCTATTAGATGCTGGGATTATTTATCAAATTTCGGATAGTTCTTGGGTAAGTCCTATTCATTGTATACCTAAGAAAGGGGTTATGACTGTTATTTGAAATGAGATTGGGGAATTGATTCCTACTAGAACCACCACCGGTTGAAGGGCGTGTATTGACTATAGGAAATTAAATTCAGCCACTAGAAAGGATTATTTTCCTTTACCATTCATTGACCAAATGTTAGAAAGGATAGCTGACTATTCTCATTATTGCCTTTTAGATGGTTATTCAGGATATTTCAAAATTTTTATCTATCCTAGTGACCAAGAAAAGACCACCTTTACTTGTACATATGGGACCTTTGCGTATAGAAGAATACCATTTGGGTTGTGCAATGCACCAACAACTTTTCAAAGGTGTATGACTTCCATTTTTTGGGATATGATAGAAGACATTATGGTAGTGTTCACGGATGATTTTTCTGTGTATGGGGACTCATTTGAGCTATGCTTAAATAATTTAAAAAAGGTATTTGCTAGATGTGAAGAAACTAATTTGGTACTAAATTGGGAGAAATGTCATTTTATGGTTGAAGAAGGGATTGTTCTAGGTCATAAAATTTCAAGTAAAGGGATTAAGGTAGATAGAGCTAAAATAGAATTGATAGATATATTACCTCCACCAACTACACTTAATGGTATATGGTCATTTTTGGGACATGCTGGTTTTTATAGAAGGTTTATAAAGGATTTTTCTTTAATTGCTAAACCTTTAACTAATTTGTTAGTTAAGGATGTACCTTTTGAATTTTATCATGCATGTTTGCAAGCTTTTAATACCATAAAAAATGCTCTTGTAAGTGCACCTATAATTACTTCTCCTAATTGGGAATTACCTTTTGAAATTGTGTGATGCAAGTAACCTTGCTGTTGGATGTGTGTTAGGACAAAGACAAGGTAAAAATTTGCATGTGATTTACTATGCTAGCCATACATTGTCATCACCTTAAGTTAATTACACAACTACTGAAAAAGAAATGTTAGCGGTTGTCCATGCATGTGATAAGTTTAGCTCTTACTTATTAGGATCTAAAGTAATCATCTATACGGATCATGCTGCATTAAGGTACTTATTTGCTAAAAAATATACTAAGCCTAGATTAATTCATTGGGTTCTTTTATTGCAAGAGTTTGACCTTGAAATTAGAGACAAGAAATGTCTGAAAATTTTGTAGCTAATCACCTGTGAAGGTTAGAAAATGATAAAGTACCTATAGGAGATAACAATGAAATAAATGAATCCTTTCTGCATGAATCTCTTATGTCTATTGAGCAAGTAAATGGTCCTTGGTTTGCAGATTTTGCTAATTTTCTTGCTGCAGGAATTATACCTAATCACTACAAGAAAACTGAGTTTTAACGACTAAAATTTACCAAAGGGATAAAAATCCGGTCGTAAAAGGATACAAACAAAGAAGGGAAATTAATCCGGTCGTTAAAACTCAAATTTTATTATTATTTAACGACGGGATTATTTTCGGTCGTTAAAAGGCATAAAATCCGGTCGATATTGGCCTAAAATAAAATGGCGGGACTTCATTTTTTGCCTCCAAAAATAATTCTCAATTATTTTATTAAAATAAAATAAAAAAATATAAAATGTAAGTAAAACTCAAATCGGAAAGCAGACCCACAAAATTTCCCGCAGCAGCCCTAATCCGTCCCCTCCTCAACCACTCGCCGGAAGCCACCCCACTAGCCCCACCTTCATCTTCCTGCGTCCCTCTCTGTTCTCCCCAAAATCCCTTTCGTGCTCTGCATCCTTTTGTTTGAAATTCTGAGATTCTAATCCTCTCATAAATTATATTTATCAATTCTCACCCTGTTCTCTATTTCACAGCCGAAAGCAAATTCTCACCCTTTTGTTAGACTATAACCCCGACGAAATAGATTTTTAGGGTAGTCATTTTGGCATTCATATAATTGGGAGGATTATCCCAATCTAGGCATTTTCCCAATCCTCCAGCCACTCTCTCTTCCCAATCTGCACCAGGTTTGATGATTTTCAATTCCTTAAATTTTGTAACTTTTTTGAAAGAAGCAATTATACATTTTTGTTGGAACTTGATAGTGATTTGATTGTCTAATTGAGAAATTAACTTGAATGCCGCTTGAAGGGACCGATAATTCTCCTTATCTTGGTCTACTTCCCCTGTTTTCTTTTTGGTTTACGTTCCAGGTAAGCTCTCTCCTTCTCAGTATTTTGTTTTTACTTTCCTTTGATTTCTTTGATTTTTTTTTGATTGCTGAATTGCTGAATTCTTCCTCTATGAATTTTTTGTGAATTGCTGATTGGTTTCTCTATTAATTTTTTGTGAATTTCTTTTTCAATGCTTTCTTAATTGCTAATTGCTTTCTCTATGAATTTTTTATTAATTTCTTTCTCCATGCTTTCTGAATTGCTGATTGCTAGTTGCTGAAGCTGCTATTATAATCACACCTCCTTCTTCTTCTTCTTCTTCAACTTCTCTCTTTCTCTTTGTGGGTTTTTGCTATTCTGAATTTCTGATCCTTAAAGTTTGAAACTTGCTATGCTCATAGGTACTCTTTTGTTTTGTTGGCCATTTTTGCAGATTTTAAGAATGACACTTTCTTTCAGTTTTGTCCCTTCTTTTGACTGTGTTTTGTGTGTTTCTTTGATCATATAAATTCCTAGTGCATGTGTTGTGGGTTGATGTACTGGTTTAAAGATCTTCTAAACTTGAAAGGAGGTCACTTTACTCTGTTTGTTTACTGATAAAACTCAGGAAAAGAAAAGAAAGCTTCAATTTATAGATTTTTTATTTTGAACTAACGTGGTTCTGTTTTAAATGCTGGAAATTTGATTAGTTTCTTTGCTTTTCTTACTATTTTTTTTGCTGCATTTTCTGGGTTGATGAACATCTATTTTAGTTATTGCTTTTTATTTTCTCATTTGAATATTTTCCTTTCTATATTCTAGGTCTTGCTCAGATTTTCTTACTGGGAATTGTTATTGCTTCTTCAGATTTTATCTCATCTTGTTTCTTGTGTTCTCTAATTTTGGTATCCTAAAAGCTATTGGAGACATTATGTTTCAATGGATTGAATAGGTTCTTGTTATTGATCATGCTGATGTAGTAGCAATGCAGGTAGATCAAACAAATTTTTGATTCATTTGCATATTTTTATGGTATATTGTGTTGATTTTCATTTCTTTTTTTACCCATCTTCCTGTTCTGGCTAAATTTTTATTTCTTTTTTTTAATGGGCTAATTAGGGATTTGGTTTTGCAGGTAGTTTACGTAAAGCAGCTTGATCGGAATGGCTTTAAAGTAAATAGGGAATTCCTTGTATATGAGTGTATCATGCCACTTGGATCATTGGAAGATCACCTACACGGTTAGATTTTCTACTTTCTTTTTATAAATATGCAGTATTTGTAAAACCTTTCTACTCCTTGTTTGATTATGCTATCACAATTCATTACACATATATGGCAATTCATGGGCTCAACTTATTGTAATAACATCATTGAAGAACATAGATTGTTTATTTGTCCATTTAAGGCTTTTATATACTTTTTCAAAAGTTATATTTGTTTGGTTTTTTCTGATATCCCAACAGATTTGTTCATGTAAATATTATGTGCTGCTCATGGTTGCTTGTAGTTCTATATATCTAGAATCACTTGGATATGTTAAGGATGTTAAGCTCTGGAACTGAGTGACTTCCCAAAACCTCTTGTATGATCAGATAAAGCTAATATAAAGGAGCTCTCCAAGAATTTGCAAAGTTATTGCTCTAGTTTATGAATGTAAATATGAATTGACTGATCAATATGGAAATTGATGGTATAGAGGTTAATGTAATTTTTGAATTATGGATGGCTTTCTTTCTATTTATATAATTATGTTGATGATTAATTGTATAAAATTCATGTTTAATTATGAACTAATTGAACTAAAACATTGATTACCTCATTAACTATCAGTTAAAATTTTCAAATTTCCTTGATGTTATTACAAATTTTCAGCCAAGACAATTCAGATTTTATTTTTTAAATAACAGGCATTATTTAATTAGATCATGGTCTATTAAAAAGTTGTAGATGATGAATGGAGGAGATAATTAGATCATGCTAATTGATTTCTTTACTGCTATTATGCCATTGCAGCTTATAGATTACATGCTAAAGCATGTCCATGCAAACACACAAGTCACTTATATTGCTTGTTTTAGGCTCTTATCTATGATTTATCTTCTGAAACATATCACATATTACCTTACATGATATTTTTTGCTTTGATAAAGTGCATGACCTGGCTATTTGAGATTATTGTGAACTATCCTAAATGGCAAGTTTTTTTTCTTTTTTCTTTTTCTCAAAACCTTGCTTTCCCCTTTAGATTTCTAATAAAAAATGTGCGGTCTAAATTTAGATATTTAGTAGTCTAATTTTTGAAGTAATACTTTGTGCTGAATAGGCAATATTTGATATTTAGAATACCAATTAAGAGCTGAAAAGCTATTTAAAAGATCTGTTTGTCAATTCAGCAGTGTAAGTTTTATGATTGCATTTATTATTTGTTCATAATCTCTATTATTAATATTTTTGTCTGTGCATGTGAATCTTAATTTTAGCTTTTGTTACATATTTTGCAGGTCTTCAAAATTTTTTACAGGTTTCTCAAAAATCTTTTAAATAAAAATTAGTATAGAGAGTTAATGTTTTCTTGGAGTTGTGACAAATAGAATGCTATTCAATTTGTAAATATCAGTATACTTTGTAACTTTTCTGTTTTATAATATGAAAAGAGTTGATTATATTATTGTATAAAATATGTGAATGATATTTGTTGTACATATAATATTATAAAATGGTTTGTTTGCTGTGAACACAATTAGCGAAGGAAAAATTCAGTCACTAAAAGGTATTTTCAACGATCGGAATTCCCTTCGTTAAAAGTGAGCACAATCAGCGAAGGGAAAATCCGGTCGTTAAAAGGCATTTTCAACGACCGAAATTCCCTTCGTTAAAAGTGAACATAATCAACGAAGGGAAAATTCAGTCGTTAAAAATCAGTATTTAACGACCTGAAACGTTCCGGTCGTTAAAGGCATTAATGACCGGATTAAAAATCCGGTCGTCTATACCTTTAACGAAGGGGCTTTTACCGACCAGATTTTTCGGTCGTTATTGATTTTTAACGACCGAATTTCGACTTTTAAAGACCGGATTTTCCTTCGTTAAAGGCCATTTTTCTTGTAGTCTAATGATTTGATATAGCAACAAAGGAAAAAATTCTTTAGTGATGTTAAAAATTACCTTTGGGAAGAGCCCTATTTATTTAAGATAAGTGGGGATGGTATTATTCGTAGATGTGTTAGTGAGGGTGTATAAAGACCCAAAATGGCCCTAGTCGGAATTTACATGCTAAGTCGGGAATTTAAGAGTATTTCAGTAATTTATGCATGAGGGAATTGGATAATAAGGACTTAATTGCAAAGTAATTATTAAATAAGTTAAGTGGGGGAAATTATTTGGTGTGCATGTGGTGTATGGATGTAGGGTATTTGTTGTGGTTTTATCTAGTGGATTGTGTGTATTGTACTAAGGATAGAAAATATCTACTTAAGAATTATCTAGTGAGGTAGGAGTATGGTGCCAAGGATTGGTAAGTCAAAGTAGTGGAATTATAAGTCCAATGAGAGTTGGCCAAGTTGACTTAGTTGGTGGGCATTGAATGTAAAAGAAAGAAAAGAGAGAAGAGAGAGAGAGGGAACATAGGAAAATCTGCATTCCCGTTCTCCTCCCTCTCACGCTTCCTCTTCTTCTTTTCTTCTCTATTTTCTGCTTTTCCTCTTTGTTTCTCCTTTGGGTGGGATTTGTGCATGCTTAGAGGTGATTTTGAGAGAGATTTGGAACAAGATTGAAGAGGCAAGTGTGTCATTTAGGGTTTCCTGCATTTGGGTTCTTCTTCTTCTTCTTCTTCTTCTTCTTCTTCTGGTTTTGTTTGAGTTAGGGTTTGGATTAAGAAGTTTCTGGGTTTTTTTTTATGCAAGCTTTGGGTGGCAAGAAGAAGAATAAGGGCAAGGAGAAGATTGAAGGTTGAAGAATAGTGATTTTGGATCTTCAATTCTAGGTTTGGGAGCTTTGATTTCTGCATTTGAGTTTTGAGTTGTCATTGCCTAATTCTCCTTGGATCATAAGTGTGTTTATGTTTGATTTTCAGTCATTTGAGTGGTTTGGATATGAGTTTATGCATGAATTAAATTTGGTAAATGTGTTAGTAATCCATGTTATTAATTGAGATAAATGTATATGAGGGTTAGTATTGAAAATGCATGAGTTTGAGAATTTTTTTTGAATTTGATGTTTTATGGTGATCTTGAGTTTTGGCATGATTTCTGGAAATTTATTTCACTTATGGAGTTATAATGAGTTATATGTCGAGTTAAGATTCATGCTTGTGTTTTGAGATTGTGATGTTAGATGGGTTGTCATTTAGTTGTGATGATAATGTAGGATTTTGGCAATTCTGTGCAGTTTTCATCTGACCTCCGTGTATTTTATTTGTCATAAGTAGAGTTGTAGACCTCTAAATCGTGTGATTCTTAAGCCATTAGAACCATAACTTCCATGCCTTTAAAAGTCTCCGAAATGACCATGGGCAAATGCTTGCTCTAAGATCCTAAAAATTTGCCAAAACCGTAGTGTCTCTGTTTGGGTCGGGTTACTTGAACAATATAGGTTTATTACCCAATATATGAGGTTATAAATGTCCAATTGATCTGCAAATTGTTGCATTTTAATGTTAACATCCTAAGAAACATTTGTTTAGAGGAAGTTTTGGCTAAAAATGTGTTTTAGAGGTTGGTTTAGGCATTACAAATCGGGGGCGGGAAGCAGTCATCTTAGTCTTTTTTTGTAGAGCAAGTGGCGGAGGCTTCTATCGCAAGCGCGACCCTTGTCGCGAGCACAACAAAACTTGCTTGCTGAAGGTGTTTTCTCTTATTTTGAACCCCATGATTGGCTTGAGCACTTGCCCTTCCTTACCCTCCTTTACTTCTTCTTTGTAATAATTAAATGATTAATTTTGAACTTGATTATTTAATGCTATATATTATTATTCATATCAATTTAATTATTCTTTCTTGTAGAATTTTTTATTAGTATTTTATGCATGATCATTATAAGTAAGTATTTAATTGAAAAAATAAATTCTTACTTACATCTAATAGAATTTCATCATTGAAGTATTATTTGAGAAATCATAATATTAAAATGATTGCTATAGGTTATGTATTATTCCTGAAATTTGCATGAATAACACTTTAATTCATTAATGAAAATTGTGAGTTAGAATTATAAATGCATAATTTAGGCACTCTAATTTATGTTGAAAGAGTAAATTGAAATTTTATTCAACTTGGCTTGCATGATAAGAATATATTCATAATCAAGAATAATTAATTCAAGTTCTATTTATTATTTTATATCATTAATCTTTTATCTTCTTCGATTATCTATAATTAGGTTAATTAGAATTAGATATAGTTTTTCCACTTTAATCCAACAAATTATTGATCATTGTAAACAAGATTAAAATTGGGTAGTAATAGTGTGTAATAATTAGCACATTCCTCGTGGGATCGACATCTTTTGTACTAGTTTGGTACACCGTATGCTTGCGGATTTGGCACATATAAAATAAGCCAACAACCACTTCAGAAGGGTTAACACGATGATGGCACTACTACTCCATGCAACGTAAGCACGATCACAACACTACAACTTCAAATTTTCGACGGGTTAGCACGAGCGCGGCACTACCATTCCACGAAAGGTTAGCACGACCATGGCACTACCACTTCAGAAGGATTAGTATGATGACGGTACTACCACTCCATGGAGGGTTAGTACCATCACGACACTACCACTTCAAATCTCAGAAGGGTTAACACGATGGCGGCACTACCATTTTACGAAAGGTTAGCATGACCATGGCACTAGCACTTTAGAAGGGTTAGCACGATGACGGCACTACCACTCTACGGAGGGTTAGCACGATCACGACACTACCACTTCAAATCTCAAAAGGGTTAGCGTGATGGCGGCACTACCATTCTACGGAAAGTTAGCACGACCACGGAACGACCACTTCGGAAGGGTTAGCACGATGACGGCACTACCACTTCATGGAGGGTAAGCACGATCATAGCACTACCCCTTCAAATCTAAGAAGGGTTAGCATGATGGCGACACTACCATTCTACGAAATGTTAGCACGATCACGGCACGACCATTTCAAAAGGGTTAGCACGATGATTGAACTACCACTCCATGGAGGGTTAGCACGATCACGGCACTACCACTTCAACAAAGGATAACACGTCGACAACATGGTGACAACCACCCCAACAACAACATCTAGTTTGGAAAGACAACCGCCTCAGGTACGCACTTCTTTCCTTTATTTTCTAAATTTTGGCTCATCTAGGCACCTACGTGCTAGTTTTCACAAAATTGGGGGCAACTGTAGACACAGGGTTCCGAGGCGGTTCAAGATCAGGATTACCCAATGATATAAATAAGGATCGATTCATCAGCAAGAAAGTGAGAATCGATCGTTTCCTTATCAACATTGTCTTTTTTAGAAAATAAATAAAAAATATATATTCTAAAAAATTATATATAAAAAAGTAAGGTTGGAAGTGTTAATTTTGTGTCAAAAAGTTTTGATTTAAAAAATAAAATAAAATAATTTTTGGCTACCCGCGGCAAGCGAGGGCAAGTGCGCTAAGGGACAACATGCTCATCCCTGGCGCGTCGTCCCTCACATATGCTGCGCACGGCCTGTTGGCCACAAAATCCGCCGAAACTTGGCCCTTTTTGTCTTTGTGGGATTTTTTAAGACATTTTTTAGGCTTTTTTTTTATTTTGGAATTATTTTCTTAATTAAATTAGTGTTTCTTTTGAAAAGGGGTATAAAAATAACATTTTGGAGAGAGAAGGGGGGATTTCTTTTGGGGTTTTTAGAGAGAGTTTTCTTGAGAGAAAACTCATTTTTTAGAGCAAAAATTTCTTTCCTTCATCTTTTCTTGATTTTTCTTAGATCTAAATAATATTTGGTGAGTTGGGATTAACTTGAGGCAGGAAAATCAATTTCCTTAACTTGGGCTTTTCATCAAACATCAAAAATCAATTTTTGAGTTTTATTGTTCTTGGGCTTTTTTTGAAATAAAAACTTATAATTTTTGAATTTTTTTTTAGTTTATTTTTTAATCTTGACAAGCAAAAATAGATCGGGATATCTTGCTTGCTAATCATCAAAATCTATGGGTATAAATTCTTGGATCTATTATTATTATTATCTAATTTCATTTATTTCTTTTTTTCTTGCATTAATGAACATATTTTTTTGAGTTTTGTTCTCTTAACATGATTTTTCAATTTTTAACTCATTTTTGGTATGAAAATGGGTAAATGCACATGATTTGGGTATGAAAAATAAGATTTTTGGGTTCTTTTTGGTGTGATTTTTGTGATAGTTTCTCCTTTTATTCTTAAACATTATCATTTTCCATTACATGTTTACTTACCTTCCTTTTGTTCTTTTATTTAATTTCATTAGTATTATTATTATTATTATCATTATTATTGTTATTATTATCGTTTATTATTATTATTGTTATTGTTGTCGTTATTATTAGTTTATCATTAGTGTTATTATTATTATTGTTATTTTCATTATTGTTATTTATTATTTTTATTATTGTTATTGTCATTTACCATTGTCATTTTTACTATTGTCCTTTATTATTATCATCATTACTATTATTATCATTATTATTATTATTGTTATTGTCATTAATGCTATTACTGCTGTGCTATTGTCATTATAGTTGTTGTTGTTATTATTATTATTATTATTATTATTATTATTATTATTATTATTATTATTATTATTATTATTATTATTATTCTTGCATAATTATTATTATCAGTATTATTTCACTATTTTATTATTATTATTGTTGTTATTATTTTATTGTTGTTATTGTTATTATCATTGTTATTGTTGTTGTTATTATTATTATTATTATTATTATTATTATTATTATTATTATTATTATTATTATTATTATCATTGTTGTCGTTATTATTATGTGATCTTTGCATGACTAATTTTCAATTCCCTTCGCATGTGAGCTTGTTTGTGTATTAAATTAATGTACTCAATTTAACCCATTTTATTTTCTACATGCATGTTAACCATGTTTCATATTTCTCTTATCTTTATGTTTATGTGGTAATTTTAGAATTATTACTAATATTTTTATTGTTGCTTTTTTATTGTGGGTAAAATGTGACGTTGCTTGTTTGAGCGTCGTGACCAAATGGAGGGGTCACGATGCGTAGAATACTTTTCTCGGTGAGACCTTACCTGCTTTTTTATGTGATTGTGTTTTGTTCGTAAATAAAAATGATTTTATTTATACGCGTGTTGGATAAAAAATCACAAAAATATTTTTATAATCAAATGGGGATTTTAGTAATAAAATTTGGACCAATGTCCTTCATCTTAGCCAAGGAAAACAAAATGTCATGAATAAAACGAAGAGTTAAGTTTTCTAAAAATGGGATCACTCATTCCAGTTTTCAATTAAACAATCAAAATGACCCTTCGATCCCTCTTTAAGTGAGCATGAGGGAACCAATGTTCCAAAATTAAATGAATATCCCGACTTATGTATGTCATTTCTCTTGATTGATTTTGTTTGATTATTTAGAAGTTTATATACCTTGTGGGCCCTTATAATTAATTATTTTTGGGGCAATTTTATTTAGCTTTTCTTTTCCTTTGTGGATTGTATTCCGTCCCAGTTTCCATTTTGTAATGATGTGCTTGGCGTGTTTATTGCTCTATTTATTTGCTTTATCTACTGCTTTCTTTACAGCTTTTATTTATTGCTTTTAAGTGCTTGAGATGCGTCTTTAATAAAATGCATTAATCATGTGAGAGGAGAGATGGAATTTTCTTAGCCTAAAAACTCATTTATAATTAACCAAGGCAAAACTAAGAATGAAGTTCCGAACACCTTCTCTGGTTTAAGATCGTAGAGGTTAGACAAACTTTTCCAATTTCTTATAAATTTGGTGGCGACTCTAAAATACCTCAAAGGTGCCTAATGATGTCATGAGGCTAGATGAACTCCCCAATGTTCTATTGGGTAGGGATTCCAAAATGTCTCATGATACCAAAGATCAAATGACGCAAACCAATCCCCTCGAGCCCTCAAAGCGGGCATCATTTGAGAGGGGCCTTCCCGGTTCGGCGCGCATCACAGATGCGACTCCGCTGGGGATTTCGTCACTTTGCTCTAAAAGTATCTTGGTCAAAATGTATAATTGAGTTTTTAAAACCTAAAATTCTATCTCTTTTTGAAAATTGCATTGCATGATTTTAGAGCCTTAGAATTATGTTAGTTTGTACCCTTATTCTAGCCTGGTGCGTTCCCGAAGCACGACCCTATGTTTAGTCAATGTAGGGAAGTGTTAAGTATAATCACTAGCCAAAGCTTAGTACCTTTTGGTATATTAAATGGAGACCCGATCGATCGTTTTGCTAATAATAAGCTAGACCCATTGGCAGGGACCATGCTTGGGTAGCCCTAAAGTAACACCATTTGGACCATAGCTCATGTAATGGCAATAGATACTTCCCCTATGTGAAATGAACCATAATACGATGACTGTGATGTGGGCCATTACGTATTAAACAAAATCAAGCAAATTAAGTTATCTTCTATCAAAGGCTTTCATGCCCCGATAAGTTCACCTTAATTCTATTGCATTGTTCAAATGTGTAATGGCCAAAACCCATATACATGTGCTTTAAATTAAGAGTGTTATACTATCATTTTTTTGCCGTGCACCATGCGCATTCATAGGGTCCCCTATTGACCCATAGATTAAGCCCACCTAGGGAGAAACCAATTGACCTCACGTGCGAGAGTTAAAAGATTGGAAGGATCTACTTGCTCGTATGTGGTTCCGAAATGCTGCACGACTCACGATCATGCATCCTATATGTCATTCATGCATCATTCTAACAATATGAATCTTCCAGCCATCATAAATTCATCTAAGTGGATTAGAGGTTTTGACTGTCAGCTAGTAAGGATGAACTTGCTCTGTGGATTATTGAAATTAGTGTCTGATTGGGGTTTTGAGTCACTCTCAATGGCTAGTAAATCATTTATAGAATCATCAATGGTAGAAGAGACCGGAGCTTTAACCACTCAGGACCTTGCTAAGAGACTAGAGGATTTTGAGCGAAGGATTATAGAGATGATGTGCGCCATGGCCGAAAGGATTGCTCGTCCTCCCACCGCACAACCACCTGTCACTCCACAACCACCGGTAGTCCCTCCTCAGGGGCAACCTGAACTACCTAAAGGCAAAGAGGCCCCTATTGTGGGTAATGCTGCTCACCAACCTATCAATAAGTATAAAGTTACTACGCCCGTCGAGCTAAGAAGGGCAAGGATCCTTAATCACGATGAGGATTTTATGATGGAGGATGAGGTTGAGGAGCTAATAGCCCATCAAGCTGTGAGGGGTAGAAGGTAGGGGATGAGGCTATGAGAGGAATGAGGCAACAGATTGAGGTGATCACTTGCTTATTATTAGCTGGAAAGTGAATCAACCCCGAGGAAAGAGATTTGGGGGATAAAGAGCTACTGCCCTAAAGGTTTAAGATGCCTGAGCTGCCAAATTTCGACGGTACTTTGGACATCTGCACATATTAAGCAGTATACCCTAGTGATGAAGGGAATAGGGTTGACCAAGAAGCAGAAGGTGGAATATTTCTACCTTAGTCTGGCAGTAATAGACTCGTATCACGGGCTGGACAGGAGATCCAAGGAGGATTAGGACATTTTGACGGAGAAGTTCATGAAGAAGTATAACTGCAGCACTAGAATGGAGGTAACCTTAAAGGACCTCGAACTCTTACAGCAAAGAAGTGACGAGTCATTCTATGAATACCTCACCAGGTGGAGGAATAGGGTCATGGAGATGAAGCGAAAGCCTGACACTGCTGACCAAATTATGCTATTCATTAGGAATTCCTGCCCTTACTTGAGGGACTTGCTTAGCTTTAAGGGGCTCAGAGATTGGGAGTAACTTAAGGACATTGCTGTAGAGGCTGAGGGACCTTACCTAGCAAAGAAAACAAGCCAAAATAACTTTGATGGGAGGAATTTTTGGAACCAGTCAGGGTACAAATCTGGCAGTATTGGAAGCAGTAATGGTAGAAATAGTAAGACGGCCAAGGTTTTAGCTACCGAAATGGGACAAGGCCAGAGGCAATTTTCTAATTTGGGCTAGTCTCTATCTTGGGTGTTAGAGAGATTAATGAAGGAGGGAAAGCTACAACCATTGCCACCTAGGCCAGCTATGAATCAGGGATAGCCAGGGCACTGAGGTTATTAGTACTGCACCTACCATCAGCACACTGGGAACCTGACAGATTACTACCGAACTTTGAGGAACAAGATCCAAGACCTTATTAACTCCAAACAGATCCTGAACCATAAAAAGAGGGAAAAAGAAAAAGGCAGGCTATAATGCGGTCCCCCCGCTATGTATTTGATTAGGTTAGAAGATGAGTATGTTGATGTCATCTATCAGGAGATGGGTGAAAAAGGGATTCCCGTGGAGATGGTAGATCGTTAATCCACGTAGTGGAAACAAGAAGAAGATAGCTATTTAGATGTTCTTTTTATTCTGGAACTATTTGATAATGACATTTTTAATTCTAGTTTTTATTAAATGAAATGAATGGTTTTTGCTTATTTGTGTGATATCTCTCGTTATTTCACTATGCATAATCATGATCACGACTCATTCATATTTGACATTGATTCGACTGATGCCATTCCATTTAATCTTGGAGACTTTGGAGAACCCAAAGAAAATCTTGATAGCATCTATAACTCCTAAGGAGAGGTTAAAATTTGAGAGAATTAAAAAAAAGTGAGAAAGTCTTTGCCTGAACCTCCGAAGACACGCTGGGAGATGATTGCAATGTCGCCGAACACAATATGCCAGCATATCACGATTATGGACTAGTCACTCAAAAGCTCAGAAGACATGTATACATGTACACTGATTAAGTTCAAAGACATATAAATCTTGTAAACCTTATTAATGATGAACATATAACTTATAATAAAATACCATAATGTTATCCATGCATAAGCAAAATCATATACCATGTAGTAGGAAGAACCCATGTAAGGAGAAATAAGAGAGAAAATCTTTTCAGAAAATAGGGCAGGCAGGAAGAAACTCTGTCGATAGGAACTAGAAGCACTATGCAGAGGAGAGGCTCTGCACGACTCAAGCACAAGTGCATGACTCGTGCTTATGTGCATGACTCGTGCTCTCTCTCTCTTCACTCGCGATAGCCAAAATCATGCCGAGTCATGCTGGCCATCTTCACGACTAATGAAAGGCTTCACGACTCGTGAAGATGCCAGACACTACCGTCGAGTCGATCTAATCTTCACGAGTCGTGCTAGCCATCTTCACGACTCGTGAAGATGCCAGACAACCTCACCGAGTCATGCTGCCCTTCACGACTAGGAATAGATCCTTTCTGCACGCTAACGCGAGAAGCTGAACTACTCGATTCTATCACGATCGCGACAGTATCGTGTTTTCCAATTCACAGCTAAAACGCAAAAATCTCAAAGCTTTCAAAAGCCAATTCAAAATACCCAGAACCCTATATTATATAGAAATCATGTAAAACGTACCTTTAGTGCCCTCAAAACATATTATAATCATAACAACTCAAATTACACAATGATCATAGACAATCAAATGAGACAATCTGAAACTATAACATTTCACCAAAACCCATAAATTCACCTTAAGCTCATGTTCATTCACTGAATAATGGACATGCAAGCCTTATAATTCTAGCATCTCATATCAAATACACTAACCTATTAACACATGTATTTACATATATCAAAACATTCAAATTCTAGTAAAATCAAACTCAACATCTAATCCGAAAAGAGAAAGGGCAAAACACTCTCAAACCAAATACAAACTCCCAAACTTGGAAATGGAGCTTGAATCACTATCTTCAAGACCCAATCTTTCTTTCCCTTTGTCTTTCCTTCTCTTTTCAGATGCTTGCACAATCCAACAAAAACAAAACCCAATTAACTCATGCAAACAATCGTGCAACTCAAATCCAACACGTGAAGAAGAAGAAGACGAGGAATAACATAATAAACCCAATAATTTACCTCTGAGATCAGCTCTTGCTCACCAAAACCCAACTCAATCTTATAGAATGACACATGTAAAAGCTAGAGAGCAGAAAAAGGAAAAAAAAAGAAGAGAAAGAGAGGAGAACGGCAAAAGCAGGAAGGGAGCAAAGCTTCCATGGGAAGCAAACAAGTTCTGCCTTCCCTCTCTCTTTCTTTCAAATCCTCTTTAATACTCTGACTAACAATCCCACATGCCAATTCCTCACTGGACCCCTTATTCCACTACCTTGACTTTTACCATCTGTTCCTTAATAATTAACTAATAAGTTCTTACCAATTACCTTATAGTCACTAACAAAAATTCTTTTCACTTAAACTTTAATTACTCTTCAATTAAGCCCCAATTTAAAACCAATTCACACATGCATAAATACTAAAATACCCTTAATTGTCCAATTATTAAGCAAATTCCAACTAGGCCCTAATTTAGGATGTTACATATACCCTAGTAGTATTTAGTTAAAATAGCGTAATTGGATGAATTGGATTTGGGATATTTAATTTGAATTTAAGAGTAATTGAGAAATTGAGGAACCAATTGAATAAATAAAATAAGTTTAAGTGACTAATTGGTAAATGTGCATGATTAAAGTTAATGGAGGTTAATTAGTCTTAATCAAATTCAAATTTTACTAATGAAGATTAAGGAAGAGATAGTGGAATCCAAGTGTCTTCCTTTGCCTTTGCCACTTCAGCAATTGTATGCATTGGAGGAGAAAGAGGTGGATTGGCATGCATGTAGGAGAGAGAATCTCACCCATAGGCTGCTTTGGGCAGCTGCCTCTCCACTCTCCACCTACTCCTTCTCTCTTTTTCCTCTTTCTTCTCTCTTTGCTCCCGCCCTCACGTTTCTGCACCTCCTTCTTCCCCTTCATTTCATTTTTTTCTTCTTCTTAAATCCCTTAAGTGAAATTCTGCTGTGTTATGAGTCTAAAAGGGGTTTGCATGTGTGTGTTTCATCATCTTATAAGGTAAGTGACTAATTATAGTTCTTCATCTTCCACTTCTTCTTGTTCTAAAATTTATGAGATTGAGGATTGATTATTGTGTTTCAATTCTAAAAATCTGATTATGTATGTGGTGGTGGCTGTGAGAAGAGAAAAGGGGAAAGAAGAGGGTTGATGGTCAAAGTGCCAAGTGGGCTTAAGTGGAGCTAAGGAAATTGAGGTTTGGGAACTAATTGCTTGTGTGTGTGTTAATTGATTGCTTTTGTACCTTAAGTGTGTAAATTATATTCTGTGATGTGTTGAATTGAAGAAATGAACTTGTTGAGTATTAGTTAATATCATGAGTTTGATTGATTCACCTAAGATTGAACCCTAATTTTGAATGAACTATAAATTGTTGTGTTTATGTAAAGAATGAACTTTACTATGAAAGTGAATGTGTTGTGATGTGCATAATTAAGTTGGGGAAGTGTAACACCCCTATACCCCCTAGAAGGATATTGGGGAGACACGCGGACATATACATATACATATACATACTCTAGCGGAAGCGATCGCATAATACACATCCATTTAAAAATAATAAAATAAATTACTACTACACTAGGGCCCAACATGCGATTCATATTAACTACATATATACATTTATCTTTATACATGTTCATATTACAATTTGTTTCCATTTAACTTTACATATACATTTACATGTGATTCTTTACTCCTATTACGTAATGATGTTTATCTAAACATCACTAACTCTGTCTCTAACTTATGCAAAAGATATAGCAAAACTTCCTAGTGACCTTGACCCTCAGATGCCCGCTCACTGATCAAAACCTGAAAACCTACACGGAAATCAACATCCGTGCTAAGCGATAACACTTAGTGGGGATGAAAATAATGTAAAGGACTTCTTTTCGAAGTCACAAATAAATCACACATTTCATACGACAAAATCAAATAACTCATACATATAGCTCTTATACGTGTATAGGTTGCATGCTCAATTATCAAATACTATGAGCTCACATGTATATAACATCTACTCTTTTACTTATTCATGTACACTATAACTTGTACATATCATTTATTCAAATATACATTATCATGTGTCCACACTCATGTAATCATATACTTGCGTACAGAACTATCATGTATTTAAACATTACTCTCATGTACTATAACATCTATTCAGAACAATTCTTTTAATCATCTCATATTCACTGTACAATAACAATATGCCTGAATTCCTTTCATGGTGGATACGGGCAACTTTGGATACTGTTTACAGTATTTTGCATATGGAGAATTAACTCAAAACTCTATGGAATACACAGGGTATTCCAAACTCTGGGCACAATTAAGGCTAACTCTAGTAGCTACACTCTAACCCTTTATAAGCATGCTTATCTATCCACTCTAACGGTAATCAGGCTCACTAAACCACTCACACACACTACATACATATATCAATTCATCAAGATAATTCAAATGCATTTATCAAATTTAGAGGCATTTAATTCATGTACAACTTTTATTAATCATGTACATTTAATATGGCTGATCATACAAGAGGTTTAAAAGATAATTTTAAACTAAACACGGACCAAATGGTGATATACAAATCTCATATAAACATATAACCACTCAAAACAGAAACAAAAGATCAAAACAGGACCAACAGAGAAGAGAGAGCATGAGCACGACTCGTGCTCACTCTCTCTCACTCAACTAGAGCATGTTCATGCTCCCACTTTTTCTCTTGGTGAGCACGACTCGTTCTCACTCCTTCTTTTCCCTGGAGCACATTACGTGCTCTCACTTTCCTCTATTTGTGAGCACGACTCATGCTCTCGCTTCCTTTTTCTCTCTGAGTCACACTATACAATATGACTAGGAAAACACAAAAATTGCTGAAGAATGCATCTCTGTCACGATCGCGACCATTATCGCGCTGGCGACAGAAGGCTCTGTCAGGAACCTTAAGGAGACTGCTTCTCACCTCAAACTTGTATTGTCTGAACCGACCTCTAAACACAATTTTTAGGCAACACTTACTGCTTAACAATTGTTCCCTAGGATGTTAAATTCCAAATGGGACAAATTTCAAGTCAATTAAACATCTACAACTCCAGACATGAGTTAAAAATCTATACTGCTCCAGTAAGCAGACCCAAACAGGCACACTATGGTTTTAACAAGTTTTCAGTGTCTTAGAGCAAGAATTTGCTCAAGGTCATTTATGAGACTGCTATAGGTATAGAATTCGTTGTTCTATTGGCTTAAGAATCACTCAATTAAGATGTCTATAACTATACTTATGACAAAAACATCACACAGAGGTCAAATGCCAAATAAACAAAATTTGCCAAATCAAACTCTTTCATCTACACACACACTCACTTGATTATTTTAGATACTTATAAGCACATATTCAAACATATTTCATGTAAACACATGCAAGAATAACAAAATCACACTCGATCCCAACCTCTAGGAAGCTTGAACTCTATGCTCTAGTCAGCTCTAACACTTTCCTTTCCTTGTCCATAGCTCTCAAGCATAACCAGACCAAAACACTTAGGTTAACCCTCTTTTCACTTTAAATCAAAAATAGAAAGAAAAAGGAGGTCAGATCGGAAAACTAATCATGCTTACCTTCTATTACTCTTCAAACCAATCCAAGAGGTTCACTTGAAAAGCAAACCAAAAGAACAAAAAGAAAGAACAAGAGAGGGAGAACTGCTGAAAGCCAAAGAGAAAAGAAGGAACAAAGTCCAAATAATCCAAGGCAAAGCAAACCAACGTGGGAAAAGAAGAGGAGCAGCTGGTCAATCCTCATCCAAACCAACTAATGTGCCAAAAACACAGCTGTGCTTTCCCCTCCCTCATCCAACAAATTAAATGCCCATTTACCTCATAAATACATGTATATCTCTTAATCAAATACATGTATATCTCTTCTTGACCTTTAATCCCCCTTTTAATTCATTTAATCCCATAACTTCTTGCCACTTATCACTCCTACGCTGCCATGTGTCACTCTCCTACGATGCCACGTTTCCGATGCACATCAAATAATCCAACTTAAGTAGGCTTCACGTGAGGCATTCTGTCGTGCTCGCGACACTATCGCGCTCGCAACAGAACCCACACCAAGACACTCACTCAAATACACTCTCTTATACACATAAACTCTTGAATTCTCGAACAAAATTCCGAAATTCTACTAGGGCAAAATCGGGTTGTTACAAATCTCTCCCCCTCAAGAAATTTGGTCCTCGAAATTTCCCCGTTAATCATTTACACAGGTAAATCCTTAAACAGATTTCCAAATCGCTATCACTTGTACCATACAGATATCAAATCGTAC
Organism: Excoecaria cochinchinensis; assembly: GCA_947683425.1. Taxonomy (NCBI): domain Eukaryota; kingdom Viridiplantae; phylum Streptophyta; class Magnoliopsida; order Malpighiales; family Euphorbiaceae; genus Excoecaria; species Excoecaria cochinchinensis. The sequence goes on from CANTUQ010000112.1 coordinate 11,058,516, forward strand.
ACACTTCACACTTTCCTTAACGCACTACATTTTAATCTATACACTTCTTCTAAGCATTAGTCACTCGATGTATATCCTATCAACTTTTCTCAATGACACACATACAATGATACTTTTTACATACAAATGAGGGATGCGGATGAAATGGCCATGTAATGATTTATTTATGCAAGATGATGCGAAAATGCAATGTACGTTACTGTAATGCACTTTTCCCATCCCCATGTTTCACTATGCTTATGTTCACACGTTTCAAAGAGATAGCTGACAGGAATACAGAGAGTCACCTCAAACCTTTACTAACCATATAAATTCATATTATGCACTATATCGGACATCTCACTAACCTTTCCACTCACATCTAACTCCATCTATGCACTACACAAAACGACATCTGCATTAGGCCACAACTCTAGACAAACTCTGACATTTAACCTATACTCCATATCTTATAGTCCAGAACCTCTAACCTATGCTCTGATACCACTAGATTATAACATCCCTCTACCCCCTAGAAGGATATTGGGGCGCCAAGCGGACATATACATATACATATACGTACTATAGCGGAAGCGATAGCATAATACACATCCATTTAAGAATAAAAAAATAAATTACTACTACACTAGGGCCCAACATGCGATTCGTATTAACTACATATATACATTTATCTTTATACATGTTCATATTACAATCTGTTTCTATTTAACTTTACATATACATTTACATGTAATTCTTTACTTCACTTATGTAATGATATTACTCAAAATATCAGTAACTCTGTCTCTAACTTATACAAAAGATATAGCAAAACCTCCTAGTGGCCTTGACCCGCAGATGCCAGCTCACTGATATGTACCTAAAAATCTACACGAAAATAAACATCCATGCTAAGCGATAACGCTTAGTGGGGATGAAAATAATGCAAAGGACTTCTTTTCGAAGTCACAAATAAATCACACATTTCATATGACAAAATCAAATAACTCATGCATATAGCTCTTATACGTGTATAGGTTGCATGCTCAATTATCAAATACTATGAGCTCACATGTATATAACATCTACTCTTTTACTTATTCATGTACACTATAACTTGTACATATCATTTATTCAAATATACATTATCATGTGTCCACACTCATGTAATCTTATACTTGTATACAGAACTATCATGTATTTAAACATTACTCTCATGCACTATAACATCTATTCAGAATAATGCTTTTAATCATCTTATATTCACTGTACAATAAAAATATGCCTGAATTAAATTTCATGGTGGATACGGGCAACTCTGGATACTGTTTACAGTATTTTGCATATGGAGAATTAACTCAAAACTCTATGGAATACACAGGGTATTCTGAACTCTGGGCACAATTAAGGCTAACTCTAGCAGCTACACTCTAATCCTTTATAAGCGTGCTTATCTATCCACTATAACGGTAATCAGGCTCACTAAACCACTCACACACACTATATACAGATATCAATTCATCAAGATAATTCAAATCCATTTATCAAATTCAGAGGCATTTAATTCATGTATAACTTTTATTAATCATGTACATTTAATATGACTAATCAAGCAAGAGGTTTAAAAGATAATTTTAAACCAAACACGAACCAAATGGTGATATACAAATCTCATATTAACATATAACCACTCAAAATAGAAACAAAAGATCAAACCAGGACCAACTGAGAAGAGAGAGCATGAGCACGACTCGTGCTCACTCTCTCTCACTCAACTAGAGCATGTTTATACTCCCACTTTTTCTCTTGGTGAGCACGACTCGTGCTCACTCCTTCTTTTCCTTGGAGCACATTACGTGCTCTCACTTTCCTCTCTCTGTGAGCATGACTCGTGCTCTCGCTTCCTTTTTCTCTCTGAGTCACACTACACAACACGACTAGGACAACACCAAAATTGTTGAAGAATGCATCTCTGTCGCGATCACGACCACTATCGTGCTCGCGACAGAATGCTCTGTCAGGAACCTTAAGGAGACTGCTTCTCACCTCAAACTTGTATCGTCTAAACCGACCTCTAAACGCCATTTTCAGGCAACACTTACTTCTTAACAATTGTTCCCTAGGATGTTAAATTCTAGATGGGACAAATTTCAGATCAATTAAAAATCTACAACTTCATATATGAGTTAAACAATCTGTACTGCTCCAGTAACCCGACCCAAATAGGCACACTACGGTTTAACAAGTTTTTAGGGTTTTAGAGCAAGAATTTGCTCAAGGTCATTTATAAGACTGCTATAGGTATAGAAGTCGTTGTTCTATTGGCTCAAGAATAACTCAATTCAGATGTCTACAACTATACTTATGACAAAAACATCACACAGAGGTCAAATGACAAATAAACAAAATTTGCCAAATCAAACTCTATCATCTACACACACACTCACTTGATAAATTCACATACTTATAAGCACATATTCAAACATATTTCATATAAACATATGCAAGAATAACAAAATCACACTCGATCCCAACCTCTACGAAGCTTGAACTCTATGCTCTAGTCAGCTCTAACCCTTTCCTTCCCTTGTCCAATCTCTTGTCCATAGCTCTCATGCATAACCAGACCAAAACACTTAGGTTAACCCTCTTTTCACATTAAATCAAAAACAGAAAGAAAAAGGAGGTCAGATCAGAAAACTAATAAAGCTTACCTTCTTTTACTCTTTAAACCAATCCAAGAGGTTCACTTGAAAAGCAAACCAAAAGAACAAAAAGAAAGAACAAGAGAGGGAGAACGGCTGAAAGCCAAAGAGAAAAGAAGGAACAAAGGCCAAATAATCCAAGGCAAAGCAAACCAATGAGGGAAAAGAAGAGGAGCAGCTGGTTAATCCTCATCCAAACCAATTAATATGCCAAAAACACAGCTGTGCAAATCCAAAACCACAGTTGTGCTTTCCCCTCCCTCATCCAACAAATTAAATGCCCACTTACCTCATAAATACATGTATATCTCTTAATCAAATACATGTATATCTCTTCTTGACTTTTAATACCCCTTTGAATTCATTTAATCCCATAACTTCTTGCCACTTGTCACTCCTATGCTGCCATGTGTCACTCTCCTACGATGCCATGTGTCCGATGCACATCAAATAGTCCAACTTAAGTAGGCTTCACGTGAGGCTTTCTGTCGTGCCCGCGACATTATCGCGCTCGCGACAGAACCCACACCAATCCACTCACTCAAATACACTCTCTTATACACATAAACTCTTGAATTCCCGAACAAAATACCGAAATTCTACTAGGGCCAAATCGGGTTGTTACAAATCTCTCCCCCTCAAGAAATTTCATCCTCGAAATTTCCCCGCTAATCATTTACACAGGTAAATCCTTAAATATATTTCCAAATCGCTATCACTTGTACCATACAGCTATCAAATCGTACACACTTCACACTTTCCTTAACGCACTGCAGTCTAATCTATACACTTCTTCTAAGCATCAGTCACTTGATGTATATCCTGTTAGCTTTTCACAATGATACTTTTTACATACAAATGAGGGATGCGGATGAAATGGCCATATAATGATTTATTTATGCAAGATGATGCGAAAATGCAATGTACGCTACTATAATGCACTTTTCCCATCCCCATGTTTCACTAGGCTTATGTTCACACGATTCAAAGAGATAGCTGACAGGAATACAGAGAGTCACCTCAAACCTTTACTAAACATATAAATTCATATTACGCACTATATCGGACATCTTACTAACCTTTCCACTCGCATTTAACTCCATCTATTCACTACACAAAACGACATCTGCATTAGGCCACAAATCTGGACAAACTCTGACATTTAACCTATACTCCATATCTTATAGTCCAGAACCTCTAACCTATGCTCTGATACCACTAGATTGTAACATCCCTATACCCCTTGGAAGGATATTGGGGCACCACGCACACATATACGTATACATATACATACTCTAGCGGAAGCGATAGCATAATACACATCCATTTAAGAATAATAAAATAAATTACTACTACACTAGGCCCCAACATGCGATTCATATTAACTACATATATACATTTATCTTTATAAATGTTCATATTACAATCTGTTTCCATTTAATTTTACATATACATTTACATGTGATTCTTTACTTTTATTACATAATGATGTTACTCAAAACATCACTAACTCTATCTCTAACTTATGCAAAAGATATAGCAAAACTTCCTAGTGGCCTTGACCTGCAGATTCCCGCTCACTGATCCGAACCTAAAAACCTACATAAAAATAAACATCCATGCTAAGCGATAAAGCTTAGTGGGGACGAAAATAATGCAAAGGACTTCTTTTCGAAGTCACAAATAAATCACACATTTCATATGATAAAATCAAATAACTCATGCATATAGCTCTTATACGTGTATAGGTTGCATGCTCAATTATCAAATACTATGAGCTCACATGTATATAACATCTACTCTTTTACTTATTCATGTAGACTATAACTTATACATATCATTTATTCAAATATACATTATCATGTGTCTACACTCATGTAATCATATACTTGTATACAGAACTATCATGTATTTAAACATTACTCTCATGTACTATAACATCTATTCAGAACAATGCTTTTAAACATCTCATATTCACTGTACAATAACAATACGCCTGAATTCCTTTCATGGTGGATACGGGCAACTCTGGATACTGTTTACAGTATTTTGCATATGGAGAATTAACTCAAAACTCTATGGAATGCACAAGGTATTCCGATCTCTGGGCACAATTAAGGCTAACTCTTGCAGCTGCACTCTAACCCTTTATAAGCATGCTTATCTATCCACTATAATGTTAATCAGGCTCACTAAACCACTCACACACACTATATACAGATATAAATTCATTAAGATAATTCAAATGCATTTACCAAATTCAGAGGCATTTAATTAATGTACAACTTTTATTAATCATGTACATTTAATATTACTAATCATTAAAGAGGTTTAAAAGATAATTTTAAACCAAACACAAACCAAATGGTGATATACAAATCTCATATAAACATATAACTACTCAAAACAGGACCAACAGAGAAGAGAGAGCATGAGCACGACTCGTGATCCTTGAGCATGACTCGTGCTCACTCTCTCTCACTCAACTGGAGCATGTTCATGCTCCCATTTTCTCTCTTGCTGGGCATGACTCATGCTTCTTGAGCACAACTTGTGCTCACTCCTTCTTTTTCCCGGAGCACATTACGTGCTCTCACTTTCCTCTCTCTATGAACACGACTCGTGCTCTTGAGCACGACTCATGCTCTCGCTTCCTTTTTCTATCTGAGTTACACTACACAACACGACTAAGACAACATTAAAATTTTTGAAGAATGCATCTCTGTCGCGATCACGACCACTGTCGCGCTCGCGACAGAAGGCTCCATCAGGAACATTAAGGAGACTGCCTCTCAGCTCCAAATTGTATCGTCTACACCGACCTCTAAATGTCATTTACAGGCAATACTTTCTGCTTAACAATTGTTCCCTAGGATGTTAAATTGTTGATGGGATAAATTTCAGGTTAATTAGACATCTACAACTCCAGATACGTGCTAAACAAGCTATACTGCTCTAGTAATCCGACCCAAATAGGGACACTATGGTTTTAACCAGTTTTTAGGGTCTTACAGCAAGAATTTATTCAAGGTCATTTCTGAGCCTTTTATATGTATAGAAGTTATGGTTCTATTGGCTCAAGAATCATTTAATTTTGATATCTAAAACTATACTTATGACAAAAACATCACACAGAGGTCAGATGATAAATAAACAAAATTTGCCAAATCAAACTCTATCATCTACACACACACTCACTTGATCAATTCACATACTTATAAGCACATATTAAAACATATTTCATGTAAACATATGCAAGAATAACAAAATCACACTCGATCCCAACCTCTACGAAGCTTGAACTCTATGCTCTAGTCAGCTCCAACCTTTTCCTTTCCTTTTCCAATCTCTTGTTCATAGCTCTCATGCATAACCAGACCAAAACACTTAGGTTAACCCTCTTTTCACTTTAAATCAAAAATAAAAAGAAAAAGGAGGTCAGATAGGAAAACTAATCAAGCTTACCTTCTTTTACTCTTCAAACCAATCCAAGAGGTTCATTTGAAAAGCAAACCAAAAGAACAAAAAAAAAAAGAACAAGAGAGGGAGAACGGCTGAAAGCCAAAGAGAAAAGAAGGAACAAAGGCCAAATAATCCAAGGCAAAGCAAACCAACGTGGGAAAAGAAGAGGAGCAGCTAGTCAATCCTCATCCAAACCAATTAATGTGCCAAAAACACAACTATGCAAATCCAAAAGCACAGCTGTGCTTTCCCCTCGCTCATCCAACAAAATTAAATGCCCACTTACCTCATAAATACATGTATATCTCTTAATCAAATACATGTATATCTCTTCTTGACTTTTAATCCCCCTTTTAATTCATTTAATCCCATAACTTCTTGCCACTTATCACTACTACGTTGCCATATGTCACTCTCCCACGATGCCACGTGTCCGATACACATCAAATAGTCCAACTTAAGTAGGCTTTACGTGAGGCATTCTGTCGCGCCCGCGACACTGTTGTGCTCGCGACATAACCCACACCAATCCACTCACTCAAATACACTCGCTTATACACGCAAACTCTTGAATTCTCGAACAAATTTCTAAAATTCTACTAGGGTAAAATAGGTTTATTACAGGAAGTGTATTATGAGTGTGATAGTAAAATGATGCTAAATAGGTGAGTTTGTAGTTAATGAGCTGGAAGTGTAAAATTTAGTTGAGGTATATTTGACCTACTTTAATTGTAAGTGTCATAACTTGAGTTGTATGATTATAGAAATGAATGGGGTTGATGGGATTAGGTTCCTATGATATGTGAACATAATTGTCTTAGAAATGATCATTATTAATTGTGGGCTCTAAAGTCTACAAAAGTGAATTTAAGTGTAACTAATTCTGTAGGACGGCCTTTTGGAGCATGTTATATTCCTTAGACCATAACTCCTTGAGTTTTAATCAAATTGAGATGAGGATTGTGCCTACTAAAAGTTAACATATATATAAATAAATCATTAGTAGAGCATGTTGGATAAAAATGTCACTAAAGTTGAATTCAGAGGTCATATGCACGTAATAAGAAAAATGTGTTTGTAGTGTAAGTTTCTGGGTAGGTCTTTCTTGACCTTTAGTGACTATTTTGCCCATAGATTGAGTTCTAATGCTCCAAATTGGTTACTTAAAATTGGCACTGAAACCTAATATCTGTAGTTAAAAATGTCTCAGAAATATGGTTGAGAACATTCTAGCTCTAAGTGTCCCAAAAGTTGCCAAGACAGAGGTGTGTCTACTTTGGCTGGTTCATTTGAGCAGTTAATGTTGTACAGCTCATATATAACGTTTTAGATTTCAAAATGACCTGAAACTTCTTTCATTTGAAGTTTAACATCCTAGGGAACAAATGTTAAGAAGGGAGTTTTGTCTAAAAATGAGGTTTCAGTGTTGATATATGCTTTTCAAAATTGGGTAGTAAAGCAGTCTGGGGTTTTAGCTTCTATTTTGTTATATTTTGGTATGTCACGGTGACAACCAATTCATTGCCACCATGACCAGTGCCTAGAAAAGGAAAAATTCTTATTTTTGGACCTCATGGCTACAACAAAGTCATTGCCACCGTGGCCCCTTCTGTTTTCACTATTTTATGTCTTTTTCTTCTCGAATTGAAGCCGTATTGCACTGAAACTTTCTAGGATCTATCCGATGCATGTTTAGGACTATAAAATGAGTATAAGAATAGTTGTCACCCGAGTAATTCACATGAATATTATTGAAATTAGTAATAAACTAATGAAGTAATAATGTATAATTATATGATATAGAATTTAGTCAAGTTAACTGACATTATTGAGGATTATAATACCTTAATCTATATGAGCATGTGTAGTATGAATAAGTATGCATAATTATGAGTTAAGATTAGGTTATACATATATGAAGGATATCAAATAAAATGAGTTTGTTAAATGTGATTATGAACCATGTGTATGTGTAGACATCGGGTCCCGAGTCGCTCCGAGATCAGGATTACCCGATGATGAAAATGATACTTGCTCACAGCCAAAGATGTCGAAAATGATGTTTCCCTTGTTGAGAATCTCCTTTTCTCCAAAAATTTTAATTCGAAAAAAAAATCTTTATTTTTATTCTTTATTTTTATTTTATTTTATTTTTATTCTTATTTTTACTCATTTTTATTTTTATGTTTTTTTTTTTAGTTTTGGCTGCGTGCTACCTTCAGCGGCACCGCGCGCGAGGCCACCAGGCGAGAAGCGAGCACTGCAGCCGCGCGCCCTAGGCTGTAGGCCGCGCAAGCGACATGTCAAGGGGGCTTTGTCTTCATGTCAAGGTGGCTTTCAAGATCTAGAAAAAGAGGGTTTTCTCTCTAGGAAAAAGGCAGATGAGAGCATTCTCAAAGAAAAAAAATCTTAGGCATTTTCAAGATTCAATTTTTCTTCTTTCTCCCTAAAACAATTCATTCTCTGTTTGGTTTAAGCAAGAAAAATTAATTTCCTCTGCTTGATCATTCCATCAAAATTGTTTTTTGGATTTTTTTATTTGCTTAAAAACTTAGATTTTCTCAAGCTTTTATGCATTTAATACCGCAAACTCGACAAGGAGGACGGATAAAAACACCATTTCTCCGATCTATAAACTCTGAGGGTAAACATTCTTGGACCCCCTTTTTTATCACTCCATTTCCTAAAGTTTGTCATCATAAATATTAAGGTTTCATTATTATTGCATGTCATAATATGTTGATTATTTTTTGTTATTGCCACTATTCTCATATTTTTTATGAATATGTCCCTGTGACCATTATTTTCTTCATAACAATTATTTTCTTCATAATTTTGTTAATGTGATTTTCATTGCAATTATTCTTGTTATTATTACTATTATTATTATCATTACATTACTGTTGCCATCATTCTTCTAATTATTATTATTATTATTATTATTATTATTATTATTATTATTATTATTATTATTATTATTATTATTATCGATATTGATATTGTTTTTCAGTCACTTTCATTATTATTATTATTATTATTATTATTATTATTATTATTATTATTATTATTATTATTATTATTATTATACATTTCTGTTTGGTGTTACAACTGCTATTATTTGTCATGGTTATTATTAATATTGTTTTCATTGGTGTTATTATTATTGTATAATTACTGTCGTTACTATTTTATTGTTGACCATGTCTTATATTTCTTTTACTTTTAACCATGCATTATTTTCTCTCTTCGTTGCATATTTATGTGGTTAATTTTAGAATTATTACTAACATTTTTATTGTTATTTTTTGTTTGGGGTTTAAATGTGATTTGCCTTCTGTGAGCATCGCCGTGACCACACGACGCGTAGAAGGCCACATCGTTTGGGTGAGACATTTCCTATCCCCTATCTGTGTTCGTGTTTGCTTCTAAATAAAATAGTTTTATTTATGCACATGTCGGATAAAAAATCACAAAAATATTTTATAACTAAATTGGGATTTTATTAATAAAATTGGGACCAATGTCCCTCATTTTAGCCAATGAATGAAAAATGTCACGAATAAAATGAAGACTTAAGTTTTCAAAAAATGGGATCACTCATCCCAGTTTTTAATCCAACGATCGAATAACTCTTCGATCCCTCTTTAAGTGAGTGTAAAGGAACCAATGTTCCTGAACCAAATAAATATCCCGATTTATGTATGCTATTTTTTATGCTTGGCTTTGTTTATTTGTTTTAAATTTATGTTCATATATCTTGTGGGCCCTTGTAATTAATTATTTTTGGGGCAAAGTTATTTAGCTTTTATTTGGGATTGTATTCTGTCCTAATTTCTCCCTTGTAATTGGGTGCTTGATGTGTTTACCGCTTTCTTTATTACTTTACTTTACTGCTTTCTTTACAGCTTTTATTTTACGTTTTTTTTAAATGCTTGCAATGCGCTTTTTAATTAAATGCATTAATTGTGTGAGATGAGAGATAGAATTTTATGAATCTAAAAACTCATTTATAATTAACCAAGACATAAATAAGAGTGAAGTTCCGAACACCATCTCTGGTTTGGACCATAGAGGTTAGATGACCTTTCCCAATTTCTCGTAAATTGGCTGGCGACTCCAAAATACCTCAAAAGTGCCTAAAGGTAAAATGAGGCTAGATGAACTCTCTAATGTTCTATTAGGTAGGGATTCCAAGATATCTCAATGCACCCAAGATCAAAAGATGCGAACCAATCCCTCAAGCCCTCAAAGTGGGTCTCACCTATGAAGGCCTTTGCTAGGTTCGGCGCACGTCACAATGGCGACTCCATTGGGAACTTCGTGACTTTGCTCTGAAAGTGTTTTGGTTAAAATGTATAATTGGGTTTTTAAAACTTAAAATTCTACCTCTTTTCAAAAATTGCATTGCATCATTTTAGAGCCTTAGAATTATGCCAGTTTGGTCCCTTATTTTACCCTGGTGCATTCTCGAAGCACGGCCCTACTTTTACTCATCATAGGGAAGTATTAAGGATAATCACCAGCCTAAGCCTAGTACCTCTTAGTATATCAAATGGAGACCCAATTGGTCGCTATGCTCGTGATGAGCTAGACTCGTTAGCAAGGACCATGCTTGGGTATGAACCGTAATACAGTGCTTGTGATGTGGGTCATTATGTATTAAACAAAATCAAGCAAATTGAGTGGTCTCTATCAAGGGCTTTCATGCCCCAGTAGGTTCACCTTAATTTAATTGAATTGTTCAAACATGTAATGGCCAAAACCCATATGCATGTGCTTTAAATTAAGAGTGTCATGCTGCCGATTTTCCACCGTGCACCATACGCGTCCATTGGATTCCCCATTAATCCATGGATCAAGCCCACCTAGGAAAGAGACCGCACGACCTCGTGTGTGAGAGTGATAAGGTTGGAAGGATCTATCTACTTGCATGTGATTGTGAATGTTGCACTGCATGCTCGCGCATCACGTGTTATTTATGCATGTTAATGAAAAATAATAATAATAATAAAAAAAAAACATGCATTTCATTCTGTTTGTGTATATCCTTTTGTATGCATATTATTTTTCACATGTACAATTTTTATTTTTCACATGTTATTTTGCCTATGTATAATTTTTTCCATGCATTACCTCGTATCATTGTAATATATTAATCTTTCACTCACCGAGGACAATCTATATAGCACGATCATGCATTGTACATGTCATCCATGCATCATGCTAACAATTTGAGTCTTTCAGCCATCATAGATTCATTCGGGCGGTCTAGGGATCATAATGGAAGATTGATCAGAAATTCAGTAACTGAGTTGCTAAGGTTATCATTCGTATCGGGTTCAGGTTGGGATAGAAATTTCAATTCTTCTTCAGAACAATCCTCTGGGTCGGTAATAGCAGATCTACCACAAGAAATGGGTGCATTAACAATGCAAGATTTTGATAAAAGATTTGAGGATTTTTAGAGGAAGATGTTAGCTATGATGGGGAACATCATTGCCCAGATGGCACCTAATGCCGTACAACCATCTGTAGCTCCTGCTGTGGAGAAAATTAAAACCCATATTGTGGGGGAAACTCCTATAGCAGCTGCCACTATACAGCAACCACTGGTCTAGCCTAGAGCAGTGGCACCAACTGAGCAGAGAAGGGTGAGCATTTCAGACCCGATAGATGACTTCATAGAGGAGGAGGAGGATGAGCCAGTAATTCCTCAAACTGTAGGGGGAAGAGTCCCTAAAGTGGAGGATGATGTGGTGAAGAAGATGGAAGAAAAGATTGACGCGATTACACATCTACTATCAACTGAAAAAGGGATCAACCCTAATGATATGGAGTTAGGTGATGAGGAGCCATTGCCCTAGAGGTTTAAGATGCTATATTTACAAAAATTTGATAGTACTTCGGAACCTTCTGCACATATTAAGCAGTACATCCTGATCATGAAGGGTACTGGGCTAACGAAGAAGCAGAAGGTGGAGTACTTTTGCCTCAGTCTGTTAGGTCCAACGGTTGACTGGTACCATGGGTTGGATAGAAGGTCTAGAAAAGATAGGGATTTATTGACAGAAGAATTCCTTAAGCAATATGATTGTAGCAACAGAATGGAGATGACATTAAAAGACCTTGAGCTATTGTACCAGAAGCCTGGTGAGTCCTTCCATGACTATCTCACTTGGTGGAGGAATCGGGTGACGAAGATGAAGAGGAAGCCTAATATGGCAGATCATATCAGGCTGTTCGTTAGGAATGCAAGCCCGTACCTGAGGGAAGGGCTTAAGATGAAAGGGTTAAAATATTGGGAGTCTTTAAAGGATATCACCATAGAGGTAGGGAGTGAACACATGGTCAAGAAAGCGAGCGATGAAAGGTTTGCTAAGAAGGACTATAACAGTCAGGGGGCGAACAAGTGGGCAGGCTCTAGCAGTGGCAACAGGACTGAAAAGACGGCTGAGGTATCGGCTTTAGGGATGAACTAAAGGCGCTTTTCGAATTTGGGCCGACCTTTATCTTGGGTGTTGAAGAGACTAATAAAAGAGGGAAAGCTGCAGTCCCTACTGCCTAAGCCAGCAAAAACCCAAGGACAACCGAGTCATAAAGACGATGAGTATTGTGCTTTCTACCAGCGCGCGGGGCATATGACGGACCGCTGCACGAGGCTAAGGCATGAAGTTCAGGACTTGATCGACAGCAAGTAAATCACTGATCCTGAACAGAGGGAAACTAAGAAGAAGTCTGCTTGTAATGCCATGCCACCACCGGTCTTCATGATAGTTCAAGCCTGCATGAATGGTATGTACTGCAAGACTTATTTGGTAATGGATATGTCGCTATCACTCGCCTTGGAGCAGATGAAGGAGGGATTTCTATAGCAGCGATAGATTATTGGTCCACTAGCGAGAGTGGGGAGGAAGATGAGGAAGGAAAATAAGAGGGATCTAATCGAGCATTAAAAATGGTTGATCTTTTGCGACAGATTGAAGAGACTCATGCCTTAATGGCCCAAGAGATGGATAGAAGGTTCGAGGAGGTTGAAAAAAGGTTGTCGGTCATGATTAAGGAAAGAATAGATGCCATGGCACTAATTCTTCAAGCTCAACTTATGGCAACTACCCTTAACCAAGTTGAGCCAACCACTATCAAAAAGGCTTATACAATGATGACCACAGTGTCTCCTTGTACTTCCAAGCCTAGAGGCAAAGAGCTGCCTGATTCACTAGTTGGACAAGGAAGAAGTAAGAGGCCTACTCTTGAGTATAACATCGCGTCCAAAGGGGGTAGACATCTAGTGAGGATGCATGCTCTAAAAAATGAAAGCCCGAGTATCCGCAACAACAGTAAAGGCAATTTTAAGAGGACAGGAGTGCCAATCACGAAAATAAATCAAAGGCACTATTCTGATTTGGGTAGATCCTTATCATGGGTTTTTAAGAAGCTAATGAAAAGGGGGATGTTACATCCAATTCCTCCTAAGCCCGCCAGAAGCCAAGGGCAGCCCAACCATAGGGCGGATCAATATTATGCATTCCACCAGCACACCGGGCATTTGACGGAATATTATCGGACTTTAAGGGACCAGATTCAATACCTCATTGATAGCAAGCAGATCTCTAACCTAGAAAAATGAAAGAAGAAGTGGGAGATAGATTGAGTACCTAAGTGGAGAAGGAAGACGGTTCTCACAGATGGTGATGAGCCATTGGCTAAAACAACTGTGCTGGTGGAAACAGGGAGAAGATAGCTATTTAGATGTTCTTTCTATTTTTGAACTATTTGATGATGATGTTTTTAATTCTAATTTTCTATTAAATAAAATGGATGGTTTTACTTATCTATCTGATATTTTCTCGTGATTTTACTATGCATTATCATGACATGTTTATATTTGACATTGATTCAACTTATGCTATTCCATTTAATCTCGAGACTTTGGGAACCTAAAGGAAATTCTTGATAGCATTTAATATGACTCCTGAAGAGAGATTAAAAGAGAGAAAATAAAAAATAAATAAAAAATATGAAAAAGTCTTTGCCTGGACCTATGAAGACATGTTGAGAGATGATCGTGAAGTTGCCGAACACACTATGCCAACATATCCCGATCATGGATCAGTCAAGCAGAAGCTCAGAAGGCTCAGGCTAAATGGCCATAAAAGGTTAAAAGGAATGATCCACAAGCAGAAACGGGGCCAAATTTCTTATTAAAGAGCAACACCTGACTTGGTTGGTCAACGCTATCCCAATAGTTATGAGGGGAAGTGCCTGTATGTGTGAACTACCAGGATTTAAACAGAGCCCAAAACAAACAATAAGAAAAAAAATAATAAAAAAGAGAATTGATCATTGACATGGGGCAAGGGGAAGTTACTGGGGGCAAGATTTGTTCAAATCCTGTTGATCTACACATACTCACACTTTACCATTCTTCTTGGCTATCGGAAAGGACCAAAGGACTGATTCACAAGCTATCCACCCAATTTATCATTGTAGAGGGGTACAGTATAAGAGGTTTGTTGATAACGTACGGCTAGGGTGCTTAGATAAGAAGAAGGCCAAGAAGGTTATGGAGGAGATCCATGACGGGGTTTACAGTCGAAACCCCTATAAGAGTCACGCTTTTTTCCTCAATACATGGGGCAAAAGCACTACTGCTAGTTGAAATACATCAAATCTTTAAAGGGCAGTCATGGAAGCAGCAGCTACAGCAGCTAAGCACGTCGGGCAAAAATAGGTTGCAGGCTTATTGTCACAACTGAATCTATCAGAAAATACTTGCTCGATCATTTATAAGAAAGGTCAGGAAGCACTCGCTGGAAGAGGGAGATTTAGTCTCTAAGAAAATGAGACCAGATGTTCTGGGCATACGGGATAAGTCCTGGGCAACAAAGGAAAGCCCATTTGCTCTCAAGAAACTATTATCCAAGACAGCAGCGATTCTAACAAACATCGATGGAGATGAGCTCGGATAACTGATCAACATCAATAGACTCAAGAAGGTCCATGGCTAAAGACTAAAAATCAAAAGAAGAGAACAAATACCCTACGGGTTGAAAACCAAAAAAAGGCAGCCTTGCTAAAATTGGGTGCCTCATCAGGGTGAAAATCGAAAAAAGGCACTCTAAGTAAAAATTAGAGGCTTAAGAGAAATTTTTCGATCAAGAAAACTCAAGAAGGCTGATTGGAAATAGAAGTCTGTTGCTTACAAGATCCACTCTGAGATTAGATGTAATTGTGCATTTTGAATCTATGTTAGATAATGATCATGTATGGAGAAAT
The DNA here is from genome assembly GCA_947683425.1 of Excoecaria cochinchinensis. NCBI lineage: Eukaryota > Viridiplantae > Streptophyta > Magnoliopsida > Malpighiales > Euphorbiaceae > Excoecaria > Excoecaria cochinchinensis. Next base: position 11,073,938 of record CANTUQ010000112.1, read on the forward strand.
CATATCGAAATGTACACAATTTTGTGGAAAGGTATAAAACAAAAGCAGTTCAACTCATGCACTCATCATTTCCTAGTTCTTTTATAAAAAGAGGGATACTGTTCATTGTTGAATGCATGAAATCTAAATAGATATACTCTGCCCTGCTCCCACTGGCTGGATGCCTAAGCCGATGGGTTCCATTATCGAGCACCGGGCTGAGCACCTTTCCCTCATATGCACTTGTAAAAGCAAAAGGGCAATCTTCGAGCAATGGTACTCGGAGGTGAAAAAAAAAAGAGAAGAAAAACAAAAGAGGCCGTTAAGGAAAAAAACGTAGATGACTGTTTAAGCAAAAGTTAGGCCAAAGGGCAGGGTGAAAACCTAGAAATAGGCAGTCTATTCTATAAAAAATGAAATGAATAAAAGCTAGTGGATTGGGTTGGTCCATTCCAGGAAAGAATTAGGCAAAGGGTTGTGTGAAAATCCGAAAAAGACGCATTTCCCGCTAAGAAAAGCTAGGGCGAAAATCCACAAGGGACGCACTACCTTTAATCATTGACTTCCGATCTTGGAGTGATAAGGATGTGGTCCTTCATATGACCTGCTCTCGGGTAGATGGTGTATAATGCAGGATAGGAGTCAGAATCCTTAGGGGCAAAGATGCACACCAGACGGTTCTCCTTGAGGGGGTTATGGGTCGAAGTTCCTAAGCCGCGAAGACGCTCTTCTCAATCCTTGGGGCATCAGACAATGCCAAACCGCACCCTAAATGGACCCTTGACCACCTAGGAGCTAGTCTATCCATTTTTGCATACATCTCATATCTGCATATGTCATTTTATACATGCATGCACGATTCCTTATATATATTCCTGTATACATAGTTTTGCATGAAAAGTCTAGATAAGGGCCGGATGGACGAAAGTAGGTCCAGGACAACTTCAGCTCAACATTAGCACTCACTCGTGCTGGACAACCAAATCCAGATGAATTATACATAGGTTTAGATAATCTCAAAGTCCTCTAAGGAGGAAAACTTCAAAGTCCTCTGAGGAGGCAAAACCTGAAAGTCCTTTGCGGAGGCAAAACCTGAAAGTCCTTTGCGGAGGCAAAACCTGAAAGTCCTCCGAGGAGGCAAACCTCAAAGTCCTATGAGGAGGCAAAATCTGAAAGTCCTTTGAGGAGACAAACCTGAAAGTCCTTTGAGGAGGCAAAACCTAAAAGTCCTTTGAGGAGGCAAAGCCTGAAAGTCCTCCGAGGAGGCAAAATCTCAAAGTCTTCTGAGGAGGCAAAACCTCAAAGTCCTCTGAGGAGGCAAAATCTAAAAGTCCTCTGAGAAGGAAAAATTTGAAAGTCCTCTGAGGAGGTAAAATCTCAAAGTCCTCTGAGGAGGCAAAATCTCAAAGTCCTTTGAGGAGGAAAACCTCAAATTCCTATGAGGAGCCAAATATCCAAGTCCTCTGAGGAGGAAAATTTCACAATCCCGACACTTTATAAGTGTGGATCAAACTCGGTGTCTCGCCATTTGAGGATGGTTGTAACACCCCCTTCCCATACGCTGGCGATCCCATCCGATGAGGAGTGAGATGCCGTAAGAGTCAAGGTGCCACCAAGCAAGAACAAGTCAAAACATACCTTCATACATATCATACATACAGAAATACAGAATAGTTAAAACTTTAAGGAAAAGAAAGCACAGGCTGATCATGCATTACTATAATAAACTATTACGATAATGATCTGATCAACTAGCTGATACAAATATTTACATATACAAAATATAATTACAATAGCAGAAGCTGATAAATGAGAGTTCTATATAAAAAGAACTAACAGCTAATACAAAAAGAATCATCCCTATTACAAAATTAAGCCCTACACTAAACCCTTCTGTGTTGGCTTGATGACGGCGACTCTCTCAAGGCAAAACTCCTTCCGCACCTGCACGGGTAAAAGCACCGTGCTAAGCGATAAACGCTTAGTGGGGAAACACACATAAACGATGGACGGCCATTCACAATGGTCGTCAAGGCAAATCACATTCACAATGGCAATAAGCAAAGGCTATAACATAAACCACATCAACATGCTCACATTTTAAAGCCATATAATCAAATATCTCAATTTCATAATGATTCCAAAATAATCCAACATGTATATCATCATAAATTCATTCAGACATCACATTTTATATCCAAATCAGAACAGAACAATTCAATTAAACATTTAAAGAACACCTGCTGACTCTAGGTAGTGGATAACGAGTGTACAGACAGTACTTTGCGGGTACGAGCCAATTACAGACAGTACCTTACGGGTACGAATCAATTACCGTTATACTTTTAACTTTCACAGATTATTTTCAAAGGGGACCTTAAACAAGATCCTTATACAGAAAGGGTTCGCGAGGAACCAAATAGGGACCTGATCGGGGTCCGAACAGAACTGAGGCTGCAGCTAAAAGACTCTATTAGGCATGCCTAACTATCCACTTACTTGACTCAAGCAGGTTAAGCGACATTCAAATCACATTACAGAATCTCGTGTATAAATTATTAGAAGAATCATTGTATTACGCATATCGAAGCATTTAAGAGTATGACATGCATCACACAGCATTAAAGTCCAATAAGAAGAAATACTAAATTCATTTCTGAGTTAAAAACCGGGAAATTTCAGAAATTGGACTGAACGGGGCGACGGACAAGGTTGGCTGGTCACGAGGCGTGACTGGCATCACAACTCGTGACTGGCCTCCTCACAAGGCAGGTCACGAGTCATGACTGAGGGTCACGCCTCGTGACTTGCTTCGTCCCTCGCAGATCACGCGACGTGATCTCGCAGATCACGCGGCGCTCACGCAGGTCATGCGACGTGACTGGACGTCACGTCTCGTGACTTGCTTCTCTCTTCAGCCGATCACGCGACATGCCTTTTATCAGGCCGGTCACGAGGCGTGACGAGGAGTCACGTCTCGTGACTGCCTTCCTCAAGGCCGGTCACGCGTTGTGATAGGAAATCACAACTCGTGACTGGCTTTGCTCTGGCAGGTCACGAGTCGTGACTGGAAGTCACGTCTCGTGACTTGCCCTCTCTTCCTTGGCTAGTCACGCGACTCAAAATCTGGAAAATGGGATTTCTACAGTAACTCGATTTCCAGTTTTCCAGAATACAGAAATCAATCCCAAATTTGATTCAAAACCAAACAAACCTGTTCTTACCTTCTGGAAAACATCCCAAACAATATAAGCAACATATATACAACCCAATTTCAACATTTAATCAACCAAATCAAGAATATATTCAATCAAGTTCATCAAGAACATAAACCCTAGAATTTTACAGTAAACTAAAAATCATACAAATCACAAGCAAATATTCCCAAACTTGAAATCTAAGCTTCTATCACTTAGCTCCACTAGATCCAGCAACCTCTTTACCCTTTGGATCACGAGGAGCTTCAGCTAGAACACAAACACAGCAATGCAAACCCTAAGTTAAACCTAAACTCAAGGAAGAAGAAGAAGAAGATTTACAGCAAAACAAAGACAAAGATACATACTAACCAAATTAGAAGATGCAAGGAGAGATTAACTCCACCAATTCAAGCTTGAATCCAAACCACAATTCTTAGAGTAAAGAAAATGAAGAAGGAGAAGGTGAGTGAAGAAGAAAACGTAAATCTGACTATTTCCTTTCTTTCATTCCCTTTTCTTTTTCTTTACTTTGCCCTAAGCATGTGTCCAATTCCTATTGGTGAAGCTAATCACTCACACCAAACTAAAATACACTATACACACTCCTAATTAAAACACCCTACAATGGTATAAGCAAGTGCACACAAATGTAACTCAATTAATTCACACCTTAATGCCATGTATGCACCCACGTACTAACAAAACCCCAAAAATATACATTTTACTAAAATACCCGTATGAAATGCCGAACACATGCGAATGCTTACACATACAGACAGGCTCATTCTACTAGGGGGCAAACGGGGTGTGACAACTCTCCCCTACTAATAAGAATTTCGTCCTCGAAATTCTCACCTGAACTGAATAACTGCGGATACTGAGCTCTCATCGACTCCTCTGGTTCCCAAGTCACTTCTTCGACTCCATAATGGATCCACAGCACTTTAACCAAGGGAATCTGCTTATTTCTTAACTGCCTCACCTCTCGGGCTAGAATAGCTCGCGGTTCCTCATCATAGGAAAAGTCTGGCTGAACTTGAATATCCTGAACTGACAGAACATGTGAAGGATCTGATCTGTACCGACGAAGCATCGAAATGTGGAACATATCGTGCAACTTTGCTAACTCCATCGGTAATGCTAATCTATAAGCCACTGGTCCAACCTTAGCTAAAATCTCATAAGGTCCAATGAAACGAGGACTAAGCTTACCCTTCTTTCCAAACCGAAGCACTCTCCTCCAAGGCGAAACCTTAAGGAAAACTTTGTCCCTGATCTCAAATTGCACATCTTTCCTCTTTAGATTGGCATAAGACTTTTGTCGATCCTTGGCTGCCTTCAAATTCCGCTGCACAACTCTAATCTTTTCTTCAGTATCTCTAACCAAGTCAGGCCCAATCACTGATCTCTCGGATAGCTCGGTCCAACAAACCGGAGTCCTACACTGACGACCATACAAAGCCTCATATGGTGCCATACCGATGCTCGACTGAAAACTGTTGTTGTAGGCAAATTCCATAAGCGACACATTTCTGTCCCAACTACCCGGAAAATCCAAAGCACAAGCCCTCATCATATCCTCTAGAATCTGAATGACTCGCTCTGACTGACCATCTGTCTGAGGATGAAACGCTGGACTGAAGTTCAACTTAGTACCCAAAGCTCTTTGCAACTCCTTCCAAAACTTAGAAGTAAACCTCGGATCCCGATCTGACACTATGGATAAAGGCACACCATGTAATCGAACAATCTCATCCACATAGATACTGGCCAATCTGTCCATGGAGTAGTCCACTCTAACTGGTAAAAAGTGAGCTGACTTCGTAAGCCGATCCACAATTACCCAAACTGAGTCATATTTCCTCTGAGTCAAAGGCAAACCAGAAACAAAGTCCATGGCGATATCATCCCACTTCCACTCAGGAATGGATAAAGGCGTAAGCAAACCCGAAGGAACCTGATGCTCGGCCTTTACCTGCTGACAAGTCAAGCACTTGGAAATAAAATCCACTATATCACGCTTCATACCGGACCACCAATAGAATTGCTTCATGTCCCGATACATCTTCTCACTGCCCGGATGCATAGTAAAAACGGTACTATGCGCCTCACTCATAAGCTGTCTCCTCAAATCCTCAGACTCAGCCACACACAAGCGGTCTCTAAACATAAGCACGTCATCCTGAACTGAAAACTCTGACTGCTTGCCTGACCTGACCTCTTGCACAATCCACTGAAGCCTCTGATCATTTCTCTGAGCATCCACAATCTTCTATCTCAAGGTAGGCTTTACACGCAACTGAGCAATCAAAGCCCCATCTGAACCGAATCTCCATCTAAACCGCCTAAGAAACAAGACTGAAACTGACTTACGACTCAAAGCATCTGCGACTACATTGGCCTTACCCGGATGGTAATCCACAATGCAGTCGCAGTCCTTAGACAACTCAAGCCATCGGCGCTGTCTCATGTTCAACTCTTTCTGTGAAAGGAAGTACTTCAAGCTCTTGTGGTCCGAGAAGATCCTACACTTTTCCCCGTACAAGTAATGACGCCAAATCTTCAAAGCAAATATCACAGCTGCCAACTCAAGATCATGCGTCGGATAGTTCCTCTCATGTGGCTTCAACTGTCGAGAAGCACAAGCCGCGACTTTACCTTCCTGCATCAGCACACATCCAAGACCAACTCCAGAAGCATCACTATAAATGACAAACTCTTTACCCGAGGTGGGTTGAGTAAGAATAGGAGCCTCAACAAGCAACTGCTTTAACCGATCAAAACAAGCCTGGCACCTATCTGACCACTCAAATCTGACTCCTTTCCTCAACAATCTAGTCATTGGAGCAGCAATCACAGAAAATCCCTTAACAAACCGACGGTAGTAACCTGCTAAACCAAGGAAACTCCTCACTTCCTGAACATTTCTAGGCGCTTTCCAATCAACTATCGCCTCAATCTTGGCTGGATCTACCTGAATACCTCTAGCTAACACAATGTGACCCAAGAATGATACTTCTCGAAGCCAGAAATCACACTTGCTAAGCTTGGCAAACAACTGATGCTCTCTCAACATCTGCAAAACCAATCGGAGATGCTCCTCATGCTCACTCTCATCCTTGGAATACACCAAGATATCATCAATAAACACTACTACAAATCGATCTAAGTATGGCCTAAACACACGATTCATCAGATCCATAAAAGCCACTGGAGCATTAGTCAAACCAAACGGCATCACAAGAAACTCATAGTGGCCATACCTAGTCCGAAATGCAGTCTTAACCACATCTGCATCCTGAACTCGAAGCTGATAGTACGCTGATCGAAGATCTATCTTGGAGAAAACACCTGAGCCTCGAAGCTGATCAAACAAATCTTCAATCCTAGGCAACGGATACTTGTTCTTCACTGTAACTTTATTAATCTGCCGGTAGTCGATACACATCCGCAAGGATCCATCTTTTTTCTTGACAAACAGAACTGGAGCTCCCCAAGGAGATATGCTAGGTCGAATAAACCCCTTATCCAATAACTCTTGTAGCTGAGTTTTAAGTTCCCTCAACTCTACAGGAGCCATCCGATAAGGTGCTCTCGAAACAGGTGTTGTACCTGGCATAATCTCAATGGACAACTCAACCTCTCTCTCAGGAGGCAAACCAGGCAACTCGCTCGGGAACACATCACTAAACTCCCGCACTACTGGGATGTCCTCAATCTGAACTTGATCTCTCTTGGAATCTAACACAACTGCAAGAAAAGCCTCACAACCTTTCCTAATAAACCTCTTGGCTTGCATCGCAGAAATCACATTATTCACAGAACTAGCACCCAAACCTTTCAAAAACACAAGAGACTGACTTCCGTCCCGAAGCACAACTGTCTTCCTATGGCAATCAACTACAGCCCGGTGCTTACCCAACCAGTCCATACCCAGAATCAGATCAAACTCTCTGAAAGGCAACTCAATCAAATCTGCCGGAAGCACAACTCCCTCAACTATCAAAGGACAACTCCTAAAGACTCTACTCACACTGACACTATGCCCTAATAGACTGGTCACACATATCTCATAATCTAACTGATCAACTACATGCAACTTATCAACAATTTTATCCGTGCACAAATATGAGTTTGTGGAACCAGGATCAATTAGAGCATATAACTCAGTGTCATGGAGTAGGAACTTACCAGCAATAACATCAGGCGCATCCTGCTCATCTCTGGCTCTCATAGCATAAGCTCTAGTCGCAACCTGAGGAGGACGCTCAACAGTCTCAGAAGCAGCTCCATCTCTATGCCGACCACCTCTACCTCTACCTCTGCCTCTACCACGGGAAGCCTGAGAAGCATTCGAACCGACTCTACTAGCTCCTCCCTGAGGTCCTGAATCCTCAATCGTCTGGGGACAACTAGCCACACGATGCTCGGTGCTCCCACATCTAAAACATCCACCAGTGAGCCACCTACACTCACCCCGGTGAGCCTTGCTGCAATTCGCACAAACAGGTATAACATCAGATCTACCACCTCTGCCAGAACCAGAAACTGCTGCTGAACCCTGTCTTCTACCTCTAGAAGCCGGACGAGATGATGACTCGTCCTGTGGGTTCCTCGATCTCTTACTCGAAGAAGATCCTCCACGAGAAGAGTTCCTCCTCTGAGCTCTCTCTCTCAGCACAGTCTCAGATAACTCAGCTCTCACTGCAGCCTCCACAATCTGATAGTAGCTAACCCCAGGTATGCACATCAAAGAAATCAAAGCAATCTTCAAAGACTCATTTAACCCTGCTTCGAAATGCTTGCATATGAAATCATCTGTCATAACTCCACGCGGAGCATAGCGAGATAACCTGTTGAACTCTTTCTCATAATCTGCTACTGACATGGCCCTCTGTCTCAAACTCAAAAACTGCGCCCATCTCGCATCTCTATAAGTCTGAGTAATATACTTCTTTGTGAACTCACCCTCAAAGAACTCCCAAGTAATCGGATCCGGTAGCTGAGGATGCCTGCAAACCAATTCCCACCATTCAAAAGCAGATCCTCGCAGTAAAGCTAGACCACACTCAGCCTGCTGGTCGGGAGGACACCGAATCTCTCTCAAAGCACGCTTAACTTTATCTAACCATTTTTCAGCCAACTCAGATTCATTCAAACCAGTGCCATAGAAATCCTCAACTCCTGCCCTTCTCAAATTCTCCATAGGTGCTCTAGGAGCTATCACTCTCTCCAAAACCCTAGCCATGTCCTGATGCAACCTGAACATAGCCTCAAAAGGCATGGCTGCGGCCTCGGGCTAGACCCTAGCATGCTGAGCCGACACAGAAATCGATGGATCTACAGCTTGAGGGTTCACACTCTCGGCGAATTCCTCAAGTGATCCTCGAGCAGAATTAGAAGCCATCTAAACAAACAAGAAACAACCGCATCAGCTAACACAGATCTAAACACATACACATCTAAGCAACTCAGAACAATCACAACAACACAACAACACCCAGAAACGCCTAAACCTATGCTCTGATACCACAAACTATAACACCCCCTTCCCATACGCTGGCGATCCCATCTGACGAGGAGTGAGATGCCGTATGAGTCAAGGTGCCACCAAGCAAGAACAAGTCAAAACATACCTTCATACATATCATACATACAGAAATACAGAATAGTTAAAACTTTAAGGAAAAGAAAGCACAGGTTGATCATGCATTACTATAATAAACTATTACGATAATGATCTGATCAACTAGCTGATACAAATATTTACATATACAAAATATAATTACAAAAGCGGAAGCTGATAAATGAGAGTTCTATACAAAAAGAACTAACAGCTAATACAAAAAGAATCATCCCTATTACAAAATTAAGCCCTACACTAAACCCTTCTGTGTTGGCTTGATGACGGCGACTATCTCAAGGCAAAACTCCTTCCGCACCTACACGGGTAAAAACACCGTGCTAAGCGATAAACGCTTAGTGGGGAAACACACATAAATGATGGACAACCATTCACAATGGTCGTCAAGGCAAATCACATTCACAATGGCAATAAGCAAAGGCTATAACATAAACCACATCAACATGCTCACATTTTAAAGCCATATAATCAAATATTTCAATTTCATAATGATTCCAAAATAATCCAACATGTATATCATCATAAATTCATTCAGACATCACATTTTATATCCAAATCAGAACAGAATAATTCAATTAAACATTTAAAGAACACCTGCTGACTCTAGGTAGTGGATAACGAGTGTACAGACAGTACTTTGCGGGTACGAGCCGATTACAGACAGTACCTTACGGGTACGAATCAATTACCGTTATACTTTTAACTTTCACAGATTATTTTCAAAGGGGACCTTAAACAAGATCCTTATACAGAAAGGGTTCGCGAGGAACCAAACGGGGACCTGATCGGGGTCCGAACAGAACTGAGGCTGCAGCTAAAAGACTCTATTAGGCATGCCTAACTATCCACTTACTTGACTCAAGCAGGTTAAGCGACATTCAAATCACATTACAGAATCTCGTGTACAAATTATTAGAAGAATCATTGTATTACGCATATCGAAGCATTTAAGAGTATGACATGCATCACACAGCATTAAAGTCCAATCAGAAGAAATACTAAATTCATTTCTGAGTTAAAAATCGGGAAATTTCAGAAATTGGACTGAACGGGGCGACGGACGAGGTTGGCTGGTCACGAGGCGTGACTGGCATCACAACTCGTGACTGGCCTCCTCACAAGGCAGGTCACGAGTCGTGACTGAGGGTCACGCCTCGTGACTTGCTTCGTCCCTTGCAGATCACGCGGCGTGATCTCGCAGATCACGCGGCGCTCACGCAGGTCATGCGACGTGACTGGACGTCACGTCTCGTGACTTGCTTCTCTCTTCAGCCGATCACGCGACATGCCTTTTATCAGGCCGGTCACGAGGCGTGACGAGGAGTCACGTCTCGTGACTACCTTCCTCAAGGCCGGTCACGCGTTGTGATAGGCAAGCACAACTCTTGACTGGCTTTGCTCTGGCAGGTCACGAGTCGTGACTGGAAGTCACGTCTCGTGACTTGCCCTCTCTTCCTTGGCAAGTCACGCGACTCAAAATCTGGAAAACGGGATTTCTACAGTAACTCGATTTCCAATTTTCCAGAATACAGAAATCAATCCCAAATTTGATTCAAAACCAATCAAACCTGTTCTTACCTTCTGGAAAACATCCCAAACAATATAAGCAACATATATACAACCCAATTTCAACATTTAATCAACCAAATCAAGAATATATGCAATCAAGGTCATCAAGAACATAAACCCTAGAATTTTACAGTAAACTTAAAATCATACAAATCACAAGCAAATATTCCCAAACCTGAAATCTAAGCTGCTATCACTTAGCTCCACTAGATCTAGCAACCTCTTTACCCTTTGGATCACGAGGAGCTTCAGCTAGAACACAAACACAACAATGCAAACCCTAAGTTAAACCTAAACTCAAGGAAGAAGAAGAAGAAGATTTACAGCAAAACAAAGACAAAGATACATACTAACCGAATTAGAAGATGCAAGGAGAGATTAACTCCACCAATTCAAGCTTGAATCCAAACCACAATTCTTAGAGTAAAGAAAATGAAGAAGGAGAAGGTGAGTGAAGAAGAAAATGTAAATCTGACTATTTCCTTTCTTTCATTCCCTTTTCTTTTTCTTTACTTTGCCCTAAGCATGTGTCCAATTCCTATTGGTGAAGCTAATCACTCACACCAAACTAAAATACACTACACACACTCTACACACTCCTAATTAAAACACCCTACAATGGTATAAGCAAGTGCACACAAATGTAACTCAATTAATTCTCACCTTAATGCCATGTATGCACCCACGTACTAACAAAACCCCAAAAACATACATTTTACTAAAATACCCTTATGAAATGCCGAACACATGCGAATTCTTACACATACAGACAGGCTCATTCTACTAGGGGGCAAACGGGGTGTGACAATGGTACCCACCCGCACTTCATAAGTCTAGATCAAACTCAATGCCATACAAAAATATGGCAATCGCTCTGCAATCTAGATGGTGACTTGAGGAGATGATCCCCTTTTCGTGGCAATAGAAAGGTCGCTGCCTCAGGTACGCGCTTTTTTCCTCTTTTCTGAATTTTGGCTCAACTAGGAACCTAAGTTCGAGGTTTCCCAAAATTCGGAGCAACTGTAGACACCGGGTCCCGAGTCAATCCAAGATCAGGATTACCCGATGATGAAAATAATATTTGCTCACAGGTAAAGATGTCGAAAATGATGTTTCCCTTGTCAAGAATCTCCTTTTTTCCAAAAATTTTAATTCGAAAAAAAATCTTTATTTTTATTCTTTATTTTATTTTATTTTATTTTATTTTATTTTATTTTTACTCATTTTTATTTTTATATCTTTTTTAGTTTCAGAGTTTCGGTGCCTGAAGCGCAGCGAGCAAGGCCACACGTCGCGTGCAGCCTGCAGCGCGAGGCCGCGAGGCACGAAGCACGCGCTGTAGCCACGCGCTAGCCTGTAGGCTCCATGCGCGGCATGCGGCCCCCAGGCCGAATGCAGCGTGCACCAGTGTGCGGTCTCCCGCAAGTGGGCCGCAGGCCACGCAGTAACATGCGGCCTCCAGGCCGCAAGTCCCACATACGGCCCCCAGGCCGCATGCCGTGCATGCCAACGTGCGGCCTCCCGTAAGGAGGCCGCAGCTCGTGCGCCCCCATGCGGGCCTCTACGCGTGGTTCCCCTTGCCCTGTGCTATCGCTTTCCACCTACAAAAAGGGTCAAATTTTAGGTTTGAAATATCTGTTTGTTTCATGTTTTTACATTTTTTTTTTAAAATAAGATTAAAAGGTTGTTTTGTCTCTTTCCATTTTGGGAAGATAGGGGAAGTAAAAATGAGGACTTTGTCCTCATTTCACGGGGGCTTTCAAGAACAAAAAGAAGAGGGTTTTCTCTCTAGGAAAAAAGGTAGATGAGACCATTCTCAAAGAAAAAAAATCTTAGGCATTTTCAAGATTCAATTTTTCTTCTTTCTCCCTAAAACAATTCATTCTTTGTTTGGTTTGAGCAAGGAAAATGAACTTCCTCTACTTGATCATCCCATCAAAATTATTTTTTTTTAATTTTTTTATTTGTTTAAAAACTTAGATTTTCTCTGGATTTTTTGCATTTAATACCGCAAACTCGAGAAGGAGGATGGATCAAGACACCATTTCTCCGATCTATAAACTATGAGGGTAAACATTCTTGGACCCCCTTTTTTATCACTCAATATCCTAAATTTTGTTATCATAAATATTAAGGTTTCATTATTATTGCATGTCATAATATCATAATTATTTTTTGTTATTGCCATTATTCTCATATTTTTGATGAATATGTCCTTATGACCATTATTTTCTCCATGACAGTTATTTTCTTCATAATTTTGTCAATGTGATTTTCGTTGCCATTATTTTCGTTATTATTACTATTATTATTGTCATTACATTACTGTTGCCATCATTCTTCTCCTTATTATTATTATTATTATTATTATTATTATTATTATTATTATTATTATTATTATTATTATTATTATCATTATTGATATTGTTTTCTGGTCACTTTCATTATTATTATTATTATTATTATTATTATTATTATTATTATTATTATTATTATTATTATTATTATTATTATTATTATTATTATTATTATTATTATTATTATTATTATTATTATTATTATTATTATTATTATTATCATTATTATTATTATTATTATTATTATTATTATTATTATCATTATTGATATTGTTTTCTGGTCACTTTCATTATTATTATTATTATTATTATTATTATTATTATTATTATTATTATTATTATTATTATTATTATTATTATTATTATTATTATTATTATTATTATTATTATTATTATTATTATTATTATTATTATTATTATTATTATTATTATTATTATTATACATTTGTGTTTGGTGTTACTATTGCCATTATTTTTTATGGTTATTATTAGTATTATTTTCATTGGTGTTATTATCATTGTATAATTACTGTCGTTACTATTTTATTGTTGACCATGTCTTATATTTCTTTTACTTTTAACCGTGCATTATTTTTTCTCTTGATTGTATATTTGTGTGGTTAATTTTAGAATTATTACTAACAATTTTATTGTTATTTTTTGTTTGGGGTTTAAATGTGATTTATCTTGTGTGAGCATCGTCGTGACCACACGGGGTGGTCATGACTCGTAGGAGGCCACATCATTTAGGTGAGACCTTTCCTATCCCCTATATGTTTTTGTGTTTGCTTGTAAATAAAATAGTTTTATTTATGCACATGTCGGATAAAAAATCACAAAAATATTTTATAACTGAATTGAGATTTAATTAATAAAATTGGGACCAATGTCCCTCATTTTATCCAAGGAATGAAAAATGTCACGAATAAAATAAATAGTTATGTTTTCCAAAAATGGGATCACTCATCCCGGTTTTCAATCCAACAATCGAATAACTCTTCGATCCCTCTTTAAGTAAGCGTAAAGGAACCAAAGTTCCTGAACCAAATAAATATCCTGATTTATGTATGCTATTTTTTATGCTTGGCTTTGTTTACTTGTTTTAAATTTATGTTCATGTATCTTATGGGCCCTTGTAATTAATTATTTTTGAGGCAAAGTTATTTAACTTTTATTTGGGATTGTATTCTGTCCCAATTTCTCCCATATAATTGGGTGCTTGATTTGTTTACCGCTTTACTTTATTGCTTTCTTTACATCTTTTATTTAATGTTTTTCTTAAATGCTTGCAATGCGCTTTTTAATTAAATGCATTAATCGTGTGAGACGAGAGATAGAATTTTATGAATCTAAAAACTCATTTATAATTAACCAAAACATAAATAAGAGTGAAGTTCCAAACACCATCTCTGGTTTAGACCATAGAGATTAGATGACCTTTCCTAATTTCTCGTAAATTGGGTGGCAACTGCAAAATACTTCAAAGGTACCTAAAGGTATCATGAGGCTAGATGAACCCTCTAATGTTCTATTGGGTAGGGATTCCAAGATGTCTCATGGCACCCAAGATCAAAAGATGCAAACCAATGTCTCGAGCACCAAAAGCGGGTTTCGCCTATGAGGGCCTTTGCTAGGTTCCGCGCGCATCACATTATGTGTGTAATGAGGTTGGATTGTATATGACGAAAATATGAGAATGATTGAAATGAATGAGATATGTAAGATGATGACTTAATATTTGCAATGAATACATATATGATTTATATGAATCAAAATGAACTGTGACATACCTTGAATTTCATTAGGTCGGATTGGGTTGGTATGTCATGGTGACAACTAAATGGTTGCCACCGTGAGGTACCCAGAGTTTACTTTTTATTTTGTGTCATTGGTATGTCACGATGACAACCAAATGGTTACCACCATGAGGTACCCCTATTTTACACAATGAACTATAGAACTTGAATAAATGATATATATACATGTATAATCAATAATGCAAACATGTCTAACATCATCTAATGTGAATTTTTATGTGTCAAATGCTATGATTATGTATGATGAATGTATGTGATTGACGAATGTGGGCTTGCTTGATAAGCCATGTGAATGTGTAAATTACAGTTTATACTACGTTGCTTTGTGTGTTATGATATGAATAAGTTAACATTTTATCAAATGAACCAATATGGTGGATATATTTAGATTATTAATGAAGTTGTTCAATAACTTATATATTATTTTACGTTTGTTTGTAAGTTATCTTGTGAATTGATAAGGTGGTTGTTACTACTGTATGAATGTGAGTTTATTCTAATAACTCATAAGTATGCGTATTTGATGAAGCATGTTATTGTACTCATGTGTAATACCATATTGTTGGTATCAAAGTAATTGAATAAATAACTGGACTTAATAATGTTGAGCCTGCGAGTCAAGTAGTGGATAGATAGGCATGCCTATAGGGTCTAAGTGCTGCAGCCCAATGCGTCCGATTCCTCTAGAATCACAATGAGATTTAAATCCTTATTGGATTACCCAATGCAAAATTAATCTTGATATTTCTGTACCTTAGGGTACCAATGCGAATGTGATGTATCCACAGATTCAAATTCGATTACTGTACCCATGGGGTACCAATGCGATACCCGTTATCTGCGTCATTAAATTGCAGGCAAGGTTAATGATAATATTGAGCATTTTAAAAGAATGTTATATTATTGGAAATGTGAATGCGGTGAGTTAAAGTCTTACTAGTGATACAACCATACGAACATGATTAATTAGTAAGGCTATGTGTAAATCAAGTTATGTGATATGCTATGTTTATAGTAAGTTGATCTCAAAGTGTATGTATGTTCGGATATATATGTGAAAGAGGTACTCTTATGTGCATGGTAAAATATCATCATTCATTTCTAAGAATGATAAAAACAAAGTATAGAATGAATGTTATATTGTGAATATAGAAATGTAAGTTTATGCATATGTAACTGCTAATGGTTATTTGTTGTATATATATGAATTTATATATGTGATACAAGTTAAGATAAGACTTATAAAATCGACATGAATGACTGAAGAAATACCATAATAAGTAAATGAATATATGTGCGAGAACATGGATAGTTACATATGAGTAATTCCTGATGAGTGCACTATTAATGATGTTAAAATGAACTGTATGTATATGTGTATGTTGCTTGAGCATGTGATTGATATTAGTGATCACTATGAGTGTTTATCCATTCTCTGTTATTCCCCACTAAGCGTTATTGCTTAGCATGGATGTTTTGTCCATACTGGTATCTGAAGGTAGTGTTTTGGAAGACAGTCCTGCATCCCCAATGGCCAACACACTAGGGTCCGCTGTGTAGTTTGAGTCTTTTGTAATTTATAATATGTATAATGTAACTATTAGATTTGACATGTAAGAGAAGTGATGTAACAACTGAATATTGTATGTGAGTATAAGATAACGGTATGTATATTTATATGAGTTTTGGAAAGTATTTCCGCTGTATGTGAAGAAATTTATTAATTCGGAACTCTATTTGTAAAAATATTTTATCCGCATGTGTTTGTGTTGTGACACTCCATAATCACTGTAGTAAATCTCTACAGGTGGTTAGGGGGTGTTACACATAAAATATTTTTTACATACTTTTGTGTCAATAACTTTACAGGAAAAGACCAAACGCAAGGGCAGCTTCGGCAAGATGAAGTCAAGATGAAGCGCACGCAAGTTGAAATCGTGAGAGTCCATAAAGAGGCATTCTCACCCTCCCTACGAGCACAAAGCCCTCTTAAGAGGCACATAGGTTTTTTTTCAACAAGGAGGGACGATTGGGACTAAACGTACCGATGGAGCACTATCCAAGCGAGAGTGATCCTGAAGAGCCCACTAACTATCTGTAGCTGATATTCAGGGAGACTATCTATCATAACTTTAGCTTCATTTATTTTTTGTAATAAACATATATGTCTTGTATACAGATGATCTTTTAGTTCCTTTATTTCTTTAGCACACTTTTGATGTGGCAAAGATGAAAGTAATATATACGAGATGACAAACTATAAACGAGAAAATGAGATAATAACAATTGAACTTTCGCGAAAGGTAAATGATCAAAATAATTATCATGATAAATTGATTTAATGGAGTTTATTTTTTTAGGGGACAGCTGAGGCTATGCTATAAAATAATTTTCGTGTTGGTATGTCTGGAATAGACTCGGTGTATTGCTATTTGAGGATGGGACCCACACTTTTCAAGTCCAAAGAAGACTCGGTGCAACACAGAAGGAGGGCAATCGCTCTTAATATGAGCCTAAATAACTCATATTTAGGTTACATTTCATGGTTAAAATTATGTTTAGTTATGATTTAATGTGTTAGAATTAGGTGTGTTTGAAGTTTTGTGTTAAGTGCTGTTAATGTAGGAGAAACAGGGAGAAGATGTGAAGAAAGAGCATAAATGAGCAAGAAAAGAGTTCTCTATAGCGAGCACGACATGCGCCTCGAGCGCGACATACGCCTCAAGTGCGATAGAGGATGCCCAAGAGAAGAGAAGGAAAGAAGAGCCAAGGAGGGAAGCTGCGCTCTATCACGAGCCCGATAGGCATCGCGAGCGCAGCAAGAATCAGAGGAGGAAGAAGATCAAGCAACTGAAGAGATTGGAATGCCGTGCTCTGTCGCTAGCATGACAGAGAGAGCCATTGGAACAATTTTGCTTGAAAAGTCACCCGAAATGTTGGTACTTTCCACCAAGCTTTGCAACTATTTGAAGAAAGGACATGACTTTTGGAAAACTACAAATGTTAATCTCAATTGTAATTTTAGGATGATGAATTTTTCTTTAACTAATTTATTTTTCTATAAATTTGAAGAACTGTTTTTTAGATAGTTAAAGATCTAAGTTAGATTTTATGTTTTGAAGAAGAAGACCAAGGAGGAGAAAATTTTATTATAAGGGTTTAAGAAAAGGGTTGAGAGATTTCTTTCTTCTAACTCTTATCTTTTATTTTCTTCTCTGTAATTAAATGAATGCTATTTAATGAACTTGAATTATATTAATTTCTTCTATTTCCATTAATGTTAGTAATCTTTGAATGTAGAATTTTCTATGAGTATATTATTGCATGATCATTATAAGTTAAGGTAGAAATTGAGAGGTTCATTTTAACTTATAACTAATAGGAATTCATTATTTGAACATAACTAGATAGATTAGTATGTTGAGATAATTGCTATAGGTTGGTGAAAAATCTTAGAATAAGTAATTGAAATTAACTAGTTCATTAATGAGAGTTAGGGATTAGCATTTCAATTGCATATTTTAGGCATTCTAATTCATGGTCGAGAGAATGGATTAGAACTATATTCCAACTTGGCTTGCTTATAAGATTAAAATTATAATTAAATGATTGAATCAAGTTTCATAATTATTAAATCTTCATTATATGCTTTGTCTTCTTTGATTATCATTAACTAGGCTTAATTAAGTTACATGATAATAATAGTTTAGAATTAACTTACAAATTAATGAATATTGTAAACAAGATTAAAATTGAGTACTAACAGTGTGCAATGTTAATCTACATTCCTCGTGGGATCGACATCTTTTGTACTATAATCGGTACACCTTATACTTGCAGAATTAGCATCTAAAAATATGCCTAACAAGTTTTTAACACCGTTGCCGGGGAATGTATGATTAAATTTATTGCCATTATGAATCTTGATTTATGATTTTGGATTGCAATACTTAATTAGTTTTGTGTTTGTTTGTGTTATTTTATAGGATTGGATAGTTCAAGTCTATGCCTAGTATAAGAAGTTCTCAAGAAGAACTTGAACCATTGAATCTAGAAATAGAAAGATTTATTTCAAGTAATCGAAAATCCAACAAGAAGAAAAATAAGACTAGGAGACTAATCATGGTTGAAGAAGAGAATCCACAAAGGTTAATGGATTTTGCTATGCCAGCGTTGAGTGGGGCTTAACAAGGGGTGGTAAGGCCAACGGTAAATGCTAATCAATTTGAAATTAAACCATCTCTTTTACAAATGATTCAAAATAGTATTTAATTTTATGGTTTGGCAAATGAGGATCCAAATGCTCATTTGGCAAATTTCTTAGAAATTTGTGATACTTTTAAAATTAATGGAGTTTCAGCGGATGCAATTAAGCTTAGGCTTTTTCTTTTTAATTTGAAGAACAAGGCGAAGGCTTGGTTGAATTCACTAACTAGAGGGTCTATACCAACTTGGGACCAATTAGCCCAAGCATTTCTATCTAAATATTTTCCTCTAGCAAAAACTGCAAAAATGATAAAGGATATCACTACTTTTATTCAACATGATAATGAATCTTTGTATGAAGCTTGGGAAAGGTTTAAGGAATTACAGAGAAGTTACCCACATCATAACCTTCTAAGGGAGTTGTTAATGCAAATATTTTACAATGGAGTGAATCCCACCACTAGAGGCACAATAGATGCTGCAGCCGATAGTTCCCTTATGAGGAAAACAACGGAGGTTGCGAATGAGTTGTTAGAAGAGATGTCCATGAATAATTGCATGTGGCCAACCAAAAGATTAAGGGAATCCAATTCTTCTAATGCTAGGGGAGTACATTCACTAGATTCTATAGTAGCATTACTAGCCCAAATTGAGGCTTTAACACATAAGGGTAATAGCCTAGGTATGGGAGGAAATTCACAAAATGCATGAACTATTTGTAGTCAAAAAGGTCATAATAGTGAAGTGTGTAATTTGGGCATAGCTAGGACGGATGAACAAGTGAGCTCTATCCAAGCATAAGGACGTGGGAATCCATATTCACATACCTATAACCCTAGTTGGAGAAGTTATCCAAATTTTTCATAGGGAAATAGTAGCAATCAAAATAGGGGAGTAGGATTTCAACAACCTCAAGATAGGTTTGGAGCTTTAGAGGTCAAGATGGATAGGTTCTTAGAAGGAATTAATTTGAAGTTTAGTTCAAAAGAAGAGAACCAAAAGAGGCTAGAGACAAAGTTTAGTCAAATCACTAAAAATAATGCCTCATCAATCCATAACTCGGAGGTGCAAATAGGTCAAATTGCTAAGGCTTTACCTTCACAATTACAAGGAAATTTACCAAGTAATACGGAGGAAAATCCAAGGGAACATTTGAAGGCAATTAACTTGAGGTCAGGTAAATCCTATACTAGTGAATTTGTTTATACTAACAAGGGTGATGATGTGCAGAAAAAGAATTTTCAGAAGGATGAGTCTTTTGTCGCGAGAGCGATGGAGGAGAGACCGGCCAACATCCCGAGCGAGCAAAAGGAGAATTCGCCTTCTATCGCGAGCGTGACACCTGTCGCCAGCGCGATAGAAGGGGCTACCAAGGCAAGTTCTTCAAAAATTTTCCAACCTCGTCCACCATTTTTGTAACGTCTTAAGCAGCAAAATCAAGATAAGCAATTTGAAACTTTTATTGATAAGTTCAAGCATTTACATATCAATTTGAATTTTATTGAGGTTATAACTAAAATTCCTAATTATGCAAAGTTTCATAAAAACTTAATTTCTAAGAAAAGAAGTTGGGAAGACATATCTACTATTGAGTTGACTGAGGCATGTAGTTCAATAATCACTAATAATTTGCCTACTAAACCTAAGGCTAATGGGAGTTTTACTATTCCTTGTACTTTTGGGGATGTTGAGTTTCCTAAGTGTTTATGTGATCTAGGTGTCACACCTCGTTCTCCCCCAAGTAGTTTAAGCCATGATTACATGTGTGTCTGTGAGTGTTTTGGTATGTGTTAGTGGTATTTTGGGTTATATGTATATTTTGTGGGCTTTATTAAAGTGTGGTTGCATGTTTGATATTAGGATGTGTGTGTGTGTAGGTCTTGTTAGTGTGTGCATGCTCATAGGGGAGTAGTGCGTGATTTAGTGAGGGTTAGTCTTGTGTGTAGTGTCTTGCTTTGTTTTAGGGTGTGAATTATCAAAACCCACCAATCACAAGATGACATGTGGCAAGGGAAATTAAGAAGGGGTATATAAAGAGAGGAGAGAGAAAGAGAGAGCAAAATTCTGCCCTAGCTCTCCCGTTCTCTTCCTCCTCCCTCCTTTGCTTCCTCTTTCTTCCTCTTCCTCTTGCTACACCTTGGTTCTTTCTTTTCTTGGCTGTCTTGGTGGTGGATCTTGGTAATTCTCAAGAGCTTTATTGGTAAGTTCTGGTGGGTTTTCTCTTCTCCTTTATCTTTTCTCTTGATTTGTTAGATGTGTTCTTAATTTAGGGTTTTTGTGTTTGTCTGGTTCTTGGGTTTTCGGGTTTAGAAGCGCCTACTTGTGATCCCAAGGGGAAAGAGAAGGCGAGTGGGAGCGGTGCTTGCAACTAGGAGCATAGGAATTTTCAAATTTGGGAATTTATTTGAAATTGTTGCATTTTTGTGATTTGGTATGTTTGAATGATTTTTTTGAAATTTGAGGTTTGATGAGGCTCATGTTAGTGCAAATGTTATGGGTTTTGGTTTGATTTAAGTTGTGATGCATGAATGATGAATTATTGGAGAAAATTTTAAGTTTGATGAACTTTACTAAAATTTTCTGGGTTTGTCACTTTTGAGAATCTTGATTATGTTAATTCATGATTTTGATTGTATTAATTGTTGTATAATTTGTGTTTTATGTCATTTATGATGATTGGGAGGTTGATTTGAGGTAAGAAGAAGTTTGGGTTGATTTGTGTTTGAGATTGGAAGTTTGGGTGATTTTTGGAGTGTGATTTTCTACAGATTTTCGCGTAAGATCATGAAATCATGACTCTATCGTAAGCGCAACAAAGCCTGGTGAGTTCAGCCTTTGTGCATGGCCGAGCATTGGGTTGCCGAGATGCCACAGCTAGAGCTCTCTATTGTGAGCGCGACAGAGCGCTCGGCTACTAAGCGGATTTGGGCAGTTTTCTGTCACGAGAGCGATAGTTTTGGCTGGCCGGTCACTGTCGTGAGCATGATAGTGAGGTGTGCTTCTGTCTCCATGCGAGCGTGAAGACAGCCGCGATCGCGACCTGGGGCCAGCTTTACCTCTATCGCGATCGCAACAGTGAGCCTTTACCTGCCCTATTTTTTTCGATTTTGCCCTTTTCTTCTAAAATGAATTTCATATCTTTTCTACATGGGTTTTTACTGCTGTATTGGAATAAGTATGCTTATATATGTATAATATTATGATTTCGTTTATGATAAATTATATGTTATGCATTGGAACATGAATTGTATTATACATTAACTGTAAGAGTCAGTTTAGTGGATAGTTAGGCATGCCTAATAGAGTTCAGTAATCGCAGCCCTCAGTTCTGTTTTGGACCCTGATCAGTTTCTCCATTTGGTTCCTTGCGAACCTTAATGTGTTTGGATCTTGTTTAAGATCCCCTCTGTAAAATGTTTTGAAATGAGAAAAATGTGATGTTGTTTTTCGATTCGTACCCATAAGGTACCACCATGCGTTCACTCGTTATCCACTACTGTGAGTTAGCAGGTGTTATATTTCGTTGTGTTATCAGGATGTGAATCCGAATGACTATGATTATAAGTATGTGAATCAGTTAGCATATGAATGTGATTATGAGCATTTGAATGCTTATGAATGTGATTCAATTACGATTATATCTTATATGATTATCAGCTTATGCCACTATGTATGCATTCTGCCTTGATGACCATTGCGAATGGCCATCCATATTATTGTTGTTTGTTTCCCCACTAAACGTTTTCGCTTAGCACGGGTGTTTTATCCGTGCAGGTGCAGAAGGTGTATAGCTTTTGGGAGAGTCGCCGCAAGTCAAGCCAACATAGAGGGAATTGATGTTAGGACTTAGCTTTCTGTAATATGATTCTTTTTGTAATAGCGAACTCTCATTGTAGTTATTCTTTTGTTCCGTTTCCTTATTGTAATTTTTGGGAGATGTAATTATCTTAGTTAGATCAGAACAGTTATGTAATGAATATTATTATTCCATCTATGAATGATCTTTTTGTTTAAAAGTTTTAATTCCGCTATATATATGTATGTTTATATTATATGAATGAATGTTATTGTATCATTTTGCTTTATGACACCCTTGCTCATACGGGTTCTCACTCCATTGCGGATGGGTTCTCCTACATATGGGTAAGGGGTGTTACGGTTTTTTGTATCAGAGCCTAGGTTTAGGCATTTTCTGGGTGTTGTTGTTGTGCATTGATATATGTCTAAGACTGTGTTGGCTGATGCGGTTGTCTTTGTGTTTGTTTTAGATGGATTCTGATTCGGTGCGTGGGTCGCTTGAGGGCTCTGCTGAGAGTGTGAATCCCCATGCAGTAGATCCTAAAGTGTCTATTTCAGCTCAAACACCTAGGGTTCAGCCTAAGGCTGCAGCTATGCCCTTTGAGGCAATGTTGAAGATTTCTCAGGACATGGCTCGTGTCTTAAAGAGAGTGACTGCTCCAAGAGCCCCTTTAGAGAGCATGAGGAAAGCCAGTGCAGAAGATTTTTATGGGACTAGTTTGGATGAGTCTGAGTATGCTGAGAAATGGATAGAGAAGGTGGAGCGTGTTCTTGATGAGATTCAGTGCCCTTCTGATAGGCAAGTAGAGTGTGTTGTGGCTTTATTGCAGGGATTCGCCTACGATTGGTGGAAGTTGGTCCTTAGGCATCCCCAGTTGCGTGACCCGGTCACTTGGGAGTTCTTTGAGAGGGAGTTTACTGGTAAGTATGTGACTCGGGCCTATAAGGATGCTAAGTGGGCACAGTTCTTAAGTTTAAAACAGAGGGCTATGACTGTTTCGGAGTTTGAGAAAGAGTTCAACCATCTTTCTAAGTATGCTCCAGAGGGTGTTTTGACGGAGGAGTTTAGGTGTAGGCATTTTGATGCCGGTTTGAATGAGTCCTTGAGGGCGATGCTTATTTCTTTGATGAGTACTCCGGGTATTGGTTATTATCAGATTGTTCAAGCAGTAGTGCAGGTCGAGAGATCTGAATCGGTCTTAAGAGAGAGGGCTCAGAGGAGGAATCCCCCTCTTGGAGGATTGTCATCATTTTCGAGTAAGAGGCCTAGAAACACGCAGGATGAGTCTTCTTCAGGTCCAGCTTCGAGAGGCAGGAGGCAGGGTTATGCTATGAGTTTGAGTTCTAGTAGAGGTGGTTCTGGTATTAGGACTGAGGCATTGCCTGAGTGTTCTCACTAGAGCAGGCGCTATCGGGGTGAGTGTAGGTGGTTCACGAGTGGTTGTTTTCGATGTGGGAGCACTGATCACTATTTGGCTAACTGTCCTAAGTTGAGTGAGACTTCTGGTGATCAGCGTGAGGCTAGTAGAGTGGGTTCAAATGCACTACAAGCCAGTCATGGTAGAGGCCGAGTGTAGACACCGGGTCCCGAGTAGCCTTGATCAGGATTACCCAATGATGAAATTAAGTACGCCGATTTATAGGCAAAAAGAATGAAAGTTGGAAGTGATAATTTTCTTGTTGTTTTGATTTGTTAGGAATGAATAAAAATGTATTTTAAAAATATTTTAAAAATTATTTTGGGGTAAAAAATGTGAGTTTTTAATTTTTTGAGTTTTATAGAAAATTTGAAAAAAAAATTAAAAATTTCCACGCGAATGTCGGGCTGCGGCAGCGCTGGGCGCGCGCCGCCGTACCCGCTCCGCCGCGTGCTCGCCTACGCGCAGTGCCCAGCATGCACGCTCCGCGCAGGCGCGTGCTCTGCGAGCGGGGACGCCCGTCGGGCGCTCCGACTAGGCGTCCCTCGCCCCTGTCGTCCCTTTGGCTGCCGATTTCCGTTTTTACTCATTTTTAGGTGTTTTTAATTGATTTTTTTTGCATAAATTAATTTAAATTCAATGCTAAAACTTTTTATATCCTTACCCCTTGAAAGTCTGCAGGTTTTTAGTGATTATTGGGGTTAATTTAATTTAATTATTTAATTAAAAATCTGATTTTTGGGGGTGGAATAAAAAGGAATTTTAGAGGAAAATTAAGGGGGATTTTTCTTTAGAAAAAATATTTTTTTCTTCTTCTTTCATCTCTCAAGCAAATTCTCTCAAATTTTCTAAAAAAATTTTCCAAGAAGATTATCAAGGCAAAAAATAATAATTTTTGTTCTTAGGTGACTTTCTTCTTTTCAATTAACAATTTTTTTACTTGAAGACAAATAAACTAATTGTTTGTTCTTGAGTAAAACTTTACTTTTGATATTTTATTTTTTAGGTATATTCTTCAAATCAAGACAAGAAATTGGATCTCCTTACTTTCATTTCATCAAGCTAATTTTGAGGGTAATTATTCTTGGCTCCAATTTTGATTCAATTTTTAATTCCATTTTTATTTCCAATTAATTGATTAACATGTAAATTCTTTTAGATCTTTTTTTGTTTTGTAAATTCTTCTAGACTTTTTATCATGTAAATTCTATTAGTTCTATTAGTTTCTTCTTATTTTTATGTTCTTATTTAATTGTTCATATTTTTACTTTTTTTATTTCTTATTTAATTGTTCATATTATTTCTTATTCTTATTTCTTATTTAATTGTTCATGTTCATATTATTTGTTCATGTTCATATTATTGTCATCATTTTTGTATATATATTATTAGTATTATAATTTAACAAGTTTTAGCATAATTGGCTTATTTTATTTTCATTTTATTCTTCCATATTTAATTGGATTGTTCATCTTTATTATTATTATTATTATTATTATTATTATTGTTGGTATTATTTGCCACGTTTTAACATGTTTTATTAGTTTGTCATATATTATTTTATTCTTGCATGCTTAATTTGGGTTGTTTAATACTCTTTGGTTTCATTATGTTTATTATTGTTATTATTATAGTTGCAATTACTAGTTTTATCATTATAATTTTTTATTATCCTTGTTTATTGCTATCATTTGATACTAGTATCATTGTTATTATTAATATTATTATTTATATTTCTTATGCATGCTGAATTTTATGTATATTATATTTTTTTATGTATGATTGGGTGTTATTGTTGTTATTTTATGTTTTTATGCATGTTAAATTCTATCATCATTATTTTATACTTGATTATGCATGTTGAATTTTATTATTATTATGTTATCTTTTATGCATGCTAAATTGTTAATTAATTAGATTGCATATTTTTATTATGTCATTTTAATTGGCTTGTCATATATGATGCAATTTTGTTTGTCTTAATTTAATTGTTTTCATGTTATATGTTTAATTCATTTTTAGTACAAACTTTATTTTCATTTGTTTTTATTTTCAATACTCATTTTTATGTGTGAGTTTTTGCCAAGTGGGAGCCCATAGAGACTTGAAAATACCATTTGGATGTTGTTCATTTTTTATTGTTTTTCATTATTTTGCTTTCATTTAAGTTTATTTTATTATTATTATGTAATTTTTAATAATAAATTTATTTTTATGCATGCTAATTAAAAAGTCACAAAAATATTTCTATTTATTAAACTTGGATTTTTCTAAATAAAAGGGGACCAATGTCCTAGTTTTTTTCTCATCCAAAATAAATTGTCACTTTAAAATTAATTTCTTTAATTATGCAAGAGAGGACCAACGTCCTCATCTTTAATAAATAGCCCGTTTTATGTATGAATTGTATTTTATTTACAAGTGGGGGTTGTATTTCGCCCCTTAGTTTTGTTGTAATATATTTCATATGCTTTATTTTAAATTCGTTTTTTGCTTATCGCTTTGTTTATATGTTTCACATGCGCGTTAAATTAAATTGCATTAAAATTGAATGAGAAAAGGGATGAAACGCTAAATTCAAAACTCAATTACAACTTTGTCCAAGGTATGAATAAATGGGAAATCCCGAACCATCTCTGGTCTTTGGGCTCAACGAGGCGAGAGGACCACTTCAATATTCCATTGGAATGAGACTTCCAAGACACCTCTTGTGTCCCGTAAAAAGGCTTAATTTACAATCCTAGTCTCCACATGGTTAGAGGGTCATTCCAATGTTCTATTGGGGTGATTGCCTCCAAAATCCCTTTGGTTTGCCCAAAATGGATATTATGCGCCGTCTTAGGCTCCCTGAGGCGAGACGAACTTTCCCAAGGTTTTATTGGGTGGCGACTCCATGAAACCTCCTTGTTGCCCAAAATAGATGCACTTATAAATACCTTACGAGTTTTAATGAACCTCTCTCGATCGCTCTAAAGGCGGGCTTTCAGGGACCTCGGGGTTTGGCGCGCGTCACAGTGGTGACTCCACTGAGAAATCTTAAGAGACTTTGCTTCGAAAGTACCTTGGCTAAAATTTACAATTGAGTTTTAATTTAGAAATTTCATCTCTTTACCAAATTGCATTGCATCCATGCTAGAGCCTTAGATTATGCTAGTTTGGTCCCTCTCTTAACCTCGGTGCATTCCCGAAGCACGACCCTACATTCACTCAATGTGAGGAAGTGTTAAGGATAATCACCAGCCTAAGCCTTGTACCTTATGGTATATCAAATGGCGACCCAATCGGTCATTATGCTTATGATGAGCTAGACCCATTGGCAGCGACCATGCTTGGGTAGCCCTAAAGTATCACTACCTTTGACCAAAGCTCATGTAATGGCAATAGATACTTTCACTAGGTGAAATGTACTGTAATATCGTGCTTGCTACGTGAGCCATCATATATTGAACAAGATCAGTTAAATTAAATGGTCTTTAATCAAAGGCTTTCATGCCCCGGTGGGCCCATCTTAATTTAATTAAATTGTTTAAATACATAATGGGCAAACACTCATACGTGTGTACATTAGATAAGAGCTGTTATGCTGCCAATTTTTTACTGTGCGGTCATACGTGTCCGATGGGTTCCTTGTTAACCCTTGGTTAAAGCCCACCTAGGAAAGAGACTACACTACCTCGTGTGTGGGAGTGATAAGGTTGGAAGGATCTATCTGCTTGCATGTGTTTGTCTATGTTGTGTCCGCATGACCATGCATTGCATTTCAATCATGCATCATCCTAACAAGATGTATTTTTTTCAGCCATCATAGATTCGCCTGGGTGGTTTAGGGGTCCCGACGGTTGGCTTAGAAGGATTCCACTCTTGGGATTACTAGAGCTAGTGTCATATTAGAGCTCAGATTCTCTTTCAAAGGGTAGTGAGACTTTCTCTTCAGAATCATCACTAGAGACAAGTATGACTAACCAATCAAGTGGGTCTGATGTAACCCAAGCAATGATTGCCGAGGAAGTAGGAAGAAGAATGGACGAGTTTGGGGCCAGAATAATGCCCATGATGGGCAACCTTGCCACTACCTTAGCTCCACTTGCGGGGCAACAGGTTGCTGCTCCAATTAGAGGGAAAGATGAATAAGGGGCTGTGAGAGAGGACCCCCCTACCGTGGCTGACCCACCTGTGGTTGAGCAAAGAGCACCAGCGCCTGTTGAGCACATGGAAGGCCCTAAATCTGAGGTTGACTTGTGGGAAGATGAGCAAGAGCAATAGATGGTGGCAAAAGGAAAGTCGCCTAAGTTAGAAGAGGCAATGTGGAGGAAGATGGAGGAGAACTTTGAAGCTATGACAAGGATGATGACGGTAGGAAGGGGAATGAACCCGGAGGATTGTGAGCTTGATGGGGATGATCTGATTCCCTAGAACTTCAAGATGCCTGATATTCCAAAATTTAACGGCACCTCTGACCTTGCTGTACACATTAAGTAGTATTCTCTGGTCATGAAGGGAACAACTTTAATAAGGAAGCAGAAGATAGAGTACTTTTGCATGAGTCTTACAGGGGCTGCTATTGATTGGTATCATGGCTTGGACAGGAGGTCCAAAGAAGATTTGGACTTGTTGACTGAAGAGTTCCTAAAGCAATACGATTGCAGTACCCGGATGGAGGTAATGCTGAAGGATCTAGAGCTGCTACAGCAGAAGGCTGGGGAGTCTTTCCATGAATACCTCACTCGGTGGAGGAACCGGGTTATAGAGATGAAGCGCAAACCCGATACACCTAATCAGATCAAGTTACTCATTCGGAATGCTAGCCTGTATCTGAGAGATGTACTGAAAATGAAGGGGCTGAAAGATTGGGAGTCCTTGAAGGACATTGCTATAGAGACAGAAGGAGAATATATGGCCAGAAGGGCAAGCAGTGAGGCTTATGCCAAGAAGGGCTTTACTAATCAAGGGGCAACCAGGTCAGCTAGTTCCAGCAGTGGTAATAGAAGTGGGAAGACAGCTGAGGTGTCAGTGATAGGCGTGAATCAGAGGTATTTCTCGAATTTGGGTAGGCCATTATCATGGGTACTGAAAAGGTTGATGAAGGAGGGGAAGTTACAACCCCTGCCACCTAGGCCAGCTAGGACCCAAGGGGAACCGGGGCATAAAGAGAATGAATACTGTGCCTTTCACAAACATACCGGGCATCTGACAGATAATTACTTCAGGCTGAGGCACCAGATTCAGGATCTGATCGATAGCAAGCAGATCACCGATCCTAAAAAGAGGGAGAATAAGAAGAAGTCCAATTTTAATGCTGTGCTACTGCCTGTCTTTATGATTAGGTTGAGTCTACCCGAATGGTATGTCCTTCAAGATTTGTGTGGAAATGATTACGTCGCTATCACTCGGCCTGAGGCAAGTGAAGAAGGGATTCTCGTGGCGGCGATAGACTGTTGGTCCACTAGTGAGAGTGGAGACGAAGATGAATAGGAGAAAGATGGAGAGTTCATGGATCCATGGGATTCGGAGGAGGAGGAGAGAGTTGGGGTTGTTACAAGAAGTGGGAGAGTAGTGCCCCAAGTTGAGAAGCAGCAGGACTCAGTGCAAGCACCTGTGGAGAAGGAGCCGAAAGAAAATTCCATAGTAAAGCAGTTGAAAAAGACCACGGCTCAGATATCTATTTGGGACCTTCTAAGACAGTCCCCTTCTCATAGACAGAAGTCAGTTGAGGCATTGAGTGAATCCACCGTAGCCACCACAATTTCTCCATCCGAGCTGCTAGATCTCGTCAAGGGGGGATCAGGGGAGAGACTGATGTTTTCTGATGCTGATTTGCCAGCTGAAGGCCGCAATCACAATTGGCCGCTGTACATCAAGGCTCAAATTAACGGCAAGCACACCGCTTGTGTTATGGTTGAAGATGGTTCATCCATAAATGTCTGCCCTTTAGTGGCACTTCAGTCTTTTGGGCTGGATGAAAGTATGCTGAGCAAGTCTGATTTAACGATCACAGCCTACGATAATTCTCAAAGACAAGCATCGGGAACTTTCAGAGCTCTAGTCAAGACTGGGCCCATTGAGACAAAAGCAGAATTTGTGGTTTTGCCTATCCCAGCAAATTTCTCAGCTCTACTTGGAAGGCCATGGTTCCATAAATTGAGAGGAGTGCCATCTACCCTACACCAGATGATCAAGATACCTCATGAACGAGAGGTGGTGACTATTAAAACAGCGAGAGAAAACCAAGCGTCTGCCTTGGGGATCTCTAATAAGCCATTTAGTGGTTTTCATATATCGGTGATAGGAGAGGAGTAGGGCTTGGCAGGTAGCCCTAAGGTGATGAACATGATGAAGAGGATGCACTTCCTCCTAGGGGCTGATCTGGGCAAGGATTCGCAAGGGCTGCAATCTGCTATCACAACACATGGCCAGAAAGACCGGAGGGGTTTGTGCTATAAATGTGTTTGTAGCAGGAAGAAAGTGCCAGAGAAGATCCCCCACCTTTCAGAGAGTTTTGTTCCCGCATCCTCGGTCTGTGGTTATACGGGGAGAAGAGGAGCCCCAGTGGGTAGACGAAAAGATCATTCCAGGTTTTGAAATTTTCAATGATGTTTTCGACTGGAATGTTGGAGTTATCAAGTCCGCAGAGAACTTCTAGGATGAGGAGATTATGACTCAGTGCAGTGTCTAGGACAGAGATGGGCCCGAGGAGATTGTTACTGATAAGCTGTTAGCCACCAGGTTGAAGGGAACCAAGCCAAGAAGTCAAAACACAGTCGGATGTAACATCATCATCGACAGAAGATGAAGACAGTAGTTATCTATATACTATTTTTATGCCAGAACTTTTTAATGACAATGTTAATGTTGCTGATTACATCAATGAGATGAATAACTTTGCTTACTTATGTGATGTTTTTGATG
The DNA here is from genome assembly GCA_947683425.1 of Excoecaria cochinchinensis. Lineage (NCBI taxonomy): Eukaryota > Viridiplantae > Streptophyta > Magnoliopsida > Malpighiales > Euphorbiaceae > Excoecaria > Excoecaria cochinchinensis. The sequence goes on from CANTUQ010000112.1 coordinate 11,104,832, forward strand.
ATTTAATTCCTCATGATCATAAACATGATGCATTCATCTTTGACATTAACTCAACTAGCACGACTGCATTTAATCTCGAAACTTTTGAGAATCCAAAGGAAATTTCGATAAGATCAGATATAACTCCTGAGGAGAGCCTAAAATTCGAGAGAATATTAAAAACATATGAAAAAGTCTTTGCCTGGACCTATGAGGACATGGCGGGAATTGATCAAAATGTAGCCGAACATGCTATTCCAACTTACCCAAAGAGTAAACCGGTCAAGCAAAAGCTCAGAAGACTTAGGCCAGAATGTGCTCAGAAGGTGAAAGAGGAGATCAATAAGCAGATTGAGGCTAAGTTTCTACTGGAGGTTAAATACCCGACGTGGCTGGCTAATGTAGTTCCTGTGGCTAAAAAGGATAGAAAGGTTCAAGTATGTGTGGGCTATCGTGACCTGAACAAAGCCTGTCCGAAAGATGATTTTCCTCTGCCTCATATTGATGTACTGGTAGATAATGCTGTTGCTTACATGATGTACAGCTTCATGGATGGGTATGCAGGGTACAATCAAATCCTTAACAAGATAGTGGATCGAATCAAGACAGCCTTCATCACCGAATGGGGTACATTTGCTTATCGGGTCATGCCCTTCAGATTAAAGAATGCAGGAGCGACCTATCAAATGATGGCCACCAGAGTTCTCAATGATTTGATCCATAAGGAGGTGGAGGTGTATGTTGACGACATGATGATCAAGTCAGCTACCAGAGAAGGTCACTTCGAGGCTTTAGAAAAGTTCTTTCAAAGGATCAATAAGTATGATCTGCGCCTCAATCCCAAGAAGTGTGTTTTTGGAGTTACCTCGGGTAAGCTGTTAGGCCATGTGGTAAGCCAGACAGGAATTGAAGTAGATCCTGACAAGGTCAGGGCCATCAGAGAGATGCCAGTGCCTCAGAAAGAGAAAGAGGTTAGAAGTTTCCTGGGAAAGCTTCAGTACATCAGCCGGTTTATTGCCAAGCTGGCTTCAGTATGTGAGCCCATCTTCAAGCTTCTTAGGAAGAATCAGCCTGTAGTGTGGAATAATGAATGTCAATTGGCCTTTGACACTATTAAGGATTATCTCTTGAATCCACCAGTTTTAAGACCACCACATCATGCCAAGCCGTTAATATTGTATCTGGCAGTAGAAGACAATTCAGTGGGTCCCATGATGGCCCAAGAGGATGACTTTGGGGTAGAGTTTGCTATTTATTATCTTAGCAAGAAATTCTTGGCATATGAAGCCAAATACGTGGAAGTGGAAAAGATCTGCTTAGCAGTTATTTGGGCTTCTAAGAAGTTGCGGCACTACTTTCATTCCTTTAGTGTACAAGCGGTTGCTAAGCATAACTCTTTTAGGTACCTTCAGGAAGCGCCCTCTCTACTAGGAAAAATGGGAAGATGGTTATTACTATTACAGTAGTTCGATATCGAATACATCACCAGGAAAACCATTAAAGGAAGAGCTATAGCTGAGTTCTTGGCTGAACATCCTATTGAGGGAGAGCAGTTCAAATGCAATTTTCCAGATGAAGATGTCACGGCCATAGCAGTACAAGGGTGGCAATTGTTCTTTGATGGGGCAGTCAACAATAAAGGAGCAGGAGTGGGGATCATTCTTACAACCCCGGCTGGTGAAAAGCTGCCATTAGCCAAGAATTTGAGGTACAAAGCGACCAACAATGAAGCAGAATATGAAGCTTGCATCTTTGGATTGGAGGCATTGCTTACTCTGGGGGCAAAGACCGTAGAAGTCTTCGGAGATTCTTCATTAGTAATCCATCAGATCAGAGGGGAATGGTCAGTTAAGGAAGAGAGGCTGTTACCTTATGTGAAGCATTTGAGAATGTTGACTAGCCAGTTCGAGACTTGCACCTTTCACTTCATCCCCAGAGATGAAAATCAATTTGCTGATGCTCTAGCGACATTAGTGTCCATGTGGGATAATCCAACAGGGGTTGCTATGAAACCCATGCTAATCTCTAGATCTGAAAAGCCTTGTTTTGAAGCTGAGCAAGTGATGGATGTTAGGGCCACCGATGGAAACCCTTGGTACTATGACATTAAGAATTACTTAGAACGGTCAGTTTTTCTAGAAAAAGCTATCGAGAAAGACCAAAGGATGATTCAAAAGTTATCCACTCAGTTTATCAGTGTAAATGGCACTTTGTATAAAAGGCAAGCCGATGGTATCCAGTTAAGATGTTTGGCGGAGAAAGAAGCTGAAAAAGTTATGGAAGAGGTCCATGCCAGAGTCTATGGAGCTCACATGAATGGCTTAGCCTTAGCAAAGAAGATCTTGCACTAAGGATTCTATTCGCTCACAATGGATACGGATTGTTCAAAATATGTGAAGCAATGCCAGTTATGCCAGCGATACGCGAATTTGAGGCATGTGCCAGTTTCAGAGCTACATAATTTGACATCTCCATGGCCGTTTGTAGCTTGGGGAATAGATATCATAGGCGAGATACGACCTACAGCTTCTAACGGGCACAGGTTCATTATAGTCGCCATTGATTACTTCACTAAGTGTGTCGAAGCTGAATCGTTCAAGAAGATTGATGCTAGGGATATGGCTAAGTTCATCGAGCGGAATTTGATATGCAGATATGGCCTCCCACACCATATTGTATTTGATAATGGGGTGCAATTCTTAGCAGAAACTAAACAGATGCTTCAGAAGTATGGAATCCAGCATCACAAGTCTTCTCCTTACCATCCTCAAGCTAATGGCGCGGTTGAAGCAGCGAACAAGAATGTGAAAAGAATACTGGCCAAGATGGTTCAGAGCTATAAAGATTGGGCAGAAAAGCTGCCTTTTGCACTCTGGGGTTATAGAACCACAGTCAGGACCTCTACGGGAGCAACACCGTTCTCCCTGGTATACGGAACCGAAGCAGTTCTGCTAGTTGAAATTGAGCTGAAATCTTTGAGGGTAGTTATGGAAGCCGAGATTTCGGAGACAGAATGGGCGCAACAGCGATTATTACAGTTGAATCTGTTGGATGAAGATAGGTTGAGAGCCTATTATCATAATCAGGTTTATCAGAAGAGGTTAGCTCGGTCCTTTGGCAAGAAGGTAAGAAAGCACCCATTGAAAGAAGGGGATTTGGTCTTTAAGATGATGAGACCGGGAGTGCCAGACATACGGGGAAAATTCAGGCCAACCTGGGAAGGTCCATTCGTCTTGAAAAAGTTGCTAACAAAAGGGGCAGCAATCTTAGCAGATAGCGATGGGAATGAGTTTAAAGACCCGGTCAATGTTGATAGGCTAAAATGGTTCCGTGGCTAAAGACCAGAAAATAAAAAGAAGAGAATAAATGCCCCGCAAGTCGAAAACCGAAAAGAGGTGGCCTTGCTAAAATTGGGCCCCCTGTCAGTGTGAAAACCAAAAAAAGGCATCCTGGGCCAAAATTAAGGGCCAAGAGAAAATGTTCAATCGAGAAAACCCGAGAGGGCTGATTGATAACAGGAGTTTGATACTTACAAGATCTTTTCCGAGATTAGGTGTAGTCTTGTGCTTTTGAATTCTTGTTAAATAAGGATCATGTATGATGAAATCATATAGAAATGTACTCAATTTTGCAATGAATAAAAGAATACAATTTACATTTTCATCGTTCTTTTAGTTCTACCTTAAAAAGAAATATATCACTTATTCATCTAATGACTATCGTCTAATCATTCTATCGGAAGATGCCTAAGCAAATATGTGCTTAGCGGAGGTTCTGATAATAGCCTTCTCTTGTAGTTCCTTAAAAAAAAACTAGAAAAAAAGGCCGTTAGAGATGAAAACTGTAACTGGCTCTCTAAGCAAAAGTTAGGCCAAAGGGTAGGGTGAAAACCTGGAGACAGGCAGTCTGCTCTACAGAAAAAATAAATTTAATAAAAGCCGCTGGATTGGGTTGGGTCCATTCCAGGAAAAATTTAGGCACAGGGTTATGTGAAAATCCCTAAAGGGACGCATTTCCCACGAAGAAAAGCTACTGTGAAAATCCACAAGGGATGCACTACCTTTAAAGCAATGACGTTTGATGCCTAGAGCGATAAGGCAGCATTACTTCGGATGATCATTCTTCAGACTGATAATGCATGAGTCAGAATCCTGGGCATACGATCATTGACCGGGGGGCAAAGATGCACACTTGATGTCTCTCTCAGAAAATGTTTTGGGGTCAGAGTCCCTAAAGTCAAGATGTCACTCTTTCAGATTCTTGGAGGTGCGATGCAGCAGCCAAGCTATATCCTCAGTAGACGCTTAACCACTTAGGATAGGGTCAATCTATTTTTACAAACATTTACATCTCATCTCATACACGCATACAAACATTTACATCTCATATTATATACACTTAAATTTTTGTATATATTTCTGTGCACATGACTTTGCAGGAAATATCTAAATGAAGATCATCGGTTTTTGCACTTTTAGTAGTCTGTAGTAGACTCGGTGCGGTCCTCTAAGAAGGACATCCTCTGCATTTTTAGTAGTCTTGTCAACAACTCGGTACAGTTCTCCTCTTGAGCTTTTTGTAGTCTTGTCAGCGACTCGGCGCATTGTTATTTGCGGATGACGCCTCTGCATTTTTAGCAGTCTTGTCAGTGACTCGGTGCAGTTCTCCTCTTGTACTTTTTGTAGTTTTGTCAACAACTCGGCGCATCGTCATTTGCGGATGACACCCCTGCACTTTTAGTAGTCTGTAGCAGACTCGGTGCAGTCCTCTGAGGAGGACATTTCCTGCATTTTGTAGCCTTGTCAGCGGCTCGATGCCTCGCCATTTACGAATGGCAGCTAAACTTTTTGTAGTCTGTAACAGACTCGGTCCAGTCCTATTTTGCACTTTTTATAGTCTGTAGCAGACTCGGTGCAATCCTCTCTGTGCATTTTTTGTAGCCTGTAGCAAGCTCGGCGCATCGCCATTTGCGGATTGCTCTTGCACTTTTAGTAGCCTGTAGCAGGCTCGGTGCGGTCCTCTGGAGAGGAGATTTCTCGCGTATTGTAAGTCTGTAGCATACCTAACGCATCACTGTCTTAGAATGGCTCCTGGCACTTTGTAGTCTTGTCAGCGACTCAGTGCAACTCATAGTTCAAATCACAGCACTGTTCCCGAGGGAGCAGCTGGGAGGAGGCAGCCTCAGGTACGCGCTTCTTTCTCTTTCCTGAATTTTGGCTCACCTAGGCATCCACACACTAGCCTCCCCAAAATTGGGGGCAACTGTAGACACCGGGTCCCAAGTAGCCTTGATCAGAATTACCCAATGATGAAATTAAGTGCGCCGATTTATAGGCAAAAATAATGAAAGTTGGAAGTAATAATTTTCTTTTTGTTTTGATTTGTTACGAATGAATAAAAATGTATTTTAAAAATTATTTTGGGGTAAAAAAAGTGAGTTTTTAATTTTTTGTGTTTTATAGAAAATTTGAAAAAAAAATAAAAAATTTCGCGCGAATGTCGGGCTGCGGCAGAACTGGGAGCACGCCGTAGCATCCCGGCGCGCTCACCCGCGCACTGGGCAACGCGCACTGTTCAGCGCGGGCGGGCTCCGTGCAGGCACGTGCAGCTGGGCGTGCGCCCTGTGCACGGGGACGCCCATCGGGCGCTCCGACGTCCCTCGCCCTTGTCGCCCCTTTGGCTGCTTATTTCCGTTTTTACTCATTTTTGGGTGTTTTTAACTTATTTTTTTTTTGCATAATTTAATTTAAATTCAATGCTAAAACTTTTTATATCCTTACCCCTTGAAATTCTGCAGTTTTTTAGTGATTATTGTGGTTAATTTAATTTAATTCTTTAATTAAAAATCTGATTTTTAGGGGAGGAATAAAAAGGAATTTTAGAGGAAAACTAAGGGGGATTTTTCTTTAGAAAAAAGATTTTTTTTCTTCTTCTTTCATATCAAGGAAAAAAATTTTCTAGAGAATTTTTCCAAGAAGATTATCAAGGTGAAAAATAATAACTTTTGTTTTTGGTGACTTTTTTCTTTTCAATTAACAATTTTTTTACTTTAAGACAAATAAACTAATTATTTGTTCTTGAGTAAAAATTCACTTTTTATATTTTATTTTTCCAGTCATATTCTTCAAATCAAGACAAGAAATTGGATCTCCTTACTATCATTTCATCAAACTAATTTTGAGGATAATTATTCTTGGCTCTAATTTTGATTCAATTTTTAATTCCATTTTTATTTCTAATTAATTGATTAACATGTAAATTCTTTTAGATCTTTTTTGGTTTTGTAAATTCTTCTAGACTTTTTATCATGTAAATTCTATTAGTTCTATTAGTTTCTTCTTATTTTTATGTTCTTATTTAATTGTTCATATTTTTACTTTTTTTATTTCTTATTTAATTGTTCATATTATTTCTTATTCTTATTTCTTATTTAATTGTTCATGTTCATATTATTTGTTCATGTTCATATTATTGTCATCATTTTTGTATATATATTATTAGTATTATCATTTAACATGTTTTAGCATAATTGCCTTATTTTATTTTCATTTTATTCTTCCAGATTTAATTGGATTGTTCATCTTTATTATTATTATTATTATTATTATTATTATTATTATTATTATTATTATTATTATTATTATTATTGTTGTTGTTGTTGTTGTTGTTGGTATTATTTGCCATGTTTTAACATGTTTTATTAGTTTGTCATATATTATTTTATTCTTGCATGCTTAATTTGGGTTGTTTAATACTCTTTGGTTTCATTATGTTTATTATTATTATTATTATTATTATTATTATTATAGTTGCATTTGCTAGTTTTATCATTATAAATTTTTATTATCCTTGTTTATTGCTATCATTTGATACTAGTATCATTGTTATTATTAATATTATTATTTATATTTCTTATGCATGCTGAATTTTATGTATATTATATTTTTTATGCATGATTGGGTGTTATTGTTGTTATTTTATATTTTTATGCATGTTAAATTCTATCATCATTATTTTATACTTGTTTATGCATGTTGAATTTTATTATTATTATGTTATCTTTTATGCATGCTAAATTGTTAATTAATTAGATTGCATATTTTTATTATGTCATTTTAATTGGCTTGTCATACATGATGCAATTTTGTTTGCCTTAATTTAATTGTTTTCATGTTATATGTTTAATTCATTTTTATTACTAATTTCATTTTCATTTGTTTTTATTTTCAATACTCATTTTTATGTGTGAGTTTTTGTCAAGTGGGAGCCCATAGAGACTTGAAGATACCATTTGGATGTTGTTCATTTTTTATTGTTTTTCATTATTTTGCTTTCATTTAGGTTTATTTTATTATTATTATGTAATTTATAATAATAAATTTATTTTTATGCACGCTAATTAAAAAGTCACAAAAATATTTCTATTTATTAAACTTGGATTTTTCTAAATAAAAATTGGACCAATGTCCTAGTTTTTTTCTCATTCAAAATAAATTGTCACTTTAAAATTAATTTCTTTAATTATGCATGAGAGGACCAACGTCCTCATGTTTAACAAATAGCCCGTTTTATGTATGAATTGTATTCTATTTACAAATGGGGGTTGTATTCCGCCCCTTATTTTTGTTGTAATATATTTCATATGCTTTATTTTAAATTTGCTTTTTGCTTATCGCTTTATTTATATGCTTGACATGCGCGTTAAATTAAATTGCATTAAAATTCAATGAGAAAACGGATGAAATGCTAAATTCAAACTCAATTATAACTTTATCCAAGGTATAAATAAACAGGAAATCCCGAACCATCTCTGGTCTTTGGGCTCAACGAGGCGAGAGGACCATTTCAATGTTCTATTGGAATTGGACTTCCAAAACACCCCTTGTGTCCCGTAAAAAGGCTTAATTTACAATCCTAGGCTCCACAGGGTTAGAGGGTCATTCCAATGTTCTATTAGGGTGATTGGCTCCAAAATCCCTTTGGTTTGCCTAAAATGGATATTATGCGCCGTCTTAGGCTCCCTGAGGTGAGATGAACTTTCCCAATATTTTATTAGGTGGCGACTCCATGAAACCTCCTTGTTGCCCAAAATAGATGCACTTGTACATACCTTACGAGTTTTAATGAACCTCTCTTGATCGCCTTAAAGGCGGGCTTTTGGGGACCTCGGGGTTCGGCGCACGTCACACCGAGGTAGAGGTCGAGGTGGTCGGCCTAGAGAGGGAGCTCCATCAGAGTCTATTGATCGTCCCTTGACGGTTCCTTCTAGGGCATGTGTTATGAGAGCTCGAGAGCCCTGGATGTGATTGCAGGTAAGTTCTTACTCTTTAACACTGAGTTGTATGCTCGAAATGACCCTAGTTCAACACACACATATTTGTGAACGAGTAAGTTATTCGATAAGTTACATGATGTTGATCAGTTAGATTATGAGGTTGGTGTGACCAGTCCCTTAGGGCATAGTGTCAATGTGAGTAGAGTGTATAGGAATTGTCCTTTTTTGGTTCAAGGTGTTGAGTTTTCTGCGGATTTGATTGAGTTGCAGTTTTTGGAGTTTGATATGATCTTGGGTATGGATTGGTTGAGTAAGCATCGGGCTGTAGTTGATTGTCATAGGAAAGTGGTTGTGCTGCGAGATAGAGATCAGTCCTCTGTTGTGGTTAAAGGTTTGGGTTCGAGTTCCTTAAGGAAAGGCTGTGAGTCATTTTTAGCAGTTTTGTTGGATTCTAAGCATGATTAGGTTAAGGTTGAGGATATCCCAGTTGTTAGGGAGTTTGGGGATGTGTTTCCAAGTGAGTTGCCTGGGTTGCCTCCCGAGAGAGAGGTGGAGTTATCCATAAAGATAGTGTAACACCCCCTACCCGTAGGGAGTAGGAAGCCGTACGAGTAGGTGTGTTACCGGACAGAAGTGATACAAAGCATATAAAAATACGGAAGAATTTAAAACATAAGGAGCAAAAGCCGAACATACATAATACACTAACGTACATACACTAAGTAAAAGCACGCACACATTCATACTTACAATCATACAACAGAAGCCTACGACGACAGATAAAATTGAGAAGATACTTAATACATAAATACAAAAATATTTACATCCGAATCCTTACATATTATTACATATACATATTACATAGAGATACGAAATCAAAAATACAAAAGCTGAAAAAAATACAAAACTTCTAGCTCTTATGTGGCGGACCCTTGCAGATGCACGGCTCGAACAGAAGCAAACCTGCTACCTGCACGGGAAAAAGAACTCGTGCTAAGCGATCACACTTAGTGGGGAGAACATATAAAAGCATGGGCGGCCATTCACAATGGTCGCCAAGGCATAACACATTTGAATGAAATAAGCACATTTAGACCTAACAGATAGATATATATATATATATACTTGCATATAAAAGCCATGCATTCAGACAATCATATCTACTTTCAAAAACTCATCTCGAATAATCAAAAGCAGACAAAGTACTATACAAGATACAAGTATTATCATGCAGAAACATATACACTCTCATATGCATATACTTACCGAGATCTCTGAAGCATCCGATATCAGATTATACATCATGCTTATTCATAAAATATCAGAATAAGAAACTTTCATACGCGATGCGCTATCATACACTTATCATGCAGCGATGCACATACATGTTAACTGACATTGATTCACGATGTTAATATACTACACTATTATACAACAATGTACACAAACACACATCCACACTAGCCAAGACCCGAAGAACCACATCACACACCACACTTCCACTGCGCAACCCTAATACACATGTCACGACATACATGCATACTAACTAATATACATACATCATACGAGAATGCACTTGAATCTTTCATGCATCATGTAGCTCATTTACATATTGGAAGCCAGATCCTACACAATACATACTTACAAAATATTTGTCATGCGAATACTATCACATATTGTTCATGCCATCATACATTGATCTCTATCACAAGCAGATATACCAAAGCTATTATGATAACACAATTAGAGAACCACACGACATTGCATAATATTCATGGCATTCGAAAGGTCACGATAATAATCGCATATATTTAATCCACATGCGTTTAGCCCATAACTGATCAAATTCACATGCTTATTACACAATATAGCAAACAATATACCTGCTGACTCACGGTAGTGGATAACGAGTAAATACAAACTGTACCTTACGGGTACGAATCGAATACGGAAAGTACCTTACGGGTACAAATCGAAAAGCAACATCATTATTTTCCACTATGAAAACGTTTTCACTGAATACACAGGGATCACGAAGATCCATTCGGGGACCTGATCAGGGTCCAAATCGTTCAAAGGGCATTGCAGCTACACTACACAGACTCTATTAGGCATGCCTAACTATCCACTTACTTGACTCTAGCAGGTCATGCATAAACCAAAGCATGTTTCAAGTTACATAACATAGTTAATCATGCATAATACAGAGTATAGTAAACAAATACATATATTCATTTATGAAGTAGGCAATATAATTCAATCAATACAATTTAGCACTATTCGGTATTCTAAACATATCTCAATCCAAATTATATAGTTTAAATCCAACAATCATCAAATAACATACCAACAGCCCAATAGTATTCAACAACGGGTAATATAAAATGTTACACACGATATTTATTGTTTGACTAAATTAAAATACCCATGTATGTCATTTCCCAATGAATAATTCATAAAATAAGGCTAAGGAATCCAAAATAAAGGAAAAAGAGCTGAAAAAGACACATTTGACACTTTTACAAAATGATGGACAGAAACATTTTACATTGGACGATATCATTAACTATAAACACAAGTAAAAAAAATTAATACACTAGCATAAAAACACAAAACATAATTTACACAGTGTAAAAATCCATGCGAAAGAGAAGGAAGAAGACTTCCAGGCAAAGCAGGACAAAACAGGCAGGAGGGAGGCTCACTGTCCCGATTGCAACTTGTGTCACGCTTGTGATAGTAACAGAGGGGAAGCAGGCCAGTCACGAGTTGCATACGCAGTTGCGACTCGTGACTGAACTGCCTCACGCCCACTAGAACGAGGGGTCACGAGTCGTGACCCCCATCATGACTCGTGACGGGACTCTTTCACACATCGTGACGCTTGGCGGAGCTCTAGGGGTCACAAGTCATGATCCCCCATCACGACTCGTGACGGGACTCTCACAAAAGAGAGAAGTCACGCGTCGTGATGCTTGGTCACCACTAGTGACGGAGCTCTTTCCCAAGAGAGAGGGGTCACGAGTCGTGATCTCTTCTCACGACTCGTGACTCTCTCCTCCCAACACAGAAGAACACATAACAGCTCGTTGCGCATGGAAGTGAATAACGCGATTCTGTCGCTATCGTGACAAGCATTGCACTCATGACAGAAGCATATTTTCCATTTCCAGTAGACATGCAGAAAATTCTTCTTTTCCAAAACCATTTTCAAAACCTTTCAAACAACACCTAATCATGCACAAACTCTTACCTTATCACACAAATACATACCACAATATGCTCATGATCAAATCACACTCAATTAACACAAGGTGCAACAATTAAATCAAAGAAATCACAGAAATAATAGATCAAGAACACGGAAACAGGGGTTATCCAATTCAAGCAATTCTCATACCAAAATTAACATACACCTTTCTTAATTACTATGCATACATTCCTAGAACAATTACCCAACCCAAAATTGTATATTTACACACGCCAAGACACTCAAAATTCTAAAAATCACACCATACACTATCTAAGTGAGAATAAGATAAAAACAGAGCACTCAAACTAAAATCACAACACACACACTCCCAAACCTCTTTTTGAAGCACAACCCACACTTCTACAAGCTTTAATCCTCAATCTTTTCCTTGCCTTTAAGTTTCCTCTTGTTACCACCAACTTGCACAAACCAAAACCTAAGAGTTACTCTTAATCAAAAACCCTAACTCACACAAAACCAAAAGAAAAAGGAGAAGAAGGAGAACCCAACTGCAGGAACCCTAAAACCCCAACTTACCTTTTCAATCTTGCTTCCTATCTCCACTAAGAGCATCCCACTCATGCCTAGCCACGGAGAAGAGCACAATCCATGAAAAAGAAAAGAAAGAAGAACAAGGAGGAGGAGGAGAAGAGCAGAACGTGATCTGCCTTCTCTCTCTCTCTCTTTCCTTTTTCTTATTTCCCATTAATTGCCCACTCCACATGGCCACCTCCTATAGGTCCAAATCAAATATCTTTGGCTTCTTTCTCTTTAGTCCTTGGACAAAACCCACTTAACTCCTCCTTTGACTTTCAAATACCAAGGCACCATACACTAACATGCACCATATAATTTCTTAATTGGATATTTACTACCTTGGGTACAATACTCACACTTCACTTAATACTTTCTCCAATTAACATATTAGACTAATTGTTGCACTAAATTCCTTAATGTCCAATATTCTCATGTACAAATTACTGATTTACCCTTAAAATCCTGACTTGTCCTGCACATTTCGACTAGGCCCGATTTGGGGTGTTATAGATAGTGTCGGGTACTTCACCCATTTCACAAGCGCCTTATTGGATGGCTCCTGTAGAGTTGTGGGAACTTAAGACTCAGCTATAAGAGTTATTGGATAAGGGGTTTATTAGACCCAGCATATCTCCATGGGGAGCTCCAGTGTTATTTGTCAAGAAGAATAATGGTACCTTGAGGATGTGTATCGACTATAGGCAAATTAATAAGGTCACAGTGAAGAATAAGTATCATTTGCCTAGAGTTAAGGATTTGTTTGATCAGCTAAGAGGTGCGGGTGTTTTCTCCAAGATTGATCTATGGTCAGGTTATTATCAGCTTCGAGTTAAGGACGCAAATGTGGTTAAGACTGCATTTCAGACGCGATATGGCCACTATGAGTTCCTTGTGATGCCGTTTTGTTTAACCAATACACCTGCGGCTTTTATGGATTTGATGAACCGAGTGTTTAGGCCATATCTTGATCGATTTATAGTAGTTTTTATTGATGATATTTTGGTTTCCTCGAAGGATGAGAGTGAGCATGATGAGCATCTTTGATTAGTGTTGCAAGTTTTAAGGGAGCACCGTTTGTTTGTAAAGCTCAGTATGTGTGACTTTTGACTTCGAGAGGCGTCTTTCTTGGGTCACATTGTGTCAGCTAAGGGTATTCAAGTGGATCAAGCTAAGATTGAGGCAATTGTGAATTGGAAAGGGTCTAGGAATGTTCCTGAAGTGAGAAGCTTCCTTGGTTTAGCAGGCTACTACACTCGGTTTGTGAAAGGTTTTTCAGTCATTACTGCTCCTATGACCAGATTGTTGAGGAAAGGAGTCAGATTTGAGTGGTCTGATAAGTGTCAAGCATTTCTCGAGAAGTTAAAGAGATTGTTAGTTGAAGCTCCTGTACTTACTCAACCCATTTCGGGTAAAGAGTTTATAATGTATAGTAATGCTTCAGGAGTTGGGCTCAGATGTGTGTTAATGCTAGAGGGTAAAGTTATGGCCTATGCGTCCCGTCAGTTAAAACCTCATGAGAAGAACTATCCGACGCATGATTTGGAATTAGCGGCTATGATCTTTGGTTTGAAGATTTGGCGGCATTATCTGTATGGGGAGAAGTGTAGGATTTTCACAAATCATAAGAGTTTAAAGTATCTCCTCACGTAGAAGGAGTTGAACATGAGACAGTGCCGATGGTTGGAGTTGTTTAAGGACTATGACTGCATTGTGGATTATCATCCGGGCAAAGCCAATTTGGTTGCGGATGCTTTGAGTAGGAAGTCGGTTTCGGCTTTATTTCTGCAATGGTTCAAATAGAAATTTGATTCGGATGGGGCTTTGGTTGCCCAATTGAGAGTGAAGCCGACCTTGAGACAGTCAATTGTTGACGCTCAGAAGGATGATGTTAGATTGCAGCGGGTTTTGCAAGAGCTTCACCAAGGTAAGCAATCGGAGTTTTTGGTTTTGGATGGGGTGCTTATGTATAGGAATCGTTTGTGTGTGCCCGAGAGTGATGAGTTAAGGAAGAAGCTTTTGAGTGAGGGACACACTACGGTCTTTACTATGCATCTTGGTAATGAGAAGATGTATCAGGATATGAAGCAGTTCTACTGGTGGTCTGGGATGAAGAGAGACATTGTGGAATTAGTGGCGAAGTGTCTGACTTATCAGCAGGTAAAGGCTGAGCATCAAGTCCCTTCGGGATTGCTCACTCCTTTGTCCATTCCTTTGTGGAAGTGGGATGACATTGCCATGGATTTCGTGTTGGGTTTGCCAATGACTCAGCGAAAGCATGATTCAGTTTGGGTTAATGTGGATTGGCGTACCAAGTCAGCTCATTTTCTACCAATTAGAGTGGACTACTCGTTGGATAAGTTGGCAAGTGTTGATGTAGATGAGGTAGTTCGACTACATAGTGTGCCGTTGTCAATAGTTTCAGATCCAGATCCAAGGTTCACATCGAAGTTCTAGAAGGAATTGCAGAGAGCTTTGGGTACTAAGTTGAACTTTAGCACGACTTTTCATCCTTAGACAGATGGACAGTCCAAGCGAGTTATCTAGATTTTAGAGGATATGCTTCAGGCTTGTACTTTAGATTCTCTGGCAATGGGGACAAATATGTGCAGCTTATGGAGTTTGCCTACAATAATAGCTATCAGTCGAGCATTAGGATGTCACTGTTGGAGGCTTTGTATGGTCTACCTTGTAGGACTCCGGTTTGTTGGACAGAGTTGACTGAGCGATCTTTTGTTGGGCCAGAGATGATTAGAGATACAGAAGAGAAGATCAGAGTTTTGCAGCGAAATCTGAAAGTGGCTAAAGATAGACAGAGGTCTTATGCCAATTTGAAAAGAAAGGATATTCAGTTTGAGGTCAGGGACAAAGTATTCCTTAAGGTGTCGCCTTGGAGGAAAGTGTTGAGATTTGGCAAGAAAGGTAAACTTAGTCCTCGGTTCATTGGGCCTTTCGAGGTTTTGGAGAAAGTTGGTCTGGTAGCCTATAGGTTGGCTTTACCGATGGAGTTGGCTAAGATGCATGATGTCTTATATGTCTCCATGCTTTAAAGGTACAAATCGGATCTGTTGCATGTGTTGTCGGTTCAAGAAGTTCTGATTCAGTCGGATTATTCATATGATGAGGAACCTAAAGACATTTTAGCTAGGGAAGTGAGGCATTTGAGGAATAAGCAAGTTCCTCTGGTCAAGGTTCTTTGGTAGCATCATGGAATGGAGGAAGCTACTTTGGAACCAGAGGCAGTAATGAGGATTCAGTATCCACTGTTGTTCAGTCCAGGTGAGAATTTCGAGGAATAAATTCTTGTTAGTAGGGGAGAGTTGTCACACCCTATTCTCCCCCTAGTAGTTTGAGCCATGATTTCATGTGTGTCTATGAGTGTTTTGGTAGGTGTTAGTGGTATTTTGGGTTATATGTATGTTTTGTGGGCTTTATTGGAGTGTGGGTGCATGTTTGAAATTAGGATATGTGTGTGTGGGTCTTGTTAGTGTGTGCATGCTAATAGGGGAGTAATGTGTGATTTAGTGAGGGTTAGTCTTGTGTGTAGTGTCTTGCTTTGTTGTAGGGTGTGAATTATCAAAACCCACCAATCACAAGGTGACATGTGGTAAGGGAAATTAAGAAGGGGTATATAAAGAGAGGAGGGAGAAAGAGAGACCAGAATTCTGCCCTAGCTCTCCTGTTTTCTTCCTCCTCCCTCCTTTGCTTCTTCTTGCTTCCTCTTCCTCTTGCTACACCTTGGTTCTTTCTTTTCTTGGCTGTCTTGGTGGTGGATCTTGGTAATTCTCAAGAGCTTTATTGGTAAGTTCTAGTGGGTTTTCTCTTCTCCTTCATCTTTTCTCTTGATTTGTTAAATGTGTTCTTAATCTAGGGTTTTTGTGTTTGTGTGGTTCTTGGATTTTCGGGTTTAGAAGCTCCTACTCGTGATCCCAAGGGGAAAGAGAAGGCGAGTGGGAGCGGAGCTTGCAAATAGGAGCATAGGAATTTTCGGGTTTGGGAATTTATTTGAAATTGATGCATTTTTGTGATTTGGTATGTTTGACTGATTGTCTGGAAATTTAAGGTTTGATGAGGCCCATGTTAGTGCAAATGTTATGGGTTTTGGTTTGATTTAAGTTGTGATGCATGAATGATGAATTATTGGAGAAAATTTTAAGTTTGGTGAACTTTACTGAAATTTTCTAGGTTTGTCACTTTTGAGAATCTTGATTATATTAATTCATGCTTTTGATTGTGTTAATTATTGTAAAAGTTGTGTTTTATGTTATTTATGATGATGGGAGGTTTATTTGAGGTAATACGAAGTTTGGGTTGATTTGTGTTTGAGATTGGAGGTTTGGGTGATTTTGGGAGTGTGATTTTCTGTAGATTTTCGTGTAAGAGCTGGAAATCATGACTCTATCGTGAGCGCGACAGAAGCACATCTTACTGTTGCACTCGCAACGGGCATCGCACTCGCGACAATGAGCGACCAGCCAAAGCTATCGCGCTCGCACACAGGCGCGCGCTTGCGATAGAGAACTGCCCAAATCTGCTCGGTAGCCGAGCGCTCTGTCACGCTCGCGACAGAGAGCTCTCGCTGCGGTGGCTCGACAACCAAACGCTCGGCCACGCGCAAAGGCTGAATTCACCAAGCTCTGCCGCACTCGCGACAGTGTCGTGCTCACGACAGAGTCGTGATTTCCATCTCTTACACGAAAATATGCAGAAAATTGCACTCCTGAAATCACCCAAACCTCCAATCTTAAACACAAATCAACCCAAACTTCGTCTTACCTCAAATCAACCCTCCCCTCCCCCCCCCCCCCCCCCATCATCATAAATAACATAAAACACAACTTTTACAACAATTAACACAATCAAAATCACGAATTAACATAATTAAGATTTTCAAAAGTGACAAACCCAAAAAAATTCAGTAAAGTTCATTAAACTTAAAATTTGCTCCTCTAATTCATCATTCATGCATCACAACTTAAATCAAGCCAAAACCCGTAACATTTGCACTAATATGAGCCTCATCAAACCTCAAATTTCCAGAAAATCATTCAAACATACCAAATCACAAAAATGCAACAATTTCAAATAAATTCCCAAACCTGCAAATTCCTATGCTCCTAGTTGCAAGCTCTGCTCCCACTCGCCTTCTCTTTCCCCTTAGGATCATGAGTAGGTGCTTCTAAACCCGAAAACCCAAGAACTAAACAAGCACAAAACCCTAGATTAAGAACACATCTAACAAAGATCAAGAGAAAAGATGGAGGAGAAGAGAAAACCCACTAAAAACTTACCAATAAAGCTTAAGAGATGATCAAATTCCACCAAAAACCACTTGGATACAAGCTAGGGTACACTTGAAGAGAAAAGAGGAAGAAGAGATAAAGAGAAGAGGAAGAAAAACGGGAAAGAGGCAGCAAAGTGGCTGCTCCCTTTCTCTCTCCTTCTATTTATATCTACTTCCCAAAACCCTAGCCACATGTCACCCTATCTTTGGTGGATCTTGATCACTCACACCCTACACCCATGCAAGACACTAAACATAAGACTAACCCTCACTAATTCACACACCACTAACAAGACCCATACACACACACCCTAATACCTTATGAGCATGCACACACTAACAAGACCCATGCACGCACACCCTAATATCATACATGCACCCACACTCTAATAAAGCCCACAAAACATACATATAACCCAAAATACCCTTAACACATGCCAAAACACTCACAGACACACATGCAATCATGACTCAAACTACTAGGGGAAAAACGGGGTATGACAACTCTCCCCTACTAACAAGAATTTAGTCCTCGAAATTTTTACCTGAACTGAACAACTGTGGATACTGAATCCTCATCGTCGCCTCTGGTTCCCATGTCTCTTCCTCAACTCCATGATGCTGCCAAAGAACCTTGACTAGAGGAACTTGCTTATTCCTTACTTGTCTCACTTCTCGAGCTATAACGGCTTTCGGTTCCTCATCATAATCCGACTGAATCCGAACGTCCTGAACCGATAACACAAGCGACAGGTCTGATCGGTACCAATGAAGCATGGAGATATGGAAAACATCATGCATCTTAGCCAACTCCATCGGTAAAGCCAACCTATAAGCTACCGGACAAACTTTTTCCAAAACCTCGAAAGGCCCAATAAACCGAGGTATAAGTTTACCTTTCTTGCCAAATCTCAACACTTTCCTCCAAGGCGACACATTAAGGAATAATTTGTCCTCAACCTCAAACCGAATATCCTTTCTCTTCAAATTGGCATAAGATCTCTGTCTATCTTTAGCCACTTTCAGATTTCTCTGCACAACTTTGATCTTCTCCTCTGTATCTCTTATCATCTCTGGCCCAACAAAAGATCGCTCGATCAACTCTATCCAACAAACCGGAGTCCTACATGGTCGACCATACAAAGCTTCAAACGGTGACATCCCGATGCTTGACTGAAAGCTATTATTGTAGGCAAACTCCATAAGCCATACGTACTTGTCCTAACTGCTAGAAAAATCCAAAGCACAAGCTCGATGCATATCTTCAAAAATCTGGATAACCCGCTCTGACTGAACATCTGTATGAGGATGAAATGCCGTGCTAAAATTCAACTTAGTACCCAAAGCTCTCTCAATTCCTTTCAGAACTTCGATGTGAACCTTGGATCCCGATCTGACACTATAGACAATAGCAAACCATGCAGTCGAACTACCTTATCCATATAAAGACTGGCCAACTAATCCAACGAGTAGTCCACTCTGACCGGTAGAAAATGAGCTGACTTGGTAAGCCGATCCACAATAACCCAAACTGAATTATGCTTTCGCTGAGTCACTGGCAAACCCGACATGAAAACCATGGTAATATCATCCCATTTCCACATAGGAATGGATAAAGGAGTGGGCAATCCAGAAGGAACTTGATGCTCAGCCTTTACCTGCTGACAAGTTAGACACTTCACCATGAATTTCACAATGTCTCTCTTCATCCCAGACCACCAGTAGAACTGCTTCATATCCCAATACATCTTCTCACTACCAGGATGCATAGTCAAGACCGTAGTGTGTGCCTCACTCAAAAGCTTCTTCCTTAACTCATCACTCTGGGGCAACATAAACGATTCCCATACATAAGCACCCCATCCAAAATCGAAAACTCAGACTGCTTACCTTGCTTAACCTCTTAAAAACCCGTTGCAATCTAACATCATCCTTCTAATCGTCAACAATTGACTGTCATAAGGTCGGCTTCACTCTCAATTGGGAAGCCAAAGCCCCATCCGAATCAAATCTCTACTTGAATCATTGCAATAGCAAAGCCAAAACCGATTTCCTACTCAAAGCATCCGCAACCACATTTGCTTTACCTGGATAATAATCCACAATGCAGTCATAGTCCTTAAACAACTCCAACCATCGGTGCTGTCTCATATTCAACTCCTTATGCGTGAGGAGATACTTCAAACTTTTATGATCTGTGAAAATCCTACACTTCTCCCCATACAGATAATGCCTCCAAATCTTCAAAGCAAAGATCACAGCTGCCAATTCCAAATCATGCATCGGATAGTTCTTCTCATGAGGCTTCAACTGACAAGATGCATAAGCCACAACTTTACCTTCTTGCATCAACATACATCCGACTCCAACACCTGAAGCATCGTTGTACATTACAAACTCCTTACCCGAGATGGGTTGAGTAAGTACAGGAGCTTCAACCAACAATCTCTTCAACTTCTCAAAACATACTTAACACTTATCCGATAACTCAAATTTGACTCCTTTCCTCAACAATCTGGTCATAGGAGCAGCAATAACTGAAAAACCCTTCACAAACCGACGGTAATAGCCTGCTAAACTAAGGAAACTTCTCACTTCAGGAACATTCCTAGGCGCTTTCCAATTCACAATCACCTCAATCTTAGCTGGATCCACTTGAATACCCTTGGCTGACACAAGTGACCAAAGAAAGACACCTCTGGAAGCCGAAAGACACACTTACTGAGCTTCGCAAACAAACGATGCTCCCTCAAAACTTGCAACACTAACCGAAGATGCTCTTCATGCTCACTCTCATCCTTTAAGTAAACAAAAATATCATCAATGAACACTACTACAAATTCGTTGAGATATGGCCTAAACACTATGTTCATCAAATCCATAAAAGCCGCAGGTTTATTAGTCAAACCAAACAGCATCACAAGGAACTCATAGTTGCCATATTACATCCGCAATGCAGTCTTAACCACATCTGCGTCCTTAACTCGAAGCTGATAATAACCCGATCAACGATCAATCTTGGAGAAGACACCCGCACCTCTAAGCTGATCAAACAAATCCTCGACTCTAGGTAAAGGATACTTATTCTTTACTATGACCTTATTAATTTGCCTATAGTCGATACACATCCTCAAGGTACCATCCTTCTCCTTAACAAACAACACCGGAGCTCCCCATGGAGATATGCTGGGTCTAATAAACCCCTTATCCAATAACTCTTGTAGCTGAGTCTTAAGTTCCCTCAACTCTACAGGAGCCATTCGATAAGGTGCTTTCGAAATGGGCGAAGTACCCGGCAATATCTCTATGGACAACTCCACCTCTCTCTCAAGAGGCAACCCAAGCAACTCACTTGGAAACACATCCTCAAACTCCCCAATAACTAGGATATCCTCAATTTTAACCTGATCACGCTTGGAATCCAACACAACTGCTAAAAATGCCTCACAGCCTTTCCTCATAAACCTCTTAGCTTGCATAGCAGAAATCACATTACTCAAGGAACTCAAACCCAAACCTTTAACCACAACAAAAGACTAATCTCTATCTCTCAACACAACCACTTTCCTATGACAATCAACTACAGCCCGATACTTATTCAACCAATCCATACCCAAGATCAGATCAAACTCCTAAAATGGCAACTCGGTCAAATCCGCAGAAAACTCAGCACCTTGAACCAAAAGAGGACAATTCTTATACACTCTACTCACATTGACACTATGCCCTAAGGGACTGGTCACACAAACCTCATAATCTAACTGATCAACATCAAGCAACATATCCAATAACTTACTCGTCCACAAATATGAGTGTGTAGAACAAGGGTCAATTAGAGCATAAATCTCAATGTCAAAGAGTAGGAACTTACCTGCAATCACATCCGAGGCAACCTGCTCATCTCGAGCTCTCAAATCATAGGACTTCGTTGGAACCATCAAGGGGCAATCAACAGACTCTGATGGAGCTCCCTCTCTAGGCCGACCACCTCGACCTCTACCTCGGCCTCTACCACGGCTAGCTTGCGGTGCATTCAAACCCACTCTACTAGCCTCACGCTGATCACCAGAAGTGTCACTTAACTTAGGACAGTTAGCAAAATAGTGATCAGTGCTCCCACATCGAAATCAACCACCCATGAGCCACCTACACTCACCCCGATGGCACCTGCTGCAGTGAGAACACACAGACAATGCCTTAGTCCTACTACCTGAACCACCTCTATCGGCACTAGAACCCATGGCAGAACCTTACCTCCTACCCCTCGAAGTTGGACCTGAGGAAGACTCATCATGCGGGTTCCTACACCTCTTACCCCATGACGATCCTCCACGAGGGGGATTCCTCCTCTGAGCTCTCTCCCTCAGAACTAACTCTGATCTCTCAGCCCGTACTGCTGCCTGAACAATCTGATAATAACCAATACCCGGAGTACTCATCAAAGAAATAAGCATTGCCCTCAAGGACTCATTCAAACTGGCATCAAAATGCCTACACCTAAACTCCTCCATCAAAACACCCTCTGGAGCATACTTAGAAAGACAGTTGAACTCTTTCTCAAACTCTGAAACAGTCATAGCCCTCTACTTCAAACTTAAGAACTGTGCCCACTTAGCATCCATATAGGCCTGAGTCATATATTTACCAGTAAACTCCCTCTCGAAGAACTCCCAAGTGATCGGGTCAGGCAACTGGGGATGCCTATGGACCAACTTCCACCAATCATAGGCGGATCCCTGCAACAAAGCCACAACACACTCTACTTGTTTATCAGGAGGGCACCGAATCTCATTAAGAACACACTCCACCTTCTCTATCCATTTCTTAGTATACTCAGACTCATCAAAACTAGTCCCATAAAAATCTTTTGCACAAACTTTCCTCATGCTCTCTAAAGGGGCTCTCAGAGCGGTCACTCTCTCTAAGACACGAGCCAGGTCCTGAGAAATCTTTAATATTGCCTCAAAGGGCATGGCTGCTGCCTCAAGCTAAACCCTGGGTGTTTGAGCCGAAATAGACACTGAAGGATCTACTGCTTAGGAATTCACACTCTAAGCGAACCCCTCAAGTGACCCACGCACCGAATCAAAATCCATCTAAAACAAACACAAAAACAACCGCATCAGCCAACATAGTCCTAGACATATATCTATGCACAACAACAACACCCAGAAAATGCCTAAATCTAGGCTCTGATACCAAAAACTATAACGCCCCCTACCCATACATAGGAGAACCCATCCGCAGTGGAGTGAGAACCCGTATGAGCAAGGGTGTCACCAAGCAAATTGATACAATAACATTCATCCACATATAATAAACATATAGAAATACAGCAAAATTAAAACTTTAAAACAAAATTGATCATTCATTGATGGAATAATAATATTCATTACATAACTGTTCTGATCTAACAAAAATAATTACATCTTCCAAAATACAAGGAGAAAGCTGAACAAAAGAATAATACAATGAGAGTCCACTATTACAAAAAGAATCATATAATAAAAAGCTAAGTCCTAACATCAATTCCCCTCTTCGTTGGCTTGACTTGCGATAACACTCCAAAAGTTATACACCTTCCTCACCTGCACGGATGAAACACCCGTGCTAAGCAATAACGCTTAGTGGAGAAAAAAACAACAATAATATGGACAACCATTCATAATGGTCGTCGAGGCAAAATGCATACATAATGGCATATGCCGATTATCATATAAGATATAATCATAATTAAATCACATTCATAAGCATTCAAAGGCTCATAATCACATTCATATACTAACTAATTCACATACTTATAATCGTAGCCATTCGGATTCACATTCTCATAACACAATGAAATATAACACCTGCTGACTCACAGTAGTGGATAACGAGTGAATGCATGGCAATACCTTACGGGTATGAATCAAAAAGTGACATCATATTTTCTCATTCAAAAACAATATACAGAGGGGATCTTAAACAAGATCCAAACACATTGAGGTTCGCGAAGAACCAAACGGGGACCTAGTCAAGGTGCAAAATAAAACTAAGGGCTGCAACTACTGAACTGTATTAGGCATGCCTAACTATCCACTTATTTGACTATAGCAGGTCATGCATAATACATCCAATTATATTCATATAATTTATAAAATCGTCCAAGTATAAACCTAAAAGCATCACAAGTTCGGAAATTAAACATTAAAAATCACAAAAGAAAACTCAAATTGAAGCCAGGGGTGTCGCGCTCGCGACAGAGGCAAAACTTACCCCATGTCGCGATCGCGACAGTCTTTGTGCTCACACGGAGACAGAGCACATCTCACTATTGCGCTCGTGACAGTGAGCGACCAGCCAAAGCTGATGTGCTCGCGTACAGGCACACGCTCGCGATATAGAACTACCCAAATTCGCTCAATAGCCCAGCGCTCTATCACGCTCGAGACAGAGAGCTCTCGCTGCAGTGGCTCGGCATCCCAATGCTGGGCCATACGCAAAGGAAAAATTCACCGAGCTATATTGCACTCGCGATAGAGTCATGATTTCAAGCTTTTACGCAAAAATCTATAGAAAATCACACTCCCAAAATCACCGAAACCTCTAATCTCAAACACAAATCAACCCAAACTTCGTCTTACCTCAAATCAACCTCCCCATCACCATAAATAACATAAAACACAACTTTTACAACAATTAACACAATCAAAATCATCAATTAACGTAATCAAGATTCTCAAAAGTGACAAACCCAAAAAATTTTAGTAAAGTTCATCAAACTTAAAATTTGCTCCAATAATTAATCATTCATGCATCACAACTTAAATCAAACCAAAACCCATAACATATGCACTAACATGAGCCTCATCAAACCTCAAATTTCTAGAAAATCATTCAAACATACCAAATCACAAAAATGCAACAATTTCAAATAAATTTCCAAACCTGAAAATTCCTATGCTCTTAGTTGCAAGCTCCGCTCCCCCTCACCTTCTCTTTCCCTTAGAATCACTACTAAGCGCTTCTAAACCAGAAAACCCAAGAACCAAACAAACATAAAAACCTAGATTAAGAACACATTTAATAAAGATCAAGAGAAAAGATGAAGGAGAAGAGAAAACCCAGTAAAAACTTATGAACAAAGCTTAAGAGATGATCAAATTCCACCAAAAACCACTTGGATCCAAGCTAGGGCAGACTTGAAGAGAAAAGAGGAAGAAAAGATAAAGAGAAGAGAAAGAAAAATGGGAAAAAGGCAGCAAAATGGCTGTTCCCTTTTCTCTCTCCTTCTATTTATACCTACTGTTGGCAACTGCATTTCTTTCCCCCCATAAATATCTTTTATGCCCTAATTCTTCATTTTCCCTTTGATTTTCCATTTTTTCTTTTAAATTAAGTTAGTTTTCTCTCAAAGTTCTTCTTCTCCTTTAATTTTCTTTTGTTTTACCTTGGTTTTCTGCACTTTAGTTTTCATTTTTTCTGCAATTTTACAATGGTACATACAAAAACTATGGCTAACAAGGGCAAGAAGGCTTCTGGAGAGTCTAGTACTACTGCTCAAGAATCTAATTTATTGGCTTTACGATTCAAGTACTATTGCCCTTTTCCCATCTACACTGAAGAAGAAGGTGAGAAATTTGTATTTTTTGCTAAGAAAACTTACGTAGGTATGTAGCATGTACACTTCCCTTTGTTAGATGATCTTGGCTTAACTGAACAATTTGAGAAATATTTGAGAAATATGCATTGGGGTCAGTTTGTGCATTTAAATTTGCCTATTAGAAAGGATTGGGCTATTGAATTTTTTCTTACTCTTGAATATGTGGATAAGAGGTAAATTAATTTCAAGTTTAGGCATCAAGGTCAAGAATATATTTTTGGTTTTTGATGAGATGCATGATTGATTTGATTTTCCTTTAAATGGCAAACGTTTTGATCCTCATCTTTTTAGTCCTACACCCGTTTGGAAAAAAATTGATTGGTTTGGATACTTTTAGTACCAAGAATTCTACCAATCGTCAATTTAAAGATGATGTGTTGTTATTGTTTCACAAATATATTTTCCATGATTTATTTGGGAGAGTGGAGAGCAACAAAGTTCAAACCAAAGATCTATTTGTTTTAGACCTTATCCAATCTAGGAAGACACCCTATTTTATAGATTTCATTTTTGATGGCCTCTATCATACTTCAATTGCATGCGCTAAAACTATTGGTATGTGTCACATAGTGACCGGGATTATTTTAGGTTGTTTAGGGGAATTGCATAACCTTGTCATGGATGAGCATAAGACTGTTGCCTTGCTTGATGCAAAGTATTTGCAAAATGCTAATGTGTTGACAAGAGGCGGATGGCCTCCAAGGTTTGTTGACCGTGGTGTGCAGGTTCAAGGCACTGATGTGGACAAAGGGAAAGGCAAAGCCCATGAATCATCTACTGTTGCTGCTGAAGAGGAGGAATTTGAAGACAATGGGTCTGATGAAGATGGCAGTGGAGTGCCTACTGGTAGTAGGGAGGCCTCTGTTGGTTGGCAGTAGGTTTTGACACGCTTGGATGGTGTCGAAGCAGTCAACCAAAGCATGGCAGCTAGATTGGATACCATGGAGGCAACCATGAAGGACATGCATAAGAGCCAAAAGAGCATGGATCGCAAACTCCTTTCTTTCTTCTGCAAGACGAACATCGAATACACACCTTCTCCACCAAGTTCCCCTAGTGGGAATTAAGATCAGTTTTTCTCCTACCCTTTTCCATTTTATTGTTATTTTTATTTTTCTTTAATTTGTGCTTTGTATTTTGCTTGTTTTTATTGTATGTTTTGTTTGTGTTTGATTTTCTTACATAATGAGGACATTGTGTCCTTTAAGTGTGGGGGCATGCATGTTATGTTCATTTGTATATTTGTGTTTGTTTAGTGTAGCCTATGTATATGCATGCGCTGCTAGTTTTAGGCTATGTATATGCATGTGCTGCTAGTTTTAGGTTTTTATATATGCATAGGATGTTAGTATTAGGTATGTTGAGTTTGATTTGTACATATGTGTATGTGGTTTATGTATGATTGTTTATAGGTTTATATGCTTGTAGACACCGGGTCCTGAGCCAGCCTAGATCAGAGTTACTCAATGATGATAAGATGCCTTGTCACAGGCAAAGAGGTTAAAAGTGGTGATCTCCTTGTAAAATTTGCATTTTAGAGTAAAAAATTGAAAAATAATAAAAAAATATTTTTAAAAATTAGATTTGAAAAATGGGGCTTAGAAATTACAATATTTTTAGTTTAATTGAAAAATATAAATTTTTAAAAGAAATTCGGAGCTTCAGCCGGGCGGCAGCGAGTCGCTCGCGAGCGACACGCGATCATCCGCTCGCACAGCGCTGCGTGTTGACGGGCGTCCGTCGCACCTGTTCTGCCGAAATTGGCATTTTTTGCCCCAAAATCATTTTTTTCCGATTTTTCACCCAAAAATCCATTTTTATCCCATTTTTCTGGGTTTTTAAAGGTTTTTTCAGTTTTTAAAATTTAAAATAGTTAATATTTGATTTAATTAGGTCTGATCCGTTTAATTAATTGTCTTTCCTATTTTCTTCATTTAAAAAGAAAAGGATGAAACTAATTAAGGGGGTGGGGGGGGGGGGGGGGGGGGGGGGGCAGTTTTTAGGGTTTATTTTTTAGTTTTTCACTTCTTCTTCTTCAACAAATTCTCTCTAGGTTTTTAGAGTTTTCCCCAGCAAAAATAAAAAGAAAGTTCATCAATTCTTCTTCTTTTTCCAATAAAATTTCTTCTAAATATATTTTTAGAAGGAATTTTATTGATGGAATTTAATTTTGAGACAAATATAATAATTGTTTGTTCTCAAAATTCATTTTTTTTTAACTTGTTATTTATTTTCACTTAAACTTTTTTCAATGTTTCTTTTATTTTGAACCTTTTTTTTTTATGAAAAATTGGTTTTGAGACAAACATAAGGATTGTTTGTTCTTGAAATCTAATTTTTTCATTTGATTTCCTAAAAAACAAGTTTTTTTCTCATAAATGATTTTTTTTCTTTGGAACAAACAAAATAATTGTTTGTTCTTGAGAGTATTTTCATTTTTTTAATAAATAAAAATCATTGTTTAGGCAAAGAAATTAATTCTTTGTTCTTAAAGAATTGTTGATTTTCTTTCTTCATTTTTTTCAAGCCTATTTTTCTTGGAATAAAATTCCAACATTTTCATATCTCAATTCTAATCTTGCAAACCAAAATAAGGAAATCAATAATCACTTTTACCTTCATCGAATCTGAAACTCTGAGGGTAAACATTCGGGGATCAATTTTCCACCTTTTTTTTTTTGTTCATATTTAATTTATTCATGTATATTTTTATTATCTTCATTTATTTATGTATTTTATTTATTTTATATTTGTTTTATTTAATATGTTTATATATTATTTTATTCTCGTTCCTGTGAATATTGATTTCTTTTAATTTTTAACATGTAATTAATTTATTTTGCTTTGATTTCTCATTATTTTTAACAGATAATTAATAAATTCATTTTAATTGATATTTTTACCATGTAAATGTTTTATATTAATTGTAATTATATTAATTAATCATGTTGTTCATTTAATCGTTTTCATCATTCTTTGATTCGTTCATTTTTATTATTCTTTTCTTTATTATTTTATATATTCATTGATTTGTTTATCTCCATTATGATTATCATCATGTTCATATTTTCCTGTATTAATCTATTAACATGTTTTATTTTATTTTAATCATTTCCTTTTATTTCCTTTTATCATTTATTATATTTGATTGATTTAATTACTAACATTATTTCATTGTGTTTTATTTTTATTTTACATCTTATTTTCCTACTTGAGAATTTTCGCGAGCACGCGAGGAGATCCAGAAGGCTCATTTGGGTTTAAATATTTATTTGCTTTATCTGTAATATTTTATTTATTTGGCTTTTTTTCATTTATTTTGCCATTTAATTTTCTTATAAAACTATTTATTTTAGGCCCGCTAGAAAGAAAATCACTAAACCATTTTTTACTAATTAATTTGGAATCTTTCCTAATAAAAATGGGACCAATGTCTCAGTTTTCTCCATCCAAAATCATCACATCAAAAATTGTTTTATAATAAAAATGCATGCGAGGACCAATGCCCTCAACGTTAATGAACATCCCGTTTTATGTATGGTTTGTACTTTATTTACAATGGGGGTTGTATTTTGCCCCTAGTTTTGTTGTAATTTATTTTCATATTCTTCATTTTTAATTCTGCTTTATTTACTGCTTTTCTTGAGTGGACAACCTGCGCTTTAATTAAATTGCATTAAAAATGAATGAGAAATGGGGTGAAACTCTAAATTCAAAACTCAATCATAAACTTAACCAAGGTATGAATAAATGGAAAGTCCCGAACCCACTCTAGTCTTAGGCTCAATGAGGTTAGAGGACCATCTCAATATTTCATTGGGATGCGGCCTCCAAAATATCTCTTGTTGCCCACCAAAAGGCCCAACTCGAATAATCCTAGGCTCCACGGGGTTAGAGGATCATTCCAATGTTCTATTGGGATGTGGTCTCCAAGATTCCTCTGGTTTGCCCAAAATGGATATATATGCGCCGTCTTAGACTCACTAAGGCTAGACGACCTTTGCTAATATTTTATTAGGTGGCGACTCCAAGAAACCTCCTTGTTGCCCAACATAAAAGCACTTGTAATTCGTTACAAGTTTTAATGAACCTCTCTCGAAAGCCCTAAAAGCGGGCTGTTCGGGGCGCCCCGGGGTCCGGCACGCGTCACAATGCTAGGTTTTTTTGTGAGTTTGATTTTGGAGCTTGTATATTTGGGTCATATTTGGGAATATATGCATGCATTAGCTTGAATTTCTTTTAATTTAGTCTAGTTAGGCAAATTCTTGAGGAATGTGATTCTTGAGGGCTGCAGCAGTGTCCCGATGCGGTCGAATATTTTTTAAAAGAATTTTTTAAATCTAACTAAAAACACAATAATTTTCAAACTCCATTTTTCAAATTTAATTTTTATTACATTTTTTATTATTTTTTTATTTTTTATTCTTAAAAGGTAAATTTAATAAAGAAATCATCACTTTTAACCTTTTTGCCTGTGAACAGGCATCTAATCATCATTGGGTAACTCTAATCTAGGTTGACTCAGGACTTGGTGTTTACAGTTGCGCCTAATTTTGGGGAAGCTAGTGCATAGGTGCCTAGGTGTGCCAAAATTCAAAGAAAAAAGGAAAGAGACACGTACTTGAGGCAGCTATCTTTCCGAACTGAGTGATGTTGTTGGGGTGGTTAGTTGCCAGCTTGTCAGCATGTTAATCTTTGCTACCGCAAGCTACTGTGATCGTGTACATCCTCGTTGAAGTGGTATTTACCGTCAGCGTGTAAGTCTTTGTTCAAGCGGTAGTGTCGCGGTTGTCCTAACATTCCGTGGAATGGTAGTGCCGCCATTATGCTAACCCTTGTTAGATGTGAAGCGGTAGTACCGTGATCGTGCTAACCCTCCGTGGAGTGGCAGTGCCGTTATCGTGCTAACCCTTCTGAAGTGGTAGTGCAGTGGTTGTGCTAACCTTCCGTAGAATGGTAGTGCTACCATCGTGCTAATCCTGCTTAGATGTGACGTGGCAGTTTCGTGATCGTGCTAACCATCAGTAGAATGGTAGTGCTGCCATCGTGCTAACCCTTCTGAAGTGGTAGTGCCGTGGTCGTGCTAACCTTCCTTAGAATGGTAGTGCCACCATCGTGCTAACCTTTCTAAGATGTGAAGCGGTACTGCCGTGATCGTGCTAGCCCTCCATGGAGTGGTAGTGCCATCATCGTGCTAACCCTTCTATAGTGGTAGTGTCGTGGTCGTGCTAACCTTTTATAGAATGGTAGTGCCGCCATCGTGCTAACCCTTCTGAGATGTGAAACGGTAGTGCCGTGATCGTGCTAACTTTCTGTAGAATGGTAGTGCCGCCATCGTGCTAACCCTTCTGAAGTGGTAGTGTCATGGTCGTGCTAACCTTCCGTAGAATGGTAGTGCCGCTATCGTGCTAACCTTTCGGAGATGTGAAGTGGTAGTGCCGGGGTGGTGTTAACCTTCCGTAGAATGGAAGTGCCGCCTGACGCGATCTCAGCAAGTGTACTGAATCGGCAAGTAATATAGTAGGCTAAAATTAAGACCCCGAGTTATCGTACCCAAGGGATTGTGTGTGTAAGTGAAGAAAATCAAATGTATGCCAAAGAATTCCCAAAAGTTTGAATTGATTTAGTAATCTATTGATAAAAAAAAATAAAAGAATTAAACATCTAAAAACAAGCAACAGAAATAATCAAATTAAATAACTGCAATAAATGGTAGAAATAAATTAATGGCAAAAATTAACAAGCAAAGAATTCAGAATAGAAAAACATTGCTCAAGTTCACTTATCCACCCCATACCCAAACATGAATGAAAACACATAAAGAAACATATACGAATGAAATCGGGATAACTCTCTTAACACAAGCGTCCCATTCCGGAGCAAGCTACTCTAATTGCATGACATCCCATTCTGGAGCAAGCCATACAACTAGCCTAAGCACGGGTCTAAAATCCTAAGTTTGATTTGCTTTCCCATTCCGAAGCCAAACAACCCAAAACCTAATTATTTCACTCCTCACTCCAATCTTAAACCATGAAAACCTGCACATCTAGATTCCCATTCCGGAGCAGTCCAAATGATACAGCAAACATGATAGAAAATCTGAAGATAATTGATCATGACATTCAATCATACAACTCAATAACCAATTAAGATACATGAATTAAATCATTCATCAAAACTGGAAATTAACTTGAAAATATACATCTCATGATTTGACAATAAGAACCAGTGAAATAAACCTTTCTTTCATATATTGAATATTAAAACATGTTCAGAATTCACATCAAGGGTAGGGGATTCAAAGATCCCCCAAACAACTAAAAGACTACTCACAATCCATTACAAAATCAAAAGAATAAAGGAAAGAATAAACCCAGAAATTCATTGAGGCGGAAATCCCGATTGAATCCTACGTTCTTCAATCTTCTTCTTTGGATCTTCAATGGAGAATTACTTTAAAATTCTGGAAACCCGAAATAAAAACTCTATTGAAATTAAGCTATGTGAATCTGATGAAATATTCTTGATTTCTAATTCAAAACTAAAGACAAAGAAATTGGAAACCTAAAATTCAGAATAGAAGAAAAGCTATGAAAATTGTTAAACTCCAACTAATATGAAAACTCCACTAAAAAATTCGGAACCCTGGCCAAACTGAAAAATACGTTTATATAGTGTCAGAGTGGTCACGGTGGTAATGAAATCCGTTGCCACGGTTAGGTGTCGAGAATGCCAATCTGCCTTTGCGCACAGGAGAGGGGTCACGGTGGCAATGAAATCCGTTGCCACTGTGAGGTCTTCAATTTTAGCTTCTGTCCAGGAAAAAATTATGTCACGGTGACAATGAAATTTGTTGCCACCGTGAGGTACGTACTGCACTGATTCTGCCTTGGTGATTTTCATGTCACGGTGACAACCAAATAGGTTGCCACCGTGAGGTGCTTCATACTTGCATTCTGTCCGATGGGTCTCTATGTCACGGTCACAATGAATTTTGTTGTGACCGTGACCCCTGTAAGTCAGCTCCTGTTTTAAATTCCTTTTTATGTCACGGTCACAACTAATTCTATTGTGACCGTGAGGTACCTAGAACCACACCTGTAAAGACAAATCAAACTCCATCAAAAAGCTATCTATAATGCATCAAAATTGCAATTTGACTAAGATTAGTAAAATTAACCTAAAGAAAACATAACATGAGAAAAAACACAACTAAACACCCAAAAATCATACGAAAACACTATCAAAACTAAGTACTATATTGAAGTTATCACCGCCATCATGCTAATCCTTCTGAAGTGGTAGTGCCGTGGTCGTGCTAACCTTTCGTAGAATGGTAGTGTCGCCATCGTGCTAACCCTTTTGAGATGTGAAGCGGTAGTACCATGGTCGTGCTAACCTTTCGTAGAATGGTAATGCCGCCATCGTGCTAACCCTTCTGAAGTGGTAGTGTCATGGTCGTGCTAACCTTCCATAGAATTGTAGTGCCGCCATCGTGCTAACCCTTCTGAGATGTGAAGTGGTGCCCCCTAAGAGCCCTTTAGTTGATTGCACCTTGAGAGGTCTTTGGTTGATTGTTGGATTGGTGTTTGATCTGATATCTTGACTGATGTCGTTACTCTGCTTTTGTCGGTGTCTGCATTGAATCTCTCTCACTGCAAAAATGGAAAACCAAATATGCAGGGAAAATAGTGAGCATGCAAGTGAAATGCATGGGTCATGCAAAAATGCAAGACGAGAATTCATCTAAGTGAGTTTGGAAGCGATAGCCGAGCTGGGATCAACTTGCTGTAGCTTTGGAATTGCTTTTGAATTTCATGCCTTTGGGGTTGTGAGGTTCTCATCTGATACCTGTAGTCATTTTTTTGAAGGTAGTGCATCCCTTGTGGATTTTCACGCTAGCTTTTCTTATCAAGAAATGCGTCCTTTGCGGATTTTCACATAATCCTGTGACTTATTTTTTCCTGGAATGGACCCAACCTAATCAAACGGCTTTTTTTTTCTTATTTTTTTATTAAAGGATAGACTACCTGTTTTCAGGTTTTCACCCTATCCCTTTGCCTAACTTTTGCTTAGAGCGCCAATTACGGTTTTCATCTCTAACAGTTTTTTTTTCTTTTTTTTCTTTTTTTTATTTGCAGATTGTAAAGGAGGCTAAAGCTATTGCCAAAAATCTTTCAAGTGCGATCGGCATGTACTTATATCTTAGATCATGGTTGTATGAGCTTAACACTTATGATGAAGGTGCTGTAGAATTTGTTTCATAATTGATAACAGGATGAGCCAGCTGAAAGACCCGAGTGATGAGAGTGGCAGAGGGTAGATAGTACAATGTGCTAGACAACTTTGAGTATGTAAAATGAACTGCTCTGATCATGTCAACATATTATGGCGTAAATGCACATGTTTTATTTTAATTTCATTACACAAGATCATTAATTGGCATTAATCTCAAAAACACAAAACCTCATCTAATCTCGGGATGGATCTTGAAAGCATCAAACTCTTGTTATTAATCAACCCTCTCGAGTTTTCATGATTGAAGATTTTCTCTTAGCCCTCCTTTTTCTCTTTTTTTTAGCCTTTGCCATGAACCCTCCTTCAGTCCATTGGTGTTGATTGAATTTGCTTTCATCTCCGTTAGCTGGGGAGGCTGCTCCTTCTGACGGTGGTTCTTTTTAGCATCAAAGTCTTGCTCTTGGCACTTGTGTAAACGGGCTGAGGTAGTGAGTTTCTTTGCTTGGATCTTGGCCATGAAAGCCTGTATCTTCCTTTTATTGGCTTTGGTGGCTCGATTTCTGAAGTAACCCTTAATGGTTGAGATGGAGTTGTATGTTGGCCTCAAATGGTTCAGGAAAAAACTATGGTTTGGGATAGGACTTTATTTTTTCTTTCTTTTTGCTTCTTTTTTTGGCTTTTTTTATTTTTTTATTTTTTGCCTTCTTTTTATTTTTTTTTTCTTATTTTGTTTTTTTTTTAAAGGTAATGAGCTATCCTCCTATGTTTGGTTATAAGGGTCCCTACTTTACTTATGTTGTTCTCGTATGATTAAAGGTCGGTCTTGATTGGCGTTGGGGTAAATATTTCAAATGATTGGGAGGAAAGGACTCCTAAGAGCTTGGTTCTAATGAGTTATATACTTCTTGCGAAGGCCTAAAGTTTCATTTGTCTAACTTCTAATATAGCCCTTTAATTAACGGAGTTTGATTTTGCTTGGCTGCACTGTATGAGCCCTAGATGTTGAGGAGGAAAAGGAATGAGTTGAAACTTTGCTCGTCGTCATGTTGGGATATTGAAGCAGCGATGTCCCAATAATGCCCTTGTCATTCCAGGTCCAGGCAAAGACTTTTTCATTTTCTTTTTTTCTTCTTTTTTTTTTACATTGTCTCTCATAATTTTCCTCTCTTCAAGAGTTATATCAGATTCTATCAAGATTTAAAGTTCCGAGATTAAATGCAGATGCATTAGTTAAATCAATGTCAAAAATTAATGTATCATGATTATGGGAAAAGAAATTATTAGAAACAGCATACAAATAAGCAAAATTGTTCATCTTATTGAAATAACCAATCATTACAAATATTATCATAAAAAAAAGATGGTTCTTGGAATAATAAAAAAGACTGAAAAAGAACATAATTTTCCTTGTTTTTATCTCCACCCTCTGTGACGCCCGTTCCCTAACGACAACTAGCTCAGCTAATCTTAGTTAGAGAAGGTCGCACACACACACAGAACACATGCGGAAACTGAATAATAAAATTTCATCACACACTATTTTAATTCATGC
Organism: Excoecaria cochinchinensis; assembly: GCA_947683425.1. Classification (NCBI taxonomy): domain Eukaryota; kingdom Viridiplantae; phylum Streptophyta; class Magnoliopsida; order Malpighiales; family Euphorbiaceae; genus Excoecaria; species Excoecaria cochinchinensis. The sequence continues at coordinate 11,139,595 of CANTUQ010000112.1, forward strand.
ATCACATGCCAACTACTATTAGTCACACGCCTTAGCTATTCACATGACACACATACATGTGGGAGGTTACATCCGTGATTACTACATTATTACATGCCTTTACATATTCAAAATACATATTAACCATATAAAACTTATACAAAAGTCCCAAATAACAAACCCCCAAACCTACACTATATACTTCCTATTGTTGACCGTACCAAAATGCGGGGGACGTCCTTCAGTCACCTCTCGTCCGTACCTGCACGGATTAGAGTAAATCCATGCTAAGCGATAACGCTTAGTGGGGAACTCATACATATAGCATATAATTTATCACACATCAGAATCATCATACAGAACATGCTAATAATCATGCCAGATCAACCATTACTGTATTCAATCATAAGGCATCAATTACTTATTCACATTTCCATACTTCCTTATATCACAGTCACTTCTGTTTATATTTAATTAACTTTTAGCCGATTAACCAATTAGCCTTTTTGCCACTTTGCCTGCAATTCAAAGACGCGGATAACGGGTATCGCATCGGTATCTCTCAGATACCAGTAATCTCATCGAGACTACTTTTTCACATTTAGCACCTTCTGGTGCTTCATATCATATTAGTACCTTCTGGTACTTTTCATCATTCCACATATAACACAATCCAGTAAGGATAATCGCATTGTGATTCCCATGGAATCAGACACATTTAACGCATGGGGCTGCAGCACTTGACCCTATAGGCATGCCTAACTATCCACTACTTGACTCGCAGGCTTAAGTTGTTAAACATTTATTCAGTTCACTTTTCACTTTACACATTGTATTAGCACACAGCCATATATTTCATTTGCATATTCACTATGCTTTCAAATTCAGTCTTCACATTCAATATTCACATAACTTATCACATTCAGAAGTCATCATAGTTGTATGCATTTGTAGATCACTTAACACATATACATTACTTACTCATGCCGTCCTTCATTTCAGCTTAAAGCCATGCCATTTGAATGACCAAACACATTAGGATTATATTGCCAAAACAGGGTGGGTCACGGTCACAATGGATTTCATTGTCACCGTGACATATTGAAGTCCAAAACAGAATGCAAATTGGGGACATGTCACGGTCACAACCAACTTCATTGTCACCGTGATGTGTTCCCAACTCTCGGCAGAATGCAACCTGAGGGTATGTCACGGTCACAATGAATCCCATTGCCACCGTGACATATTCTCACTTTGCAAAACAGAATGCTCCCTTGGGTACCTCACGGTCACAATGAAGTTCATTGTCACCGTGACATACCAAAATCCCTTAGGCAGAATTGAACTCAAGCATACCTCACGGTCACAATGGATTTCATTGTCACCGTGACCTATGCAAAAACACCATAACATGGTTATGTTTTTCAGTCCATTTCTTCCTTCTCGTTAAGACTTCAAATCTCATTCTCACTTTTGGCAATTAACCCAAATACATCAACCACACAATCAATAACACATACCTGATTTTCCCTTCTTGTTTGGCATTCAATAATAGTACAAATCATAATCACTTTCAAGCACTTTATCACAATCATATTGCTACTATACTTATACAATTTAGCATCACATAATTCATGCTCAACCTTCAATTTCACATATCATGCAATTCAGTTCAAAACCCTATTTAACCAACACTAATCACATATTCATACAGTTAGGGTTTGTTCCCAAACCTCGTCGCCTTAGCTCCTAATTACGACGGACGCTCGGCTCGCCGATTACAGCCTTTCCCTTATCCCTCTTCACTTCTTCAGCTAACAAAACAACACAGATGCTCAAGCTCAAACTCAAACCAATAATATCCCATCCAAACCAGCTCAACCAAGAAGAAAGAGTAGAAGATGAGAATATGCACTTATTCACTTACCTCTTAGGTTTACCCTCAATTCTTGATCCAATTAGCTATATGCACACAATTACCATTAGCCACTAAACCACTCTCTTATCCTCACTCACGGGAACAAGAAGAAAGCCAAAGCCAAAATACAGAAAATAGCTAGGTTACCAAATGAAACTCTTTCATCTTAACCCACACTTGCATGCAAAGGAAGAGGTGGCAACCTCTCAAGAAGCCACACGGAAACCACTTCCTCAAGTCTACCTCCACTTCCAATAAATCAAAGTTATTATATTCTTAATTAATCCTTCCATTAACTAATTAACTAGCCTTTAACTCATGCTTAGCACAAACATTCATAATTACCATTTAAATCCCTTAACTAAACTTCTTTCTTTCAATTAAGTCCAATCCTACACACACATGCCAAATTAGGTTAATTCTCTTAGGGTACAAATTCGGCAATGACAACTCTCCCCTCCTTAAAGAATTTCGTCCTCGAAATTCATACCTGAGTGGAATAGTTGTGGATGCTGTTCTCGCATAGCCGCTTCTGGTTCCCAAGTTGCTTCTTCAACACCATGGTGCTGCCAGAGTACTTTCACAAGTGGTATCTGCTTGTTCCGAAGTTGTCTGACTTCTTTTGCTAAGATCACTATTGGCTTTTCATCATAAGTGAAATCTGACTGCACTTCCACTTCTGGTATAGATAGTACATGGGAATCATCTGACCTATATCTTCTTAACATAGACACATGGAACACATCATGTAGCTTAGCCAAAGTCGGAGGCAAAGCCAGCCGATAAGCTACAAAACCTACTCTTTCAAGCACTTCATATGGCCCAATAAACCTTGGACTCAGCTTCCCCTTTTTACCAAATCGCAGTACCTTCCTCCAAGGAGACACTTTCAGAAACACTTTATCACCTACACTGAACTCAATATCTCTTCTCTTCAAATCAGCATACGACTTTTGTCTGTCACTTGCTGCCTTCAATCTTTGCTGTATGATTTTAGCTTTCTCTTCTGTATCACGAACCAAATATGGCCCTATGACTCTGCTTTCATTCAATTCTATCCAGCAAATCGGTGAACGACATTTCCTTCCATACAAAACTTCATACGGTGCCATACCAACACTGGTCTGATAACTGTTGTTATAAGCAAATTCCATAAGTGGAAGATACCTATCCCAACTCTTAGAGAAATCCAAAACACACGCTCGCATCAAATCTTCCAAAACCAGAATAATTCTTTCCGACTGTCCATCGGTTTGTGGATGGAAAGCAGTACTGAAATTCAATTTCGTACCCAACGCTGCCTGTAAACTCCTCCAAAATTTAGAAGTAAATCTGGGATCCCTATCAGAAACAATAGACAAAGGTATCCCATGCAATCGGACAATTTCCCTTCACTTCTCTGAGCAACTATTAACTCATCTTTCAGAACCGGTCTTGCTTTCAACTGTGCTAATAAAGCTCCATCTGCAGAAAACCTCCACTCAATCCGCTTTAACTGTAATGCTGAAATTGACTTCCTACTCAAAGCATCGGCCACTACGTTAGCTTTTCCCGGATGATAATCCACAATACAATCATAATCTTTAAACAACTCGAGCCACCTTCGCTGTCTCAGATTCAGTTCCTTCTGTGTAAGCAGATATTTCAAACTCTTGTGATCCGTGTAAATCCTACACTTCTCACCATACAGGTAATGTCGCCAAATCTTTAAAGCAAACACTACTGCAGCCAATTCCAAATCATGAGTCGGATAATTCTGCTCATGCGGTTTCAATTGCCTTGACGCATACGCTATCAGCTTCCCCTCTTGCATCAATACGCAACCCAATCCGACACCTGAAGCATCGGTATACAATACATACTCTTTACCAGTCATAGGCTGTGTAAGAATCGGTGCTTCTACTAACATCTTCCTTAACCGATCGAAACTTGTTTGACATCTTTCAGACCACTCATATTTCACTCCTTTACGTAGCAATCTTGTCAACGGTGAAGCTATTACTGAAAATCCTTTCACAAACCTTCTGTAGTATCCAGCCAACCCTAAGAAACTGCGAATTTCTAACACATTCTTAAGCGGTTTCCAATTCACAATTGCTTCTATCTTAGTTGGATCCACTTTAACTCCTTCAGATGAGATCACATGACCCAGAAATGATACCTCTTTGAGCCAGAACTCACACTTACTGAGTTTGGCAAACAGCTGATGTTCTTGCAAAGTCCGAAGTACAACTCTCAAATGCTGTTCATGTTCCTTTTCATTTCTTGAATATACCAAAATATCGTCTATGAACACAACCACAAACTGATCCAAGTACGGTCTGAACACCCGATTCATTAAATCCATGAATGCAGCTGGCGCATTGGTTAACCCGAATGGCATTACTAAAAATTCATAATGCCCATAACGAGTTCTAAACGCGGTCTTAGGTACATCTTCCATCTTCACTTGCAACTGATAATACCCTGAACGCAAGTCAATCTTTGAGAATACCCCGGCTCCCCTTAACTGATCAAACAAGTCTTCAATTCGAGGTAAAGGATACCTATTCTTTACTGTCACTTTATTCAACTGTCGATAATCAATACACATTCTCATTGTACCATCTTTCTTTTTAACAAACAACACTGGTGCTCCCCAAGGAGAAACACTAGGTCTAATAAAACCCCTGTTCAGTAATTCTTGCAACTGCTCCTTCAATTCCTTCAACTCAGTTGGAGCCATTCTATAGGGTGCCTTAGATACCGGTACAGTTCCTGGTACCACGTCAATTGATAACTCAACTTCTCCTATTGGTGGTACACCGCTCAATTCTTCAGGAAACACGTCAGGAAACTCTCTGACTATTGGTATCTCTTGCATCTTTACCTGTTCTCTCTTACTATCTAATACCAGGGCCAAATAAGCTTCACATCCTTTTCTCATACACCGACAGGCTTGCATAGCAGATATCACATTCACAAGAGGATTAGTGCACACTCCTCTCACTGTCGCTCTGTTACCCTTACCATCAGAGAGTATAACTATTTTCTTCTTACACTTAACATCCGCATCATACTTAGTTAACCAATCCATACCCAGAATCAAATCAAACTCATCAAACGGTAGTTCAATCAAATCCGCTGGAAACACACTACCTTGAACTTCTAATGTACAGTTTCGATACACTCTGTTTACATTAACATTACCTCCCAAAGGGCTAGACACACATATATCATATTTCAAACATTCAACTTTAGGCATCTTTTCACATATCTTTTTATCACATACATATGAATGAGTTGAACCAGGATCAATAAGTGCAAACATTTCCACACCACAAAGTAGAATAGTACCTGCTATCACCTCAGGCGCGTCCTGATCCTCTCGTGCCCTCATAGCATAAGCCCGCACTGGAGCCTCATCAGGTCTATCCACAATCTCAGAATCGACTGCACCTCTGGACTGACTACCTCTGCCACGTCCTCTTCCTCTTCCTCTGTTCGTAGAAGGCAAGTTTGAACCACCCCTACTCTGCTCTTGTTGATTTCCTGACATCTCATAGGTATTCGGGCAATTAGCAATGAAATGCTCAGTGCTTCCACATCTATAACAAGCACCCGACACTCTCCAGCATTCTCCTCTATGCCTCTTACCACAATGAGGACACTCATGAACCTCACTTCTATTACCAGATGTTCCTCTTCCAGAACCAGATGCTGAGGGAGCGCCTCGCTTCTTACCTCTCGCTGCAGAACTGAACCCTGATTCCGCAGGTGATGCCACATGAGAATCTCTTGATCTTTTCCCTGTCTGGGAACCACCTCTATTCGCATTCTTCCTTTGTCTCCATTCTCTTTGGGCTCCCAAAGTCCTTTCAGCTCTCAAAGCTGCTTGTACAATTCGATAGTAACTTATATTCTGCTCTGTTGTTAAAGAAATCAGCAAAGCTTTAATTTCCTCAATCAATCCATCCTCAAACTGTTGACATCGCAACACATCAGTTAACACACCTTTCGGCGCATATTTGCTTAAGCGACAGAATTCTGCTTCATACTCCGCCACTGTCATAGTCCTCTATCTCAAACTCAAGAACTTCTTCCAATTTGCCTCTCGATGTGCTTTAGTAATATACTTGTTCTTGAATTCTTTTTCAAAGAACTCCCAGTTTAATGGTTCAGGAAGCATCAGATTCTGCAGGACCAGCTTCAACCAATCATATTCAGGACCTTGGAGTAATGACTCCACACATTCAACCCACTGATCTGGAGGACATCGTATCTCCTTAAGAATCCTTTCCACCTTCTCAATCCAGTACTCTGCTTTTTCTGACTCATCTAACCTTGTTCCATGAAATTCCTCCAAACCATGCTTCCTCAAAGATTCTATTGGGGTCTTGGCACCATCATACGTTCCATCACTCTCGCCATATCTTGTGTCATTTTCATCATGGCTTCCATAGGCCCAAATGGAATCTCATTCCCATAGCCAACCGATCTAGACTGCCCAGACCCTGTCACCTCAGCTTCACGAGGATTCACACTTTCGGCAGATTCCTCACCGGTATGCCTTCCAGAATCCATCTTACTACACAGATTAAACAAGGACTTCCGCATTAGGTCAACAAACTATACACATCTTATCTACCCAATTCCCAGAAAAGACTCAACCTAGGCTCTGATACCACAACTTGTGACGCCCGTTCCCTAACGACAACTAGCTCAGCTAATCTTAGTTAGAGAAGGTCGCACACACACACAGAACACATGCGGAAACTGAATAATAAAATTTCATCACACACTATTTTAATTCATGCATCACATGCCAACTACTATTAGTCACACGCCTTAGCTATTCACATGACACACATACATGTGGGAGGTTACATCCGTGATTACTACATTATTACATGCCTTTACATATTCAAAATACATATTAACCATATAAAACTTATACAAAAGTCCCAAATAACAAACCCCCAAACCTACACTATATACTTCCTATTGTTGACCGTACCAAAATGCGGGGGACGTCCTTCAGTCACCTCTCTTCCGTACCTGCACGGATTAGAGTAAATCCATGCTAAGCGATAACGCTTAGTGGGGAACTCATACATATAGCATATAATTTATCACACATCAGAATCATCATACAGAACATGCTAATAATCATGCCAGATCAACCATTACTGTATTCAATCATAAGGCATCAATTACTTATTCACATTTCCATACTTCCTTATATCACAGTCACTTCTGTTTATATTTAATTAACTTTTAGCCGATTAACCAATTAGCCTTTTTGCCACTTTGCCTGCAATTCAAAGACGCGGATAACGGGTATCGCATCGGTATCTCTCAGATACCAGTAATCTCATCGAGACTACTTTTTCACATTTAGCACCTTCTGGTGCTTCATTTCATATTAGTACCTTCTGGTACTTTTCATCATTCCACATATAACACAATCCAGTAAGGATAATCGCATTGTGATTCCCATGGAATCAGACACATTTAACGCATGGGGCTGCAGCACTTGACCCTATAGGCATGCCTAACTATCCACTACTTGACTCGCAGGCTTAAGTTGTTAAACATTTATTCAGTTCACTTTTCACTTTACACATTGTATTAGCACACAGCCATACATTTCATTTGCATATTCACTATGCTTTCAAATTCAGTCTTCACATTCAATATTCACATAACTTATCACATTCAGAAGTCATCATAGTTGTATGCATTTGTAGATCACTTAACACATATACATTACTTACTCATGCCGTCCTTCATTTCAGCTTAAAGCCATGCCATTTGAATGACCAAACATATTAGGATTATATTGCCAAAACAGGGTGGGTCACGGTCACAATGGATTTCAATGTCACCGTGGCATATTGAAGTCCAAAACAGAATGCAAATTGGGGACATGTCACGGTCACAACCAACTTCATTGTCACCGTGATGTGTTCCCAAATCTCGGCAGAATGCAACCTGAGGGTATGTCATGGTCACAATGAATCCCATTGCCACCGTGACATATTCTCACTTTGCAAAACAGAATGCTCCCTTGGGTACCTCACGGTCACAATGAAGTTCATTGTCACCGTGACATACCAAAATCCCTTAGGCAGAATTGAACTCAAGCATACCTCACGGTCACAATGGATTTCATTGTCATCGTGACCTATGCATAAACACCATAACATGGTTATGTTTTTCAGTCCATTTCTTCCTTCTCGTTAAGACTTCAAATCTCATTCTCACTTTTGGCAATTAACCCAAATACATCAACCACACAATCAATAACACATACCTGATTTTCCCTTCTTGTTTGGCATTCAATAATAGTACAAATCATAATCACTTTCAAGCACTTTATCACAATCATATTGCTACTATACTCATACAATTTAGCATCACATAATTCATGCTCAACCTTCAATTTCACATATCATGCAATTCAGTTCAAAACCCTATTTAACCAACACTAATCACATATTCATACAGTTAGGGTTTGTTCCCAAACCTCGTCGCCTTAGCTCCTAATTACGACGGACGCTCGGCTCGCCGATTACAGCCTTTCCCTTATCCCTCTTCACTTCTTCAGCTAACAAAACAACACAGATGCTCAAGCTCAAACTCAAACCAATAATATCCCATCCAAACCAGCTCAACCAAGAAGAAAGAGTAGAAGATGAGAATATGCACTTATTCACTTACCTCTTAGGTTTACCCTCAATTCTTGATCCAATTAGCTATATGCACACAATTACCATTAGCCACTAAACCACTCTCTTATCCTCACTCACGGGAACAAGAAGAAAGCCAAAGCCAAAATACAGAAAATAGCTAGGTTACCAAATGAAACTCTTTCATCTTAACCCACACTTGCATGCAAAGGAAGAGGTGGCAACCTCTCAAGAAGCCACACGGAAACCACTTCCTCAAGTCTGCCTCCACTTCCAATAAATCAAAGTTATTATATTCTTAATTAATCCTTCCATTAACTAATTAACTAGCCTTTAACTCATGCTTAGCACAAACATTCATAATTACCATTTAAATCCCTTAACTAAACTTCTTTCTTTCAATTAAGTCCAATCCTACACACACATGCCAAATTAGGTTAATTCTCTTAGGGTACAAATCCGGCCATGACACCCTCACTAGTGGATTAATCTACCGCTGCCACGGGAATCCCTTCTTCACTTGTCTTCCAATTGGTGATAGCGATGTACTCAGCTCCATATAGCTCTTGCAAAATATGCCACTCGAGTAGACCATACCTGATCATATTCATGGTGGGGGGACTGCATTATAGCCTGCCTTTTTCTTCTTTTCTCTCTTCACAGGATCCGTGATCTGTTTGGTGTCAACAAGATCTTGGATCTTATTCCTCAAAGTTCAGCAATAATCTATTAGGTGCCCAGTGTGCTGACGGTAGGCGCAGTACTGGTCATCTCTGTGCCCTACCTGTCCCTGATTCATGGCTGGCCTAGGCATCAAAGGTCGTAGCTTGCCCTCTTTCATCAATCTCTCCAGTACCCAGGATAGAGAGCGGCCTAAGTTTGAGTAGTACCTCTGACCCTGTCTAACCTCAGTAGCTGCAACCTCGGCCGTCTTACCATTTTTATTATTACTGCTCCTGGCAACACCTCATTTATACCCTGACTGGTTCCCATAACCTTTCCCAATAAAGTTATTTTGGCTTGCTTTCTTTGTTAGGTAAGCCCCTTCAGCCTCTACAGTAATGTCTTTAAGTGACTCCCAATCTCTGAGCCCCTTAAAGCTGAGCGAGTCCCTCAAGTAAGGGCAGGAGGTCCTGATAAATAACCTGATCTGGTCAGTGATGTCAGGCTTTGTCTTCATCTCCATGACCTTATTCCTCCATCTAGTGAGGTATTCATGGAATGACTCATCACTTCTTTACTGTAAAAGTTCGAGGTCCTTTAAGGTGACCTGGATTCTGGTGCTGTAGTCCTACTGCTTTATAAACTCTTCGATTAAAAGGTCCCAGTCCTCCTTGGACTTCCTTTCCAACCCGTGGTACCAGTCTACTGCCGGACCCACCAGACTGAGGTAAAAATATTCCACCTTTTGTTTCTTGCTCAACCCTATGCCTTTTATTACCAGGGTATACTACTTAATGTGTGAAGATGGGTCTGAAGTACCATCAAACTTCGGCAGCTCAGGCATCTTAAACCTTTGGGGCAACAGCTCTTTATCACCCAGATCTTTATCTTCAAGGTTGATCCCCTTTCCAACTGATAATATGCGGGTGATCGCCTCAATCTGCTGTCTCATCCCTCTCGTAGCCTCATCCTCCACCCTGGGTGCTCTACCCCTTACAACTTGATGGACTATTGGCTCTTCGTCTTCCTCCTCTATCATGAGATCCTCATTGGAATTAGGGATCCTTTCCCTTCTTGGCTCAACAGGCACAATAGCTCTATGCTCATTGACAGGTTGACAGGCAGCAACTCCAATGAGGGGAGACTCCCCTCTAGCAAGTGGTTCGACTTGCCCCCGAGGAGGGATTACCGGTGGTTGTGGAGTGACAAGTAGCTGTGGAACAGGAGGATGAGCGATCCTGTCGGCCATGGCGCCCATCATATCTAACATCCTCCATTTAAAGTCCTCTAGTCTCCTAACAAGGTCTTGAGTGGTCAATGCCCCAATCTCTTCTGCCATCGTTGATTCTAGAGATGATTCACTGATCGATGACAGTGACTTAGAATCCCAATCAGACACTAATTTTGGCAACTCAAAGAGTAGATTTGTCCTTACTAGCCAACCGTAACCTCTAGTCCACTTCGATGAATCTATGATGGCTGGAAGATTTAAATTGTTAGAACAATGCATGAATGACATATACAATGCATGATCGTGTGTTATGCAACATTTAAAAGCACATACATGCAAATAGATCCTTCCAACCTTATTACTTCCAAACATGAGGTAATGCGGCCTCTTTCCTAGGTGGGCTTGATCCATGGGTTAACGGGAACCTAATGGACGCGTATGGTGCTCGGCGAAAAATTGACAGCATAACATTTCTTATCTAATGTGCATACATATGAATTTTGGCCTTTATGTATTTAAACATTTTAACTAAATTAAGATGGGCTCACCAGGGCATGAAAGCCTTTGATAAAAGACCATTTAATTTGGTTAATTTTGTTCAATATATAATGGCTCACATAGCAAGCATCGTATTAAGGTATGTTTCACCTAGGGGAAGTATCTATTGCCATTACATGAGCTTTGGTCAAAGGTGATGATACTTTAGGGCTATCCAAGCATGGTCCCTGCCAATGGGTCTATCTCATCACGAGCATAATGACCTATCGGGTCTCCATTTAATATACCATGATGGTACGAGGCTTGGGCTGGTGATTATCCTTAACACTTCCCTATATTGAGTGAACGTAGGGTTGTGTTTTAGGAACGCACCGGGGTAAGAATAGGGACCACACTAGCATAGTTCTAAGGTTCTAACGAAATGCAATGCAATTTGAAAAAAGGATAAAATTTTTAAATTAAAGCTCAATTATATGTTTTAACCAAAGTACTTTCGAAGCGAAGTTTCTTATGTCCCCAGCAGAGTCACCACTGTGATGCACGATGAACCCCGAGAGGCCTCGAAGACCCGCTTTTAGGGCGTTCGGGAGAGGTTCATAAAAAAAACTTGCAAGAGATTACAAGGGCATCTGTTTTGGGCAACAAGGAGATTTCTTGGAGTCGCCACCTAATAAAACATTAGGAAAGGTCGTCTAACCTCAATGAGCCTAAGACAATGCATATGCATCCATTTTGGGCAACCCAAAGATATTTTGAAGACCCCACCCCAATAGAACATTGGGATGGTCCTCTAACCTCGTGGAGCCTAGTACTATGCAAATTGGGCCTATTTTGGCAACAAGAGATATTTTGGAGAAATGACACATTGAAATGGTCCTCTAACCTTGTTGAGCCTAAGACCAGACATGGTTCGAGACTTCCTATTTATTCATACCTTGATTAAATTACAATTGAGTTTTGAATTTAAGATTTTGTCGCTTTTCTCATTCATTTTTAATGCCATAATTAGACCGCATATCAATCATATAATAAAGCGGTAAATAAAAGCAAGATTAAGATAAAGTAAATAGAAATACAATAAATTATAACAAAACTAGGGGCGGAATACAACCCCTAATGTAAATAAAATATAAATTATGCATAAAACGGGTTATTTATTAAGGATGAGGACATTGGTCCTCGCATGCATAGTTAAAAAAAAATAATTTTAATGTGATAATTTATTTGGATGAAAAAACTAGGACATTGGTCCCATTTTATTAAAAAAATCCAATTTATTTATAAAAATATTTTTGTGAGATTTTTAATTAAACGCGGATAAAATAAATGATTTTATTATTAATTATATGACAAATGAATTAAAAGACAAATAAAAGAAAAATATTAAAAACAATAAAAATGATAAGTCCTCGGATCTCCTCCTTCATTCGCATGGATGCTTAAACAAGGAAAAATAAAGATTTAAACTAAAAACAAACACAAATAAAATAATGTTAGTAATTAAATCAAGAAAATCCATTAAATACATGAAATAATAAAAAATAAATTAAAATAGATAAAAAAAGATGCATTATGAATGACAAATAAATAAATAATAAGATTGAAACAAATAAGTTAACATACTAATAGGTTAGTACATAAAAATATGAAATAATAATGATGATGATCATCATCATCATCATCATAATAGTAATAATAATAATAATAATAACACAACAATAATAATTAAAAATAATGATAATAAATAAAAGAAAATGAATAATCAAATAAATAAAAAAGTAACAAAGAAAAATGTCAAAAGGTTAAATCTATATCAAAGATAACATAAAATAAAAAAAAATAAACAATAAATATAAAAATCAACATAATTACTAATTAAATATGAACAAAAATTAATAAAAGAAAAATAAAATTAAGATATCGAGTCTAAAATGTTTACCCTCAAATTTCGAATTCGATAGAATAGAGAAGATGATCGATTTCCTTGTTTTAATTCACAAAATAGAACAAAAATAATAAAAATTGGAATTTTAACCAAAAGAAAATTTCTTAAAAAAATAATAGAAGAAAAGAAATTGATTCTCAAGAACAAATAATTATTTTCTCTATTTTAAGAAAATTATAATTGATAAAAAATACAAATCTCAAGAACAAAGAATGGTTTTATTTGTCTCAAGAAAAATTCTTGATTAGAAATTGGATTTTTAACCTTAAAAATTTTTTATTTTGGAAAAGGAAATAAGAAAATGTAGAGAGAATTCTTGGAGAAGAAGAAGAAAAGAAAAATGAAGAGTTTTTTTATCAAAAAAGAATTCCCCAATTCTCTTTCATCTTTTTCTATTTAAATGAATAAAAATAGAAAAAAACATTTGTGACACGCGCCGGGCCCCGCGTGCCGCCCGTACGACCGCCCGCTCGAGGGTGATCAGGGCATTTGTGGGTCCGTTGGCAACTTGCAATGAATTGAAAGTGCGTCTATTTTGGGCAACAAGGAGGTTTCATGGAGTCGCCGAAAGTTTCTCTCGCCTCGGAGAGCCTAAAACTGCGCTTATTATCCATTTTGGGCCAACCAAAGGGGTTTTGGAGGGTAAACCTCTCTCCCAAAGGAGCCTAGGATTAACGTTTAAGTCTCGTGACACAAGAGGTGTCTTGGAGGTTCCAATGAGTGATCGAAAAAACCTCTCGCCTCGTTGAGCCCAAAGACCAGAGCTGGGTTCGGGACTTCTCATCTATTTCTACGTTGATTATTTATGATTAAATTTTAAGCTCATAAATTCGCTCTCTTTCCATACGATGCAATTGAATTAAAAGCGCACTTTATTCACGTGTTAAAGCGATAGATAAATAAAAGAATATTAGGTCAAAGAATTACAATAACACTAGGAGCGGAATACAACTCCGATTTATAAATGTGCAATACATACATAAGACGGGAGATTACTTATTTTGAGGACTTTGGTCCTCGCATGCATTTATTATAAAAATGATTTTTTATTGTGGAAATTTTTCATTGGATGAAAAATAGGACATTGGGTCCTTAATTTTAGGAAAATCTCTCTTTATTAAATATAAAACATTCATCAATTTTTATATTTGGCGAGATACAAATAGGTATATTCATGTACATAAAATAATTAATAAATAAACAAATGAATGAAATAACTAAGAAGGATAGAAAACTAAACCGGACGGAATCCTCCGAACGTGGTAGATCACCCCTCGAGCTCAGAACAGTCCAAGAAAATCATATATGCTCAAAAAAGGTTAATGGGTGTTAATGTACAAAAAGCGCAATATAAATAAAGCTATAAGACTTGAGAGAGATAGAAAACAGAAAAAAGGTTTGAAAATATGGAGACAGAACCCAGGGACGGCCACTGCCGAGTGACCGACGGGCGTCGATCAAACCGACCAACGTATCCCGTCGCTCACTCGAGAGAAGGCATCTATGGGAGGGGTGACCGACGGGCGTCGGTGAAATGGATGACCCGTCGGTCACCGCTGTCTCTAAAAAAACGACAGCAAAACTATTTTCTTGAAGCAAAAACGGATTTTTACCACAAAACGAGATGAAAAGGATCAAAATAAAGAAAGATAAAAGCAAAAAGTCGAAAAAACAAGAATAAAAATAAAGATGAAGTAATACAGAGAAGAAGTCCGGAATATTTACCCTCAGATAATATTTTGGTTGGATTTTTGGTGTCGATTAAAGTCCCGCACGCTCAACGAGAAGACAAAATGAAAGGTCAAGAATGAGGAAAATAGATTATTTCCTTCTTGATCCTTCAAAAGATTGAACTTTGGAATCAAAATCTTAGGAAAACTAATTAGATTTAGCTCCTTTTTAATTATTTGATTCTTAAATTAAGAGAGATTTCTTAAGATTTGTGTTTGTTGGAAGAGAGAGAAAACAAGTGTTGATTTTGACAGAGTTTCCCCTTTAGAAATTTCTCTAACCCCTTTCTAGGTGGGAAATGAATGTTTTTATAGGCCAGGTTCAACCGATGGTCGTCAGTTCAATCCTACTGACACAAGGATTCAACCGTCGGGCCTGGAACTCTGACCAACGGGCGTCGGTTCAATCCTACTGACACAAGGATTCAACCGATGGGACTGCAACTCTGACCGACGGGCGTCGGAGAGGTTACGTGCTCCGTGAAATCAGGTTGCGTGCTCCAGAAAATTAGGTCCCTCCGACGGCCGTCGAAAAATCACATAGGCCGTCGGTGACTCGAATCTAGCGACGGTCTTGCCTTTGACAGATTGGCAGACCGCGGTGGAGAAAAATACATCTTTTGACCGGAAAATTCCCCGTTTCCTCCCTCTTTCCTATGAAGACTGAAAGAATACATTTCTCGTGAAGCAGGGGACCAATACCTCCGAATCTCAACCGTTTGTACGGACTCAAACGTTGATTCCTCATCGGGTAATCTCTAATCCAGACCGTCCCGGGACACGGTGCTTACAACATTATTTAAGGAAGAAAATAGAATTTTTATTGAAATTCCCTTAATTTGGGTTCAAAGAAGGGAATTAACACTAAAAATCCCAAAAAATATGGTGAAAATTAAAAAACAAATCAAGAAAAATCAGAAAAAAGGGAGAAAATAGTGTTTCGGCAGGCTGGGGGGCGACCGACGCCCATCGACGCGAGCGCTCGCCTAGCGTGCGGAGAGATGCCTCGCACGCGGGCGACGCTCCGGGCGCTAGTGCCCCGCAGCGGACCGACGCAACCCAATTTTTTTTCTTTTTTTTTTAAATTTTTAAATCTAACTAAAAACACAATAATTTTCAAACTACATTTTTCAAATTTAATTTTTAATAAATTTTTATTATTTTTTATTTTTTATTCTAAAAAGTAAATTTAACGAAGAAATCATCACTTTTAACCTTTTTGCCTGTGAACAGGCATCTAATCATCATTGGGTAACTCTGATCTAGACTGACTCAGGACCCGGTGTCTACACAACTCTCCCCTCCTTAAAGGAATTTCGTCCTCGAAATTCTTACCTGAACTGAACAATTGAGGATATTGAGCTCTCATCACCAATTCAGGTTCCCAAGTTGCCTCTTCCAAGTTGCGATGTCTCCATAACACCTCGACTAAGTGAATCTGCTTATTCCGAAGCTATCTAACATCCCATGCAAAAATAGCCTTAGGTTCTTCATTATACGAAAAATCTGGCTGAACTTGCACTTCCTGAACATATAACACATGAGATTCATCCAATGGGTATCTGCGAAGCATAGACACGTGTAACACATCATGCAGCTTGGCTAGCTCCGATGGCAAAGCCAACCAATAAGCAGCTGGTCCAATCCATTGCAAAATCTCATATGACCCAATAAACCTTGGACTTAGCTTCCCCTTTTTACCAAAATGAAGAACCTTCCTCCAAGGTGGCACTTTCAGGAAAAACTTATCGCCCACTTCATACTCAATATCTTTTCGTTTCAAGTTGGTGTAAGATCTTTGTCGGTCTCTTGTTGCCTTCAAATTCTGTTGAACCAATCTAATCTTCTCTTCGGTATCTCTAACCAAGCCCATACCTACTATGGAGCATTCACTTAATTTTGTCCAATAAACTGGGATCTTATACTTCCTGCCATTGAGAGCCTCATATGGAGCCATACCAATACTCAGCCGATGACTATTATTATACATGAACTCCATCAAAGAAACATATCTATCCCAACTTCCAGAAAAATCCAGTACATAACCCCGAAGCATATCCTCCAAAATCTAAATAACCCTTTCTGATAAGCCATCTGGGTGAGGATGAAAAGCTGTGCTGAAGCTCAGTCGAGTACCCAAAGCAGACTTTAATTATTTCCAAAAGTTTGATGTAAACCTGGGATCCTTATGTGATACAATCGACAAAGGAACTCCATGAAGCCAAACCACTTCATTCACATACAACTCCGCCAACTAATCCATAAGGAAATCAAGTCAAACTAGCAAGAAATGAGCCAACTTGGTAAGCCAATCGACTATTACCCGTATGGAATCGTGCTTCCTAGGTAAACCTAATTCAAAGTCCATCGTAACATTGTCCCACATCCACTGAGGAATAGGCAAAGGATTGAGCAACCCAGATGGAACTTGGTGCTCAGCCTTTACCTGCTGATAGTTTAGGCACTTAGAAACAAAGTCCACAACATCCCTTTTCATATCGGACCACCAATAAAACTGCTTCAGATCTTGGTACATTTTGTTACTTTTTGGATGCATTGTAAAAACCATAGTGTGTGCCCCTTGTAAAAGCTTTCTATTCAGTTTACTATCATTAGGCACGCACGAACGATTCCTAAAATAAAGCACCCCATCACTCACAGAATAATCAGTCTGAGCTCGACTCTTGACTACTTCCAAAGCACGCTGTAACTTAAGGTCATCCTTCTGAGCATCAACAAACAATTGCTTTAGACTTGGCCTTGCTTTCAACTAGGCAATCAGAGCTCCATTAGAAGCTATTCTCCACTTACCACGCTGCAATGCTAGAGCCGAAACGGACTTTCTGCTCAAAGCATCAAGAAGCACATTCGCTTTGCTCGGATGGTAGTCTAATATACAATCATAATACTTGAATAACTCCAACCACCGTTGTTGTCTTAAATTCAACTTTTTCTGAGTGAGGAGATACTTTAAACTCTTATGATCGGTAAAGATCCTACAGTTTCCCCTTATAGATAATGTCTCCATATCTTAAGAGCAAACACAACTGCCGCTAATTCCAAATCATGCAAGGGATAGTTCCGCTAATGAGGCTTTAACTGCCTAGATGCATACTCTATCACCTTCCTATCCTGCATTAGAACACAATCAAGGCCAATAACCAAAGCATCACTATACATAGTATACTATTTACCCGAAATGGGTTGAATAAGTATAGGAGCCTCGACTAACATACTCTTCAACTGATCAGTACTGGCTTGACACTTATCCGTCCATTCAAACTTAGTTCCCTTCTGAAGCAATTTCGTCAAAGGTGAAGCAATAACCAAAAATCTCTTAAGAAATCGCCTGTAATAGCCAGCTAACCCCAAGAAACTTCTCACTTCAGACACATTTCGGGGAGGCATCCAATTCACTATTGCCTCAATCTTTGATGGATCCACTCAGATACCTTTTGAGGAAATAATATGACCTAAAAAGGACACCTCTTTGAGACAAAAGTCACACTTACTAAGCTTTGCAAATAACTGATGATCTCTCAAAACCTATAGCACAATATGCAAATGCTTTTCATGTTCACGCTCATTCTTCGAATATACCAAAATGTCATTAATAAACACAACAATAAATCTGTTGAGATATGGACGAAATATCCTATTCATCAATTCCATAAAAAGCCGCTAGCGCATTCATCAACCCAAACGGCATCACTAAAAACTCATAGTTGCCATATCGCATCCTAAAAGCAGTCTTAACACCATCCACATCCTTCACTCGGAGCTGATAGTAACCAGACCGCAAGTTAATCTTAGAAAAGACTTCGTCTCCTCTTAATTGGTCAAACAAATCTTTTATCCTTAACATCGGATGCTTATTCTTCACCGTAACCTTATTGATCTGTCGATAGTCAATACATATACGCAAGGTACCATCCTTCTTCTGGACAAACAACACTGGAGCACTCCACCCCCCCAATGGAGAAATGCTGGGTCTAATAAAGCCTTTATCCAATAGCTCATATAATTGTTTCTTTAACTCTTTCAATTGTACAGGAACCATTCGATAAGGAGCTTTAGAAATGGGAGTAGTACCCAATAGAATCTCGATGGATAGCTCCACTTCTCTCTCTGGTGGTAACCCAGACAATTCTTTAGGAAACACATCCACAAACTCATTTACTACTGGAATATCTTCAATCTTTACTTGGTCACGTTTAGAATCCAATACCAAAGCAAAATAAGCCTCACCTTCTTTTCTCATAAACTGCCTAGCTTGCATGGCCTAAATCACATTACTCAAGGGACCAAATCCCATACCTCGTATAACAACAGAGGACTACCAGAACCTTGAAGCCCAACTATCTTCCGATGACAATCAACTACAGCCTGGTGCTTAGACAACCAGTCCATACCCAATCTCAGATCAAATTCATGGAAGGGTAAATCAATGAAATCGACTAGAAACTCTCTTCCTTGTACCCTCAAAGGATAGTCTTTATACACTCTATTCACATTGACACTGTGCCCTAAAGGATTGGTTATACATATCTCATAATCTAACTGATCAGCATTAGGCAAATTAGCACATATCTTTTTAGAACACAAATATGAGTGTGCGGAACCAGGGTCTATTAAAGCATGCATATCCATGTCAAATGGTAGAAACATACCAGCAATCACTTCAAATGCAGCTTGCTCATCCCAAGCCCTCATCGCATATGCTCTAGCTGATGCCACTGGAGGACGATCTACTATCTCAGAAGAAGCTCCATCTCTGGGCTGTCTGCCACGACCTCGCCCTCTTCCTCTACCACTACTGGCTTGAGGGGCATTAGATCCCGCTTAACTGACTTCTTGCTGCTCATGAGTATTTTCATTTAACTTGGGACAATGAGCCAGAAAATGCTCTGTGCTACTACATCAAAAACAACCTCCTGTCAACCATCGGCATTCGCCCTGATGGCATTTATTGCAATGCAAACACTCTGGCACAATATCACCTCTGCCACCCGAAGCACCTCTACCAGCACTAGACACTTGAGACAATGCCTGTCTCCTTCCTCTCATAGCAGGGCTATAAGTAGACTCATCTGGATAATTTACTTGAGAATTCCTCGGTCTCTTCCCTGAAAATGAGCCTCTCCTCGATCTCTTCCCCGAAAATGAGCCTCCACAAGAGGAATTCCTCTTTTGAGCCCTTTTTCTTAAAATAGTCTCAGAGTGTTCCACTCGCATTGCCGCTTGTACAATCTGATAATAACTAACCATTGGAGAAGACATCAAGGAAATCAACATAGCCTTAAGGGACTCATTTAGGCCCGCCTCAAAATGCTGACAACGGAACTCTTCAGAAAGAATACCCGATGGTGCATACTTGCTAAGTTTACTAAATTCCTTCTCATAATCTTCCACAGACAGGGCTTTCTTCTTAAGTTTCAGAAACTGTGCCCATCTTGCTTCCTTATACGCCTTGGTCACATACTTGTTGTGAAACTCTCACTCGTAAAACTCCCAAGTAACTGGGTCCGATAACTGTGGGTGTCTTAAAACCATTTTCCACCAAATGTAAGCGAAACCTTGCAAGAGTGACACAACACACTCCACTTCCCTATCCAGGGGACACCGAAGCTCTTCTAATACCCTTCTGACTTTCTTAATCCATAACTCTGCTTTATCGGACTTATCTAAACTCGTCCCATAAAAATCCTCAGCACCAAACTTCCACATACTCTCAATCAGAGCTCTCAGCGTCGTTACCCTTTCCAAAACTCTAGCCATGTCTTGCAATATCTTAAGCATAGCCTCAAAAGGCATGGCTGGAGCCTCAGGTAACACCCTTGCTGGCGGAGTAGGACCCGAGACTGACGGATCTTACTTTCGAGGATTTGGAATTTCAGTTGACCCCTCAAGAGATCCATGCTCGGAAGCCATTCTAACTACAAAACACAAAGACATCCGCATCAGGCCAACATAATTCTAAATGCATCTCTATTCTACAGTCACCCAGAAATGCCTAAACTTATGCTTTGATACCAATAAATTTGTAACATCCTTTACCTATACGTAGGAAAGCTCACCCTCCGTAGAGAAATGAGGGACCCTATAGGTGAAGGTTGCTACCACACAAAACATAGCATGCAGAGAACATTCAATATAACCCATGCGTAGACATACATACATATATTCATGACACGACCTCAGCAAGTATACTGAATCGACAAGTAATATAAGGGAGTAAAATTAAGACTCCGAGTTATCGTACCCAAGGGACTGTGTGCACAAGTAATGAAAATCAAATGTATGCTAAAGAATTCCCAATTGTTTGAATTAATTAAATTAACTACTGATTAAAAACAAAGGATTTAAATAACCAAAATAAACAAACAGAAATAATTAAATTAAACTAACAGCAACAATTGCAATAAACTAAATGACGGAAAAATTAACAAGATAAGAATTCAGAATTAAACAAACGTTGCTCAGGTTCACTCATCCACCCCATACCCAGATGTGAACAAAATTAATCCAAGAATTATTTATGAAAGAATTCGGGATAACCCTCTTAACCCAGGCTTCCCAAACGGAGTCAGCCACTCAAATTATATGACATCCCAAAACGGAGTCAGCCACATAATCAGCCTATGCACGGGTCTAAAATCCTAAGTTTGGTTTACTTTCCCAATACGGAGTCAAATAACCCAAAACTTAATTATTTCACTCACCATTCGAGTCTTAAATCACAAAATCCTGCAATTCTAGATTCCCAATCGGAGTCGTCCAAAAGACACAGCAAAAATGATAAAAACTGAATATAGATAACTATGGTATTCAATCCATACAACTCAATAACCAACAAAGATAATGAAATAATCATTCATCAAAACTGGAAATTAACTTGATAAAATAAATTCCATAAATCAATAATAAATACCAGTGAAATAAACCATTCAATCATATTTAAATTCAATGTTGTTCAGAATTCACATCATGGGTAGGAGATTCAGAGATCCCCAAACAACTAAAAACTACTCACAATCCATTACAAAATCAAAAGGAAAGAGGAAAGAATAAACCCAGAAATTCATTGAGGTGTAGATCCCGTTGAACCCTTAGTTTCTCAATCTCCTTCTTCAAATCTTCAATGGAGAAAATCTGGAAATTTTCTGAATGTAAAAAAAACTCCTCTTGAAACTAAAACTAGGTATTTCTAATGTAAAAACTCTTGAATTGCAAAATCCAATCTCAAGATAAAATCCGAAATCTTAATTAAGAACAACTGAAAAACTATCCCGAAAATCTATCTCTAAAACCCTAACTCGAAAAATAGATTTTTTTCTCGCCGCCCCTCAAAATCAGAAACTACTCTTTTTAAATCGCGAGGGGTCACGGTGGTAACCATATTAGTTGCCACCGTGAGGTGTTGAGAAGGTGAATCTGGATTGCGTGTGGGATAGGGGTCACGGTGGTAACCAGATTATGTTGCCACCGTGACCTGCTCAACTTTTTGCTTCTGTCCTGCATTTCCTATGTCACGGTGGCAACCACATTACCTTGCCACCGTGAGGTAATTTCTCACTCGATTCTGCCTTGGGGCGCACTAGGTCACGGTGGTGATAACATTGGTTACCACCGTGACCCATAACAGGTCTGCATACTGCCCAATGAATACACATGTCACGGTGGTGAGTACTTTGGTTACCACCATGACCTATGTTACTCCTGCATTCTGCTCTAACTCCTTTGCATGTCACGGTGGTGACCAAAGTCATCACCACCGTGAGGTACCTAAAAAAAACTGCACTAAATTAAACTTAATCAAAAACTAACAAAAATTATATAAAAACTCAAATTTTATTAAAATTAACATAATTAATCTAAAATGAGCATAACACGATAATAAACACTACTAAACACCATAAATCATACGAAAACACTACCAAATCTAAACACTAAATTGAAGTTATCAATTCACATAAAAGAACCGAGGTTCAAAAAATTCTCTTTCATTCATAAATAAAATGTTTACATGGTGGAGTTCAATACAATATCCTCTATACTTATATACAAAACGGAGTCTTATAAAAATTTCATAACCGAACAACTTACAAGGATTACATAATTACAATACCAAAAGCTTACATCAGTACAATTACAAAACCTAGAACTAAACAAAAGCCTGTCCTATTGTTTTGGCCTTGGCTGCTGCAAATTTGTCCTCCCAAAATCTCCTATTTCTTCCACACCTACACAGATGAAACACCCATGCTAATTCCAATGGCTTAGTGGGGAAAAGAAGAGATGAATGAGCACTCACAGTGGCCGTCAATGTAATCCACATTCACATGGCACAAGCATATAACTTAAGTATTATAAGCCAACCATAAATCCATTCATCAATAAAAGCATTACTCATACATTCCATATAATATCATCCATGAATTCACATCATTTTTGTTAGGGCTAAATTCACAAATGTATAGTTTACCAATTATAGAACTTAAGATATCATTCCCACGAAGAATGTAGAATGATTATTACTCACTATTACTACTTGATTTTAATCTTGTTTACAACATTCAAAATTTTTTGAGTGTGAAGCTAAACTATTAGTGGAATGCTAAAATAAACTAAACTTAATTAGTAATGACAAAAGAAGACAAGTAGGATTCATAATGATGAGATTGTAATTAATGGAACTTGAAGAAATTATTCTTGCAAATTAATGTACCCTTGTCATGCATGCCAAGTTGATTAATATTCCAATTCATTCTCTCGACATGAATTAGAGTGCCTAAAACATACATTTATAATTCTAACTCCAAACTCTCGTTAATGAACTAATTAATTAATCATGCATATTTCAGGATTAATTAATAACCTATAAAAATCATCTAACATTCTAATCTTTCAAGAAATGCTTTAATGATGAAATTATATTAGCTTTAAGTAGGAATCTATCTCTCAACTAAATTCTTACTTATTATGGTCATTCATTAAATTCTAATAGAAAATTCTACAAACAAGAAAACTAAATTGATATAAATAATAAAATATAACATTTAAGATTTAAGTTCTTAAAACATCATTAAAATTTACAAAGAAGTAAATGTTAGAAGTTAGAAGAAGGAGATCTCTCAACCCTTTTTTCTCTTCAAAAAAATATGTAATCTTCTTCTTTGCTTGTTGCCTTCTTCTCAAATCATTAAAATGAACTTAACAATTTACAACTTCAGAAAATGTTCTCTCAAAAACTTCCAGAAAATCTTAAGTTAAATTCTCCATCCCTTTTCTTTACAACTGAATTTTATATATATTTCTTCCAAAACTTATGTCCCTTAAAATGCCTCTTCAAAAGAGTTATAAAGCTTGGTAAAAATGTTTGATTCTACAAATGACCCTTCAAAATAACTGCCCAACGGTCATCACTGCCGCACTCGAGACAGCTATCGTGCTTGCGATAGAACATGGATCTTTCTTTGCTGACTTTTCCACTGGCGTTGACTCGTTTCTTCTTCCTTGCTTTGTCGACCTCGCGACTTCCTTTGCGCCCATGACTGAGCGTAGCTCTTTCTTGCTTATCACTTCCTCCTTCTCTTCCTTTCCTCTTACTTGCTTCATACGTCACGCTCGCGACAGTATACTCTTTTTAGCTCATATTGAAACATCTTTCTCCTTTGTTGTCCCATTTTCTCCTACACAATACAACATACAAAAAAATAAAAAATACATTGTTTCAAAAGCAAATTAAATCAAAATAAAACATTTTACATTCATTAGAAGCAAATTAAATCAAAACAAAACATACTTCTAATCATGCTAATAACATTTTACATTCATTAGAAGCAATTAATAAACAAAATTGAACAATTAAACACATCCATATTTCTAGCCCCTAAAATCAATAGAACCCTATAAATTCTTCCAACTTCTCATACACAATTTCACTTCCAAATTCTACTCAAATTTAAAAAAACCCAACTCAATCATGCATACAAACATGCTTAATTCCTCAAATTTTTAAAAATTCATATCAATTATTCAAAAGCAAGATTCACACAAATAACACAATTTCCCAAACCTTATCTCCTAAGCTCCTCAACAATCAATTGGCTGAAGTCTCGCCAACTTTCTCTTTCCCTTTTGCCTCTCTAGCTGGAATCTCTAAACAAATCAACCCAATAGCACCAAATGCTCAAATCCCAACACGTAACCATCAAATAAAACAGGGAGAAAAAGAGGAGAAGAAGAAGAAGAAAACTAAACACTTACTTGAATAACCCTTGAATTACCAACACACACCAAGAATTATAGCAATTGTGGAAAGAAGATGAGCAAAGAGGAGAATAAGAGAGGCTGCGTGAGAGAGAGGGAAAATGGGAGATGGAGAAAGGCAAAACTGCTTTGTTGCTCTCTTACACATTCTCTCTCCCTTGTTCAAAAGCCAATTCTTATCTCCTACTTCCCTCTCCTCCACATGTCACTAATCTATGGTGATTTTTGGCAATTCATTCTCCTAGTCCTTCTTTTCTTCTCAACTCTTAATTAAGCCACATAATTAAAAGCTAAAACATAATTATACCCTTCTAAACCTATTAAAACATGCAATTTACTCCCTAGCCACTACAAGAAATTTTACTTTTTGTGACAAATTTTTTAATGACGGATAAATTTCGTCACTAATTATAATTTACAACGACGAATTTTTAAATCGTCACCATACTATTTATTACTGTGATAAAATTATCTTGCGTCATTTTATGTTTTAATTTTCGTCACTAATAGATTAATTTTGTGACAAAAAATATATTTCGTTATGGTTTCTTTAGGAGAAAAAATTTTCCACCTTTTTTTTGGAGGGAAAAACATTTAATGACAAAATAATAACTTATTACAACATATAAAATCATCACAAAATATTTATTTTTTGTGACGAATTATTTTTGTTAAAATTAAATAAATTAATGGTAATAAAATTATTTCGTCACAAATAAGATATCGATATAAAAAAAATTCTAATTATTTTTTTCAAAAAATTTTATTTTAAAAAGTAATTTTATATATGACGAATAAATTTGTCATAAAAAATGAATATATTGTGATGATTTATAGTTTCATCACCTTTGATATGGAGGGAAAAATTTTAACCTTTTTCTTTTAGTGGGAAAAAATATAATGAAAAAAATAACTATTTGTGACACATAAATTCGTAATGAAATACTTATTTTTTGTGCCATGAATTATATGTGTCAAAATTTAATGAATTAGTGACAATAAAATTATTTCGTCACAATAATTTTTTATGAAAAATAAATGTCACAAAAAAAGGAATATATTATGATGAAATACAATTTCGTCACCAATACAATTAATTTATGATAATAATAATTTTCTGCAACAGTTGGTTGTAATGCTAATATATGACAAATAAATTATGTCAGAAATTTTTGACAAAAATCAGTCCATCCTCTGTGTCAGAACGACGTCATTTTGCCCACAAGGAATTGCCAAAATGCAGACTCTTTTCTTTTTTTCTTTCTTTCTTTCTTTCTCTCTTTCCTTATTCGCGGTTCCATCTGCTTCGTGAGTCCTCCCCCACTTGCACTTCGTCTTTTCTGTCTCCTCTTCCTATAATGCTCTAAAAATTTTAATATTGCGAATAATATTTTGGTAAACTGAAAAGTTATTGAATGTTAAATTTTTTTACCTGAAATAGAAAAATATTAATTTTCATTAAGGAGTTAAGTTATAAATAAATAACCGAAGCTAAAAGTTCCATAATTAAAAATAAAGCATAAAATTTAAATGGATGTAAGAATAATAAATTGCAATCATTTATAAAATAAAGGACATAAAATAAAATTTGGCTTGAGTAAATTTGTGAATTAATATGGCTTGAGATGCCCATAGAGGACTTAGGGGTTATTAATGGGGGATAGGAGTTTGATATTTTTCTTGTAATATATGAAATAAATGTGGTATAATGCTAAAAAAAAATGAAGTTATTTGTTGAATTAGCGAAATTGAAATCAGAAGGGGGACTAGAGAAGTATACGGGTTATAAGTGATTGATTAAGCAAACCAGAAAAATAACAATAACTTGAGGGTTCTGTTTTGGTATTCTAATATAAAAAGAATTTAGGATAATAAATTATTGATTTAGATGTGAAGAAAAGTTAAGAGAAAACTTATATGTTTCGTGTTCCTGAACTTTTCTAGGAATTGCTTGACTTTGTCACTTGTATAAATTAAAACAAGAAGCGAACTGTGAGTTTATTGGCATATGATAAGGTCCAAAGTGAATATTTATAAGTGTATGCTGATATTCTTGATAAATAGGAGCTGTTTGTGTAATAAATTCAAGAAAATATATGTATGAACATATATTGCACTAATTTGATCAATTAGGGGGCTGTTCATGTAACTAATTAAAATAGTATTATTAACAGCTATTAACTAGCCTAATTCTCATTAAAATTGAAAGTATTTAGTTAGTGTAATGTGTGTAAATTTGAAACTAATTTAAAGTAAGTATTCTATTATTTTTTTTTCTCAATTTGGATGTTTTATGTTTGATTGGGGCAAAATTGCAAATATGATTCTAGAACAGTTGGATTTGAGCAGTAATTAGAAGTAGAAGTTTCTAAATTTAAATGAATGCATTTAAATATGAGTAACTGTGTGTAGCATGAATTTACACGAGATAAATTACTCAATGTGATAAACTTGATTTTTAATAAAGAAGTAATTCACTTGATTATGAAAAGTTTGTATTTGGCTCCAAGATATAATTTTTGGCTGCATTTAAATTTTTGAGTATAGATATTGGAAATGTTTGTTTGTTAATAGCATTTAAGAATATAAAAATATGCCAAATTAGATGTAGTTAGAAAAATAGTTATTGGAATGTGAAATTGGAAATCGATAATAAATTTCTTATGCATTTTAACATTTATCTATATTAGTGAGCCGTTTAATGTGAATGTTTAAGAAAGTAAATTATGCTATGAAACTTGAAGTTATTAGTATAGGCTAATGTGATATGAGTTTAAGCTAATTTGATAACTAGTGTCTATATTCGTATTAATTTTATAAGGATGACATGCTACTCTTATCTCTTATTTCTTGAAATGCTGTTGGAACCGAATTGAATCATTACGAAATGTTTGGATATGATACTTGTTAGTGTTACCTTGATTTGACTTGGAAAGCTTGAGGAGCAATTAACATATATGTAGCACTTAAATTCTTGATTACGGAGCATGTGTGCTGCTACCTACTGAGGATTTCTGGAATATTTGTTGTATATAAGTCTGTAGTGAAGAGATTTGAATAGTGTGGCTGAATTTTGTTAATGTTTTTGGTTTGTCTATTCTGGAATTTTGAGGCAAATTTGATGAGCTGTTGATATGTGATAAAAACTAGGAAATTTGGTTAATTAATTATGTAAACACATAAGTTTGGGTTGGAAGGAAAGCATGAGTATGAGTTATAGATTTATACGACCTGGTTTTTAGCTTTGAACCAAGTTAATGTATTAGAAAGTTTCAGTAATATTTAATCTTTGATTTTTGGTTGCAACTTATTAAAAATGGTTTGAGTATAATGCCCTATATTACCATTTTTATCAAGTGAAGATATTATTTGTAGTTTAAATTCTTGAATTATACTGAAATGTAAATAAAACGAAGCTAATTGTAAATTTGGAATTGTGTTATATGCATTGTTCAGCCAAGAGTATTGAGAAGAGTCATTGTGAATATTATGTTAAACAGTATGAAAGTTAAGTTGTTGCTTTTGTTTGAAATAAGGATGCGTATTAAAAAATTGAGTAATTGATTTGAAGAGATTGCCTATAATTATGGAATGCGCTACAGTTTAATTCATAATATTTAATTTATTTTTTTTGAGTAGTTGTTATAATGTGAAGTTCTTTACTGATGTGAAATAAGCTTGCATTGTAAGGGTTCAGCGAGTTGAATTCCACTATCCATAAACTGCTTGACATTTTAAAAGCAAACGGGATGAATGTCGATTGAATTCTCTAATGTAAGTTTTATATACTTGTGCATTTATTTTTGCTATGTCCAATGACATGAAAATAGTTAAAAATATTTGAAAATATTTGAAAGTGGATGATATAAGTATAATATAATATATGGCGTGTGTGAGATTGGATCTAAATCAGAGGTTGGGCAAACTTGTGTTGGAGTTTGAATTGAAGCGGGGTGAATGAATATATGATTATTTGAAGTGTAAAGATTTTATTTTTTACAGGGGGATAGGCAATATTATAGGGGAAATTATGCCGAAATTTCGGTAGAATTAAGTGACATATTTATATTTTGATTGAATAAATAGCAAAACTAAATAGCTATATATGGGGCAGATGGGTATAGTGAAAGGATAAAAAAAAAAATAATTACCCGGATTTCGCAACAATTTTAAGAGTAGTTTAAGACAATCAAGTAATCGTGCAGTATTGTTGGAACCGTAGTGTGTGTATAGATTAAGGGTGTTACATGATTGAGTTTTTTTATCTAATATATGATTTTTTTTTTGTAGGAACAAGATGCAAATTTTGAAGTTTCAACAGGTTTTATTTCTGGATTAGGATGCAAATTTAATTTTTTGCATTAGGTAGTATGTTTTTATTTAATTAATCTTTTATTTGAATAAATACATTATATTAGATTTTCTTTAGAAATTTAATTGATTGTATAACATTAAATTTAAAATGTGTCATTTTTAATACAACGCATATATGACAAGTATATTTTTCATAATTTGTCGACTTGTTAGTTCATAAATGATGATATAATGTTTACAATTACAATATTAATATTGTAATAAAAAATATAATTTACTGACAATAAAAAATTGTCACTAAAACTTTTTTTTTTTTGACAATTATTTTTGTCCGTATATATGTCACTAATTTGTAAAATAATATGACGATTTATATTCATCATTAATATACATTAATTTAATGACAAAATCATTTTTCGTCACTTAAAGTATTAGATTTAATGACGATATTAAATATTTTATGACGAAAATTATATTTATTTTTGACGATAATTACGTAACCAATACTTAATGGTTTTAACTAGAAGCAGAGTTTCATCATTAAAAATATTTAATTTCGTGACGAATTTTAAATTTGTCATAAAAAATGCCAATCTTTTGTGACGATAAATAATATAATGTGATGAAAGATAATTTTATTTATGACATAATTTTTGTCATGAAAAGTAAGAAATAAAGATGACGATAATCATTTTCGTCACAAAAATACACATAAGACTTCTAAAAAGAATACCAAATTGCTCATAACTACTAGGGTACAAATTGGGTCCTTACACAGGGTTTTAAGGAGGCTTTTAATCAGGGTTACCCGATGAAGATTATGTTGCTCCAAAATAACTAGAGAATAGAAGCACGAGGCTCTCTTTACTGACTTTGTGTTTTTGAAAGGAATTTTTTTTTTAAAGAAGAAAAAAAAGAGGGATTAAGTAACTAATAAAAATATATGTAACTTTATAGGATAATTCTGAAGGGAAATTAAAATAAACCAAAAATAAATTAAAATAAGAGGATAAAAAGAGGAAAAATAAAGGAAGAAAAATTAGGCAAAAGATTGAAGAGAGAAACCTACCTAAAGAAGGGCATGAAAGAGATAGAACAGGGAACATAAAAAGGAAAAAATCCTAAGAAAAAAGGGGAGAGACTGGATCTTGAGCAAAAGAGTGAAGAAGAGGTAGAGAGCATGAAAGAGAGAGACCTAAAGGATAGCAAGAAATAAAAGAAAAAGAAACACACAGTAAACCACACACACACAGAGCAAAATACAAAACAAAAAAATTACTTCTCTATTTTCCAACAAGAAATCGAGAGAAAGAGCAAGGAGAAAAGGGATTAATGTAACACCCCTTACCCGTACGTAGTAAACTACCACGACAGGTGAAGGATGTTACCCCACAAGATACAGAGCTAAGCACACAAATTTTAGAAACAAATTACAGAACTATCAAATCAGAACTATAAAGTTCTTCAAAACATAATACTTTCTCATATAGTAAACTTAACATAATTTTTAATCTCTTTACTTCACATATACATATTATAACTGACTTTACAGCTCCCAAAGCTAGTTTCATGACATAAATGATTACATAACCAATACAAAATCGGTACAAAAACTCCTACTAACTTGTTGGCCTTGACTAAAGCAGGATGTCTTTCAAAACACTTCTCTTCCAAACCTGCACAGATAAGATATCCATGCTAAGCATAAAGTTCAGTGGGGAAAACATGACATGGATGACCAATCATAATGATCGTCAGGAATTACACACAATTAATAATTCACAGTAAAATTGTATCCAATTTACTTGAACATAACAACTCTTGGTATTAGTTGTTCACATCAATTCTTACACAAGGATTGCATAAAATTGAGCAAATATGCACATGCTTATACAATTTAAAGGTCATATAATAACAAATGTCATATTATCTATTTAGTATGTCCATTTCCTAATTATCTATGGCCCTATATACTTGTTAATGCAAATCATGTACAATTTCACATAGTTATACCTTTTTTAGGTTCAATTATTCATACCCTTAACATACTGATCAAAACCCAATGGCTAACCATCTCTTTATTAACTTTCAAAACATCAGAGAATTATACATGCACAACAGATTACCTAAATATTTATTCATTTATATTTCATATTATTTCCTTAATATTCTTTCGTTCACTTGTGGCCTACATTCCCAAGGGGAAAAAATAGAAAGGAACTCATACGTACCTGAGGGTACTATCACATAAAACGCATAGGGATCCAATCGAGACCCAAAAACATATATAGGTACATAAAGGATAAGCTCGGAATAATGCATCTATCACATGCATATAAAATTCTTAACTTCATATTTCTTATTACTAATTTTATATTCTTCTATTCATATAAGGCCTGTATTTTTTTCAAAGTGGTGGATAACAAAAAGAAACGTATAAGTACTTGAAGGTACACTCATTTTTGTAACATGTGGGTGATCTACCGTGATCCAAAAACATTTAAGGACCCAAATCGGGATCCAGAAACACATAAGGAACCCAAATGGGATCCAGTCTTGATCCAAATGGCCATCATAACATGTAGGCTACAACACTCAAAGGTCCCTATAAGCATGTGTAGACACCGGGTCCAAAGGTGGTCCAGGATCATAATTACCCGATGATGAAAATAATACCTGCTCACAGGCAAATGTGTCGAAAATGATATTTTACTGAGACCCTCATTATTTTTAAATAAATAAAAATAGACAGATAAATGTATATATAAAAAACATTATTATAAAAAATTAAATTAAATTAAATTAAAAAAAAAGAGGAGAAGAATTTGAAAAAAAAAATGGAAATTGAAAACGTGAAAACATGGGAAATTAAAGTGCAAATGGCCTTTAGTGGCCGCATGTGGGGGCTTTCCACATGTGGGATTTCCGCATGAGGCTACATGTGGGAGCTTTCCACATGCGGCACATGTGGGATGGCCGCATGTGGGGGCTTCCCACATGCGGCCTCCATACCGCATCTTCCCTGTGTGCTGTCGTTTTCCCTGTATTTTTTTTTAGCCAAAATTCAGACTGCTATTTCTATTTTTTTCATGTGTTTATGTTATTTTTGAAGAAAGAGAATTAAAAGGTTTCTTTGTCCATTTTCTATTTTGGGACAATATAGGGAAACAAAATGGGACTTGCTTTCATTTGGGGGGGGGGGGGGGGGGGGGGCGTTGGTTCAAAACGAAAAAAAGGGATTTCTTCTCTTAAGCAAAGAGGCAGCCGAAAGTTTTTTATTTTTGGAAAAAATTTCAAAAAAGTTTTCACTATTTATTTTTCTTTTCTTCTTCTCTCTATAAAATTTTTCACTCCTGGTTTAATTTGAGCAAGGAAAATTATTTTCTCAAGTTTTTTGTTTGTTTAAAACTTAGATTTTATTAAAGTTTTTCTGTGTTTATCACCACAAAAATCGACAAGGGGACGGATCAAGACACCATTTTTTTCGATCTATAAACTCTGAGGGTAAATATTTTTGGAACCTTTCTCATTTAATTTTATTTTTTTGCTAATTTATTGTTAATATTTTATTTTTCGTCATCATCATCATTTTTATTTACTTCTAGCATTCTTTTCTATGCGATTATTGTTACTATTGATACATTATTTATTGTTTTGACTTGATTTCCTGGTGATTCCCGTTGCCATCATCCTTCTCACTATTATTATTATTATTATTATTACTATTATGATTCTTATTGCTATTATTTTTACTATTGTGAATATACTTGCTTGTTGTGTTATTCTGCCATTGCTCTTCCCTGTTGCCTCCATCATTGCCATATTATTATTATTATTATTATTATTATTATTATTATTATTATTATTATTATTATTATTATTATTATTATTATTATTATTATTATTATTATTATTATTATTATTATTATCATCATTATTATTTTGCTGTTATTATTATTATTATTATTATTATTATTATTATTATCATCATTACATTGTTGCATTATTATCATTATTACTGTGATATATTATTGTCATTACTGTTATCTTATTTATTTATTATAAGTATTATTTCATGCTTATCTTATTCTATTATTTTTATTATTATTATGATTTTTGTTTGTGTTATTTTTACTGTTATTGTAATTATTGTTTTTATTATTATATTTATTATTATTATTATTTTTGTTGTGTTGTAATATTATTATTATTATTATTGTTATTGCTATTATTTTGACATTGTTTTTTTATTATTATTATTCCTAGGCTTTTGCATTACCCCCTTTTTATTTACTTTGAGCGTGAATTATTTGCATATTAAATTAGTATGTCTTATATTTATTTGGCATTCTTTTGATTAATTGTTTAGAATTATTACTAATATCTTTTAATGTTATTTTTTGTTTGGGGATTTAAATGTGAATTTTCTTTCGTGAGTGTTCTTGTGACCACACGGAGGGGTCACTACGCGTAGGAGACCGCATTGCTTGGGTGAGATCTTTCCTACCCCCTTGTTGTTTGTGTTTATTTATAAACAAAATGGTTTTATTTTATGCACGTATAGGATAAAGAGTCACTGAAAATGCTTCATAAATAAATTGGGATTTTATTAATAAAATTGGGACCAATATCCCTCATTTTAGCTAAGGAATGTAAAATGTCATAATAAAACGAAGAGTTGAATTTTTTTCAAAATGGGATCACTCATCCTGCCTTTTCAAACTAGCAATCGAATAACCCTTCGATTCCCTTTTAAATGAGAGTGAAGGAACCAATGTTCCTAAACCAAACGAATGTGCCGATTTATGTATGTTTTTCTTATGTTTGATTTTGTTTGTTTGTTTAAATTTATGTTCATACATTTTTGGCCCTTGTAATTAATTTTGGGGCAATATTATTCAGTTTTCATTTGGGATTGTATTACGTCTCAATTTACATTTTTAATCTTCTTTCATTTGGGTTGTATTCCACCCCAATTTCTCTTGTAATTGTGTGCTTGACGTGTTTATTACTTTCCTTTATCGCTTTATTTTACTGCTTTCTTTACAGTCTTTTATTTATCGCTTTCATGATGCTTGCGATGCGCTCTTAATTAAATGCATTAATCATGTGAGAGAAGAGGTAAAATTTTAGGAAATTAAAAACTCATTTATAGTTAACGAAAACATAAATAAGAGTGAAGTCCCGAACACCAATCTCTGGTTTAGACCAATAGAGGTTAGAGACCTTTCCTAATTTCTTATAAATTGGGTGGCGACTCCAAAATACCTCAAAGGTGCCTAAAGGCATCGTGATGCTAGATGATCCTTTTCCATATTCTATTGGGAAGGAGGCTTTTAAAATGTCTCATGGTGCCCAAGATCAAAAAAACGTGAATCAATCTCTTGAGCCCTAAAAGTGGGTCTCGCCTAAGAGGGCCTTTGCTAGGTTCGGAGCGCGTCACAGTGGCGACTCCACTTGTGATACTTCGTGACTTTGCTCTGAAAGTGTTTTGGTTAAAATGTATAGTTGAGTTTTTAAAACCTAAAATTTTATCTCTTTTCAAAAATTGCATTGCATTTTAGAGCCTTAGAATTATGTTAGTTGGTCCCCTATCTTACCCCGATGCATTCCCGAAGCACGACGCTACTTTCACTCATTGAAGGGAAGTGTTAAGGATAATCACCAGCCCAAGCTTAGTACCTTTTGGTATATCAAATGGAGACCCAATTGGTCGTTATGCTCGTGATGAGCTAGACCCATTGGCAGGGACCATGCTTGGGTGGCCCCAAAGTAACATCACCTTGACCAAAGCTCTTGTAATGCCAAATAGAAACTTCCACTAGGTGACATATTCCTTAATACGATGCTTGTGGTGTGGGCCATTGTATATTAGACAAAATCAAGCGAATTAGGTGGTTTTCTATCAAGGGCTTTCATGCCTCGATAAGCCCATATTAATGAGAATAAATTGTGCAAACACATAGTGGCGAAAACTCATACGAATGCACATCAGATAAAAGGTGTTATGCTGCCGGTATTTTGTCATGCACTTCGCACATTCATAGGGTCCCCTGTTGACCCATGGACTAAGCCCACCTAGGAAAGAGACCGCACTACCTCGTGTGTGGTAGAAATAAGGTTGGAAGGATCTATTTGCTTGCATGTGATTGTGGATGCTGCACCAACACGACCATTCATCTTTAATGCCATTCATGCATCACGCTAACAAATTGAGTTTTACAGCCATCATAGATTCATTCGGGTGGTCTAAGGATCCTGGTGGAAGGCTAATCAGGAATCTAGTAGCTGAGCTACCGGGTTTAGCGCTTGCATCGGTGTAAGCACCGTGTCCCGGAGCGGTCCGGATCAGAGGTTACCCTATGATGAGATCAGCGTCCGAGCCTGTATAAAAGGGCTGGATTTGGAGGTTTTAGTCCCACGTTCCACGAGAAATGAGGCTTTTTACCATTCCTGGGCAGAGGGGGAGAAAACAGAGGTTTTTTTCGAGTCAAAAAGCTTTTTGTCCTCCACAGACGGCCAGCCCGTCTGTGAAGTCAGCCCGTCGCTTCGAGTCACCGACGGCTTGTGGTATTTTCCGACGCCCGTCGAAAAATCACCGCCCCTGTCAGAACGCCGCCTGGTTTCCCGGAGCAAGCAATCCTTCCGATGCCCGTCGGTGGATATGGCAGGGCCGTCAGACGAATCCTTGTGTCAGAAGGATTCTTTCGACACCCGCCCCCATACACCGATGCCCGTCGGTCATGTCTTGCTATAAAAGCTCCGAATTTTCATTTTAAAAGGGTTGGAAAAATTTTAAAAGGAGGAAAATCTGCCCAATTTCAAGAAAATTTTCTCTCTCTTCCAACAAAACACATTTTCTAAGGAAATCTATTTAACCAAGGATCAAATCAGTCAAAAGGAACTAAAAGCTAATTAGTTTTCTTTAGATTTTGACTCCAAAATCGATTTTCTGAGGGGTTGAAGAAGAAATATCTCATTTTCTTTCTTTAATCTTTCATCTTTGCTTCTCGTGGAACGCGCGGGGCTCTAACCAACACAAGAATCTCACCCGAAGCTATTATCTGAGGGTAAATATTCCGGATCCTTTCTCTATTTCACCTCATATTTATTCTCATTTTGTGGAATTTTTGGGTATCTATCTTTATTTTCTTTTATTTTTTGACTCTCTCATCTCCTTTTGGGATAAAATCCACTTTTCTTGACTTTGAAAAGGTTTCTCTCCATTCTGTCTTTTTCGGAGACAGTGGTGACCGACGGGTCATCTTTATCACCGACGCCCATCGGTCACACACCTACAGACGCCCCTCTTTGAGTGACAAACGGGCATATCGAATACCCTAACCGACGCCCGTCTGTCAACCAAGGAAGGCCGGTGGGTTCTGTCTCCATCTTCTTAAATCGTTTTTCATCTCTTCCAAGTTTTTTGACGTCTTATATGTTAATTTTATGTATATTAACATCTCTTAACTTCCTATGAGTGTATTGATCCTCTTGGATGATCTCGAGCTTGAGCGGCTGCCCACAATGTTTGGAGGACTTCATCGGGTTTAGTTTCCTAATCCTCCTAATTATTTTCTTCATTTATTATTCATTGATTATTTTATGTATACGAATATACTCCTTTCATATCCCGTTAATGTATAAGAATGACTCAACGTTTTATATTCAATAAAATGAGGTTTACACAAAAGCAAGGGTCCAATGCCCTATTTTTATCCAATAAAGATCATCACAAATAAAGATCCCTAATTTTAATAATGATGCATGCGAGGACCAAAGTCCTCAAAATGAGCAATGCCCCGATTTATGCATGCTTCGCACATTTACGAAAGGGAGTTGTATTCCGCTCCTTGTATTATTGTAATCCATTGCTCTCATTATCTATTTGATCATTTATCGCTTTCAAGATGTGAATAAGTGCGCCTTTTAATCAATTGCATAGTGTGGAGAGAGAGCGAATTAATGATATTAAAATTTGATCATAAAATAATTGAGGTAGAAATAGATGAGAAATCCCGGACCCAGCTCTGGTCTTTGGGCTCAAGAGGTTAGAGGTCATCCTTCAAGATACTTCTTGAGTCACGAGGCTTTAGCGCTAATCCTAGGCTCCTTAGGGTGAGGATTTCACCTTCCATGATCCCTCTGGCTGGCCCAAAATGGATACCAAGCGCAGTCTTAGGCTCTCCGAGGCGAGAGTAACTTTCCCAATGTTCTATTGGGTGGCAACTCCATGATACCTCCTTGTTGCCCAACATAGACGCACTTGAGATTCATTCGCAAGCTGCCAACGGACCCAAAAATGCCCCGATCGCCCACGTGAGGGCGGCGCTCGGGATCCGGCGCGCGTCACAATCGGGTTCAGATTAATTGGGATAGGAATTTAGACTCTTATTCGAAAAAATCCTCTGGGTCAGTAATGGCAGACTTACCGTAAGACACAGGCGCTTTGACAATCCAAGATTTGGACAAAATATTTGAGGACTTTGAAAGGAAGATGCTGGCCTTGATGGGGAATCTTGTCGCCCAGATGGCACCAAATGCTGAACAACCATCTATCGCTCCGAATATGGAGCAGGTTGAAACACCTATTGTGGGGGAGACTCCCATAGCAACTGCTACTATACAATAACCAATTATAGAGCCTAGAGCGGTGGCACCAGTAGAACAGAGAAGGGCGAGCATTTCGGATCCGAGGGATGACTTCATAGAGGAAGAGGAGGATGAGTTGATAACCCCTCAAGCTATGAGGTGTAGAGTCCCTAAAGTAAAGGATGGTGTGGTAAGGAAGATGGAGGAAAAGATTGAGGCTATCACACGCCTACTGTCCACAGGGAAGGGGATCAGCCCCGAAGATATAGATCTGGGTGAGGAAGAGCTGCTGCCCTAAAGGTTCAAAATATCGAATTTGCTAAAATTCGATAGCACCTAGGACCCTTCGACACACATCAAGCAGTATGCCCTGATCATGAAGGGCACAGGGCTTACAAAGAAGAAAAAGGTGGAGTAATTCTGCCTTAGTCTGACGGGGCCAATAATTGACTGGTACCACGGGTTGGATAGGAGATCAAAGGAAGACTGGGATCTACTAACGGGATAGTTTATGAGGCAGTACGACTATACCACCCGAATGGAAGTGACACTGAAAGACCTCGAGCTACTGCAGCAGAAGTTCGGTGAGTATTTTAATGATTACCTTACTCGATGGAGGAATCGAGTTATGGAGATGAAGAGGAAACCTGACACCTCGGATCAAATCAGATTGTTCATCAGGAACACGAGCCCGTATTTAAGGGAAGGGCTTAAGATGAAAGGGCTCAAGGATTGGGAATCCTTGAAAGATATCACTATAAAAGCCGAAGCAGAATATCTAGCAAGGAAGGCCAACAATGATAATTTCACTCGGAAGAACTATGGGCCTCAAGCAGGAGGAAAGTTGGGTGGCACCGGAAGCAGCAGCAACCGAGTGGGCAAAATGACGGAAGTTTTAGCCATCGATGTGAGCTAGAGGTAGTACTTGAATTTGGGAAGCTCGTTATCTTGGGTTTTAGAGAGACTGATGAAAGAAGGAAAGCTCCAGCCATTGCCAGCCAGGCCGGCTAAGAACCATAGCCTGCCAAACCATAGGAGGGATCAGTATTGTGCATTTCACTAGCACACTAGCCATCTCACTGACTACCGCAGAACTTTGAGGGATAGAGTCCAAGACCTTATTGACAGTAAATAGATTTTTGACCCCGAGAAGAGGGAAAAGAAAAAGAAGGCTGGGTATAATACTGTTCCTCCGCCCGTTTTTATGATAGGTTCTAGCCTGCCAGAGTGGTATGTGCTAAGGGACCTATATGGCAATGACATGTGGCCGTTATTTGTCCCGAGCAGGGGGTTAGTGAAGAGGAACCTTAAGTTGGCATGATAGAGTGCTGGGATTCAACTAGTGATAGCGAGGCCGAAGAAGTCAAAGAGCCGAAGGATTTGTGGAACTCCGGGGATGAAAAGGAGGTACAAGAGGTGCAAGCTGTGACCTAGAGCAGTAGGGTAATTCCAAAGGAAGAGAGGCCTCCAGATCCAATGCTTATACTTGCAGGAAAGGAGCTCGAGGAGGATGGGCTAATGAAATAATTGAAGAAAACAACAGCTCATATATCCATTTGGGATTTACTGAGACAATCTCCATCACATAAGCAGAAGTTAGTAGAAGCCTTATGTGAGTCCACTGTTGCCACCACTATCTCACTATTTGAGTTACTGGATTTAGTTAAAGGGAGCTTGGGAGAAAATGTGGTTTATTCTGATGCAGATTTACAACCTGAGGACCGCAAGCACAATCGCCCATTGTACATCAAGGCACAGATTAATGGCAAGCATACCACCTGTGTGATGGTTGATGACGGCTCTTCCATAAATGTATGCCCTTTGGTGGCACTTCCAACTTTTGGTTTGAATGAAAACATGTTGAGCAAATCCGACCTAACCATCACCGCTTATGACAATTCAATGAGGCAAGTTGCCGGGACTTTCAAGGCGCAGGTGAGAACCGGGCCGGTTGAGACAGAAACTGAATTTATTATCCTACCTATCCCAACCATCTTCGTAGTGCTACTAGGAAGGCCATGGTTTCATAAGCTTGGAGGGGTTCCGTTTACCCTCCACCAAATGATTAAGATCCCATATGAGGGCCAGGTTATTACAATCAAGGCAGCCAGCGATAATCAAGTATGAGTCCTCGAAATTTCCAATCAACCTTTCAGTGTGTTCCATGTGACCATGGTGAATTAAGAGTATGGTCTGGTAGGGAGCTCTCGGGTTGTCAATATGATGAAGAGAATGAATTTCCTC
Organism: Excoecaria cochinchinensis; assembly: GCA_947683425.1. NCBI lineage: Eukaryota > Viridiplantae > Streptophyta > Magnoliopsida > Malpighiales > Euphorbiaceae > Excoecaria > Excoecaria cochinchinensis. The sequence goes on from CANTUQ010000112.1 coordinate 11,179,652, forward strand.
CCAGGGGCTGGTTTGGGCAAAGAATCGTAAGGGCCTCAGACACCTATCGGCACAAGGGGGCAAAAGGACAGAAGAGGTTTGGGTTACACCACCGAAGCCAAGAAGAACAAACTCGAGGGGAAGCCTATAGGGATCCCGCACATTTTAGAGAGCTTTGTGCCGGCTACATCAACATGTGCCTATTGTGGAGAAACCGAGCCACAGTGGATTGGCGGCAAGATCACCTCAGGTTTTAAGATCTTCAACGACATTTTTGACTGGTCTAGCGAAATGGTTAAATCAGTAGAAGGCTTCTAGGATGAAGAGGTCTTCAACCAAAGTTTGTCTTGGGATCGAGAAGTTCCTCAAGAGATCGTTACTAACAGTCTGCTAGCCACTCGGGTGAAAGGCAAAGGAAAAGTGGAAGATGAGGTAGTGGTGCCAGAATTTGAGAACCTGAAGATCGCGGAGAACCAAGGCAGCAGGCCATCAACTTCAATGCCGGCATCAGTGCAAGATGTTAATGATAGTTTTTCTGATGTACTTTTTATCCCTGAACTATTTGACAATTATGCTTGTAACTCTGAATTTGTCAATGAGATGAATGACTTTGCTTACTTGTGCGATGTTTCTCATGATTTCATTATGAATGATCACAAACATGAATCATTTATATTTGACATTAACTCAACTAATACTACCTCATTTAATCTCGGAACTTTGGAAAATCCAAAGGAAATCTTGATAGCATCCGATGTAACTCCTAAAGAGAGGATAAAATTTGAGAGAATTTTGACAAAATATGAGAAAGTCTTTGCCTGGACCTATGAAGACATGCCAGGGATCGACCAAGAAGTCATCAAACATGCCATTCCTACCTATCCAGAATGCAGGCCAGCTAAGCAAAAGCTCAGGAGGCTAAGACCAGAGTGGGCAGAAAAGGTAAAGGAAGAGGTGCACAAGCAGATTGAAGCTAAGTTCTTGATAGAGGTTTAGTATCCAACATGGTTAGCCAACATCGTTCCAGTAGCCAAAAAGGATGAAAAGGTTCGAGTATGTGTCGACTATCGAGACCTAAATAAAGCTTGTCCAAAAGATGACTTTCCTTTGCCCCACATTGATGTGCTAGTTGATAGTACGGTTGCTTGCATGATGTACAGTTTCATGCATCGGTATGCGGGGTATAACTAAATCCTCAATAAGGTCATGGATCGGATCAAGACGACCTTTATCACTGAGTGGGGTACATTTGCCTACCGGGTTATGCCCTTTGGGTTAAAGAATGCCGGAGAAACATACCAAAGGATGGCTACTAAGATCCTTGACGATTTGATCCACAAAAAGGTGGAAGTGTACGTTAATGATATGATGATCAAGTCGGCTACTCGAGAGGGGCATTTCGAGGCCTTGGAGATTGGCAAATACAACCTTTGCCTCAACCCCAAGAAATGCATTTTCGGAGTTACCTCGGGTAAGCTGTTAGGCCACATGGTGAGTCAGAGGGGGATTGAAGTAGACCCCGATAAGGTCGGAGCAAATAGGGAGATGCCTATACCTCGGAAGAGAAGTCAGGAGTTTTTTGGGAAAACTGCAGTACATCAACAGGTTCATTTCTAAGCTTGATTCGGTATGCGAACCAATTTTCAAGCTGCTTAAGAAGAATCAACCAGTTTGGTGGAATGATGATTGCTAGAAAGCATTTGATATCATCGAGGAATACCTTCTGCATCCCCCAATTCTGTGGTCACCACAGTCGATTAAGTTACTGATCCTTTACCTAGCCATAGAGGAAAATTCAGTGGGCACTATGATGGCTCAAGAGGATGAATTCAAGGTTGAATTTGCGGTTTACTACATCAGTAAGAAATTCCTTCCTTACGAAGCCAAATATGTTGAAGTGGAAAAGATTTGTCTAGCAGTAATCTTGGCTAAGAAGAAACTGAGACATTACTTCCATTCTTATAAAGTGCAGGTGGTCGCCAAACAAAACCCTCTTCTCTACCTTCAGGAGGCACCCTCCTTACTAGGAAAAATGGGGAGGTGGCTGATATTACAACAAGAATTTAATGTGGAGTACATCACTAGAAAGACCATTAAGGGTTGGGCAGTTGAAGAGTTCCCAGCCGACCATCCGGTAGAAGGTGACCAATTTGGGTATGAATTCCCAGACGAGGACGTGGCAGCATCATAGTGCAGAAGTTGCAGATGTACTTTGATGGAGCAGTGAATAGCAAGGGGGCCAGAGCGGGAGTGATTTTAGTAACCCCAGAGGGTGAGAAGCTCCCCTTAGCTAAGAAATTGAGATTTAGAATCACCAATAACGAAGCTGAGTACGAAGCCTGCATCTTCGGGTTGGAAGCACTCTCAGCGGTGTGGGCAAAAGTAGTAGAGGTCTTCGGAGACTCATCCTTGGTAATCCATCAGGTCAGGGGTGAATGGTCCATCAAGGAAGAGTGACTATTACCCTACGTAAGGTGTTTAAAGGAATTAAGTGGTCAGTTTGAAATTTGCACTTTTAACTATGTGCCCTGAGATGAGAACCAATTAGCGAATGCTCTAGCCACTCTGGTGTCTATGTGGGATAACCCAGAAGGGATAGCCATGAACCCTGTACTCATTTCTAGTTCAGACAAGCCATACTTTAAAACTGAGCAGGTCGGGGACGTTGAGGCCACTGACCAAAAGTTATGGTACTACAATGTCCAGAATTATTTGGAAAAGCCAGTATTCCCAGAAGAGGCCACTGAAAAGGACCAAAGGATGATTCGCAAACTGTCCACCAAGTTCATCAGTGTAGATGGTGTGCTGTACAAGAGGCAAGCTGATGGCATACAACTAAGGTGCTTGGATGAAAAGGAAGCCAAGAGGGTTATGGAGGAAACCCATGCAGGGGTCTGTGGAGCCCATATGAATGGTCTAGCTCTGGCAAAGAAAATCATGCAACAGGTTCTTCTAGCTGACAATGGACACAGATTGTTCTAAGTATGTGAAGCAGTGTCAACTATGCCATCAGTATGCCAATCTAAGACACTTGCCAGTTTCAGAGTTATGCAACCTTACATCTCCATGGCCAATCGCAGCTTGGGGCGTTGACATCATAGGTGAAATACATCCGACAGCCTCTAACGGCCATAGATTTATCGTTGTAGCTATTGATTACTTCACTAAATGGGTAGAAGTTGAATACTTCAAGAAGCTAGGTGCCCGAGAAATGGCCAGATTCATCAAACGACATCTGATCTGTAGGTACGGACTCCCACATCAAATCGTGTTGGATAACAGGGTACAGTTCCAAGCTGAAACCAAGCAGATGCACAAGAAGTATGCCATCCAACACCATAAGTCTTCCCCTTACCGACTGCAGGCTAACGGGGCAGTCGAAGCAGCTAATAAGAACATCAAGAGGATACTGGCTAAGATGGTGCAAACCTATAAAGATTGGGCCGAGAAACTGCCATTTGCACTGTGGGGCTATAGGACCACTGCCAGAACTTCTACGGGAGCTACGCCTTTCTCCTTGGTTTATGGGACAGAAGTAGTTCTACCGGTGGAAATCGAACTCCAATCCTTGAGGGTGGTAACGGAAGCCAAGCTACCAGAAGCAGAATGGGCTCAACAGCAGCTACTACAGTTGAATCTATTTGACGAAGATAGGATGCGGGCATACTACTACAACCAGGTTTAGTAAAAGAGACTGGCTCGATCATTCGGGAAAAAAGTCAAGAAACACCCCCTGAAGGAAGGGGATTTAGTCTTCAAGCAGATGAGGCCAGGGGTTCTAGACTTTCGAGGCAAGTTTAGACCGACTTGGGAAGGACCCGTTGTTCTGAAGAAGCTTTTGTTTAAAGGAGCCGCAATCCTAACAGATAGCGATGGAAACAAATTCAGGGAGCCGGTCAATGTTGACAGATTAAAAAGGTTCCATGGCTAAAGGCTTATAAGCGAAATTTTGAAAGAAAATGTTCAATCAAGAAAACCCGAGAGGGCTGATTGATAACAGAAGTTTTTGATGCTTTCAAGATCTATCTCGAGATCAGGTGTGGTCTAGTGTTTTGAGCCTAATGTTAAATAATGATCATGTGTAATGAAATAACACAAAAGCATGTACATGTATGCATTTATACGCTCAGAGTAATTCTTTTCATTCAATGAATGTCAATAGTTTCTTTTGAAAGGATAATACATCGTTTCCCATTGAATGAGCACATTTTATCCATTGTTGCTATGGCCGACGAGGAGCTTTATACGTGTCACCTAAAAAAATAAATGTAAAGGCCGTTAGAGATGAAAATCGTAACTAACGCTCTAAGCAAAAGTTAGGGTAAAGGGCAGGGCAAAAATCTGGAAACAGGTGGTCTGTCCTACAAAAAAATGAAATGAATAAAAGCTACTGGATTGGGTTGGGGCCATTTCAGGCAAAAATTAGGCACGGGGTTGTGTGAAAATCCAAAAAGGATGCATTTCCTGGAAAGAAAAGCTAGTGTGAAAATCCATGCGGGACGCACTATCTTTGAAATAATGACCTTCGACGCTTGCAGCGACAAGGCGGCGTTACCCCGGACAATCCCTTTCGGGCAAAGCGCGTGTACTGGGCGATACGCTTTGAGAAGATCATGGGTTATAGTCCCTAGGCCAGGATGACACATTCAGATCATAGGGGGCGTGATTAAGCAAACCGGGCCCTAAATCATATCAACCGAGGTTATCGCGCCTCGACACCTGTGCCACTCGAATGAGTAGTGTCGCTTGCATTTTGCATGACATACGCACGTTCACATGCATAGTTACTATTGCATACGGAGTTCTTTTGATTTTGCAGGAAAGTCTAGAGGTTTTACACACCGACAAGCTGGTGTTTATCAATTGTTCAGCCATGATTTCACATGCCAACAAGCTGGTGTTCTATCAATCACGTTCTTCCAAGTTTGGCGGTTTCACACACCTACAAGCTGGTGTTTATCAATCGTACAGCCGTGATTTCACATGCCTACAAGCTAGTATTCTATCAATCACGTTCTTCCAAGTCTGGTGGTTTCACACACCGACAAGCCGGTGTTTATCAATTGTTCAGCCATGATTTCACATGCCTACAAGCTGGTGTTCTGTCAATCACGTTCTTCCAAGTCTAGCGGTTTCACACACCGACAAGCTGGTGTTTATCAATCGTTCAACCGTGATTTCACATGCCTACAAGCTGTTGTTCTATCAATCACGTTCTTCCAAGTCTGGCGGTTTCACACACCTATAAGCTGGTGTTTATCAATCATTCAGCCGTGGTTTCACACGACTACAAGTTGGTGCTCATCAATCACGCAATCCAACCGTGGTTTCACATGCCTATAAGTTGGTGTTCATCAATCACGCAATCCAACCGTGGTTTCACACGCCTACGAATTAGTGTTTATCAATCACGCAATTCAACCGTGGTTTCACACGTCGACAAGCTTACGTCTATCAGTTATATGACTCAACAATGGTTTCACACGCTGGTAAACTGGCAAGAAACTAATCACAGCAATCAAGGATGACAGCGTGGCAGGAGGGCGACCGCCTCAGGTACGTGTCTCTTTCCCTCTTTTCTGAATTTTGGCTCACCCAGGCACCTAAATTCTAGGTTCCCCAAAATTGGGGGCAACTGTAGACACCGGGTCCCTAGGTGATCCAAGATCAGAATTACTCAATAATGAAAATAATACCTGCTCACAGGAAAAGGTGTCGAAAATGATATTTTCCTTGTCGACACCCTCATTATTTTTAAATAAATAAAAATAGACAGATAAATATATATATATATATATAAAATTATTATAAAAAATTAAATTAAATTAAATAAGAAAAAAAGAGGAGAAGAATTTGAAAAAAAAAATGGAAATTGAAAACTTGAAAACATGGGAAATTAAATTGCAAGTGGCCTTTAGTGGCCGCATGTGGGGGCTTTCCACATGCAGCCACATGTGGGATTTCCACATGAGGCCGCATGTGGGAGCTTTCCACATGATGTAGGGGCTCCCACATGTGGCCTCCATTCCGCATCTTCCCCGTGTGCTATCGTTTTCCCTGTATTTTTTTTAGTCAAAATTTAGACCGCTATTTCCATTTTTTTCATGTGTTTATGTTATTTTTGAACAAAGAGAATTAAAAGGTTTCTTTGTCCATTTTCTATTTTGGTACAAGATAGGGAAACAAAATGCGACTTGCTTTCATTTGGCAAGGGGGGGCTATTGGTTCAAAATAAAAAAAAAGGGATTTCTTCTCTCAAGCAAAGAGGCAGCCGAAAGTTTTATTTTTTGTTTTTGGAAAAATTTCAAAAAAGTTTTCAAGATTTTTTTTTCTTTTCTTCTTCTCTCTCTCAAAATTTTTCACTCTTGGTTTAGTTTGAGCAAGGAAAATTAATTTTCTTTACTTGATCTTTACCTCAAAATTATTTTCTCAAGTTTTTTGTTTGTTTAAAACTTAGATTTTATCAAACTTTTTCTGTGTTTATCACCACAAAAATCGACAAGTGGACAGATGAAGACACCGTTTTTTTCGATCTATAAACTCTGAGGGTAAATATTTTTGCAACTGTTCTCATTTAATTTTATTTTTCGTTGATTTATTGTTAATATTGTTATTTTTCGTCATCATTATCATTTTTATTTACTTCTAGCATTCTTTTTTATGTGATTATTGTTACTATTGATATATTATTTGTTGTTTTGACTTGATTTCCTGGTGATTCCCGTTGCCGTCATCCTTGTCACTATTATTATTATTACTATTATAATTCTTATTGCTATTATTTTTACTATTGTGAATATACTTGCTTGTTGTGTTATTCTGCCATTGCTCTTCCTTGTTGCCTCCATCATTGCCATATTATTATTATTATTATTATTATTATTATTATTATTATTATTATTATTATGCTGTTATTGTTGTTGTTGTTATTATTATTATTATTATTATTATTATTATTATTACTACATTGTTGCATTATTATTATTATTATTACTATGATATATTATTGTCAGTACTGTTATCTTATTTATTTATTATAAGTATTATTTCAAGATTATCTTATTCTATTATTATTAGTATGATGATTTTTGTTTGTGTTATTATTATTGTGATTATTGTTATTATTATTATATTTATTGTTATTATTTTTGTTGTGTTGTAATATTATTATTGTTATTATCGTTGTTATTTTATTGTTGTTATTGACATTATTTTGACATTGTTTTTTTATTATTATTATTCCTAGGATTTTGCATGACCCCCTTTTTATTTACTTTGCGCGTGAATTATTTGCATATTAAATTAGTATGTCTTATATTTATTTGGCATTCTTTTGATTAATTGTTTAGAATTATTACTAATATCTTTTAATGTTATTTTTTGTTTGGGAATTTAAATGCTAATTTTCTTACTTAAGCATTCTCGTGACCACACGGAGGGGTCACTACCCGTAGGAGACCGCATTGCTTGGGTGAGATATTTCCTACCCCCTTGTATGTTTCTGTTTATTTATAAACAAAATGGTTTTATTTTTTGCACATGTAGGATAAAAAGTCACTGAAAATGCTTTATAACTAAATTGAGATTTTATTAACAAAATTGGGACCGATGTTCCTCATTTTAGCCAAGAAATGTAAAACGTGACAATAAAATGAAGAGTAGAATTTTCTCCAAAATGGGATCACTCATCCCGGTTTTTCAAATTAGCAATCGAACAACTCTTTGATTTCCTTTTAAATGAGCGTGAAGAAACCAATGTTGCTAAACCAAATGAATGTCCCGATTTATCTAATTTTTTCTTATGTTTGATTTTGTTTGTTTGTTTAAATTTATGTTCATACATTTCGGGCCCTTGTAATTAATTTTGGGGCAATATTATTTAGTTTTCATTTGGGATTGTATTCCGTCCCAATTTACATTTTTAATCTTCCTTTATTTGGATTGTATTCCGCCCCAATTTATCTTGCAATTGTGTGTTTGGCGTGTTTATTGCTTTCTTTTATCACTTTATTTTCTACTTTCTTGACAGTATTTTATTTTTTGCTTTCTTGATGCTTGCGATGCTCTCTTAATTAAATGCATTAATTGTATAAGATAAGAGGCAAAATTTTAGGAAATTAAAAACTCATTTATAATTAACCAAAACATAAATAAGAGTGAAGTCCCGAACACCAATCTCTAGTTTAGACCAATAGAAGTTAGAGACCTTTCCCAATTTCTTGTAAATTGGGTGGCGACTCCAAAATACCTCAAAGGTGCCTAAAGGCGTCGTGAGGCTAGATGATCCTTTTCCAATGTTCTATTGGGAAGGAGGCATCCAAAATGTCTCATGGTGCCCAAGATTAAAAAGACGCGAACCAATCCCTCGAGCCCTAAAAGCGGGTCTCGCCTAAGAGGGCCTTTGCTAGGTTCGGAGCGCGTCACAGCATGCCCATCTATCCACGAAAGTAGGTTTATACTCACATTTGTGTATTATTCTCATCATGGATATTCTTATCATATTCACATTCATTTACTATGATCATTTACACTTGTAAAATCTATAACAAATTCTCATAAACTACACTGACATAAACTCATTAAATATCATGTAACAGTGTCTCATGGATACCCTAGTCATTTCAATCACACACACACACACACACACACACACACACACACACATATATATATATCCTTGTTAATAATGTTAACATTACAAACACATTTAATGTTTAACTAGTCATTAATAATTCTCACAGAATAGATAATTCAAATGTTCATGTATTAATAAGTAGTTTTTGAAATAAGTAAATCAGGAATTCATGCCTTCTAGTTCATTGCATTAACTTATATAATAAATTGAGCTTAATACCTTGATTACCACTTTATAATTATATTATTTAATTATTTATAACATAATATTCATACATAACATATGTAATTCATCATGTTATTCATGACATTAAACATTTAAAAGTGGCTAGCTGGCTTTTTAACAGATCAACATTTCTTTTGAACATGTAATTTTTATTAGCAAATAATTAATTTATGCAATAACTGAATCATAATCTCATGCCTTAGCATAGCATCATTTTTCATGCAGTAAGTTCAGTTTAATACATTAACCACATAATTTAATCATGCTAATTTATTATTCACCATAAATATTTATTCGCATTACATGTAACTTTAATCTTTCATTTATATTGCCCAATTAATTAAATAAGTATCATTTAATTTTTGGCTTTTCTGAACACTTCAGAATTAAATTGGATGTGCGGGACTGATTCTGAGATGAATTGGTGAAGAGGGCATAATTCACTCTAAAACACAGTTGTTTTATATTAAAAACACATTTGTACTCTCTAACTAGATCATCAATCCATTTACCAAAAGCATAGTTGTGTTCTATTAAAAACACAATCGTGTTTTCTAACCAAACACCAAAGGCTACTGTAATCATATATTTTCATTAGGTAAACAACATTTTTTGAGAAATATGACTTCTAGAAAATTCTTGTACTATGTCTTATGGTCATTGTGACATAAGAAACAGCCAATTTGGACATCGGAACAAAGATGTATGCCTAAAATAACACAGATTGCTCCAATAATGCAACTTGACAATTCTAAATACTTTGCAGGAATTCAAGGCTACTGTGTTTTGAGAATTTCACCTAAAAAACAACATTTTTGGGAAAATTTATCTCATACAAAATATTCTAATATGGCTCACGGCCATTATGACACAAAAATCATCAAATTTAGACAAGTAAACAATGAATTATGCTCAATTGAACACAAACTATTCTTATGACCCGGCCAGAGTAGTTTAGCTACTGTTTTTGACAAAATGAGGACTTTAGACCCAGAATTAAATTATAGCTATTTCTAGAACATTTTTAGGTACAAAAGTCTTGGTTTTAACCCAACTAGAATAATACATTTTGGAGTTTGAAAACTCAACTTATGATCAAAACAATCAACAAAGGTCAATCTGAACCTAGTAGCCAGAATTTCAATTTAAAACTCATCAAGCCTGAACTCAACCAATTTCATACGACCAACCACAAAACCCAATTGAAACCAACACGAGACATATATATATACACTTCAGAATATGAAATTCATCAATCGTACACTCAAAAATACATAATCCCCAAGCCTAATTCCCAAACCATGTACTTAAGCTTCAACTTGAAACTTGATTTCAACTAATGGCCTTTTCCTTGCCTTTTCTCTTCTTATTTTCTTCTTCTTCAACTAGCACACACATAATTTCCCCATTAATTCTAGCAACTTCCATGATTCCAAAATCTGAAATCAATCCACAAAAATCATGAGTTAAAGAAGATAGAAAAGAGAATCAAACTTACTAATAAATCTTGTTTCAACAATAAAACTTTAACTTGCTTCCACTAGATTCATTAATCAATTCCATGTGTGAGAGAGAGATGAAGATGAAGAAATGAAACTCTAATTCTCCTTAAGGTAGCGGCCAATAAAAGAAAGAAGAAGCCAAAACTCACCACCTCACCTTATCTATGTATGCAAAATGCATAAGGTGGCTTAACCTAAATCCAACACATGGATTCCACTTATTCAGCTTAATCCACTCTTAAATTTAATTATTCCAAATTAACTTAATTAATTCACTTGCTTAATTTAATCATCATACATTCCAATTAAGTCACTTAACTATTTTATTTTATTCAATTTACTCCCCCTAACTATTCCATTAATGCAATTAATTCCTACCCGAATTCCCATTTGTACCCAATTAATTTTTAAACGCATAAACTTAATCAATTGCACACATTAAACCACTCTCATACCCAAATGGTATACAATACGACCAGAGTACAAATTAGGGCCTTACACTTAAAGTGCTTAACTCCCTAGGTTTTGGAGCTAAAAACTGTGGGTAATATTCATTAGCCTCTCAAAACCTCTTAAATTGATATTGATTTTATTTTACAGTAAATTCCACTAAGTTTTCCTAATTTTATTTTTTTCGATTTCTCGAATCTCTTGATTTTTAGCTTGTAAATTGATTTATTTCTTCATCTTTGTGATTATTTTATTCATCAATACACGAAAATCTACTTAAATCATATAAATTTGAGCAAATTGTTTAACTGGTTTTTTACGGTTCATCTACTTCCTCGTTTCTCTATTTTGGGTTCTTCATTTCTTCATTTTCTTGATTTTGTGTTTTTGTATTTGATCTTGTTACCTTCTATTTGATAATGGATTTCAAGGGATTTTTTGCATAGATCTTGCTTTATATAGTGATTTTTGTCTTAAATTCCATTTTTGTGAGAGTTTTGCCTTGCTGGAGGCAGAGCTGTTTCCAGGTGCCACCTATGAATAAACAGCGACCACCGCCTATTAGCCACCACCCATCTCGCCTAGCCTTGCCCGTTGCTCATTGCCTCCTCCTTCTGGAGGGCATCCCGTCACTCACAGCTCGTCTCTGCCCATTGCTTCCCTCTTCTCTTACCCATCCCTGCGTTCCTGTATGTTTTCGCTCTTTTTTTTCTTTTCTTTTATTTTCTCGTGGTTTGCATGAATATATTAGCTATTTTTTTTTATTTTGCATGCATACGTGCATGTAAAGCCAGGTCCATTATCTCGTGCAAGGTAATTATGTTTGTTCCTATCTTTCATCCCTTACTTTATGCTTTCGTGTTTATATTTCCATAATATAATATATCATATATGCTATAATGACCCAAAATGTACACTAATTAGATTTGTACATGTTTAGGGCAAATGGTGGATGAAAATGAGTAATTAGATAATTAAAATAGTTAAGTGTATTGAGGACATAATCGAAATTAAGTGAAAAGTTAAGAATAAATTAGTAATTTGATATTTATGAATGTAAAAGTAAGAATTGAGTTGATTGGTGTGTCAATGTAAGAGTTTAAGTTAATTAAGTGGTCAATGTAGGAATACTTAAGAGATTAAGGGATGAAATTGATATATGCAATAAAAATCTATAAAGAACCAATGGAAATATGAGATTTTCCATTTGAGATATGCATGAATTGGTGTGTAAACACCGGGTCCTAAGGTAGCCTAGATAAAAGTTACCCAGTAATGAAAATAATACCTATTTATAGGCAAAAATTTAGAAGTGATGATTTCCTTATCGAACCCCTTCTTTTTAAATAAAAAATAATTTTTTTTTTGTTTTTGGGGACTTTTGATTGCTTGCGGCCGCGCACCGGCGTGGCGCGCGAGAAGTACGGAGCCTATTGGCAGTGTACGTGAAGTGCCATGCATAATCACAGTGCGAGGCATGGCCTCCGTGCTAGGCCGCACCTCGTATTGTGAGGAGCGGCCTCCTACGAGGCCGTGCCTCGCAAAGCGCAGCTGCCCACAAGGCCGCAACTCGTGTTGTGCGGCCTTTCATGAGGCCTTACCTCGCATTCTGCAGCATTTCGCCAGGCCACAACCCGCGTTACGAGGCACGACCTCCCACACTCGAGACCGCACCACGCGTCATGAGGTGTGGACTCCTGCAAGGCCGCAACTCGTGCATCACCTACCTCACTCGGACTCCATTTTTTCCCTGGATTTCCATGATTTTGAGTTAAAGTTAAACTAAAATTTTGTTTTTTCGATTTTCAAAGGGATAAAAATTTAAATTTAAAGGATAAACAAGAATTTGAATGGGATTAAAATACTTTTAAAACATAATTTTATAGTGATGATATAAAAAGAAAAGGGAGAACCTCAAACGAGGGAGGGCATTAGAACGACGAACAAAAATCTAAAAAATGAGATTTTTGAGAGCTAGAAAGTTTTCCGATAATTCTAAAATTGTTCTTGAGCCAAATAAATTAATTTTTTATGTTTAAGATTCAATTCTCATAATCTATTTTCTTTTAAAAAATAAAGTTTGAACTTCAGTTTCCAAGCTTTCTTAACTTTATTTTTCAAAGCAATTGATGAGGAAATCTATCTTTCTTCTTTTGTAGCAAAAATCAAACCTCTGAGGGTAAATTTACGGGTTAGAGCCAATTCTCTCTTTCTTTTCTTACTTTGTGTCATTCTTTTGTTTTCTCCATTCAAATTATTGTAAGCTACTGCTAGTTTATTTATTGTTGCTTATTATTAAAGTATTTGTTGTTGTTTAATATTAACAAGAACTTAGATTAACTTTATTAATTTACCGAATAGGATGCATGGAACATAGGTCGAACCCGTAAAATATCTAATACTAATTTTATTTTTATTTAATTCCATATTTGATTATTAATATATTTTATTAATTTTTAATTTTTTTATCAAATATTATTTTTCTGTAATAATCATAAACGCTTTCTTCCTCAGTTAAAATTATTTATTATATTTGCTTCATTTAATTTTTTATTTTCATTATATCATATTTTGTTCATTTGATATAATTTCTTAACGCTATTTTTTTATTTCTTGTTTTTATTATCTACCAAACTCACCTATGTTATTTTGAGTAATACTCCTTGGCAAGCTGGAGAAATCAAGGGATTAGAAGCCTTATAAGTTTGGTTTGCATTTTAATTTCTTTATTTTCCTTATTTTATTATTTTATATGTTTTGTGCAAAATAGTATTTAGATTCGCTTATTTTATAGAAACTCATGTTTTTTACAATAATAACAATTTAGATTTTAATTAAAAAAATAGGACCAATGTCCCGATTTTAGCCAATAAACCTTCATTTTTAACAAATAGTTAATTTTCATAAAATGGGATCCAATTATCCCTATTTTTGTCGCCCAAAAATAACTCTCAAACTTTTAAGTTAAAACCGGAAACCAATGTTCCTAAAATCTATTGAATGTTCCGATTTGTGTATTATGCATTTTATTTTATTCTTATTTGTGCCATTTTTATGTTGGGTCCTTGTAATTAATTTTGGAGCAATTTTATTCCTTTATTTATTTATGATTTTATTATTTTGGGGGATTGTTCTTCCCATATTTTTCACTTGTAGTTTATCGCTTTCGTTATTGCTTTCTTTACTGCTTTCCAAAAATTATTGAAATGCACTTTAATTTTATTGCGTGATTGCATGACACGAGAGATAGAATTTCAATTGCTAAAAAACTCATTTATAACTTAACTTAAGGCATTAATAAGAGTGAAGTTCCGAACGCCTTCTCTGGTTTAAGACCCCTGAGGTTAGATGACCTTTCTCAATTTCTTGTAAATTGGGTGGCGACTCCAAAATACCTCAAAGGTGCCTAAAGGTGCCATGGGATTAGATGAACTTGCCAATGTTCTATTGGGTAAGGAATTCAAAAATATCTCATGTTACGCAACATCAAAAGATGCCAACCGTCTCGGGCCCTAAAAGTGGGCACCCGGGGATCCTACCTCCGGTCGGGTTCGGGCTCGAGCGTGTCACAGTGGCGACTCCACTAGGGAAAATCAAAACTTTGCTTCGAAAGTGACTTAAGTTAAAATTATAATTGAGCTTTTAAGAATTGAAAAATTCCATTTCTATTCAAAAAATTGCATTGCAATCATTAGAGCCTTAGACCTATGCTAGTTGGTCCCTTATTTTACCTAGGTGCATTCCTAAAACATGACCCTACTTTCATTCATTGTAGGGAAGTGCCCAAGATAATCACCAGCCCAAGCCTCATACCATAAATGGTATATCAAATGGAGACCCAATCGATCGTTATGCTCCCGATGAGCGAGACCCATTGGCAGGGACCATGCTTGGGTAGACCTAAAGTAACATCACCCTTGACTAAAGCTCATGTAATGGCAATAGAAACCTCCACTAGGTGATATGTACCCTAACAATGTGCTTGCTAAGTGGGCCCTAGTATATTGGACAAATTCAAACATATTAATTGGACACTCATTAAAGGCTCTCATGCCCCTGTGGGCCCATTTTTAGTTTATTTGAAAGGTCCAAATACATAATGGCCAAAACTCATACGCATGTGCTCTAAAATAAGAGTGTTATGCTGCTGGTTTCTCACCATGCACCATACACGCCCATTGGGTTCCCCGCTAACCATGTGTCAAGCCCACCTAGGAAAGAGACTACACAACCTCTTATGTGGGAGTAATAAGGTTGGAAGGATCTAATTGCTTACATGTGATTGTGGATATTGCACAACATGCTTATGCATTACGTGTCATTCATACATGAAAAAAAAAATCTTTACATTTCATTTTGTGTGTGTACATTCTATTCTATGCAAATAATCCTGTGTATAATTTTTCCATGTATCGCATGTATCATTATAATTTCTTGATCTTTCAGTCATCGAGGGCCAATAGCATAGGACGATCCTGCATTATATGTCAATCATGCACATAAAAGCATATGAATTTCATTTTGCGTGTGTACATTCTATCCTGTGTATATAATTTTCACATGTACATATCACCTTGTGCATAAATTTTTCTCATGCATTGCATGCATCGTCCTAACCCCTCTACGTTTCAGCCATCATAGACCATTTGCCTAAGTGGTTTTGGGATTCCGACAATCACCTAATTTGAGGACCTTTTGTCTAAACAACCAGGATCAAGATCAAATGAAGTTAATAGAAATTCAAGTACTTGAAAATGGCTAATCCACAAACAGAGGCAGATGTAACCTAGGGTATGATTGCTGAGGAAGTTGGGCAGAGGTTTGAAAAGTTTGAAGCCCAAATGATGACTATGATGGAGAATTTAGCTGCCGCAATGATACGGCCCACCAGGAAATAACCTACTGCCCCTATTGTGTCGTAGAAAGAGCATGATCCAACTAGGGAAGTATGCTTATAACCAACTAAGCTTAAGGGAAGGATGCCTTTTGCTCAGCTGTCTGAGCGAAAAGGAAAAGGACATGTTTCAGAGGATGGGTTTCTAGCAGTGAAACAAGGCCTGAAAAGAAGTATGGACATCCTCAAAGAAGAAATTTTAAAGTCCAAACTTGCAACTACCTTTGCTGTTCGTAAGAAGGTCGCCATGGACTTAGAAATGAAAAGTCGACTATATAAGCGTGACAGCTGTGTTGGTGTAACACCCCCTAACAACCTGTAGAGATTTACTACAGTGATTATGGAGTGTCACAACACAAACACATGCGCATAAAACAGTATTCCATCCAAAGTTCAGAATTAATAAATTTCTCCACATGCAGTAGAAATACTTTCCAAAACTCATATAAATATACAAACCGTTATCTTATACTCACATATAAAATTTAGTTGTTACATCACTTTTCTTACAAGTCAAATCTAATAGTTATATTATACATAATATAAATTACAAAAGATTAAAACTACACAGTGGACAATAGTGTGTTGACCATTGGCAATACAGGACTGTCTTCTAAAACACTATCTTCAGATACCTGCATGGATAACACATCCATGCTAAGCGATAACGCTTAGTGGGGAACAACAACATACAATACTCATACATAACAGCTATTATATCAAATCTTGAATAGGCCTTGCATTATCACATACATATAATATATCATCTATCACATCAAAGTGATCATATATCATCACATATATATATAACATCAGATTAACCACCAATGATTACATAACAAGTAATTATCAATATAATCAAAATCATTCATAGTTCATTTCTTTATTCATTCATGTTGATTCTATAAGTCTTATCTTTACTTGTATCACATATATAAATTCGTATATATACAACAAATAACCATTAGCACTTGCATATGCATAGACTTACATTGCTATATTCACAACATAACATTCATTCTATACTTTGTTTTCATCATTCTTAGAAATGGATGACGATATTTTACCATGCACATAAGAGTACCTCTTTCACATATATATCCGAACATATATACACTTTGGGATCAACTTAATATAAACATAGCATATCACATAACTTGATGTACACATAGCCTTACTAATGAATTATGTTCATATGGTTGTATCACAAGTCAGACTTTAACTCATCGCATTCACATTTCCAATAATATAACATTATTTTAAAATGCTCAATATTATCATTAACTTTGCCTACAATTCAATGACACGGATAACGGGTATCGCATTGGTGTATAGTAATCGCATCGGTATCCGTTGATACATCACATTCGCATTGGTACCCTAAGGTACAGAAATATCAACATTATCAATAATTTCACATTGGGGAATCTAGTAAGAATTCAAATCGCATTGTAATTTTAGAGGAATCAGACGCATCAGGCTACAGCACTTAGACCCTATAGGCATGCCTATCTATCCACTACTTGACTTGTAGGCTAAACGTTATTAAGTCCAGTTATTTCTTCAATTACTCTGATACCAACAATATGGTAATACACATGAGTACAATAACATGCTTCATCAAATATGCATACTTATGAGTTATTAGAATAAACTCACATTCATACAGTAGTAACAACCACCTTATCAATTCATAAGATAACTTAAAAATGAACGTAAAATAATATATAAGTTTTTGAAAAACTTAATTAATCATGTAAATATATCCACCATATCGGTTCATTTGATCAAACGTTATCTTATTCATATTATAACGCATAAAGCAACGTAGGATAAACTATAATTTACACATTCATATGGCTTATCAAGTAAACCCACATTCGTCAATCACATATATTCATCATACTTAATCATACCATTTGACAGATAATAATCCACATTAGATGATGTTAGACATGTTTGCATTATTAATTATACATGTATATATCATTTATTCAAATTTTATAGTTCATTGTGTAAAACAGGGGTACCTCATGGTGGCAACCATTTGGTTGTCACCGTGACATACCAATTACACAAAACAGAAAGTAAACTCTGGGTACCTCACGGTGGCAACTATTTAGTTATCACCGTGACATACCAACCCAATCCAGCATAATAAAATTCAAGATATGTCACACTTCATCATTTAATTCATACAAATCATATATGTATTCATTACAAATGTTAAGTCATCATTTTACATATCTCATTCATTTCAATCATGCTCATATTTTCCTCATATACAATCCAACCTCATTACACATTTACACATGGTTCATAATCACATTTAGGAAACTTATTTCATTTGATATCCTTCATATATGTATAACCTAATCTCAACTCATAATTATGCATACTTGTTCATACTACACATGCTCATATAGATAAAGGTATTTTAATCCTTAATAATGTCTTTAAACTTGTCTAAATTCTAATTCATACAATTATACATCATTACTTCACTAGTGTGCTATTAACTTTAATCATATTCATGTGTATTTTCCAAGTGATAATTATACTTATGCTAATTTTATAGTTCTAAACATGCATCAGATAGATCCTAGAAAGTTTCGGTGCAATACGGGTTCAATTCGGGAAGAAAAATACATAAAATAGTCAGAACAGAAGGGGTCACGGTGGTAATAACTTTGTTGTGACTGTGAGGTCAAAAAATAAGCATTTTGGCTTCTCTAGGCATTGGTCACAGTAGCAATGAATTGGTTGTCACCATGACATACCAAAATTTATCAAAACAGAAAACAAAACTCGGGACTACTTTACTACCCAATTTTGAAAAGCCAATATCAACACCTAAACCTCATTCATAGACAAAACTTCCTTCTTAACATTTGTTTCCCAGGATGTTAAGTTTCAAATGAAACAAGTTCAGGTCATTTGGACTTCTAAAACGTTAGATATTAGCTGTAAAACAATAACTGCTCAAATGAGCCGGCCAAAGTAGAGACACCTCTGTCTTGGTAACTTTTAGGACACTTAGAGCTAGAATTAGCTCAACCATATTTATGAGACACTTTTAGGTACGGATCCTAGGTTTCAACTCTAGTTTGAAGAAACCAATTTGGAGCATTATAACTCAATGAATGGGCAAAATAGTCACTAAAGGTCAAGAGAGACCTAACTAAAAACTTACTCTGCAAACACATTTTTCCTACTACGTGCATATGACCTCTGAATTCAATTTTAATGACATTTTTATCCAACATTCTCTACTAATGATTTATTTATATATATGTTAACCTTTAGTAGGCGTAATCCTTATCTCAATTTGATTAAAACTCAAGGAGTTATTGTCCAAAGAAGAAAACATGCTCCAAAAGGCACTCTTATAAAATTAGTTACACTTAAATTCACTTTTGTAGACTTTAGAGCCATCAATTCATAATCATCATTTCTAAAAAAATTATGGTCACATATCATAGGAACCTAATCCCATCAACCCCATTCATTTCTATAATCATACAACTCAAGTTATGACACTTACAATTAAAGTAGGTCAAATATACCTCAACCCAATTTTACACTTCTAGCTCATTAACTACAAACTCACCTATTTAGCATCATTTTATCATCACATTCATAATACACTTCCCCAACTTAATTATGCACATCACGACACATTCACTTTCTTAGTAAAGTTCATTCATTACATAAACACAATAATTTATAGTTCATTCAAATTTAGGGTTCAATCTTAGGTCAATCAATCAAACTCGTGATATTAACTAATACTCAACAAGTTCATTTCTTCAATTCAACCCATCACAGAACACAATTTACACACTTAAGGTACAAAAGAAATCAATTAACACACACACAAGCAATTAGTTCCCAAACCTCAATTTCCTTAGCTCCACTTAAGCTCACTTGGCACTTTGACCATCAACACTCTTCTTTCCCCTTTTCTCTTCTCACAGCCACCACCACATGCATAATCAGATTTTTAGAATTGAAACACCATGATCAATCCTCAATCCCATAAATTTCAAAATAAGAAAAAGTGAAAGATGAAGAACTATAATTAGTCACTTACCTTATAAGATGATGAAACACACACATGCAAACCCCTTCTAGACTCACAATACAACAGAAATTTCACTTAAAGAACTTAAGAAGAAGGAGAAAATGAAATAAAGGGGAAGAAGGAGATGCAAAAATGTGAGGATGAGCAGAGAGGAGAGAAAATAAAGAAATGGGAGGAAAATGAATGGGAAAGGGATGAAGGCAGCTGTCTACATGCAACCAATGAATAGCTTTCTCTCTCCCTCATGCACAATCCTAGTTGCCACTTTCTCTCTCCCTCATGCACAATCCTAGTTGGCAAATACAGAAATGGATCATGGGCTTTTTATTAAATCTGCCCCACTAATGCCATATAGCCCAATATGCAAATCGAATTTTCTTTAAGCCCAATTAACCCTACAAATGCAAGTCCAGCCCTCTAACAATATCTAGCCCATTAACACTTTGGTCACTTAAACAATTTCATTTATGCAATTAAGTCCCAATTGAACACACATTAAAATTCCAGATTTTAGGATTCTACTACATACCATATGTAACAACCTGAAATGTACCCTAGAAGGATTTGTGCATATTAAGGATTAGTGGTGACTAAAGATATGTAAGTTGAAGTGTTTAGTATGCCAACTGGATAATTTAATAATTAATGTAATAGTTTCGGCTAGTGCGGCTAATGGTAAAATTGTGAAGTATGTATTTCAGACTTGACTGAAAGAATAAAATTTATTAAGTGGGCCAATGTGATGGATTAGTAAGTTATAAGTGTCAATGTATAAAGATATGAGAATTGAGGGATTGATTAGAGGATTTGACAAAATATCTAGATTGGACCAATTGCAAGGTGACATGTGGCAAGGAATTAGAAGAAGTATAAAAGAAGAGAGAGAAGGAGAGAGAGGGTGGAAAAACTGCTCTCCCCTCTTTTGTTCCCACGTTTCCCTCTTCCTCTTTTCTTCTTCTTCTTCTTCTTCTTCTTCTTCTTCTTCTTCTTCTTCTTCTTCTTGCTTCAATGTTATTTGCTCTCTGTAAGATTTAAAGCCCAAGATTTGATGGTGGAGTTTGTGAGATCAAGTGGGTTAAGTGAAGATTTTGTTAGAAAGGCCAGTTTAAGTTTTGATTCCTTCTATCTATTTTGATTAGCTTAAACCCTAGATTTATGTTTTGCATATGTTTGTGTGTTTTGGATGAGGATTCTTGGATGAGAACGATCTTGCATGAGTTTGGAAGTAAGAAAGATCATCTAAGAAGCTAATAAGAGCAAAGGAGTTAAGGTATGGGAATTTAGGTTTTGATGCGTTGAAATGTTTTGAATGTGAGTTTGTGAGCTAAGGTAAGAGATTGAATAAGTTTTTGCAGCTAAAAATCTAGCTTGATAAATCAGGGATTTTGATATTGTTAATTTCATTATTTTATTGTAATAATTGGAATAAAAGTTGGGTTTTGTGTTGATTACGATGAATTGAATGTGTAATTTGAGTTATGTTGAAGTTTGATTGTGTTGGAGGTTTGGGGTAAACTTTTGGAAAACTGGGTTCTGCAATTTTTGCTGGAGAGCTGGGAAAATGCTAGCATGACGCTTGTCACAATCGCGATATAGCCGGGGAATTCAGCATCTCGCATCGAAAGGTTTGTGAGGGGACAGTCTGAGTCATCCTTCATGACTCGGCATGCCATCCTTCATGACTCGACATGCTCCCTCACGAGTCATGAAGCTCTTCATGACTTGTGAAGCTCTTCATGAATTGTGAAGTTCTTCACCACTCGTGAAGCTCTTGTCTCGAGTCGTGATGACCGGCCTTCGCTCCTTCTTTTGCTTTCCCTGTGTTTTGTCTTGATGTGTTCCGTCCTACTCCGAGTCATGTCATCCTTTACGACTCAGCAAGATGCTTGTGTCATGAGTCGTGATAGTAAGCTACTGTCATGAGTCATGACTTTGAGCACACTCGTGACAGCCTCCCTTCCCGTGGGGAAAGTCTGGCCACTGTTGTGAGCGCGACCTCTTTTCGGGGCAAATCTTCTTTTTTGCATGGTTTCTCCCTTGTGTTAGGCCTCTATGATTTAAACTATGAATTATTCAAACATTCTTATGCATGGTAATTATTGAAATATGAGAATTTGATCTACCCTTATTATCTTATAAATGCATATGTGTAATGACATGTAAATCTATTTGCTAAAGTTAAATAGGTGCATGACATCTAATAATCTGAATATATTTTAATGTGTTTATATGAATATTTCGATTCATGAAATAATACATGGTTAGCTTTGAATATGATAAGTATAATTAGTACAAATGATATGCAAGTATAAATGCATGACTTTATGTGAATATTGTTAGCCTATTTTAAATGCTAATTCCTCAACCATACAGTGTATCGGTTATAGTACAAAAAATGTCGATTCCATGAGGAATGTGATAAATATTACACACTATTACTACTCAATTTTAATCTTGTTTACAATGATCATTAATTTGTGAGTTAAATCTAAACTACTCTATTATATAAACTAATCAAACCTAGTTCATGTTAATCAAAGAAGACAAAACGTGTAATGAAGAATTAACAATTATAAAACTTGATTCCATCATTATAATATAAATTCAATCTCTTAAGCAAGCCAAGATGGAATATAGTTCCAATTTACTCTCTCGACATAAATTAGAGTGCCTAAAACATACATTTATAAATCTAACTCACAATTTTCATTAATGAATTAGAGGGTTAGGGTCACGAGTCCTGAAAGGAGATCACGACTCGTGATGATGTAAAGTGAAGCGCAAAGGAGCAAAGAAAGAGTGAAAGAGCGAGAGAAGGAAGGGCGAAAGTCACGAGACGTGAGCCAAACTCACGACTCACACAAGTGGGTCACGACTCCTGAAAGGGGATCACGAGTCATGAATGGCTAGAGAGAGACCAGAGAAGGGAGAGAAAAGAAGAAACAAAGAAAAAGAAGAAAAATCAATCCATGTTCTGTCGCGAGCGCGGCAGAACTATCTGTTGGGGCAATTTTCTACAAAAAGGCATTTGAAGAGGCATAATTCTTCACCAATATTTGCAACTTTTGAAGGAGGGAACACAACTTTTGGAATTCTATAAATTTATATCTCAACTGTAATTTTAGGGGATGTAATAGAGAGGATTATTTTTATTACAAGTTAAATTTTTTTGATTTTCTGTAAGCACTGTAGTTAAAAGTTCTTAGTTTGTTTTCATGTTTTGAAGAAGAAGATCAAGGAGAAGAAGAATTTTTACAAGTGTTTGAGAAAAGGGTTAAAAGATTTCTTTCTCATTACTCTTATCTATTACTTCTTCTCTATCATTAAATGAATTTTATTTAATGGAGCCTGAATCATATTTATGTTATTTTCTATTTTCATCTATGCTAGTAGTCTTTTAATGTAGAGTCTTCTATTAGTATTTGAAGCATGATCATTATAAGTAAGTATTTAATTGAAAGATAAATTCTTACTTACATCTAATTGAAGTTTATCATTGAAGTATTATTTGAGAAATCGTAATATTAATTGGTTGTTATAGGTTGGTGATTAGTCTTGAAATTTGCATGACCTCAGACCTGGTACAGGCCTTCACTGTGTTGGGTAGGGCAATTAGCGAGATCTTGGGGTTTTTCAAGACTTGCACTTAGCCTTTCTTGGATGGATATGCTAGAGTCCAGTTTCCATAGGCCCCCTAAGTAGAGCTTCCAGCACCATTATCGGTCATCATTCCGGCATAGCTAGCTACCGAGGTCGGGCCATCAGCACCCAGCAGTCAGCCTCCCACCTTCAGAGTTGAGCCGTCCACCTCTAGGGCAGGACCCTTTTCATCAGGCGCTCAGCCTATCCCTATGTCAGATAGTGAGGAGGATCCAGAGGAGCCCTCAGATTATTCCCCTCTTTAGCTTGTATTCAGGGGGTTTTGTATATTTATTTATTGATGTACAAAATTTTCACTTTAGTAATTTATACATTTTATTAAAGTTTGATGTATATTCTGGCTAATATTTCATGTCTGCTTCAAAAATACTTGATGCATCGAAATAACAAAATAAAAGAAAAATAAGCAAAATAAAGAACAGTAAAGATAAAAGATAAATGACAATGAATGAAATAAAGGACGTAAAGTTCATGCTTTAAAAGAATCCAATTAACACAATGAGTTAATAAGACCTTTTAAAATTACAGGAAGAATATATCAATAGCTCACGACACAAAAGTCGAGTTCGTCATCAGAAAAGAGTCGTCTGCCAACTGAGTTATAGCAGAATACGCTTACAGTTCATGTAACACCCCAATACCCCTTGGGAGGATATCAGAGCACTACACACACAAATGCATAAACATTCATACAATAGTAGAAATGATATAAACAATTAAATCAGATATAAAAGAGTACTAATATCATATATCATAAATAATCACTGAATCTACAAAAAGCATCCCTTTAACAATTTACATACTGTAGACACCGGGTTCCGAGGCGGTCCAAGATCAGGGTTACTCGATGATGAAAAAGATACTTACTCACAGGCAAAGGTGTCAAAAATGATGTTTCCCTTGTTGAGAATTTCCTTTTTTCAAAAGTAAAAATGTAAAAATTTCTATTTTATTCCTAATTTTATCTTTTTTTTTATGTTCTTTTTTATTTTATTTTAATTTTACGACTTTTGGTGGCTTGCGGTCGAGTGATAGCACGGTGTGCGTGAAGCGCAGAGCCCATGGCAGCACACCCGAGGTGCCGCGCACAGTCGTGGCCTCGTGTGATGCCACACCTCACTCATGTGAGGTGCGGCCTCACATGAGGCCGCATCACAAATCGATGACATGTGACCTCAAGGCCGCATGTCACTTAAGGCCCAAGGCCGTATGTGTAGACACCGGGTCCCGATGTGGTCCAAGATTAGGATTACCTAATGATGAAAATAATACCGGTTCACAGGCTGCTTAGTGATCGAGAAATTATATGTTAGAACAATTTAAGTTTGACATGGACCATGACTTATGTTCAAGCAAGATATCGTGTGACAAAAGGATAATAACATGTTCTGTTGTCAGGTTAAAATCGGACTAACGATATTTATATTATTTGGGTAGTCATAATGTCTTACTAGAGACCAATTATGACTTGTGGGCTTATTATGAGATTAGGCCCACTGCCAACATAATATAAACCTATTGGGTCACACACTAAGACCAAATGAACAAAATGGATTTTAAGTTATTTCGGAATAAAATATAAATATGGGTATTTATATTTAATTTCGAAATTACACATTTATATATATATTTATATACATATATATATCTCTTATTTTGAAAATGAGATAATAATATGTATTGATATGATATTTCTTATTATTTTGAATAAGAAATAAATAAATAAATATATATATATATATACATATATAATGAAAATATCTCTTAATTTTGAATTAGAGATAATATCATTATTAAGTGTTTAAAACTTATTTTACATGTATATAGATACAGGTTAATAAAAGAAGTCTAACCTAATAAAAACTTTATTCACGTTCTTCAATGTGATAGTGGTTAGAGTGGCGGTATTCTTCTTGATTAGAGAATAAGAAAGAAAAAAAAAACTAGCCACCATTCTTCTTTGAGAAAGAAAGAAAAGAAAAATCCATTCGCACCCAAGGGAGCTAGCACCCCTGCGAACTTTTGTTCATCGGTTCGTCGTGTGGATACCGGTAAAGGGTGTTCGTGATTGAAGCAGCACCTAAAGTCCGAATTAAAGAAGTTAATTCCGTTCTAAAGGTTAGTAAATTTTAATCTCTTCCTTTTTGAATCAATCGAAAATACTTGGATCCTGTTTCGGGTTTCAATTTTATTCCGCTGTGTTAATGTTGAATTAATCCGATGAAACCCAACAGTGGTATCAGAGCCACTTGTATATTCGATTGATTCAAACTTATATGTATGTGATATGTATATATTTGGTTCTGTTGGAATGTATGTTGATACACTAGTTTTGATTACTATTTTCATTGTTAAAAACGTAATCTTGTTTTCTAAGGGCTATGAATTCAATTATGTGTTAATTGATTATGTTAATGCAATTAACTTGTGGTATTAACGTGTTTAATATGAAATTTTCAATGATCCTATTCTGTATCTGTTGAACGATTGCTGATTTGATCAAAAATCGTTTAATTTTACAACAAAGAATAGAGTTTACAGGAGACAGCTTAATGAAATTGTTCATGAGCACGAGTGGGACATTAGAGCATGAGTCGGACATTAGAGCAGTAGTCGTGCTCATGTGTTCGACTCATGCTCACATAAGGGATTCTTGCAATCCGTCGTACTGTCTTGCTCAAGCACGACTAATGTCATCGTGCTCCCGTATGGGTGTACTGGCATGCTTATAAGCACGACTTGTGCTCATGAGCACGACTTGTGCAGCTATCCGTAGCGCCTTATATGTCGTTCATAATTATCACTCGGTAATTTTAATATATCAATTTTGAAATAAGGTATGTTATGCATGATATGAAAGTAAATATGATTTATTATGTTTATGTATGATGTCTTTGTATGGTGCATAGCATGGCCAATTGAACCTTTGTGGATGAATTTTATTTTATCTATTTTAAGGGTTTGTAATTTTTAAATACGACCTGCGTGTCGTTATTTTTGTTGTAATCTTTATTTTATTCAATAGTTGTAGTAAAATATCTTTGTATTATTATTGTAATGAAGACGAAGAGCAATAATGGAGATCAATCCAAATCCATGGCGATGGAGGCGCAAGATGGAAGATTTTGATCAAGTCCATTTTTCACACCTAGGATTGACCTTTGATCTTCATATTGGCTTATGAGGATCAATATAGATTTGGCCATGCTATGACACGGTTTTATATATATTATGCATATGTTCTTAGTATGTGATGCGATGAATGTTTATATATGTGTATGAGATGGCATGTATGAATTGATGCATGATGTATATAAATAATTAGACATCATAAGTTAAAATTAAATCCCACACCATAATTTTAAGTCATATGCCACCCATTATTAAAACACTTGTCAAGACTAAGATCACCAAAATGTGGGTTTTGCTAAAGCGAAGTGCATTATGTTATCCTAGTAAGGCAAGATGAGTAATGGTGCTACTCATATGTTTAAAATGGTTAGACTTAATTAGGCTATCAAAACGGTTTTGGGCCTAAGGGCATAAGATGGGATTATAACATGCCGGGACATATGATGTCAAAATCCCATAAATGATCTAAGAGTTATATAAGATATAATTTGTAACGCCCCTTACCCATACATTGGCGATCCCATCCAATATGGAGTGAGATGCCGTAGGAGTAAAGGTGCCACCACTCAAATACAAAAATATACATACATTCATACATAAACATACATACCGCAATACAGGGCAATTTAAAACTTTACAACACCATTCATGAAAGCTGATCATGCATTAATATAATGAAAGTATTACATTACTGTTCTGATCAACTGAGAGATATAAAAGATAATTACAACTCCCAAAATTACATATACAAAAGCGGAAGCTATTACAAAATCATATGAGAGTTCTATACAAAAAGAATCCTCAAACTACAAAAATAAGCCCTACACTAAGACCCTGCTGTGTTGGCTTCGATGGCGGCGACTCTCCCAAAGACAAACTCATTCCGCACCTGCACGGGTAAACACACCGTGCTAAGCGATAAACGCTTAGTGGGGAAAATAGACATAGCATAAGGACAACCATTCACAACGTTCGTCAAGACAATTCACATGCGTACTTCATATACAAACGATAATCATGGCATGATAATAATAATAAACTCATGCTCGCATACATAAAGCCATTCATCAAAAGGTTCATAACAATAATCATATTCTCATAACAGATTACACTTTTCACCATTAAATCCATAAGGATATAACATATGTTTTCCCATATAACAATTCATACAAAACACTGTAATCATTGAAATACCTGCTGACTCAAGGGAGTGGATAACGAGTATACAGACAGTACTTTACGGGTACGAGCCGATACAGACAGTACTTTACGGGTACGAGCCGATAAAACTAATTTTTCATTTAACTTTTACAAAACATTACCAAGGGGGATCTTAAACAAGATCCTTTCGGATAAGGGTTCGCGAGGAACCATTCGGGGACCTGATCGGGGTCCAAACAGAACGGAGGGCTGCAGCTAAAGACTCTATTAGGCATGCCTAACTATCCACTTACTAGACTATAACAGGTCATTCATAAGCCACTCAATCCATTTTGTAACTTCCAAAATCATCATCGTATGTGTGGATAATCATATCATATTTCCATGTTCATAAAATACCAAGCATGATTCTCATAATTGTCAAAAGAAACAGAAGTTCAAACCTCAAGCAAAGAAGAGAACTCAAAGAGCAAACAAGGCACTGTCGCGCTCGCGACAGAGACCGGAGTCTCTTCGCTGCGTGCGCGCGACGGACTTCGCGACCGTGAGGAGGACGGAAGAGCCAGGCTCTGTCGCACTCACGACATATGTCGCGATCGCGACAGAGGGTAAATGACGCTGTCGCGGGCTCGCGACGGATCGCGTGCTCGCGATAGCGCTTGGCCAAAACTACGCTCTATCGCTATCGCGACAGAGGGTACACATCATGTCACACCCCAAAATAGCCCTAGTCGGATTGTGCATGCTAAGTCGGGATCGGAAGGGTATTCCAGTAATTTGTGATTGAGAAATTTGGAGTGTTAAGGACCCAATTGAAAAGATAATTAAGTTTGTAAGAAAAGAAATGTGTAAGTGAGTGAAGTGTAATTTGTCTAAGGACTAAAGAGCATTAAGACAAGATATTTATTAAGGAAATGTTTGGGTATGACTCAAGTATTGTGCCATGGTTAGAAATGTTAAGTGGAGTTTGGGGTCCAATTGGATGTTGCCAAGTGAATTGTTAGGTAGGCATTGAAAGAAGAAAAGAAGAAAAGAAAGAGAGAGAGAGGGGGGAATACAGATTGCTTTCCCGTGTCCCTCATCTCACGCTCCTTCTTCTTCTTCTCTTCTCCTTTCTCTTTGTTTTTCCTTTCATTCCCATTGGCTTGGGTTGTGGTTGGCTTGGTGGAGTTTGTACTTTACTTGAAGAGGTAAGTTGGAGTTTAAAGTACTATTCTTCTTCTTCTTCTTCCTGGTTTTACTTCAGTTAGGGTTTGGCTAAGACTTTGTGGGTTTCTTGTTTGTGCAAGCCTTGGATTGTAAGAGGAAGCAAAGCAAAGGCAAGGAAAGGATTGAGGACTGATCTTGAAGCTTAAAGTGTGATTTTGGATCTTCGATTCCAGGTTTGGGAGCATTTTGAATGCATGCAATGTTTGAAGAACTTCTGTGTTCATGTCTCTGCCCTATTTCTCTCTGGTCTAATTTCTGGAATTTGATGTGGTTTGGAATGTGTACATGCATGATTAAGTGAATAGATGTGTTAGTAATGCATGATAGGAATTGAATTGAAGTTACTGAGCTTTGGGTTTTGAACTTACTGTATTTTTAGGGTTTATGTTCTTAAATGGATTAAATGTGTTTATGCATGGTTTTGATTGTTTTAATTGATGGATTAAGCTGGTTTTATGTCAGTTTGATGTTCGGATGAGTGATTGAAAGGTAAGATGAGCTTGGATGTGTTTTGAATCAGATTGAAAATGATTTTATCGGGTTCTTTGAATTCTGGGTAACCTGGAAATGGGAAATCGCGTTTCTGTGTAATTTTCCATTTCCAGTGTGTTGTGACTTCCCTGAGTGAGACAAGTCACGAGACGTGACTCCCAGTCACGCCACGTGACTCTGCCTCCCAGTATCAGCGGACAGGACGAAGTCGTGAGGCGTGACTGTCTCTCTCTGTGAGAGAAAAGTCACGTCTCGTGACTTAGAGTCACGACGTGACTCCTGTGTAAGGCAAGGCGTGACTCCAAGACACGAAGCATGACTCCTCTCTCTGTGAGAGGGAAGTCACGTCTCGTGACTTAGAGTCACGACGTGACTCTTGTGAGGACAGGCGTGACATAGAGTCACGTCCCGTGACTCTCTAACAGGTCACGAGACGTGACACTAGGTCACGCCGTGACCCCCTTTGAGATCAGTCACGAGTCGTGACATGACTCGTGACCGACCCCTCTTCAGCTCCTTTTTCTGATTTTGCCCAGTTTTAACCAAAATGAATTTCCTATTTCTTCTGTATGGGTCTTCACTGCTGTATAAATTATGTCATACTGTTATATGGTCCTGTATGGCTTTTCTGTTTTGATTTGTTCCCCCGTGACTAGTTTATTATATAATGACTTTCAAATGCTTCTATGACTCTCTCCTCTACTGTGTGCTATCTTATCTGATTGGTTAGCCTATTATAGTTTGTTCAGCATTATCTTATGCCTGTCCTTAATCGGATTTTTACCTAGAATAACATGCCATGTTTAAGAATGTTGTATCATTCCATGATTCAGATTTTACGTTATTGATCATTGGCATAATATGATCCCACATGTGTTCCTGACATGCTTTAGTATGAGGAGTATCGTTAAAAATATGATTGAAGGAATTTTCACATGCTCCAGAATATGACTTGTATAAGGTGTGCTTGATATTATGCTATGCTATATTTATTTGAATAATGTGGTTAATGTCTGAATGCATTGTTATGCTTTAGCCTTGGAGCTCATTGTGTTATGTTAACTGTAATTTGGACTATGCATGGTTTATGCTTAGTATCTGCACCTAATGCATGATTAGGATTTTGTATTGATAATCTTTGGCATGGTAGTGCTTCTTTACCTGATTATTGGCATGCTTTAGGACATTGTTTAATGTTAAAATGTATGAATTGTAATATGTTTTGCAATGCGAATTGCATGATATATGACCAACCTTATGAGCATATTTATATGTCTATTGTACTCTGATTTATGCATGATGTATATATTTATATATATATTTATACGTTGTGCGATTTGGAATGTGTATTATTTTATGCATGACCTGCGAGAGTCAGTCTAGTGGATAGTTAGGCATGCCTAATAGAGTCTTTCAGTAGCTGCAGCGCCCTTTGAACGTTTGGACCCTGATCAGGTCCCCCGTATGGTTCCTCGCGAACCCCCCCTCAGTACGGATCCTCGTGATCCTTTTTAATGAATTTGGATCGGGTTAAGATCCCCCATCAGTAAAATGCTTTTGTGATAAAATAAATGGTTTTCGACTTGTACCCGTAAGGTACTAATCAGTTCAGTACACTCGTTATCCACTATTGTGAGTCAGCAGGTGCTTTACTGGTTTGTATTACTTTGAAATGACTATATGAATGTGATATCCGTTTGATATTGATAAAGATCTCAGGAATCAGTTTATGTGTATATGAATGTGATTATGGGCTTCATAATGTATGTCTGTATTATGTCAGCATGACTTTATAGTTAATATGATTATCCGTACTTGTCATGTGATTTGTTATAAGTTTCTGAATGCTTTGATTATGATGCGACTAGAGTATTTAGGTATGTGACTTAAACATGTTTTGTTAATTATTAGCATGTGAACCAAAACAGTTGTGATGGTAAGTATGTGATGTTTAACTGTACTTTCTACATGAAGATATGAATGTAATACTAATTGATTATGCCTTCAGTCTCCGCTATCAGAGTGTTGTCGCACGATGCTTAATATATGTTAGAGTTGCGCAGCGGTATTGTGATGCTCTAAATGTTATCCTTTGGATATTTGTCTAGTATATGTGTTTGGCATGTCGAAGTATGTTAAATGGCTAGCACTCTCAACATGATGATAGGGTTGTCAGTTCCTGCACAGGTATTTGGTTATGTCAATTTGCATGCGTAAATCTCTTGTGACTCCGCACGGTAAGATGTTGGTACTTGCTACCCATGTAACACCCCGACATCCCCGTTGGAAGGATACCGGAGTGCCACGCGGGCAAACATATAAACCAATCCAAATACATACTAATAAAATAAAACAAAAGATAATATGTAAAGAAACTTTTAAATCGTTTATAGAAAAACCTTTAACATATACATATACATATCAGTATCGTTTTACAAAAAGAGGCTCGTAAGCACTACAAATACAAAAAAAAAATACTTGTTCCTTTACAAAATTTACTTTGCTAAATACAAGCCATATACAAAATTAATTACAGCGGAAGACTCCAAAAATAAAACAACTGCATCCAAAAGGACTCCTAGTGGCCGACCTGCAGATATCCGACTCTGAACTGCACTCGCCACCTGCACGGGAAAAGAGCCCGTGCTAAGCGATAACGCTTAGTGGGGAGGAACAAAACAAAATAACAATATACAATATAGCATCACATCACCTTTAAAATATTTACAATACAAGTAATTAACAAATACAAACACACTTTTCTACATTACACCAATATAGGATATACAAGAATTCATGTGCAAGATATACCTTTAATCATGTCAATAACATCTCAACATATACATCACATATAAACATGTAGCCTGATTAGTCTGGTATAAACCTAAGAAGTGGATACGGTCATTTGGATACTGATAGAACACAATATCCCAAGCATATAGAGACATGAGTCTCAAACATGTATTTTTCATCTAGAGACCGAAGTCTCACTATATTTTCATATAGACCAAACATGGTCGAAACAAGGATCCAAACGGACCCGCATATATCATTTTTATCATATAGCAGCTGCACACACACTCTGACCTAAGTAAGCGCTTACTTATCCACTACTATGACTTATACAGGCTTATATGACACCACCCAATAATTCATGTATCAAATCATGAGGATTTCGTTAAATACTAGCTTATAAATCATATATACTCGTATAATAATCAAATTCAGAAACATATAAATATCAATACTGAAGGTAATAAAGACATATAGCTCACATTGAACTAATCCATGTCAAATAAATTATTAATCATGTATTTAAAACCCAATATTATACAATTATTAAATGCAAATCCAATTTTAAATCCAAACATTTGTCATGTAATGCAAAAACCCATGAAATCAGAAGTAACACTTTATTTTAGAAAAACTGGGCATAAGTAGAGGCTGGTCACGTCGTGACCTTCAGTCACGCCGTGACTCCAGCTTCACGCGAGCGCCAGACAATCTCGTGACGCAGGCTTCACGCGAGCGCCAAGCGAGAACAGCAGGCAGTCACGGCGTGACCACCAGTCACGTCGCGTGACTCCTGTGAGAGAAGAGAAAGAAATCACGCAGGAAAAGGGCGAGAGTCACGGCGTGATGCCGCTTCACGCCACGTGACCTTCAGCAAAGAAGGAGTCACGGCGTGAAGCTGCTTCGCGCCTCGTGATCTTCAGCCGAGAAGGGGGTCACGGCGTGACCAGCAGTCACGTCTCGTGACCTTCTCCTCACAAAACTTCATCTTCTCCAAAATACTCTTCAAAATTTCCAGAAAACGCAAAACCAGTACACTGTGAAAACAGAGTACCAACAAAACTCAAATCCCCATTTGTCTAAAATTATTTTTCATGCAATAATCATTCAAACACATACCTTTAAGTCCTCTGAGCACCATTACAGCAATTTCACTCACAAATTCACAATATCATATATTTCCAGTAACAAACAGAGAGTCACAAACAACCCAGAATTTCACACTCAAAACCATGCATGTTTATCTCATTTACATCCTTTTCTACAGAAATCATTTATACACATTACATTTCTCATACATTTCGATAGTCAAAACACATTAACAATGTTCAAAGCAACACAGTAACAGGATCAAAACAAGAAATAACAGACACTCCCAAACCTGTTTGAAGTTCAAAAAGTCCACTGTATTCTTCTTCAATCCAAAATCTTATCCTTTCCTTTGTCTTTTCTTTTATCCTCAGGAGCTTGCAAACATATTAAAACCACAGTTCATTATTCAAGAACAGAATCTTATAAACCCAAAGAGAAGAAGAAAAACCACAGGAGAAACTAATAACCACTTACCTTCTGTAACTTCTTTTCCAAACCAAACCCTAGTTCCTCAACAGCAATACTCACATGCAGATGATAGAAAGAACAGAAAAATGAAGAAAAGGCAGAATGTGCTTCGCGTGAGAGAGAACCAGAAAAGAAAGAGAAAACCCTTTTTCAGTCCTTTGTTTTCCAACTAACCAATTTTCTCAGACTTTTCCTTTCCCTCTCCACGTGCACATCCTCCTTCCACATGGCACACATGCACAAAGACACAATCCACTTATACTCTCTTTTACATTTTGATCCAAAATAATTACACCTTAATCACTAAAGTAAAAATCTGTCATACAAATCTTTTAATTCTTGCAATTTAATCCACATTCCTCATATAAAATACCAAATTGCTCTTAATTGTCCAATTAAAAATCACTAATTCCAATTAGGCCACTTATGGGGTGTGACAACTCACCCCTCCTTAAGAAAATTTCGTCCTCGAAATTTCCTTGCTTACCGAATACAACTCAAATATCAAAATCCGAAACGAGACAAAACTGAATATGTAAACACTTACCCGAAGGACCCGCTGTACCCGTCGCATCTCTAGCAATCATAGCATAACCTCTATACTGATTATGATCTTCAGTAGCACCAGGTCGCTGCACGGTTTCTGATGGTGCTCTCGGAGCTCGACTCACATCCCGGTTACTTTGGACGACATTGGATCTCTTACTCTCTTGTTGATTCTGGTTCTCTTGTCGACTAGGGCAAAAGGCAAATCGATGTTCCATGCTCCCACACTTGAAACAAGCGCCGGTAATCTTGCGACACGTACCCCAATGGTACCTATGACAGTGCTCACATTCTGGTGCTCGATTTCCTCTATTTCCTTGTGGGGCTACACTCTCTACCTGTGAAGGCATCTGAACACTCCCTCTAGATCCTTGCTCAACTGGTGTACCCTTTGCTTTCTTAGCACTCACATTTCCTCCTTCTGGTGCTCTTCTCTTCTGTGCCATCTTCTGCTTGATCTCCTCAGATTCCTCTAACCTCATTGCTGCAGCCACAATCTGATAATACCCAACTGGCTGCAAGACAATCATCGCAGACAAGGGGCCTCTGAATACCTCACGCAATCCCTCTAAAAAGTGCCTACATCTGAACTCATCGGTCAACAACTGCTCAGGCACATACTTGCTCAGCCTATTGAACTCCTTGTCGTACTCACTGACAGTCATTCCCCTTTGCTTCAAGCTAATGAACTCTCTCCATTTCGCTTCTTGATATGCCTTAGTGATATACTTTTGCTCAAACTCTTGCTTGAAATATTCCCAAGTCAGTTCGGCTGGTCGCTGAGGATTCCTCATCACAAGTTCCCACCAATCATAGGCTGGTCCCTGAAGCAACGATATAGCACAAGAAGCTCTCTGATCAGCAGGACATCTAATCTCTTGCAAAATCCTGTCCACTCTCTTCAACCAAAACTCAGCTATATCGGACTCATCTAAAGCAGTCCCATGAAAATCCTCTGCTCCTCTCTTTCTTAACAACTCAGTTGGAGCCTTAGGTGCAGTCAACCTATCAACTACTTGTAATAACCCCTGAACTAACGCTGGATCAAAGGCAATACCTCTATTTGCACCCTCAGCTGGTGCAGGTTCCCGCTCATGTCTATCCTGTCTAACTGGATCATCTCTTCTAACTGGATTCTCTCTAGGACCCACATTATAACTGCTCATAGTGTCGCCCATATACTCACTTGGATCCGACTCCATATAAACTCTACAAAACACAAGACATCTGCATTAGGCCACTATACAAAACTGACTCTCATGCATAGACTCGACTCTATACTCAAACAATCACAACATAACCCAGAACCACCAAACCTGGGCTCTGATACCAAGCTGTAACACCCCGACATCCCCGTTGGAAGGATACCGGAGTGCCACGCGGGCAAACATATAAACCAATCCAAATACATACTAATAAAATAAAACAAAAGATAATATGTAAAGAAACTTTTAAATCGTTTATAGAAAAACCTTTAACATATACATATACATATCAGTATCGTTTTACAAAAAGAGGCTCGTAAGCACTACAAATACAAAAAAAAAATACTTGTTCCTTTACAAAATTTACTTTGCTAAATACAAGCCATATACAAAATTAATTACAGCGGAAGACTCCAAAAATAAAACAACTGCATCCAAAAGGACTCCTAGTGGCCGACCTGCAGATATCCGACTCTGAACTGCACTCGCCACCTGCACGGGAAAAGAGCCCGTGCTAAGCGATAACGCTTAGTGGGGAGGAACAAAACAAAATAACAATATACAATATAGCATCTCATCACCTTTAAAATATTTACAATACAAGTAATTAACAAATACAAACACACTTTTCTACATTACACCAATATAGGATATACAAGAATTCATGTGCAAGATATACCTTTAATCATGTCAATAACATCTCAACATATACATCACATATAAACATGTAGCCTGATTAGTCTGGTATAAACCTAAGAAGTGGATACGGTCATTTGGATACTGATAGAACACAATATCCCAAGCATATAGAGACATGAGTCTCAAACATGTATTTTTCATCTAGAGACCGAAGTCTCACTATATTTTCATATAGACCAAACATGGTCGAAACAAGGATCCAAACGGACCCGCATATATCATTTTTATCATATAGCAGCTGCACACACACTCTGACCTAAGTAAGCGCTTACTTATCCACTACTATGACTTATACAGGCTTATATGACACCACCCAATAATTCATGTATCAAATCATGAGGATTTCGTTAAATACTAGCTTATAAATCATATATACTCGTATAATAATCAAATTCAGAAACATATAAATATCAATACTGAAGGTAATAAAGACATATAGCTCACATTGAACTAATCCATGTCAAATAAATTATTAATCATGTATTTAAAACCCAATATTATACAATTATTAAATGCAAATCCAATTTTAAATCCAAACATTTGTCATGTAATGCAAAAACCCATGAAATCAGAAGTAACACTTTATTTTAGAAAAACTGGGCATAAGTAGAGGCTGGTCACGTCGTGACCTTCAGTCACGCCGTGACTCCAGCTTCACGCGAGCGCCAGACAATCTCGTGACGCAGGCTTCACGCGAGCGCCAAGCGAGAACAGCAGGCAGTCACGGCGTGACCACCAGTCACGTCGCGTGACTCCTGTGAGAGAAGAGAAAGAAATCACGCAGGAAAAGGGCGAGAGTCACGGCGTGATGCCGCTTCACGCCACGTGACCTTCAGCAAAGAAGGAGTCACGGCGTGAAGCTGCTTCGCGCCTCGTGATCTTCAGCCGAGAAGGGGGTCACGGCGTGACCAGCAGTCATGTCTCGTGACCTTCTCCTCACAAAACTTCATCTTCTCCAAAATACTCTTCAAAATTTCCAGAAAACGCAAAACCAGTACACTGTGAAAACAGAGTACCAACAAAACTCAAATCCCCATTTGTCTAAAATTATTTTTCATGCAATAATCATTCAAACACATACCTTTAAGTCCTCTGAGCACCATTACAGCAATTTCACTCACAAATTCACAATATCATATATTTCCAGTAACAAACAGAGAGTCACAAACAACCCAGAATTTCACACTCAAAACCATGCATGTTCATCTCATTTACATCCTTTTCTACAGAAATCATTTATACACATTACATTTCTCATACATTTCGATAGTCAAAACACATTAACAATGTTCAAAGCAACACAGTAACAGGATCAAAACAAGAAATAACAGACACTCCCAAACCTGTTTGAAGTTCAAAAAGTCCACTGTATTCTTCTTCAATCCAAAATCTTATCCTTTCCTTTGTCTTTTCTTTTATCCTCAGGAGCTTGCAAACATATTAAAACCACAGTTCATTATTCAAGAACAGAATCTTATAAACCCAAAGAGAAGAAGAAAAACCACAGGAGAAACTAATAACCACTTACCTTCTGTAACTTCTTTTCCAAACCAAACCCTAGTTCCTCAACAGCAATACTCACATGCAGATGATAGAAAGAACAGAAAAATGAAGAAAAGGCAGAATGTGCTTCGCGTGAGAGAGAACCAGAAAAGAAAGAGAAAACCCTTTTTCAGTCCTTTGTTTTCCAACTAACCAATTTTCTCAGACTTTTCCTTTCCCTCTCCACGTGCACATCCTCCTTCCACATGGCACACATGCACAAAGACACAATCCACTTATACTCTCTTTTACATTTTGATCCAAAATAATTACACCTTAATCACTAAAGTAAAAATCTGTCATACAAATCTTTTAATTCTTGCAATTTAATCCACATTCCTCATATAAAATACCAAATTGCTCTTAATTGTCCAATTAAAAATCACTAATTCCAATTAGGCCACTTATGGGGTGTGACAACTCACCCCTCCTTAAGAAAATTTCGTCCTCGAAATTTCCTTGCTTACCGAATACAACTCAAATATCAAAATCCGAAACGAGACAAAACTGAATATGTAAACACTTACCCGAAGGACCCGCTGTACCCGTCGCATCTCTAGCAATCATAGCATAACCTCTATACTGATTATGATCTTCAGTAGCACCAGGTCGCTGCACGGTTTCTGATGGTGCTCTCGGAGCTCGACTCACATCCCGGTTACTTTGGACGACATTGGATCTCTTACTCTCTTGTTGATTCTGGTTCTCTTGTCGACTAGGGCAAAAGGCAAATCGATGTTCCATGCTCCCACACTTGAAACAAGCGCCGGTAATCTTGCGACACGTACCCCAATGGTACCTATGACAGTGCTCACATTCTGGTGCTCGATTTTCTCTATTTCCTTGTGGGGCTACACTCTCTACCTGTGAAGGCATCTGAACACTCCCTCTAGATCCTTGCTCAACTGGTGTACCCTTTGCTTTCTTAGCACTCACATTTCCTCCTTCTGGTGCTCTTCTCTTCTGTGCCATCTTCTGCTTGATCTCCTCAGATTCCTCTAACCTCATTGCTGCAGCCACAATCTGATAATACCCAACTGGCTGCAAGACAATCATCGCAGACAAGGGGCCTCTGAATACCTCACGCAATCCCTCTAAAAAGTGCCTACATCTGAACTCATCGGTCAACAACTGCTCAGGCACATACTTGCTCAGCCTATTGAACTCCTTGTCGTACTCACTGACAGTCATTCCCCTTTGCTTCAAGCTAATGAACTCTCTCCATTTCGCTTCTTGATATGCCTTAGTGATATACTTTTGCTCAAACTCTTGCTTGAAATATTCCCAAGTCAGTTCGGCTGGTCGCTGAGGATTCCTCATCACAAGTTCCCACCAATCATAGGCTGGTCCCTGAAGCAACGATATAGCACAAGAAGCTCTCTGATCAGCAGGACATCTAATCTCTTGCAAAATCCTGTCCACTCTCTTCAACCAAAACTCAGCTATATCGGACTCATCTAAAGCAGTCCCATGAAAATCCTCTGCTCCTCTCTTTCTTAACAACTCAGTTGGAGCCTTAGGTGCAGTCAACCTATCAACTACTTGTAATAACCCCTGAACTAACGCTGGATCAAAGGCAATACCTCTATTTGCACCCTCAGCTGGTACAGGTTCCCGCTCATGTCTATCCTGTCTAACTGGATCATCTCTTCTAACTGGATTCTCTCTAGGACCCACATTATAACTGCTCATAGTGTCGCCCATATACTCACTTGGATCCGACTCCATATAAACTCTACAAAACACAAGACATCTGCATTAGGCCACTATACAAAACTGACTCTCATGCATAGACTCGACTCTATACTCAAACAATCACAACATAACCCAGAACCACCAAACCTGGGCTCTGATACCAAGCTATAACACCCCGACATCCCCGTTGGAAGGATACCGGAGTGCCACGCGGGC
This sequence comes from Excoecaria cochinchinensis, assembly GCA_947683425.1. Taxonomy (NCBI): domain Eukaryota; kingdom Viridiplantae; phylum Streptophyta; class Magnoliopsida; order Malpighiales; family Euphorbiaceae; genus Excoecaria; species Excoecaria cochinchinensis. The sequence goes on from CANTUQ010000112.1 coordinate 11,219,331, forward strand.
AAACATATAAACCAATCCAAATACATACTAATAAAATAAAACAAAAGATAATATGTAAAGAAACTTTTAAATCGTTTATAGAAAAACCTTTAACATATACATATACATATCAGTATCGTTTTACAAAAAGAGGCTCGTAAGCACTACAAATACAAAAAAAAAATACTTGTTCCTTTACAAAATTTACTTTGCTAAATACAAGCCATATACAAAATTAATTACAGCGGAAGACTCCAAAAATAAAACAACTGCATCCAAAAGGACTCCTAGTAGCCGACCTGCAGATATCCGACTCTGAACTGCACTCGCCACCTGCACGGGAAAAGAGCCCGTGCTAAGCGATAATGCTTAGTGGGGAGGAACAAAACAAAATAACAATATACAATATAGCATCTCATCACCTTTAAAATATTTACAATACAAGTAATTAACAAATACAAACACACTTTTCTACATTACACCAATATAGGATATACAAGAATTCATGTGCAAGATATACCTTTAATCATGTCAATAACATCTCAACATATACATCACATATAAACATGTAGCCTGATTAGTCTGGTATAAACCTAAGAAGTGGATACGGTCATTTGGATACTGATAGAACACAATATCCCAAGCATATAGAGACATGAGTCTCAAACATGTATTTTTCATCTAGAGACCGAAGTCTCACTATATTTTCATATAGACCAAACATGGTCGAAACAAGGATCCAAACGGACCCGCATATATCATTTTTATCATATAGCAGCTGCACACACACTCTGACCTAAGTAAGCGCTTACTTATCCACTACTATGACTTATACAGGCTTATATGACACCACCCAATAATTCATGTATCAAATCATGAGGATTTCGTTAAATACTAGCTTATAAATCATATATACTCGTATAATAATCAAATTCAGAAACATATAAATATCAATACTGAAGGTAATAAAGACATATAGCTCACATTGAACTAATCCATGTCAAATAAATTATTAATCATGTATTTAAAACCCAATATTATACAATTATTAAATGCAAATCCAATTTTAAATCCAAACATTTGTCATGTAATGCAAAAACCCATGAAATCAGAAGTAACACTTTATTTTAGAAAAACTGGGCATAAGTAGAGGCTGGTCACGTCGTGACCTTCAGTCACGCCGTGACTCCAGCTTCACGCGAGCGCCAGACAATCTCGTGACGCAGGCTTCACGCGAGCGCCAAGCGAGAACAGCAGGCAGTCACGGCGTGACCACCAGTCACGTCGCGTGACTCCTGTGAGAGAAGAGAAAGAAATCACGCAGGAAAAGGGCGAGAGTCACGGCGTGATGCCGCTTCACGCCACGTGACCTTCAGCAAAGAAGGAGTCACGGCGTGAAGCTGCTTCGCGCCTCGTGATCTTCAGCCGAGAAGGGGGTCACGGCGTGACCAGCAGTCACGTCTCGTGACCTTCTCCTCACAAAACTTCATCTTCTCCAAAATACTCTTCAAAATTTCCAGAAAACGCAAAACCAGTACACTGTGAAAACAGAGTACCAACAAAACTCAAATCCCCATTTGTCTAAAATTATTTTTCATGCAATAATCATTCAAACACATACCTTTAAGTCCTCTGAGCACCATTACAGCAATTTCACTCACAAATTCACAATATCATATATTTCCAGTAACAAACAGAGAGTCACAAACAACCCAGAATTTCACACTCAAAACCATGCATGTTCATCTCATTTACATCCTTTTCTACAGATAGTCAGTCTAGTGGATAGTTAGGCATGCCTAATAGAGTCTTTCAGTAGCTGCAGCGCCCTTTGAACGTTTGGACCCTGATCAGGTCCCCCGTATGGTTCCTCGCGAACCCCCCCTCAGTACGGATCCTCGTGATCCTTTTTAATGAATTTGGATCGGGTTAAGATCCCCCATTAGTAAAATGCTTTTGTGATAAAATAAATGGTTTTCGACTTGTACCCGTAAGGTACTAATCAGTTCAGTACACTCGTTATCCACTATTGTGAGTCAGCAGGTGCTTTACTGGTTTGTATTACTTTGAAATGACTATATGAATGTGATATCCGTTTGATATTGATAAAGATCTCAGGAATCAGTTTATGTGTATATGAATGTGATTATGGGCTTCATAATGTATGTCTGTATTATGTCAGCATGACTTTATAGTTAATATGATTATCCGTACTTGTCATGTGATTTGTTATAAGTTTCTGAATGCTTTGATTATGATGCGACTAGAGTATTTAGGTATGTGACTTAAACATGTTTTGTTAATTATTAGCATGTGAACCAAAACAGTTGTGATGGTAAGTATGTGATGTTTAACTGTACTTTCTGCATGAAGATATGAATGTAATACTAATTGATTATGCCTTCAGTCTCCGCTATCAGAGTGTTGTCGCACGATGCTTAATATATATTAGAGTTGCGCAGCGGTATTGTGATGCTCTAAATGTTATCCTTTGGATATTTGTCTAGTATATGTGTTTGGCATGTCGAAGTATGTTAAATGGCTAGCACTCTCAACATGATGATAGGGTTGTCAGTTCCTGCACAGGTATTTGGTTATGTCAATTTGCATGCGTAAATCTCTTGTGACTCCGCACGGTAAGATGTTGGTACTTGCTACCCATGTTAGTTTATGCATGCGATATAATATGGAGTTCAGCATGATGATGCTTGTAACATGTATTGTATTGTGTCTGTTTTAGTCTATCCTGGACATGAGTTTATGGTTTGATTGTGAGTATTGAAATGAATGCCTTTATTATGCAAGCCTAATTGTTTATATGTTATGAATATCTGCATTTGCCATTTGAATGTGTTTTGCCTTGGCGACCATTGTGAATGGCCGTCCATATTCTTGTGTGTCCTCCCCACTAAGCGTTTATCGCTTAGCACGGATTTCCTTTCCGTGCAGGTGGCAGGGTTGGTTCTGTTCGAGTCGCGCTTCTGCAAGGTCGGCCACGTAGGAGTTAGAAGTTCTGTATTTTTGTTCAGCTTCTGTATTTAAGCTCTTGTAATTTTGTAGTATTGTATATGTAATTAATTATGTTTTAATCTTGAGTTTTCTTGTGGGAATGTAATAGTTAGTATGTTTTATGTTTAGTTATTCCTTTGTTTTATTATCTCGATTATGCTTCCGTTGAATGGTTATATGGATGCTTCTGTGCATGCTTTTGCTTAGTGTCTGTGTGTGCATAAGTTATTGCATGGTTAGTCTGTACCGCAAGGTAAGTCAAGGTAAGTTTTAGTTAATCCGTATTTCTGTATGCATGTTATGTATGAATGTATGCTTCCGCATTGTGCATGTGTATATCTATATGTGAGCGTCGTGTAGCGCGTCCGTCGGCGTCCTTCCAACGGGGACGGCGATGGGGGTGTTACACATCACTTCGACTGTCGCGGGCTCGAGACGGCGTCGCGTGCTTGCGACAGCGAAGCTCCCAACATTGCTTTATGTCGAGATCGCGACAGCGTCGGGACTTCAAAAATCTGCAGAAATTCTGCAGATTTTCTTCTTCCAAATCCTCAACCAACCACACAATTCTCAATGAAAGCTTACTTACCTCAAATCCAGCCATTCATTAACATCAACAACAAGAATACAACATTTATTCACAATAAACTTCATCCAATCCATAATTTACACATTCAATTTCAAGAATCAATCAAAAACCCAATTTATGCATCAAACCACATCAATTCTAAAATTACCATAATTAACTCATGCTTTTGCAAGATTCACACCTCAAAGCAAATACCCATATCATATACATCACAATAAAGAACATCTAACAACCTAATTCCAAGAAAACATCAAAACACATACATGAACATTTCTCATGCAAAAGCAAGAAATTCCCAAACCTTCAAAATCTTTGCTCCTATTGTTTAGTTCCACTTGGTCCGACCTTCTCTTTACCCTTCGGTTCACGAGGAGGTTCAACTAAGCAACAAAAGCAACCCAATACAGAAACACAAAACCCACTTCAAACCCATTTCCGAAAATTAAAAAAAAAATAGAGAAGAAGATGGAGAACCAAATGAAGAAAATGAGAATAAATGCAGTAGATTTACCTTTAAAATGCTAAACAATGACCAATTTCCACCAACTAAGTGATAGGAGCTTAATTAATGTATAATTAAGTATATGTTTAGTATGAGTTTAATTAATTAATTATATAATTAAGTGAATATTTGATGTTATATGTGTTAGTTTATGTATATTAGTATTAGTCTGTTAGTTTTTATGTTTACTGGTATGTTTAGGTGAAAAAAAATGAAGAAAAGAGGTAGAAGAAGGAGAAGATCACGAGAAGAGGAGCAGGTCACGCCGTGACTGTGAGTCACGTGACGTGACTTGCTAAGAAGAATGAAGAAGAAGGAGGAAAGGAAGAAGTAGCTGCAAGAGAGACGATCACGCCGTGACCAGGAGTCACGTGACGTGACTGAAGAAGAGAAGCCAGCAAAGAAAGGAAGAAAGGAAAGAAGAAGAAAGAAGAAGAGTCACGCCGTGAGCAAAGGTCACGCGACGTGACGCCACAGAGAGGCTAGGAAAAGAAGGGAAAAGAGAAGAGAAGAGAAGGGGAGGAGATACGCCGTGTGCGCCAGTCACGCCACACGCGAAGAAGAATCACGCCGTGATGGGGAGTCACGCGACGTGACTGGCCAGAGAGGGAAGCGAAAACCGAAGAAAGGAAAGAAGGAAGAAATGGGCGGGCGCGTTCTGTCGCGAGCACGACACCGTTGCGATCGCGACAGAGACGACCGTTGGACGGTTTTCAGCCAAAAATCACATGAAAAGTCATCCTCTTTCACCAAATTGTGCAACCTTTCCCAAGAGACATCTTCAAGGGACATCAACTTTCAATCAACATCTATAAATATTAGTTTAAATGTAATTTATTGGGATGATGAATTTTTTAGTAAAGTAATTTTCTGTATTTTAGTTAAACAATATTCTTTAGTTTTATTATTTAGTTTTTATGGTTTGAAGAAGAAGATCAAGGAGGAGAAAACTTATTTCAAGAGATTTAGAAAAGGGTTGAAGAACTTCTATCTTATTCTCTTATTTTTAATTCTTCTCCAATATTTCTATGAATATCATTTTAATGAATTTGCATGTTTTTATTCTTTTAATTTTCATCTACTTTAATAGTCTTTCATTGCAGATTTTCTATTAGTATCTTTTGCTTGATTTTTATAAGTTAAAGTAATTCGAGAGTTTGCTTTATCTGAAATCTAATAGAATTTCATTATTAAGATATATTTAAGAGATTGGTATATTGAGATAATTGCTATAGGTTAGTGTCTATTCTTAAAATATGTAATTAGAAACCTCTAATTCATTAATGAAAATTGTGAGTTAGAATTTTAATTGTATGTTTTAGGCATTTTAATTCATATCGAGAGAGTGAGTTAAAAGTTTATTCTAACTTGGCTTGCATGAAAGATGAATAAATGTAAATCAAAATGATGGATCAAATTCATTATGTTTAGTTCTTCATTCATATACTATTTATCTTCTTCTCATAAACATAAATTAGGTTTAAATTAAGTAGTTCTAATTCAACCATCAAATTAATTAATCATTGTAAACAAGATTAAAATCAATTAGTAATAGTGTGTAACACGTTCCCTATGGGATCGATATCTAAAGTACTATTGCGGTACACCGTATACTTGCGATATGTTGCATCATTAGAAAATGCACAACAAGTATTTGGCGCCGTTGCCGGGGAACGGTTGTTTACCATTATAAAAATTGATTTATGATTTTGGATTACAATATTTTCTTTGTTTTAATTTGTTTATTTGTTTAATTTAATTTTGTGTTTTGTTTTTGTTTTACAGGATTTTAGTAAGATTATATTTGTTTAATAAATAGTAAAAAAAATAAATAAATAAATAAATAAAAAATTAAATATATATTAAAAAAAAAAAAATGATGAAACTTATGCAGACGTTGCTTCTGTCGTGGTCGCGACAGAAGGCGATGAAGCAAAAAGTGAGAAAGTTCTGCAGGGTTCACGGCGTGATGTACCTTCACGCGACGTGACGCTCTTTGGTTTTCGCTTGAGATAACTTCGCCCAGGTAAGCAGGAAGCGTCACGCGACGTGACGTTGGTTCACGTCGTGATGGTGTTTTGCCATTCAGGGGTATATCAGGTAAGCTTTAAATTCTTTCTTTTCTTTTCTTTTATTTTCTGATTCTACTTATTATTTGGTTTTATTTTCTTTTCTTTTCTGATTTACATTACTTTAATTAAACATTTAAGCTTTTAAACACAAGAAAAGAATAAAAATTTTAAAAGCGGGAACTCTAATTTTTAAAACCCTAAAGTCGTGACCTTTCCTCTTCTATTTCATTTCACTGTTCTTTTTCTTTCTCTAACTCAGGTCACGACTTAAAAGACCCTCATTAGCCACTTTTTCTTCTTCGTTTCCTCATTTCACCAAGAAATTTCGAACTTCCATCCTCTGTTTCCTTTTCGTTTATCTAGTTCCACATTTTAGCTTTGTATTTCTCTTCTATTTTCTTCAAGTAAAGCTTGATTTAGGGATTTCGGGTTTTGCATTCTCTTTACAGGTTTGTTAATGTATTTTCATTCTTCTTTTTCATTTCTTCTTTCCCTAAACCCATTTAATTTCTGTATGTTCATGCATAATCACATTTCGTTTATAATTTGTTCTCTGTTTCTATTACTGTTTCGTTTATCTATATTGTTTTCCTTTTGTGTATTTGGTTTTATTAATTTCTCATATTGTTATCAGATTTACTTCCCTATATTTATCATTGTCTGTTTACCCAACACATCCAGAAATGGTGAGGACAAAGAATCCCACTGTTCCACGAACTGAGCAAGAAGAGCAGGAAGTTGAAGTGGTGAACATTGCTTCTCACTATGGTGCTCTATTTCCCATTTTATCTGTGGATGAAGGCAGTAGGTATTTACTACTTCGTAATAGGTATTTGATGCGCTGTAAGTTTTTTCTTGACTCTTTACTTAATCAAATTGGTATGCTAGAAGTAGTTAATGACATGTTAAGAGTATGTGGGTTGTTTAAATTTGCTTCTATGCATATAAATGTGCGTCCTGATTTAGTTTTAGAATTCTATACCACATTGAAAAAAAATGATGATAATGAGAATTGGTTAGACTTTAGGATGGCTGGTATACCTTATACTTTAACTTATTTTATGATGAATAGAATATTTAGATTTTCTCAAGCTGGTTTGACCGAGCCACCTAAATCGTTTAAGCCACATGAATTTTGGACATTTTTAACCGATTTGCAAACACGTTATAGAGCTAGGGATGCTAAATCCATGTTTATTAAAGATTTAAGGTATTGGATTTTGCATAGGATTTTAGCTTCTTTGGTTTTTAATAGGTCCGAATTCAATAGAGTTTCATATAATGAATTGTTTTTGATGTGGTGTGTACATAAACGCAAGGACGTATGTTGGTCTTTTTGGATAGTAAGTCAATTGTTGCAATGTGTACATAAACATGATTCGCCTTTAACACATGGGCATGTTATTTCTAGTATTGCAACTAATCTAAATGTGGATCTTGCTGCCTACTATAGAGTTTTTCCTTGCCAGTATTTTAATAAGACTATATTAGTTCGTGGAGAAGTTGTTAGTAATGATTTTCAGGAAATACCGGCACGTGCTCGATCATGTTGGAGGGATATTGCTGGAAATGCTGCACCACAAGTTGAGGAACAAGAAGAAGAAGAAGGAGAGGAGGAGGCAAGTGAAGATGCGGTTCCTACTGCACCTGAAGTTGGATCATCTAGCCAAAATATGCCAGAAATGTTTGATCAAATTCTTAGCAACTTGCACCATATACAAGATCAACAAACTGTTTTGGCTAGAAGGCAAAGGAGGTTAGAGTACAAGTTTGATCAATTCATCACCCAAGTTGGGTTTCGGGTTCCTTCACCTCCACCTTCACCATGATAGGGGAGTTTTCTTTTTATTCATTTCATTTATTTCTTTTTACTTGTTTTTGTGTGTCATTCCTACACATTGAGGACAATGTTGGTTCTAAGTGTGGGGGAGTGACTGTGTTATTTGTTGTGATGTTTGTGACTGTGGTTTTGAGTTTGTATATGTATTATGTATGTCAATTGCATGATTATTTTTGTTTGTGTGTTTTTATATTTCAATTAGGCTTTTTAAGTAAACTTTATTATAAAGCATTGTTTATTTGGTATATTGTATAGGTTGTTAAAGTCATTTATCTTTGATACTCATTTTTATCAGTTTTTCAAAAATTTTTAGCATGTATTTTAAGTTTTTCAAGTTATTTTGTTTTACTTATTTCAACATTATAGATTATTTAGTCTTTCTAACTAACCATATTTTTTTAAAGTTAGAATTTACTCATTTAGTTTATAATTTTCAATTTCTAGTTGTTTAAGGAAACTATAGCCATAATACTTACCTTTTATCTTTTCAATAATGGATGAGGACTAAATTTAAAAAAATAAAAATAAGTGGGATGGAGCATAAAATGCACCCACTAAAGTCATAAAAAAAAACAAAAGAGAAAAGCAAGATATATATCAAAAATTGCAAAAATATGGGATGGAGCGTAAAACGCACCCATATACTTTCTCTTGCTAGAAATCAAAAAGTAAAAATCAAAGGAAAAGAAAAAGCAAAGTCTAAAAATGCCATGAGATTGGATTAAGGGTAAGTGAGCTTAAAATGTCCTAAATACAACTAGTAGCTTGAGAATTTAAACTTTATGATTAAATTTTCTTTCTTTATTTCATGTTTAGTTTTAATAGACTTCATACTCTTTATGTTGGCATTAGTAAAGTTTAGTAATTTGTTGAATTTGTGATGCATACTCTTAAATTTTGACTTACTGATTTTATTTTATTATGAGTGTATGAGATATTTTGGTTCTTATCAATTCTATTACATGTGCTAAATAACAGTGTTTTGTAGTAATTTTTACTGGTTATTAAATTTTCTTATTTCTTTGATCTTGCTTGAGGACAAGCAAGGGTTTAGTGTGGGGGAATTTGATAGGAGCTTAATTAATGTATAATTAAGTATATGTTTAGTATGAGTTTAATTAATTAATTATATAATTAAGTGAATATTTGATGTTATATGTGTTAGTTTATGTATATTAGTATTAGTCTGTTAGTTTTTATGTTTACTGGTATGTTTAGGTGAAAAAAAATGAAGAAAAGAGGTAGAAGAAGGAGAAGATCACGAGAAGAGGAGCAGGTCACGCCGTGACTGTGAGTCACGTGACGTGACTTGCTAAGAAGAATGAAGAAGAAGGAGGAAAGGAAGAAGTAGCTGCAAGAGAGACGATCACGCCGTGACCAGGAGTCACGTGACGTGACTGAAGAAGAGAAGCCAGCAAAGAAAGGAAGAAAGGAAAGAAGAAGAAAGAAGAAGAGTCACGCCGTGAGCAAAGGTCACGCGACGTGACGCCACAGAGAGGCTAGGAAAAGAAGGGAAAAGAGAAGAGAAGAGAAGGGGAGGAGATACGCCGTGAGCGCCAGTCACGCCACACGCGAAGAAGAATCACGCCGTGATGGGGAGTCACGCGACGTGACTGGCCAGAGAGGGAAGCGAAAACCGAAGAAAGGAAAGAAGGAAGAAATGGGCGGGCGCGATCTGTCGCGAGCGCGACACCGTTGCGATCGCGACAGAGACGACCGTTGGACGGTTTTCAGCCAAAAATCACATGAAAAGTCATCCTCTTTCACCAAATTGTGCAACCTTTCCCAAGAGACATCTTCAAGGGACATCAACTTTCAATCAACATCTATAAATATTAGTTTAAATGTAATTTATTGGGATGATGAATTTTTTAGTAAAGTAATTTTCTGTATTTTAGTTAAACAATATTCTTTAGTTTTATTATTTAGTTTTTATGGTTTGAAGAAGAAGATCAAGGAGGAGAAAACTTATTTCAAGAGATTTAGAAAAGGGTTGAAGAACTTCTATCTTATTCTCTTATTTTTAATTCTTCTCCAATATTTCTATGAATATCATTTTAATGAATTTGCATGTTTTTATTCTTTTAATTTTCATCTACTTTAATAGTCTTTCATTGCAGATTTTCTATTAGTATCTTTTGCTTGATTTTTATAAGTTAAAGTAATTCGAGAGTTTGCTTTATCTGAAATCTAATAGAATTTCATTATTAAGATATATTTAAGAGATTGGTATATTGAGATAATTGCTATAGGTTAGTGTCTATTCTTAAAATATGTAATTAGAAACCTCTAATTCATTAATGAAAATTGTGAGTTAGAATTTTAATTGTATGTTTTAGGCATTTTAATTCATATCGAGAGAGTGAGTTAAAAGTTTATTCTAACTTGGCTTGCATGAAAGATGAATAAATGTAAATCAAAATGATGGATCAAATTCATTATGTTTAGTTCTTCATTCATATACTATTTATCTTCTTCTCATAAACATAAATTAGGTTTAAATTAAGTAGTTCTAATTCAACCGTCAAATTAATTAATCATTGTAAACAAGATTAAAATCAATTAGTAATAGTGTGTAACACGTTCCCTGTGGGATCGATATCTAAAGTACTATTGCGGTACACCGTATACTTGCGGTATGTTGCATCATTAGAAAATGCACAACACTAAGCCTTGATTCCAAGCTAGGGTTCTTGGAGGAAGAGAAAAGGAAGAAGAAGAGAGTGAGGGAAAAGAAGAACGGGAATGAAGGCAGCCACCGTTCCCTTCTCTCCTCTTTCCTTTTTCTTTTTCTTTTTCCTTAACCCTAGACAAGTGTCACTTCTCCATTGGTGGGGTTTGATCACTTACACCCAAAAGACATGCCTCACATACACACAAGACTCTCCCAACTAATGCATCCTACTCATGTGTGAGCAACACACACAAGTGCAACTCCTAACACACACCCTACAAACATATGCATGTCTACACACTACAATAACTCACTAGTGCATATCCTACTATGGTGCACTCAACCACACATGATGAAACTCTCATGAACACACACTACAATGGTGCGCTTGGACACACACAATTCTGTCCCAACTAATTCACACCAAAGCACCATGCATGCACCCACATGCAAGAGAAACTCTTAAAACATGCAATATTACCAAAATGCCCTTATTATACAAAACTTATGCAATTGCACACATATACATATATGGCTCATTCAACTAGGGGGCAAACGGGGTGTGACATAATTGGTAAATGAGCTACCTACCTAAATAACTTAACTTTAAGCGTCATACCAAAGCTGACTTAGAGTTAAGTGAAATATGGATCTTAGCCCACTAAATTATTATAGTTATTGTAATTATTAATGAGGGTTACTATTTTAGTGGGAGTTTATAAGAAAACCTAAAATGAAATTGGTACTAATATAATTTATCTTGCATGTTTGTAGATTAATGGCATCAAATAACACTTCTGCTATGTCACTGCGATCTGTTTTTGAGAAGGACAAACTTAAGGAAACTGGCACCAACTTCCTTGACTGGTTCAGAAACTTGAGAATTGTACTCAAGCAAGAAAGGAAGCTGTATGTACTGGATGAGCCTATTCCCAATGAGCCACCTGCTGATGCCACAAGGGCAGTCAAAGACAAATACAAGAAACATGTTGATGATTCTGTGGACGTTGGCTGTCTTATGTTGGCTACCATGGCTCCAGAGCTTCAGAAGCATCTGGAAAACATGGAGGCTTATGAGTTGAGTACTCATCTCAAGCAAACATTTCAACAGCAGGCTAGGCAAGACAGGTATGAGACTACCAAAGCTTTGCATTCTTGCAAAATGGCTGAAGGTACTTCAGTTAGCTCTCATGTTTTGAAAATGAAGGGCTATATTGATCACCTTGAGAGGCTTGGATTTCCCCTCAGTTTGGAACTGGCAACGGATTTGATCCTTAATTCATTGCCTGATAGTTATGACCATTTTGTCATGAACTACAACATGAATAATATGGAGAAATCAATAGCTGAGCTGTATGCCATGCTCAAAACATCTGAGCAAAGCATAAGCAAAAAGCCTGGCCATGTTCTGATGGTCAACAAAGGGAAAGGCATGAAAGTTAAGGGTAAGGCTAAGGCTAAGGCAAAAGTATGTGGTAAGCCTAAGTCCAAACCCAAGCCCAAGGTTAAACCTCCAAAGGAAGGAGTTTGCTTCCACTGCAATGAACCTGGTCATTGGAAAAGGAATTGCAAGCTTTACTTGGAAGAATTAAAGAAGAAGAAGAGTGGTGAGACTACTTCTTCAGGTATTTATGTTATAGAAATTAACTTATCTACTTCTAATTCCTGGGTATTAGATACTGGATGTGGATCTCACATTTGTACAAATGTGCAGGGACTCAAAAGGAGTAGGCAGCTGAAAGGGTGAAGTGGACCTACGATTTGGAAATGGAGCAAAAGTTGCTGCTCTAGCTGTAGGATCTTATGAGTTGACTTTGCCCAATGGGCTTTTGTTAGTTTTGAACAATTGCTATTATATTCCTAGTTTGAGTAGGAATATTATTTCAGTTTTAAGTTTGGATGATGAAGGTTTTTCTTTTCTTATTAAGTATAAGAAATGTTCTATTTATTATGATGATATGCTTTATGGTATTACTGATTCATATTGTGGGCTTTATGTCCTAAACCTAGAAACATCCAATAATCATGATATTTATAACATAACTACAAAGAAATCCAAACCAAATGATTTAAATTCAACATATTTATGGCATTGTCACCTTAGTCATATAAATGAGAAACGCATAGCTAAACTCCATTCAATGGACTTTTGCAATCATTTGATTTTGAATCATTTGAAAATTGCGAATCTTGTTTATTGGGCAAGATGACAAAGGATCCTTTTACTAGACATAGTGAAAGGGCCACTGACTTATTAGGCCTTGTACATTCTGATGTATGTGGCCCATTAAGCATAAATGCCAGGGGAGGATTTCATTACTTCATTACATTCACAGATGATTTATAATGCCCCCACCGCCAAATCCCCCGTTGGAAGGGCGCCGACGGGCGCGCTACCCGACGCTCACTCACCACATGCAGAAATATATACAAGAATACATGCACGAAGCGGAAGCATTCAATGACAAAACTACAGGCAAAACATAAACTTGTAAAATCAAAACGTACTTATATATATAATATCCAAAAGGTTACATCATAAATCCTTTTCAAAACAAATTACATAAGTCACTTTACAAAAAGAGTAATACATATACAAAAGAGTTACAGGAGGAGATAACAAAAATAACTCTACTCCTATGTGGCCGACTTGCAGATGCGCAACACGAGCAAACTCCCAAAACCTGCCACCTACACGGGACAAAAACCCGTGCTAAGCGATAACGCTTAGTGGGGAGGAACAAAACACAACAGACCACTATGCAAGATATTAAACATTATCATACAGAATTCACGAAACATCATAGGGCAGAAATATATACACAGCTCAAGAGTCACTATATGTATATCAGCATTGAACAGAAAACATGAAGCAATGATCATAAAAGAAACATGCAATAAAAAGAACACTTCACTAATCACACACTTGACACTTAACACAATAGCCTGAATTCAATGGTGAAGGATACGGGAACACGGCATGGGAAACCGAAGCCTCAAAAATAGTTTTAATACCCGAAGGTAGCGCGGGAGACCGGAGTCTCAAAACATTTTATCACTACACGGAAGATGACCATCTCGGAGGTCAACCGCTTCGCCCAAACAGGCTGGACACGGGCAGCTGCACTCACTAACCCTTCTTAAGCATGCTTAATTATCTAGTACCTTGACACTTCAGGCTCGACAACTCATTCACTCACACGACAATACACAATCACAACAAGATTCAACTCAGGACTCTAACATCAATTCAATTCATCACCACGACACTAGTACAATGAGATCAGAGTCATAAGCACAAACATATTTCATGCAATAGTGAGAAATCGTGCAAAGTGGAATAAAAGAAACACATTCGAAAAACAGGGCAAGTAGGAAGGGCCTCTATCGCGATCGCGACAGAGCACGGGGTACCTCCTCGCGAGCTCGCGCCAGAAGGCCTGCTCGCGATGAAGCACGCTAGGCAGATTCGCGCAACCGAGCTCTGTCGCGCTCCCGACAACATCGCGATCGAGACAGAGACCAGTTCCTTCCTCCTCGCGCGCACGCACGGCAGTATGCTTGCGCGGAGGGCTCGGCTACCGAGCTCTCTGTCGCGGTCACAACAACGTCGCGTTCACGACAGAGCGCTTTACAAGAACAAAGGGCCAAATCCGCATTCTGTCGCGATCGCGACAGAGCCTAGATTCACCCAAAATCTGCACTTTTCCTACTCTTTTCACACACAATCCTTCATACAAGCAAACCACATATACAAACACTTACCTCAAGCCTCCTTCACATCACCGCATCATTCTCAAGCCACATAACATATTTTACACAATGATCAAACATCAATATATCAAGAATTCACTCAAAACCAAACTCACAATACGTTCTTCATAAATGCTCAAGCTTTCAAATACACATGTAAACATCACTTATCACTAACAAAACACTCAAGGTTACTAATGACATGCAATCACAAGATAGAATTGATCCAAGGAAGAAATAGGGAAAACATAATCCACAAACACAGCTCTCAAACACATACACACACTTAAAAATGCAGCTCCTAAACACACTCAAATTAGGCTTCCAAACCTGGAAATTGCAACTTCAAACCGAGCCCTCACGAATTCGTTTTCTCTTTACCCTTGCTCTTTTTTCTAGCTTCCGATTCTTGCACAAACCCAATCAAAACTCACTCAAGTCAAACCCGAATTCCACAATCGAAATCAAAAAAAGAAGGAGAAGAGAAGAACTGAAAAACCAAAGAACTTCAGACCACTTACCTTCAAAACCCCAACTCAAAGCTCAAGATTCCCACTCAAAGCTCAAGAAAACACAAGAGGAAAGGAGATGAGAGCAGCAATATGGAAATAAGAGAGAGAGAGAGAGAGAATGGGAAAGATGAAGAAAAGGGGAAAATGAGAGCTAGCTTCCACGGGAAGTTTCATCCATTTTTCCCTCCTCTCCTCTCTCTTACTTTTCATTTAATGCTCACCAACCCCTTTGCCACTTGTCACCATCTTAGCAAATCAAGCCTTCCCACTTTGACTTGACCACTTATGGCACCATAATCTACACACACACTAACTTCTCTTACACAAATATCTTCCAATGCACCAAACTCAACTCACACCATAATATTACTCATAACCCACTTAACAACCAAGGCACCATGCACCAAAACCACACAATAAAAACTCTTTGCCCACTTACATCCTACTCCCATACACTACAAGCTCACCATAACATTTCCTTCACTTAAATTACTACTTACTTAATTAATTCCTTAAATAATAATTCCTTATTATCCAATTTTCCTCTTACTCAAATTACGAAAATACCCTTACTTCCCTGACTTACCACGCAGATTTCGACCAGGCCCTTTTTGGGTTGTTACATGATTTCAGTAGATATGGCTATGTATATCTAATGAAACATAGACATGAATCATTTGAAATGTTTAGAACCTTTCAAAATGAAGTACAAAATCAACTTGGTAAAACTATTAAAGCACTTCGATCTGATCGAGGTGGTGAATATTTGAGCCAAGAGTTTGATAATCATCTAAGAGATTGTGGAATTGTTTCACAATTAACTCCGCAAGGAACACCACAATGGAATGGTGTATCTGAAAGGAGGAATCGAACTTTATTAGATATGGTTCGATCTATGATGAGTCAAACAGATCTTCCATTATCCTTTTGGGGTTATGCATTAGAAACAGCCGCATTCACTTTGAATCGAGTTCCATCTAAAGCTGTTGAAAAGACACCATATGAGATATGGACTGGGGAAATTCCTAATTTGTCTTTTATAAAGATTTAGGGCTGTGAGGCTTATGTCAAACGACATGTCTCAGATAAATTAGCACCAAAATTTGATAAATGTCTTTTTGTGGGATATCCTAAGGAAACTTGTCACACCCCGTTTGCCCCCTAGTAGAATGAGCATGTCTGTATGAGCATGCATGTGCATGTGTTCAGCATGTCATAAGGGTATTTTAGTAAAAAATGTATGTTTTTGGGTTTATTATTATGTGGGTGCATACATGGCATTAGTATGTGATTTAATTGGGAATTACTTGTGTATATTGGAGCATACCATTGTAGGGTGTTGTTAGTTGAGTTTGCATTAGATGTGTGTGATGTGTGGGGTTAGGGTGTGAGTGAGTAAGTTCCACCACCAAGAAAATGACATGTGTATTAGGTTAGGGAAAATGAATAAAGAAAAGAAGTAAGAAAGAAGAGAAGATCAGATTTACGTTCTTCCTCTTCAACCTTCATCTTCTTCCTCCTTTTCCCTTTCCTAAATACTGCTAACTGTTAATCAAGTTGTGTTGTGGAGATTGCTCACTCTTGCGTCTAACTTGGTAAGTACATATCCTTGTCCTTGTCTTACTGTAATTCTTCTTCTTCTTCCTTGAGTTTAGGTTTAACTTAGAGTTACATTATTGAATATTTATGTTTATCTGAGGCTCCTCGCGATCCCAAAGGCAAGGAGATTGCTGGGAGCAGTGGGACTCAGTGAAGAGAAGCTTAGATTTCAGGTTTGGGAATATTTGCTTGTGATTTGTATGATTTTGAGTTTACTGTAAATTTCTAGGGTTTATGTTCTTGATGAACTTGATTGCATATATTCTTGATTTGGTTGATTACATGTTGAAACTGGGTTGTATATATGTTGCTTATATTGTTTGGGATGTTTTCCAGAAGGTAAGAACAGGTTTGATTGGTTTTGAATCAAATTTGGGATTGATTTCTGTATTCTGGAAAACTGGAAATCGAGTTACTGTAGAAATCCCGTTTTCCAGATTTTGAGTCGCGTGACTAGCCAAGGAAGAGAGGGCAAGTCACGAGACGTGACTTCCAGTCACGACTCGTGACCTGCCAGAGCAAAGCCAGTTACGAGTTGTGATTGCCTATCACAACGCGTGACTGGCCTTGAGGAAGGCAGTCACGAGACGTGACTCCCCGCCACACCTCGTGACCGGCCTGATAAAAGGCATGTCGCGTAATCGGCTGAAGAGAGAAGCAAGTCACGAGACGTGACGTCCAGTCACGTCGCGCGACCTGCGAGAGCACCGCGTGATCTGCGAGGGACGAAGCAAGTCACGAGGCGTGACCCACAGTCACGTCTCGTGACCTGCCTTGTGGGGAGGCCAGTCACGCCTCGTGACCAGCCAACATCACCCGTTACCCCGCCCTTTTTCCGAAATTTCCCAGCTTTTGACTCAGAAATGAATTTGGTGTTTCTTCTGAATGGACTTATATTGCGGTATGATGCATGCCATACTTTTATATGCTTTGATATAAATGATACCATGAATTTCTGATGAATTCTATTTCATACCCTGAAATGTGATTTGAATGACGCTTAACCTGCTAGAGTCAAGTAAGTGGATAGTTAGGCATGCCTAATAGAGTCTTTAGCTGCAGCCCTTAGTTCAGTTTGGACCCCGATCAGGTCCCCGTTTGGTTCCTCGCGAACCCTTCAGTATTAGGATCTTGTTTAAGATCCCCTCAGTATACAAATAATGTGTTTTGATAAAAATGAATGACTTTTGATTTGTACCTGTGAGGTACCCTTAGTATTCGATTCGTACCCGTAAGGTACCTTCAGTACACTCGTTATCCACTATCTAGAGTCAGCAGGTGTTCTTTAAATGTTTAACAGAATTGTTCTGATCTGATTTGGCTATTAAATGGAATATCTGAATGAGTTTAATGATGAAACACATGTTGGATTATTCTGGAATGGATACGATTATGAGATACTGATTGTATGGCTTTTATATATGAGCATGTTTATTTGGATTATGTTATAGCCTTTGCATTCTGCCATTGTGAATGTGTTATGCCTTGACGACCATTGTGAATGGCCGTCCATTATTTATGTGTGTTTCCCAACTAAGCGTTTATCGCTTAGCACGGTGTTTTTACCCGTGCAGGTGCGGAAGAAATTTTGCTTTGAGAGAGTCGCCGTCATCAAGCCAACACAGAAGGGTTTTAGTGTAGGGCTCAGTTTTGCATCAGTGATGATTCTTTTTGTATAGAACTCTCTGTATCAGTTTTGTTTCAGCTTCCGCGTTTGTAATTATATTTTGGATATGTAATATTATTTTGTTTCAGCTAGTTGATCAGAACATTATTGTAATGTTTTATTATATTAATGAATGATCAGCTATTGCTTTCCTTTCTGTAAAGTTTTAGTTATACCGTATTTCTGTATGTATGTTATGAATGAATGTATGTTTTACTTTGTACTTGCTTGGTGGCACCTTTACTCATACGACATCTCACTCCTTCTCGGATGGGATCGCCTACGTATGGGAAGGGGGTGTTACAAAACTAAAGGATATTACTTTTATAATCCTTCTGAGAACAAAGTGTTTGTTGCTCGAAATGGTGTCTTTCTAGAAAAAGATTTCATTTCTAAAACAACCAGTGGGAGTAAAGTACAACTTGAAGAAATTCAAGAACCACAAGAAAACATTGAACCATTGGTGGAAACTCAACAAGTTTCATAACCTGTTGTGGAACCTGTACCTGTTACACAAGTACCACGTAGATCTGATAGGATACGACTTCAACCCGAGAGATATGGATTTCTCGTGACAGATAGTCGTGAAGTAATGCTCATGGATCAAGATGAGCCTACTACCTATCAAGATGCAGTGTCAGGTCCAGAATCTCAGAAATGGCTAGAAGCCATGAAATTTGAGATGCAATCCATGTATGATAATCAAGTTTGGAACTTGATTGATCCTCCTGAAGGAATTAAAACCATTGGGTGCAAATGGGTCTTCAAAAAGAAAACCGACATGGATGGCAAAGTAAATACCTTTAAAGCAAGACTTGTTGCAAAAGGATTCAAACAAACTCATGGTATTGACTATGATGAAACCCTTTCACCAGTCGCAATGCTTAAATCTATAAGAATTCTTATTGCCATTGCTGCATATTATGACTATGAGATATGGCAAATGGATGTCAAAATAGCGTTTCTTAATGGAAACTTACTTGAGGATGTGTACATGACATAACCTGAGGGTTTTGTCCATCCTGAGAATTCTAAGAAGGTATGTAAGCTGCAACGATCCATTTATGGATTGAAGCAAGCTTCTCGGAGCTGGAATCTTCATTTTGATGAAACAGTCAAAGAGTTTGGGTTTATCAAAAATGAGGATGAACCTTGTGTATACAAGAAGGTTAGTGGGAGCGTTGTGATGTTTCTTGTGTTATATGTCGATGACATATTACTCATTAGAAATGACATCCCTATCATGCAAAAGACAAAAGAATGGTTAGGGAAATCTTTTTCAATGAAAGATTTGGGCGAAGCTGCTTATATCCTTGGGATTAAGATCTATAGGGATAGATCTAAAAGGATAATTGGTCTGAGTCAAACCACTTATATATATAAGGTGCTAAATAGATTCAATATGCAAAATTCCAGCAGATACCAGTCAGATCCTGGTCAAAGTCACTGGACAGCTGTTAAGAATATTCTTAAGTACTTAAGAAGAACTAAAGATGCATTCTTAATATATGGAGGATTGGAAGATGAGCTAGTAATGAATGGTTATACAGATGCAAGCTTCCAATCTGATAGAGATGATTTTAGATCGCAGTCAGGATATGTGTTTGTGTTAAATGGAGGTGATGTAAGCTGGAAAAGTTCTAAACAAAGCACTGTCGCTGATTCTACATCAGAAGCTGAGTATATAGCAACATCAGATGCAGCTAAAGAAGCAGTATGGATCAAGAAATTCATTGCTGAATTGGGAGTAGTTCCTAGTATCAGCAATCCTGTAGATCTTTATTGTGACAACAATGGTGCTATTGCACAGGCTAAGGAGCCTAGATCTCACCAGAGATCAAAACATATACTCAGGCGTTTTCATCTCATTCGAGAAATAATTGAGAGAGGAGACGTCAACATATGCAGAGTACCTACTGATGAAGGAACCAATGTTCCTAAATCAAATGAATGTCCCGATTTATGTATGCCATTTTTTTATGTTTGACTTTATTTGTTTGTTTTAAATTTATGTTCGTATATCTTGTGGGCCCTTGTAATTAATTATTTTTAGGGCAATGTTATTTAGGCTTTACTTGGGATTTATTCTGTCCCAATTTTCATTTCAATTTTAATTGGCTTTCTTTCATGAGGGATTGTATTCTGTCCCGATCTCTCTTGTAATTGTGTGCTTGACATATTTACTGCTTTTTTATTATTTTATTTTATCGCTTTCTTTATAGCTTTTATTTACTGCATTTGAATGCTTGCGATGCATTTTAAATTAAATGCATTAGTCTTGTGAGATGAGAGATAGAATTTTATGAAACAAAAACTTATTTATAATTAACTAAGACAAAAATAAGAGTGAAGTTCCGAACACCTTCTCTTGTTTAGACCGTAGAGGTAAGATGACCTTTCCCAATTTCTTTGAAATTGGGTGGCGACTCCAAAATACTTCAAAGGTGCCTAAAGGCTTCATGGGACTAGATGAACTTCCCAATGTTCTATTGGGTAAGGGATTCCAAAATGTCTCATGCTGCCTAAGATCAAAAGATGTGAACCAACCCCTCAAGCCCTAAAAGCGGGTCTCGCCTAAGAGGGCCTTTGCTAGGTTCGGCGCGCTTCACAGTGGCGACTCCACTGGGGACCTCTTGACTTTGCTCCGAAAATGTCTTGGTAAAAATTTATAATTGAGTTTTTAAAACTTAAAATTTTATCTCTTCTCGAAAATTGCATTGCATCATTTTAGAGCCTTAGAATTACGCTAGTTTGGTCCCTTATTCTACCCCAGTGCATTCCCTAAGCACAACCCTACTTTCACTCATTGTAGTGAAGTGTTAAGGATAATCACCAGCCCAAGCCTAATACTTTTTGGTATATTAAATGGAGTCCCGATCAGTCGTCATGCTCATGATGAGCTAGACCCTTTGGCAGGGACCATTCTTAGGTAGCCCTAAAGTAACACCATGACCAAAGCTCATATAAATGGCAATAGATACTTGCTCTAGGAAAAATGAGCCGTACTACGATGCTTGTGATGTGGACCATTATATATTAAATAAAATCGAACAAATTAAGTGGTCTTCTATCAAAGGCTTCTATGCCTAAGTAGGTTCACCTTAATTCGATTGAAGCGTTCAAATATGTAGCGGGTAAAACCCATACACATGTGCTTTAAATTAAGAGTATTATGTTGTCGGTTCACCACCGTACACCATACGTGTCTGATGGGTTCCCTGTTAACCCTTGGATAAAGCCCACCTAGGGAAGGGACCGCACGCCTCGTGTGTGGGAGTGATAAGGTTGGAAGGATCTATCTGCTTGCATGTGGTTGTGGATGCTACACGGCATGCTAGTGCATCGTATGTCATTCTTACATGTCGATAAAAAAAAATAAAAAAATAAAAAAATAAATAATATGCTTTCTCTCATGTTGTGTGTGTATATCCTTTTGTCTGCATATTATTTTTCACATGTACATATCATCATGCATATAATTTCTTCCATGCATCCCATCGTATTATGGTAATTTATTGATGTTGCACTCATCAAGGACCATTTGCATGGCACGATCATGCATTGCATACCATTCATGCATCATTCTAACCCCTTGGATTTTTCAGCCACTATAGACCATTTACCTGGGAGATTTTGGGGTCCCCATAGTTGCTCGAGGTGCAAATGGAGTTCAAATTAGTTGGCAGAGATCTAGTGTCTTTATCAGAATATCCAAACGTATTAGAAATGGCGGATCCTTCACGATAGACTGAAGAGACTCGTGCCTTAATGACCCGAGAAATGGATAGAAGGTTCGAGGAGCTTGAAAAGAGGTTGTTGGCCATAATTAAGGGAAGGATGGATGCCATGGTGGTAGTTCTTCAAGCTCAACTTATCGCGACTACCTTTAACTAGGTTGAGCTAGCCATGATAAAAAGGATAATACAATGACGACCATAATGTTTCCATCCACCCCCGAGCCTAGGGGCAAGGCACCACTCAACTCACCAATCGGGCAAGTGGGAAAAGCAAAAGGACTAAAGCCTTTACAGTCAATGGGCCTCCTCAATCCCTTAAACACCGAAAGGAAACTAGCTAATCTTGAAGAAGAGATTGTCAAGTCCAAGCTTGCAACTACTCGGGCACATCTCAATAAGACTATTACTAGCCCCGCAAGTCTAGGAGTTGGTAGCAGTGGTACAAGAAGGACAGGGAAAGTACTAGTGGCTGAGACTGCTTAGAGGCGCTACTCTAATTTGGGCAGACCTTTGTCTTGGGTCCTGGAAAGGCTGATGAAAAAGGGGATGTTACAACTAGTGCCTCCCAAGTCGGCTAAGACCCAGGGGCAGCCTGGGTATAAGGAAAATGAGCATTGCGCATACCACCAACACACTGGCCATGTGACAGATAATTGTGCTAGGCTGAGGCATAAGATTTAGGATCTGATCGATAATAACCAGGACATAGATCGTGGATGCCGATGGGGTATTCATGGGAGCTCAAGTCTCGTGGGTAGCAATGGGAAAAACTTTGGAACCACGAGGGCTCCAACCTTCGAAATGACTCCAAGTTGCTATGCCATACTAGAAAAGCTTTTGTCTAAGCCCCTTGCTCATTTTGTTGACAAGGGGAAATTGCAACCGATGCCGGCCAAACCCGCAAGAAGCCAAAGATGACCCAATCACCGGGTAGATCAGTACTGTGCATGCCATCAGCATACTGGACATAAGACTGATGACTTTCAAACTCTGAAGAAGCTTGTTCATGACCTCATTGATGAGGAACTAAGATCTGGGGAAGATGGTCCTTGAGGATGATGATGAGCCATCGGCCAAAACATCTGCACTGGTGGAAACAAGAGGGTGTTAGTTATTTAGATGTTCTTTTTATTTTTGAACTATTTGATAATGACATTTTTATTAAATGAAATGAATTATTCCACTTATCTGTGTGATATTTTCTTGTGATTTTACTATGCATAATCATGACACATTCATATTTAATAATAATTCAAATGACACCATTTCATTTCATCTCGGAGCTTTGGAAACCCAAAGAAAATCTTGATAGCATCTGATGTGACTCCTGAAGAGAGATTAAATGAGAGAAAATAAAGAAAAATATGAAAGTCTTTGCTTGGACCTATGAAAACATGCCGGGAGATGATCATGAAGTTACCGAACATACAATGCCAATAGATTCCAATCATGGGTCAGTCAAGCAAAGACTCAGAAGACTTAAGCTAGAATGGGAAAAAAAGGTTCAAAGAAGAAATCCACAAGCAAAAGCAAGGCTAAATTTTTTTTATCGGAGACACCCAACTTGATTGGCCAACGTTATCCCAATAGTTAAGAAAGGAGGTGCATGCATGTGTGAACTATCAGATTTGAACCAGGCTTATCTAAAAAAAATGAAAAATAAAAACAAAAAAAAAGGGAAAAAAAAAGCAATAACAAACAAAAAAGGAAAGGAAGAAAAGTCATCTTTGGGATAAGCTTTGTTCGAATCCCGTTAATTCACACATACCCGTGCTCTACCACTCTTCTTGGCCTCCAAAAAGGACCAAAAGGGTTCTATTGACCTACAATGGATATGGATTGCTCGAGTTTGGGGAATAGATATCTTAGGGGAAGTGCACCCTACGGCCTCTGTTGGACATAGGTCCACTATAATTGTTATCACCTACTTCACAGAGTGGGTGGAAGTCGGGTCCCTCAGGGAAGTTAACGCTCGGGATATGGATAAGTTCATCGAAAGGAATCTGATGTGTTAATACGGTCCCCCACACCACATTGTGTTTAAGGACGGGGGGTGTAGTTTGTGCCTAAAGCTAGGGAGTCGCTCCAGAAGTATGGCATTAAGAATCATAAGTCCTCTCTAAACCGCCCTCAAACCAATGGGACAGTAGGGGATGCTAATGTCAAGAAGGTCTTCGTCAAAATGATTCGAGGCTACAAATGTTGGGCAGAGGAATTACCTTCTGCACTATAGAGATATAGGGCCACTGCAAGAATCTCTACTATGGAAGCAACATTTCCTATTGGGGGCAGAGCTCGGACCTCTGAAAGTAATCATGGAAAACCAGATCCTAGAAGCCGACTGGACGAAGAAACGATTGCAGCAGTTGAACATGTTAGATGAGACAGGTCGCAGGTTTATTATCGCAATTAGATTTATCAGAAAAGACTTGTTCAATCATTTGGAAAGAAGGTCAAGAAGCGCTCGCTAAAAGAAGGAGATTCAATCCCCAGGCAAATGAAACCAAGCATTCCCGACATACGAGGTAAGTTCAAGCCGACATAGGAAGGTTTGTTCTTAAGAGGTTGGTATCCAAAGGAGCAGCAACTCTAACAGATAGCAAGGGAAGCAAGTTTAAAGGACCGGTCAACATCGACAAAACTAAGAGGTTCCATAGCTAAAGACTAAAAATCAAAAGAAGAGAATAAATGCCCTGCGGGTTGAAAACCGAAAAAAGGCGGCCTTGCTAAAATTGGGTGCCTCGTCAGGGTAAAAACTGAAAAAAGGCATCCTGGGCAAAAATTAGAGGCTTGAGAGAAAATTTCCAATCAAGAAAACCTAAGAGGGCTGATTGGAAACAGGAATCTGATGCGTACAAGATCCACTCTGAGATTAAATGTAATTTTGCATTCTGAATCTATTTTAAATGGTGATCATGTATGGAGAAATCATGCTGAAATGCATGCAATTTTTGTAAATACATAAAACAAAAGTAGTTCAACTCATGTACTCATCATTTCTTAATTCTTTTATAAAAAGAGGAACATCATTCATTACTGAATGTGTGAAATCTAAATGGCTATACTCCGCTTCTGCTCTAACCGACCAGATGCCTAAGTCGATGGACCCTGTTATCAAATACAGGAGAGGCAAGGGGATATAATTGCTGCTTAAGGGGAAAATGACTCAGCGAATAGCTGTAGATTACTCTAGAAGGAGGCTCTAATAGTAGCTCAAGCTTTTCTTGTAGCCATTCCTGAAAAAGAAGAAGAAGAAGAAGAAGAAGAAGAAAAGAGGTTGTTAGAGATGAAAAACGTAACTGACTCTCTAAGCAAAACTTAGGCTAAAGGGCAGGGTGAAAACCTGGAAACAGGCAGTCTGTCCTGTAAAAAATGAAATGAATAAAAGCCGCTAGATTGGGTTGGGTCCATTCCAAGCAAAAATTAGGCACAGGGTTGTGTGAGAATCTAGAAAGGACGCATTTCCTACTTAGAAAAGCTAGTGTGAAAATTCACAAGGGACACACTACCTTTAATCGATGAGTTTTGATGCCTGGAGCGATAAGGCGATGGCACTTTGAACGACCTCCCTTCGGACGGATGAGGTATAGACTTCCGGCACCTGGAGCGATAAGGCAGCATCACCTCGGGCAATCCCTTTTAGGCAAGATGACACATAATTCAAGACATGGGTCAGAGTCCTTAGGCCAAGATGAAACTTCCAGATCCTTGGGGCATGATCGAGTAAATCGGGCCCTAAATCAACTTTAGTTATCGCGCCATGACACCTAAACCACCCAGTTGAATGATGTCGCTTACATGTCGCATAGCATATGCACGTTCACATGCATAACTTACCCTTACATATGAATTTCTAATTTTGCAGGAAATACTGGCGGTTTCACACGCCTACAAGCTGGTGTTTATTAATCGTTCAGCCGTGATTTCACACGCCTACAAACTGGTGTTCTATCAATCACCTTCTCCCAAGTCTGGTGATTTCACACACCGATAAACTGGTGTTTATCAATCGTTCAGCCGTGATTTCACACGCCTACAAATTGTTGTTTATTAATCATGCAATTCAACCGTGGTTTCACGCGTCGACAAGCTGACGTTTATCAATCACATGACTCAACAATGGTTTAACACGCCGACAAACTAGCAAGAAACAAATCACAATAATCAGGGACAACAGTGCAGCAGGAAAGCGACTGCCTTAGGTACGTGTCTCTTTCCCTCTTTTCTGAATTTTGGCTCACCCAGGCACCTAAGTTCTAGGTTCCCAAAAATTGGGGGCAACTGTAGACACCTGGTCCCGAGGCAGTCCAAGATCAGGGTTACCAGATGATGAAAATGATACTTGCTCACAGGCAAAGGTATCGAAAATGATGTTTCCCTTGTCGAGAATTTCCTTTTTTCAAAAGTAAAAATGTAAAAATTTCTATTTTATTCCTACTTTTATCTTTTTTTATGTTCTTTTTTATTTTATTTTAGTTTTGCGGCTTTCGGTGGCCTGCAGTCGTGCGACAACACGATGCGCGTGAAGCTCAGAGCCCATGGCAGCACACCCAGGGTGCCGCGCGCAGTCGCGGTCAAACGCGTGGCCTCGCGTGAGGCCACACCTCACTCATGTGAGGTGCGGCCTCACATGAGGCTGCATCACAAATGACATAAATGGCATGCGGCCTCTCTTGCTCCCCCAGTCACGCCTGTGCAGTCACTTTTTACCTACAAGAAAGTCAAAATTCAGGACTGAAAAATATCTATTTATTTCATGTTTTTATGTTTTTTTTGGGACAATAAGATAAAAAGATGTTTTGTCTTTTTCCATTTTGGCGAAAGGCCAAGGAAACAAAATGGAGTTGTCTCCATTTTAAGGGGGGGTAGCTTTCAAGAATATAGGTTTTTCTCTCTAGAAAAAAGGGGAGATGAGGGTTTTCCAAGAAAAAAGCTTAGGAATTTCAAGATTCAATTTTTTTCTTCTTTCTCTCTAAAAAACATATCATTCTTGGTTTGCTTCGAGTAAGGAAAATTAATTTATTTGGCTTGATCATTCCATAAAAATTATTTTCTTGAGTTTTTTTATTTGTTAAAAACTTAGATTTTCTCAAATTTTTTGTGTGTTTCGCTACCGCAAAATCGACAATGAGACAGATTAAGACATCATTTTTTCGATCTATAAACTCTGAGGGTAAAAATTCTTGGATCCGTTCTCGTTCAATTTTGTTTATCATTATGACTGTTAATATTTTTTGTTATTATTACCATGTTTAACATTTATTTCCAGCATTTTTAGTGTTATTGCTTACTATTGGCTTTCCTTCCTTTTTATTGTCATTTTTGTTATCTTTTCATCACTATGCACGCCTGCACCTTCATTACTATTATTATTATTATTATTATTATTATTATTATTATTATTATTATTATTATTATTATTATTATTATTATTATTATTATTATTATTATTATTATTGTTGTTGTTGTTGTTGTTGTGTTCTTGTTGCCTTCCTTTATTATTATTATTATTATTATTATTATTATTAGTAGTAGTATTGCTCTCCTATTGCCACTATTATTATTATTATTATTATTATTATTGCTCTCCTGTTGCCACTATTATTATTATTATTATTATTATTATTATTATTATTATTATTATTGCCTCATTATTTTGCCACTGTTGCTATTTGATTATTATCATCCCGTTGCCTCCATTATTATTATTATTATTATTATTATTATTATTATTATTATTATTATTATTATTATTATTATTATTATTATTATTATTATTATTATTTTATTGTTGTTATTGTCATTACTTTGTCATTGTTCTTATTATTATTCTTAGGTTTTTCCATAACTTATTTTTAATTTCCTTTGCATGTGAATTATTTGTATATCGATTTAACATGTCTTATATTTATCTTGTCTTTATATTTATTTGGTTGATTTTAAAATTCTTATTAACATTTTTAATGTTATTTTTTATTTTGGTTTTAAATGTGATTTGCCTTGTGTGAGCGTTTTTGTGGCCGAACGAGGGGGTCACGATGCATAGGAGACCACATCATTTGGGTGAGACTTTTCCTATCCCCTATACGTGTTTGAGTTTTCTTGTACATAAAATATTTTATTTTATGCACGTGTAAGATAAAAAAATTACAAAAAATGTTTTATAACTAAATTAGAATTTTTACTAATAAACTGGGACCAATGTCCCTCATTTTAGCGAAGAAATGTAAGATGTCACGAATAAAACGAAGAGTTAAAGTTTTCAAAAAATGGGATCACTCATCCCAATTTTCAAACCAACAATCGAACAACTCTTTGATCCCTTTTTTAGTGAGCGTGAAGGAACCAATATTCCTAAATCAAATGAATGTCCCGATTTACGTATGTCATTTTTTATGTTTGATTTTGTTTGTTTATTTTAAATTTATGTTCGTATATCTTGTGGGCCCTTGTAATTAATTATTTTTGGGACAATGTTATTTAGCCTTTACTTGGGATTGTATTCTGTCCCAATTTTCCTTTCAATTTTAATTGGCTTTCTTTCATGAGGGATTGTATTCTGTCCCGATCTCTCTTGTAATTGTGTGCTTGACATATTTACTGCTTTTTTATTATTTTATTTTATCGCTCTCTTTATAGCTTTTATTTACTGCATTTGAATGCTTGCGATGCATTTTAAATTAAATGCATTAATCTTGTGAGATGAGAGATAGAATTTTATGAAACAAAAACTTAGTTATAATTAACCAAGACATAAATAAGAGTGAAGTTTCGAACACCATCTCTGGTTTAGACCGTAGAGGTAAGATGACCTTTCCCAATTTCTTGTAAATTGGTTGGCAACTCCAAAATACCTCAAAGGTGCCTAAAGGCTTCATGGGACTAGATAAACTTCCCAATGTTCTATTGGATAAGGAATTCCAAAATGTCTCATGCTACCCAAGATCAAAAGACGCAAACCAACCCCTCAAGCCCTAAAAGCGGGTCTCACCTAAGAGGGCCTTTGCTAGGTTTGGCGCACGTCACACATACAAAACAAAATATCTATTACATATACAAAACTTCGCCTATACAAAAAAAATGTACATATGCATAACAAAAGACTCTCAACGAGCACTAACTCCTTGTGGCCAAGACCTACAGATGCACCGCTCCAAAATCGAACCTGCAACCTACACGGGAAAACACCCATGCTAAGCGAAGGCTCAGTGGGGAGAAACACAAGCAAAAGACTTCAGACAAAGTCACAAATATTACATAATATCAAAAGCATGCTCTTCACACGATAACGTTATCCATAACAATAAAGCACAAGCAAATAAATATTATATGCATCAACATGTTCATAATTAATAACTTTTATCATGAAGGACAGGTTATCACATAAAAATGCATCTCACAGGCATGCATATACTTATAAACATATTAGAAATATGTTGCACACTTTGAGTCATACGATAGCCTGAATTTCCATCTGTTGTGGATACGGGTGTTGAAGATACTAATTGGACACAGTATCGAACATCTAGAGACGTGTGTCTCAAAACATTTATACCCAAAGGTAACAGAAGGGACCGATGTCACAAAACATTTAGACCCGAATGGGGCCGACATTAAACCTAAATGGGGTCGACTTCTAGCAGCTGCAAACTTTAGCCCTTTATAAGCATGCTTATCTCTCCACTACTATGATCATTCAGGCTTAAACTTATAAACTCTATCCCGAATACTCAAACTTTACATTAATCAAATATTCACACCAATTAACACACTTATATAGGCATATATAAAGTACAATATATTAGCTCACATAATTAAAATCATATGCTAAACATGAGTGAGAAACCATGCAAAGTACAACTAATAAAACACATTTGAAGAATATGGCTCACGATAATTCATCGCTGTAGACACCGGGTCCCGAGTAGCCTTGATCAGGATTACCCGATGATGAAATTTAGCTATGCCGGCTTATAGGCAAAAAGATTAGAGCTCGAAAGTGATTTTCCTTGTCTTTTTTGTGAGTAAAAAATGTATTTTAAATATTTTTAAATATTTTTAAAATTATTTTGGAGAAGAAAAAGTGTGTTTTAGGTTGAGGGTATTTTATATAAAATTAAAAAAAAAAATATGCCCGAAAAGCACGGTTGTGCTTCTTTGAAAGCACGGCTGTGCTTTGCGCTGCACTGCGCGCAGTGCGCACGCGAAAGCACAGCTGTGCTTTGCGTGTAGCGTGCACTGCGCGCGTTTCTCGCGCAAAAGCACAGCTGTGCTTCTTTGAAAGCACGGCTGTGCTTTGCATGCAACGCGCACTGCGCGCGTTTCTCGCGCGCAGTCGCCCCATTTCGCCCATGTTCGACCCCCCACTCGTTTTTTAACGATATTTGGACGGTTTTGGGTGGTTTTTGGATAGTTTTTGAGTGCAAAAAGTGGAGAAAAAATTCAGATTTGAAGAAAAAAACGAACTAAGAACATTGAGAGAGGAAAAAAACTGAATTTTAGAGCTTTGGAGTTGAGAGAAAAAATCCATCTTACACACTTGTTTTGAAGAGTTTTTCTTCAAGTTTTCAAGCTATTTTCTAAGCATTTTCACAAGAGAAGACAAGGAATTCAACACTTCTACCTTCAATTCTTCAAAACTGAATTTGAGGGTAATTATTCTTGGTTTTACTCATTAATTCTCTTGTTAATTTCATTTATTTTTGCTTCCAATTAACATATTAAACATGTAAATTCTCTTAGTCTCCATATTCTTCTTTTTTTTATCTTCAATTGTTCATATAATAAGTAAACTCTTTAAATTCTATTATCTTATTTTCATGTCAAATTATTTTTGTCCATGTTATTATGCATGTTTAATTTAGTTTGTTAATATCTTTGATCTCTTTATGTTATATTATGATTATTATTGTGTTTGCATGTGTTAATTATCATTAAAATTTTTATTACACTCATTTATTGATGTCATTAGGTATTAGTATCATTACTTCAATTAATGTCATTGTTCATATTTTGCATGTATGTTAAATTTCAAGTTTATTTTCTCATGCCATCTTTATGCTAGATATTACCTTAGGCTTTTTCATGCATGTTAACCTTTATTATTAATAAATTGCATTTGCCATGATGGTATCTCACTTTATGCTTGTTAAATTGCATCATAATTATTTTTATGCATGTTATAGTATCTTATGCATGTTATATGGTCATTATACATATTATCTTTTATGTCATCTCATCTCTTTGGGTTAATTTC
Organism: Excoecaria cochinchinensis; assembly: GCA_947683425.1. Classification (NCBI taxonomy): domain Eukaryota; kingdom Viridiplantae; phylum Streptophyta; class Magnoliopsida; order Malpighiales; family Euphorbiaceae; genus Excoecaria; species Excoecaria cochinchinensis. The sequence continues at coordinate 11,250,519 of CANTUQ010000112.1, forward strand.
TAACATGAATCTCTTCTATTTTATTTTTGGTTGCAAATCATTGTTTTATTCTCATTTGAGCACCAATGCACGAGAAGGAGGATATGCGGACTTTGGTATTTTCATTGCACATTTTCAATTCTCATTTTATTTATATTTCCTTGTATATATTCGTTGAATAAAATGTTTTTTTATGCACGCATGAATAAAAACCACACAAATATTTCTAATAAATTAATTTGGATTTTTCATAATAAATGGGGCCAATGTCCTAATTTTCATCCCAAATAAATCATCACATCCAAAATGTTTTCTTTAATTGTGCATGCGGGGACCAAGGTCCTCATAATTAATGAATTCCCCGGTTTTATGTATGTTTGCACTTTTAAAAGGGAGTTGTATTCCGCTCCTAGTATTATTGTAAGTTATATTTGATGTTATTTTTGATATGTTTATCTTATCGCTTTCAATGTGAATATTTGCGCTTTTAAATTAAATTTGCATCGTGTGGAGAGAGAGCGGATTAATGATAATTAAAATTTGATCATAAAATAATCGAGGTAGAAATAGATGAGAAATCCCGGACCCAGCTCTGGTCTTTAGGCTCAAAGAGGCTAGAGGTCTACCCTCCAAGACACCTTTTTGTGCCACGAGACTTTAGCGCTAATCCTAGGCTCCTTAGGGCGAGAGGTCTACCTTCCAAGACCCCTCTGGCTGGCCCAAAATGGATACTAAGCGCAGTTTAGGCTCTCCGAGGCGAGAGAAACTTTCCCAGTGTTCTATTGGGTGGCGACTCCATGAAACCTCCTTGTTGCCCAACATAGATGCACTTGCGATTTATTGCAAGCTGTCAACGGACCCACAAATGCCCCGATCGCCCTCAAGCGGGCGATCCCATGGGCTGCAGCGGGGATCCGGCGCGCGTCACAATCGTGCTCGCGATAGAGGCGGACATCACCCAAAAATCGTGCTCGCGACCATCTCTATGGTCGCGAAAGGGAGCTGATAGCCCTCTGTCGTGCTCGCAACAAAGGTCACGCTGGCAATAGAAGGCGGGTAGGTCCCCGTTGTGCACGCGTGCACAGGCTTGCTCGCTATGAAGAATAGCCCGGCTAACGCTCACTTACCGAGCTCTCTATCGCATTTGCAATAGAGAAAGCCTTAGCTTAAGTTTGGCAAGCGCTTGCGACAGAGTTGTGTTTCTCATACTCTGTTCTGAACTTACCAACCTCTTTTTCTCCTTGACTCACCAAAATCATGCAAACAAGCACACAATTCAAATCACTCATCAAATGCATATCAAAACATGCTTATAATCATATTAGTAACAATTTACACTTAATAGAAATAATTAATTGGAAAAAATGCACAATTAAAGCAAGTAACCCATGAATTTACTCTAAAATCATATAAATCTACCTTTCGACCATCAAATACCAAAATGCTCATCACTCCCCACACCAATGCAAAAACCCAACTAAAACATGCATATAAACATACAAAACGACTTAAATTTCCAGAAAATTCAAAGAAAGAGGCAAAACACATCAATAACATATAAACTCCCAAACCTCAATGGTAGCTCAAAATCACTCCTCTTCAAATCCCAACCTTCTTTTTACCCTTGTCTTTCCTCTTGTCACCAGCTTCTTGCAATCAAACCAAATCAAAACACACTTAATCCAAACCCAAAAACTTGAAACAAAACAAAACGGGAAGAAAAATCCTTCCAACTAAACTTACCTCTTCAATGCACTAACCACTTCAAATCTACTCTAACCTCTAAGATCAACCAAAGAATAGAAAAAGAAGAAGAAATGAAATGAAGAGAAAGAAGAAGCTTATGCAAGAAGAGAGGAGAACGGGAAACCAAGAGCAAAAATCTGATTTTTGCTTTCCCTCTCTCTTCCTTTCTTTCTTTTCCTCATTTAATTCTCCCAACTACTCTTGCTTTGGTGTGACTCTCGAATTGGCTAACTTATAAAATCCTTGGCTTATATCTCTTTAGTCCTTGTCCAATTACTTTATACTCACTTAAATAAATTCTTTCCATAAATAACTTTTATTATTTTTCAACTAAGTCCTTAATTAACCCAATTTTTTATTTGTCAAATTACACATATACCCTTAATCATGCAATTAACTTAGTAAATCCTATTAGGGTCCAAATCGGGGTGTTACAGTTCAACAGCAACAATCAAATACCGTGCCAACCCGATGATAGTTAGCAATCACATGCCTTGCAGGATGGATGCGGGTTAGCAAGGGTTTATTGTGCAGGCCAGAGGGTTGTAAGCAAGACAAATGTGTTGTATCAAATTAATCGTAGTAGAATACATTGCAACTCAATGATAGCAATCAGATACCATGGCCAACCCGATGGTGGTTAGCAATCAGATACCATGCCTTGTAGACCGGATGGGGGTTAGCAAGGGTATGCCATGCAGGCTGGATGGTGGCCAGCAAGACAAACGTAGTATATTAGTTGAGTCGCAGTAGAATACACTACAATTTAACGACAATAATCACATGCCTTGCAGATCGGATGGGGGTTAGCAAGGGTATGCTGTGCAGGCCAAATGGTGGCCAGAAAGACAAATGCGGTATATCAAATGAATTATAGCAGAGTACATTACAATTCAATGACGGTCATATGCCGTGCAGGCCGGATGGTGGTCAGCAAGACAAATGCATTATATCAATCAAGTCGTAGTAGAAGACGCTATAACTCAAACTGCAGCAGTCATATGCCATTGCAAACCGGATGGTGGTTAGCAAGCGCATGCCATACAGACCGAATGGTGGTCACCAAAATAACAATAGGATGAGTCATGAGCATAATACTCTTACAGCTCAAATGGTGATAATCATATGCCCTGCAGACCGAATGGTGGTTATCAAGCATATGCCGTGCAGGCCAGATGGTGGTCAGCAAAATAACTACAAAATATCAAGTGGGTTGTAGTAGAATATGCCGTAACTCCACGACAACAAACACGCGTCGTGCAGATCCGATGGTGGTAAGTAGGCGCATGCCACACAAATTCAATGGTGGTAAGTAAGATATCTATAGTATGTCAAATGGGTTATAGTAAACTACACTACAGATCAGCGCCGACAAGCCACAATCTTTAACCCCCCAAAGGGTAGGGACTGCCTCAGGTACGCATTTCCTTCCTCCTTCTCTGAATTTTGGCTCATCCAAATACTAGTGCACTAGTTTCCCCAAATTTGGAGGCAATTGTAAACACTGGGTCCTGAGGCAGTCCAGATCAGAGTTACTCAATAAAGATATCGGTACTCATTTTGCGGGTAAAGGAGCGAGGTTGTAAATTTTTGCCCTTATAGTTCACAATTCAAAGGATATTGGTACCTGGGGATTTTTACATGTCAAAAAGAGCTTTTTATTTAAGAAAATTGTTTTTAGGGGTTGACCAATGGCCGTCGATCAATGGGTGGCCCATCGCTCACTCCTGAAAGACGGCAGGTCCTCGCGCGAGCGGTGCCTGTCATTCACACTTGAGGGACACCTGTCCCTCGCGCGAGCGATGCCCCTCACTCTCCATTATGGCACCCATCTCTCTCACAAGCGGTGCTCGTCGCTTGTGCATAATGGCCCCACCCTTACACGAGTAGCACCCGTCGCTTGCGCATGATGGGCCCACCCTCGCACAAGCGGCGCCCATCGCTTGCACTTGTCCCTCATGTGGTTACCCGTCGCTGCTGCCCCCATGACCGATGCCCGTCTGTGCTTCGAGCGACGCCCGTCGGTCGGTGATCTAGATGCGATTTTAAAAAGATTTTGATTTGATTTTACAAATATTTTTCAAATTAAAATGTTTTGATTTGATTTTATAAATCTTTTTCAAATTCAAGTGATTTTGATTTGATTTTATAAATCTTTTTCAAAATTCAAAAGATTTTGATTTGATTTTCTAAATCAAATTTGAAATTTAAAAAGATTTAAATTCTTGGTTTTAGACTATAAATAGGAGGTTTAGGTTCTGAGAAAAGGTTTCGGGAAAAATTTCATAAGCAAAAGCTTTTCCTTTCTATTTCACGAATTTCTTTTAATCTTTTTCGAAAAAAATAAGGAAAAACTCGAGAAAGCGAAATTAATTCATTTCACTCGATCTGTCCTTTTGACATTCATTTTTATTACGTGGAACCAAACAAAATCAAGCAAGAAAAATTAATTTTCTTCTCTTGATTTGCCTCTTTGAAAAACTTTGAAAATAACAATTTTGCAGTAGAAAATTTCCTCTTGATTTACCTTATTGTCAATTTGATCCTTGAAGAGTTCAAGGGAAAAATCCACACAACTTCCACCTTTAGGAGATAATATTCCGAGGATAAATATTATAGACTGACCTTTAATTTATTTTATTGTTTTATATTGATTTATTGGTGATTAATTGCACAAAAAAGGGTTTTAAATGTGAAATTTTGGGTGTTTGATTATTTTCTTTCAGTTTTTTTGGGGTCTGGAATGACCAACAGACTGAAGGTCCACAGATGGTCGTCGCTCAAGTGAGCTACGGGCTGTCGTAAAAATTTCCTTCTGCCTATCGGTCGGCCCAGAGATAGCCGTCCTGGGCCTCCTCTCCTTCTTTCTTTGTTATTTCTTTTCTTCTTTCTTTTAAATTTTGTTTCTACTCATTTCAAGGTATTTTATTTCCATTTTCTTTACTATTCAGATTATATGTTCATTGTTATTTCCATTAATTCTTTTCATCATCATTTCCTTTTGTTATTTTACTAACATGCTATTCATTCTTCGCGAGTTATTTTATTGAACATTAGTGTTGAAAAAGGAGAACTAGTTAAAGAGCAATATGGAAACGTTAATGCGGTTCACTTCTCATACCCCATTCTATCTCATTTATTATCCTTAATCTTTATTTGTTGTAAATTTTATTTCTAAGATCGCTAATGTAAAAATGGCAAAAGATTTCTACAAATGAACTGGATTTTCTTTAAATAAAATAAGATCGATGTCCTAGTTGTTTCATCCGAATAAAATTGTCACCCTCAAGATTGATCTTTTAAGCATACATGTGAGGACCAATGTCCTCACCTCAAATCGAATATCCCATTCCATTCATGTTTCTTTTCCCTCTATTCATTTACAATGGGGGTTGTATTTCGCCCCTAGTTTTATTCGAAATTATTGTATTTTAATTTACTTTATTTTGAATCTGCTTATTGATCTGATTTTTATTTATTGCATTGAAATGAATGAGAAAATAGAATGAAATTTTAACTCTAGAACTCAGTTATAATTTAACCAAGGTATGAATAAATGGGAAGTCCCGAACTCTCTCTAATCTTAGGCTTCACGAAGTTAGATGAACCTTTCTAATGTTCTATTGGGAAGAGGGTTCTAAAATATCTTCTGTTGCCCAAAATAGACTCATACATTTCATCTTAGGCTCTATGAGATTAGATGAACAATTTTCAACATCTTATTGGAATGGGAATTCCAAAATATCTCTGGTTACCCAAAATAGACACATATACACTGTCTTAGCCTTAGTGAGACTAGACAAACCTTCCCAATATTTTATTGGATGGCAACTCCAAAACACCTTGTAACACCCCTACTGATGCCCCCATTGGAAGGGCACCGGGAGACGCTACCTACACTCACTCACGGCACGGCAAACATACATACATGTACTAAGCGGAAGCATTCACTAACAATATTAATAGAAAATCATGTATCATATATAATCAAAATATAGTTATATACAATATCCAAAAGATTACATCATAAATCCTTTACAAAAAATTGTACAAGCCACTATATGAGAATAATACATATACAAAAAGAATGATACAGGAGGAGACAAAAATAAATAACTCTACTCCTATGTGGCCAACCTACAGATGCGCGACTCGAATGGACCCACAAACATATCACCTACATGGGTAAACAGCCCGTGCTAAGCGATAACGCTTAGTGGGGAGGAAACAAAACAACAGAACACTATACAATATATCATGCGTTAATACTTAAAAGTAGTCATGCATCAACATACAGAAATCACTAAGTATCAGAAGACAGAGATATTAATCAAGAATTACTATAAGAAATCAGAATTGATAAAAGAAAGCACTAAGCAATTACCATAACCAAAATACCGCAATATACAAAACACTTCACTAAACCAATACCAAACACATCAAACAATAGCCTGAATTTCACTGGTGGAGGATACGGGAACACGACACGGGAGACCGAAGCCTCAAAACAGTTTTTATACCCGAAGGTAGTGCGGGAGACCGGAGTCTCAAAATAGTTTATCACTACACGGAGAATGAACATCTCGGAGGTCGGCCGAAAGACCCAAACGGGGCAAACACGGGCAGCTGCACTCACTAACCCTTCTTAAGCATGCTTAATTATCCACTACCTTGACACTTTAGGCTCGATAACTCACTCTCAAACACAACACTATAGAATCAAAGCAAGTCTCTAATAAAAAACTCAGACATCATATCTATTCATACTACGACACTAGTACAATAATGTCAAAACACGAACATGTACCATGCAATAGTGAGAAACCATGCAAAGTGGGATAAAAGAATCACATTCAGAAAACAGGGCCGGCAGGAAGAACCTCTGTCCCGATCGCGACGGGTGTCTCGCTCGCGATAGAGCACGGGGTACCTCCTCACGGGCTCGCACCAGAAGGCATGCTCACGATGAAGCACGCTAGGCAGACTTACACAAAACCGATCTCTGTCGCGCTCGCGATATCATCGCGATCGTGACAGAGACCGGCCGCTTCCTCCTCGCATGCACACTCAGCAGCATGCTCGCGTTGAGGACTCGGGCTACTGAGCTCCCTGTCGCGCTCGCGATCGCGACAGAAGGCTCCTCAGCAACAAGGGGCCATTCTGCACTCTGTCGTGATCGCGACAGAGCCCAGAATTGCCTAGAATCTACACTTCCAGCTCTCCTACACACTCAACCTCCAAAACCACTCCATTCAATTATGCCCAAACACTTACCTCAGAGCTTCCTTGCATACAAAACATGCTCATGGTTAATATACACTTAACTTTACTCTAACTTGAACAAGAAATCACAATTAAACAACAAGAACACACAAAGTATATTTTACCCAAACACAACTATTTCACTACAACTAACATGCAAATCCCTACAAATTAAATCAAGCTAAACCAGCACTCCAATTAATCACATACATACATTTACATAGAATTTAACACTCAAGATCACCAATAACATGTAACCACAAGTACATCTGATCCAAGAAGAAATTAGGGGAAAACACTCCCAAACTTAAAACACCACAACAAGGCTCCCAAACCTAAAATGAAGCTTCAATCCGACCTCTACTCTTCAAGGCACCACTTTATCCTTGCCTTTGCTCTTTCTTCTCTCCTCCGATTCTTGCACAAAACCCAGCCACAACACTTAAGTCAAGCCATATAATCACTCTTCAAAACTAGAAATTTAAAGAATAAGAAGGAGATGAGGAAATCCAACTCAAACCCAATCCCTTACCTTCAGAATTCCCACTCAAAACTCAAGGAAAACACAAGAGAGAGGAATTGAGAGTAGAAAATGGAAGCAAGAGAGAGAGAGAGAGGGAAAGAGAAAATGAAAAACAAGGGAGGAGGGGCAACTTCCACGGGAAGCTTCAACAAAAACTGCCCTCCCTTGTCTCTCTCCTCCTTTTCCATTCAATGCTCACCTACCCATGCCATATGGCAAGATCCTAATGGCCCAACAAAACCCACTTTGACTATATAACCCAAGGCACCATACTTCTCTCACACCATACAACCTCGAATGCAGCACTTTACATCCAAGGCACCACACACACAATCCACTAGATTATTTCACAACAATTCTCCTACATCCATAGTACCAAACACATAAACCACACAATAAAATCTCTTAAATCACTTACATCCTTTTACCATACACTACATGCACACCCTATAATTCCTCCACTTAACATATTTAATTAATTTCTTTACAATAAAATCCTTATCATCCAAATTTTCTCTTGCTCAAATTACTGAAATACCCTTACTATTCTGACTTATCATGCACATTCCGACTAAGCCCTTTTTGGGTTGTTACACACCTCTTGTTGCCCAACATAGATGCCCCCATAATCCTTATGGGTCTTATGAACCTCTCCCGAATACCCTAAAAGCGAGTTCTCGGGGCCTCTTAGGTTCGGCGCGCATCACACTGACCTAGCTAGAAAAGCGAGCTGAATCATGATGGATGACATATAGTAAGAGGGGAAGATAGCCTTTTGCTCACATTCAATTGTTTCGTGGTTCACCGGCTAGCCTATTATAGTTTCTATGAGTAGAAACATAATAATGAATACAAAAATTGTTTTATGGATCATGAGTTAAAATAGTGAATGTGAGAAGGCCATCTAGGGTTAGGCATACGTGAAAAAGATTATCTCATTTTTCGAGATTTTATATATCTTTAACTGGTGTATAGCACTAGTGCTCTCGCGGTATGTTAGTCACACGATTTATCTGGCTATATAACTGGAGATTATGACTAGAAATTGTTCCTTCGTAAGCGAGTGAGAGATGATAGAGTTGGGATGCGCACATGATTCTATTATGGATGGAGTTCCATATCCAGATAAGATTTAGTATCTTTATCTGATAAGAATTATCTAATCAAATCTCAAAAAGAGTTTGAGTTATACTAGAAATTAATCTCTAGCTTTTGGGATTCTATAAATAGATATGAGAAGTCAGATTTTTTTGGGATGCAAAAAGTGTAACACCCTTATCACTTCCATAGACTACATATGTTACATTGCTTTAACTATTTCCATAATTTTCTAGTTACTGTCTAATCGATACTTATGGCAATTGCATTTAAAAAAAATCGACTTATTCTTTCATTTATCTTTTAAAACTTTCATGTCACTAACAAGTCACATTCAATCTAGACCAATCATCACATTATTCAATAAAAATCTATCATATTCATAATACACGGTACATAACCAATGCTAAAATTTACATATACATGCCGATAATACAGACCTAATATTCTTAGCTTGAATCCAAAGGTCCAATCAGATCTCCAAACTGATAGCACTCCTGCTCCTCGGACGTCCTACTCAGTACCTACACGCAGTCAAATAAACTACATGCTGAGCATTAAATATGCTTAGTGGTGATTATGAATCTAAAAATTTCCAATTCTAACTTAAACATACACATACATGCACACACTTTAGTCCTCACTTTTAAACTTAACAATGTCATATTACTATTCAATCCCTCATTTTTTTTTCAATTTCTGTATTTACCCTTCATTTTACTTTAATTATGATACTACACTATTTTTCTATTTTCCACTCTTAACTTATTATCTTACTTGTAAAATCTCCACTTTGGCCCTTTAAACTTACTCTTTGACTTATTACTCTTTTAATCCTCATTTTAACATATTTCACTTATTTTATCATCTAACTTCTCTTTTTTTTTATTTGTGCATTAACCCTATTTCTTATAAATAATCATTCTACTCCTTTAACTTTTAAATCTCTGCATTTTACACATTTCACTTCATTTACTTTTATTTCACATGTAATTTACGTTTTAGCCTTCACATTCTTACTTTCATGTCCATTTTACTTATTAGTCCATATTACGCTTTTACATTGTGATTAAACTAATTAATCATTCATTTTATTATTTTTATTCACTAGACCTATTATTTAACATGATCACTCTTTTTACACCCTATTTACGATTTTGCACTCCACTAACCATTTACTTACTATTGTGGCACTAATTCATTTATTTCACATAATTAAACACTATTATTATAACACACCAACACCCCTCGGGAGGAATATCGGGATGTCACACACGTAAAACACATACATTCATGCAATTAACTAAAGCGGAAGCTCATAAAATAGAACATAAGCGGAAGCATTCGGGAACAATATATTTATATACTTGCATTTCAGAACTTATAAAGTATACATATACAAAATCATTACCTTATCAAATATCAGAATTATAAGCCTTTCAAAACATTTACAAAATATACAGAGCAAAAGCGTGACTATACAAACATATCCCTATACTAGTATAAAAAGAAGACTTTGACTCCTAGTGGCCAGCAGATGGGGACTCACGTTCAGTATGAAACCTACAAACCTACAAGGAAATAAAACATCCATGCTAAGCGATAACACTTAGTAGGCATGAACAAAAGCAAAGGACTTCCAATGAAGTCGCAAATAAAATATATGGATTATACAATCAAAGTCACTTGGCACAATCAAAGGTAATAAACATAATATGAGCAACAATATCAATAGCACAACTAATACAATTAGCTTTACCTTTTATGCTCATATCAATCACGTACATGCTCACTTTTCATAACACATGCTTTAATCATAACATTATCATGTACACGTGCTAAAGCATGGTCTTATCACAAGCATCAACATGAATGCTCAAATAATCAATTTTTTACTAAAGCAAATAGCTTAACAAATCATAAAACCAAATGAAAGAAAAGAGCCTAAACTTTCATAAATCGTGGATACGGGTACTGAAGATACTAGTTGGACACAGTATCTAAACACACAGAAGACACAAGTCTCAAAACATTCAAATACCCGAAGGTAACAAAAGAGACTAAAGTTTCTAGGCAAAAAACCATAACGGTCTATTGAGCAGTTGCGCTAAGCATGCTTATCTATCCATTAACTTGACACTTCAGGCTCGCTAACACTCTAATCACTATAACACATATTCATGTATCCAATCACAATCACATTTCACTCAATTCATGTGCATGCTAAAGATATTCATATAGTTCACCATACAAGTGCACATACCATTATGATTCAATCATATGTCATCAACATCGCATGCTATATCATGTTCAGTAATTAAAAAGCATGTATACATTTAATTCCTTTATCACAGTACTATGCCATAGCATCAATTAGGTATAATTTCCATTGACAACATTCATATACTCATTTTATAATGTTAGACATGAGTTGGACAAGCTATAAGAATTTGTAGTGAAGTTCGAGTGCGATTCGGGAAGGAAAAAGTACAATTTAGGCTGAAAGTTGAGGTCACACGGTGGTAAGACATTCCTTACCACCGTGTGGGACACTAAAAATGGGTCTAAAAGGGGCAGAATGCTTTTACACGGTGGTGAGAAATTCCTTACCGCCGTGTAAACCTATTCTGCCTCAAAGCATGAGATAGATTAAAGATAGTGTAAGCACCGTGTCCCGGAGCGGTCCGGATCAGAGGTTGCCTTGTGATGAAATCAGTGTCCAAGTCTGTATGGGAGGTTGGATTTAGAGGTTTTAGTCCCGCATTCCATGAGAAGTGAGGTTTTTATCATTCCTGGGCCGAAGGAGAGGAAAACAAAGGTTTTTTTTGAGTCAAGGGGCTTTTTGTCCTCCACAGACGGCCAGCCCGTCTGTGAAGTTAGCCCATCGCTCCGAGTCACCGACGGCTCTAGGTATTTTTCGATGCCCGTCGAAAAATCACCGCCCCTGTCAGAATGCCGCCTGGTTTCCCGGAGCACGCAACCCTTCCGACGCCCGTCGGTGGATGTGGCAGGGCCGTCGGACGAATCCTTGTGTCAGAAGGATTCTTCCGACACCCGCCTCTATACACCGATGCCCGTCGGTCGTGTCTGGCTATAAAAGCTCCGGATTTTCATTTGAAAAGGGTTGGAAAAGTTTTCAAAAGAGGAAACTCTACCCAATTTCAAGCACATTTTCTCTCTCTTCCAAGAAAACACTTTTTCCAAAGAAATCTATTGAATCAAGGATCAAATCAATCAAAAGGAACTAAAAGCTAATTAGTTTTCTTTAGATTTTGACTCCAAAACCGATTTTCTGAGGGATTGAAGGTGAAATATCTCATTTTCTATCTTTAATCTTTCATCTTTGCTTCTCGTGGAACGCGCGGGGCTCTAACCGACACAAGAATCTCACCCGAAGCGATTATCTGAGGGTAAATATTCCGAATTATTTCTCCATTTTATCTCCATATTTATTTCTCATTTTGTGGAACTTTTGAATATCTGTCATTATTTTCTTTTATTTTGACTCTCTTATCTCCTTTTGGGATAAATTTTTTTTTTGACTTTGAAAAGGTTCTCTCTCTCTCCATTCTATTTTTTCGGAGACAGTGGTGACCGACGGGTCATCTTTATCACCGACGCCCGTCGGTCACCCACCTACAGACGCCCCTCCTTGAGTGACAAACGGGCATATCGGATACCCGAACCGACTCCCGTCAGTCAACCAAGGAAGGCCGTCGGTGGGTTTTATCTCCATCCTTTTAAACCATTTTTTATCTCTTCCAAGTCTCCTTGACTTCTTATATGTTAATTTTATGTATATTAACATCTCTTAACTTTCTGTGAGTATATATTGGTCCTCCTGGATTATCCCGAGCTTGAGCGGCTATCTACCATGTTTGGAGGATCTCATCCGGTTTAGTTTCCTAATCCTCTTGTTTTATTTCTTTTATTGATCATCTTATGTATATGGATATACTCCTTTCATATCCCGTTGATGTATAAAGATGACTCAATGTTTTTATACTTAATAAAATGAGGTTTACACAAAAACAAGGGTCCAATGCCCTATTTCCATCCAAAAAAAAGATCATCACAAATAAAAATCCCCAATTTTAATAACGATGCATGTGAGGACCAAAGTCCTCAAAATAAGCAATGTCCCGATTTATGCATGCTTCGCACATTTACAAAAGGGAGTTGTATTCCGCTCCTTGTATTTATTGTAATCTATTGCTTTCATTATCTATTTGATCATTTATCGCTTTCAAGATGTGAATAAATGCGCCTTTTAATCAATTGCATAGTGTGGAGAGAGAGCGAATTAATGACATTAAAATTTGATCATAAACTAATTGAGGTAGAAATAGATGAGAAATCCCGGTCCCAGCTCTTGTCTTTGGGCTCGAGAGGTTAGAGGTTATCCTCCAAAATACTTCTCGGGTCACGAGATTTTAGCGCTAATCCTAGGCTCTTTAGGGTGAGAAGTTCACCTTCCGTGATCCCTCTGGCTGGCCCAAAATGGATACCAAGCGCAGTCTTAGGCTCTCCGAGGCGAGAGTAACTTTCCCAATGTTCTATTGGGTGGCGACTCCATGATACCTCCTTGTTGCCCAACATAGACGCACTTGCGATTTATCGCGAGATGCCAACGGACCCGCAAATGCCCCGATCGCCCACGTGCGGGCGGTCGAACGGGCGGCGCTCGGGATCCGGCGCGCGTCACAGTGGCGACTCCGCTGGGGACGTTTATGGTTCGACGTTTCGATTTGAAAATACCTCTTTTAACATTTATGATTAAAGTTTAATTCATAAATTCACTTTCTCTCGAAATTGCATTCGCATATCATTAGAGCCTTAGAATACGCTAGTTTGGTCCCTCTTTTAGCCCCGGTGCATTCCTGAAGCACCTCCTCATTTTCACTCAATTTGGGGAAGTGTTAAGGATAATCACCAGCCCAAGCCACGTACCTTAATGGTATATCAAAATGGTGACCCGATCGGTCGTTACGCTCGTGATGAGCTAGACCCGTCGGCAGGGATCATGCTTGGGTAGCCTCAAAGAAACATCTCCCTTGTCCAAAGATCATGTAATGGCTGTAGTTACTTTCCACAGGTGAAATGAACCTTAATCTCATGCTTGCTGTATGGATCCTCATGTATTGGGTGAGTCCAAATGTCTCGCTTGGTAACCTAGCCAAAGGCTATCATGCCCCGGTAGGGCCATGTCGAAATCTATAGAATGTCCGAATACGTGACGATCATTGTCCATCCACTTGTACATTAGCATAGGAGTGTTATGCTGCCGGTTTTCCGCCGCTCACCATACGCGTCCATCGGGTCCCTCGTTGACCCTTGGGCTAATCTCACCTAGGAAAGAGACTGCACGACCACGTGTGTGGGAGAAATAAGGGTGGAAGGACCTACTTGCCTGCTTGTGCTCTGTAAGTGTTGCATATCACGATCATGCATTATACCTGCATTTCATGCATCATTCTAACTTTTGTCCCTGCAGCCATCATAGATCTGCCCAAGTGGACTAGATCACCAACCGAGCGACTGATCCGAGTTCTTACTCCCGAGCTGTCAGATAGAGAGGGCCTACCGGAGATCTTATCAGAAATCAGTGGTACAGTATCTCAGATGGCAAACTCGCCTAGGGGGGAAGATGCCACCAGGGCCATGATTGCGGAAGAAGTGGGCTGCCGTTTTGAGGAATTTGAGGGCAGGATGATGAATATGTTGACCGCCTTGGCACAGCAGAACGCTCCACAGAATCCTCCTCCTCCTCCTCCTCCAGTGAGACAGAATGAGCCTGAGGAAGAAAGGGTTGAGAGGCGAGAAGAGCCCGTTAGGCCGCCGCCGGTAGAGTTAAGATCAGTGGCCTCGGGAGAGTTGAGAAGAAGGCCAGTGTTGCGAATTGATGACGATAGAGATATCGAGGATGATAGGTTGAGCATGGCATCTGAGAAGGGGAAGGCACCTCAAGCTGATGACTTTATTTTAAAGAAGATGGAAGAGAGGTTCGAGGCTATGGCTCGTATGATAGGCAAAGCTCATGGGATGAATCCGGAGGATAGGGAGTTGGACGGAGAGGACCCGATCCCTTATAACTTCAAAATGCCGGATGTGCCGAAGTTTGATGGTACTTCTGACCCCACCGTACATGTGAAGCAATATTCTCTGGTCATGAAGGGGACCACATTGTCCAAGAAGCAGAAAGTGGAATACTTTTGTCTGAGTCTGACCTCTCATGCCATAGACTGGTATCATGGCCACTAAAGAAGATTGGGATCTGCTCACTGAGGAGTTTCTGAAGCAGTATGACTGTAATACCAGAATGGAGGTGACTCTGAAAGATCTTGAGCTACTTCAGCAGAAGACCGGGGAATCTTTCCATGAGTATCTTACCCGATGGCGGAATCGAGTAATGGAGATGCGCCGAAAGCCTGACACCCAGGATCAGATTCATCTTTTCATTAAGAACGCAAGCCCGTACTTAAAGGAGGGATTGAGGATGAAGGGGTTGAAGGACTGGGAGTCTCTCAAAGATATAGCCATCGAAGCAGAGGGAGAGTTCTTAACCCGGAAAGCTAATAATGACAATTTTGCCAAAAGGGCTAACCCCGGTCAAGGAACCAGCAGGCCGGCGGGTCCCAGTAACAGCACTAAAAGAATGGGTGAAGTGTCTGCTACTGAGGTAACCACCCAGAGGAAGTTTTCAAACTTGGGAAGACCATTATCCTGGGTCCTGAGGAGGTTTATGAAGGAGGGAAAATTGCGCCCTCTGACTCCTAGGCCAGCTTTGACACAAGGGAAACCAGGACATAAGGATAACGAATTCTGTGCATTCCACCAGCACTCAGGCCATATCACTGATAAATGCAAGGCGCTCCGGCACTCTATCCAAGACTTGATTGATAGCAAGCAGATCTCTGACCCTGAGAAGAGAGAAACTGAGAAGAAGCCCGGTTACAATGCCGTACCACCACCCGTGTTTATGATCCAATCTAACCTGCCAGAGTGGTACGTGCTACAAGATCTATATGGAAGTGAGAAGTCCGCTGCTGATAATTCCGAGGATAGAAAGGAGAAAGCAGTTGTGGCGACCCTTGATTGCTGGTCTAGCAGTGAAAGCGGTGGAGAAGCCGAGGATGAAGAAAGGTTGAACCTTGATTTGTGGGGCTCCGATGGAGACGAAGGAGAGATAAGCGCTATGACGAGGAGTGGAAGGGTGATCCCCGAGATTACGAAGCTACCTGAGCCGGTACAGCCATCAGCAGAGAAATTGCCAGAGGAGGGGCAGATTGTCAGGCAGTTGAAGAAAACCGCGGCTCAAATATCCATTTGGGATCTGTTGAGGCAATCCCCCTCTCATAGGCAGAAGGTAGTAGAAGCTTTAGTTGAGGCCACAGTCGCCACCACTATTTCCCCGTCGGATATTTTGGGTTTAATTAAGGGAGGATCCGAGGAGAGATTGGTCTTTTCTGATGCCGACCTGCCTGTTGAAGGCCGCAACCACAACCGACCCTTGTACATTAAAGCGCAGATTAACGATAAGCACACTGCTTGCGTTATGGTGGACGACGGGTCTTCTATCAATGTGTGCCCTTTAATAGCTTTGCAAGCTTTTGGTTTAAACGAGGATATGCTCAGCGGATCAGATCTGACTATCACAGCCTATGATAACTCGAGGAGGCAAGCCTCAGGAACCTTCAAGACTTTGGTTAAGACAGGACCTATTGAAGTGGAGGTTGAATTTGTAGTTCTGCCCATCCCTGCTAACTTCTCAGCTTTGCTTGGGAGACCCTGGTTTCATAAATTAGGGGGAGTGCCATCCACACTACATCAGATGATAAAATTCCCACACGAAGGGGAGGTGGTGACTATCAAAGCGGCCAGGGAAAACCAGGTCTCAGCGCTGGAATAGCCAATCAGCCATTCAGCGGCTTCCATGTGTCTATGATAAGGGAAGAGTACGGGTCAGTGGATAGCCCAGCTGTGGTTAATATGATGAAGAAGATGCATTATCTTCCCGGGGCTGGATTGGGCAGAAATTCCCAAGGATTGCAGACCGCAATCACCACTCGAGGGCAGAAGAACCGGAAAGGCCTGGGGTATAGAGGTGGCTTTGGCAAGAAGAGGGTAGCAGACAAGATCCCCCACATTTCAGAGAGCTTTGTGCCAGCGTCCTCAGTTTGTGCGTATACTGGTGAAGATGAGCCGCAATGGGTAGAGGGGAAGATTGTCCCTGGCTTCGAGATTTTTAATGATGTGTATGACTGGCATGTCGGGTTCGTCAAGACTGCTGAAGACTTCTGGGATGAGGAAGTTATGACCCAGGGTATCACTTGGGACAAGTGCGAGCTTGAGGAGGTCGTTACTGAAAAGATGGTAGCTGCCAGGCTAAAAGGGAAGGAGAAGATAGCAGAATTAGGGCTGAAAATCGGAGATTTGAGGATTTCCCCCGACGCACCTGAGGGGCCTTTGCTAAATCAAAGAGCTAGTGAGCAAGCTGCAACGGCATCAACTTCAGGAGCGGCGGAAGAAGACTCTAGCCTAGATTGTCTTTTTATTCCAGAACTATTTTATGATGTAAATGATAACTATAATATTATTAATAAGATAAACAATTTCACTTATTTGTGCGATGTTTCTAATGATTTCAACATGCATGAACATGATCATATTCCATCAATTTTTGACATTGACTCCACTGGCACAACGCCTTTTAATCTTGGAACCTCGGAAAATCCGAGAGAAATTCTAATAGCATCAAACATAACTCCTGAGGGGAGAAAAAATTTTGAGAGAATAATAAGAAAACATGAAAAAGTCTTTGCCTGGACCTATGAGGACATGCCGGGAATTGACCGAGACGTGGCGGAACATGCCATCCCAACTTACCCAGATTGCAAGCCTGTGAAGCAGAAGTTGAGAAGGCTAAGACCAGAATGGGCTGACAAGGTTAAGGAGGAAATTCGACAGCAGATTGAAGCCAAGTTCCTCGTGGAAGTCCAGTATCCTACATGGTTGGCAAATGTGGTCCCTGTAGCAAAGAAGAACGGAAAGGTCAGGGTGTGTGTGGATTATCGAGATCTTAACAAAGCCTGCCCTAAAGATGATTTTCCACTACCCCATATTGATGTATTGATAGACAGTGCCGCCAATTGCGCGATGTACAGCTTTGGGGACGGTTATGTGGGCTACAACCAGATCCTGAACAAGATAGCTGATCGAGTTAAAACTGCTTTTATCACAGAGTGGGGCACCTATGCCTATCGGGTCATGCCTTTCGGCCTGAAGAATGCAGGGGCCACATATCAGAGAATGGCGACCAAAATCTTAAGCGACCTGATTCATAAAGAAGTGGAGGTGTATGTCGATGACATGATGGTCAAATCAGCCACCCGAGAGGGACACTTTGAAGCTCTAGAGAAGTTCTTCACCAGGATCGATAAGTATAATCTGCGACTTAACCCCAAGAAGTGCATTTTCGGAGTGACTTCAGGAAAGCTGTTGGGATATATCGTCAGCCAGAGGGGAATAGAAATTGACCCAGACAAGGTGAAAGCTATCAGAGAGATGCCTGTGCCACAAAAAGAGAAGGATGTAAGGAGTTTCCTGGGCAAGATGCAGTATGTTAGCCGGTTTATTGCCAAGCTCACTTCAATATGCGAGCCTGTTTTCAAGCTGCTTAGAAAGAATCAGCCCGTAGTCTGGAACGAAGACTGCCAAAGAGCCTTTGATAATATCAGGGAATATATGTTAAATCCGCCAGTGCTAAGGCCTCCGCAACCGGTCAAACCGCTTATTCTGTACCTAGCAGTAGAGGATGGTTCAGTGGGCGCCATGATGGCTCAAAAGGATGAATTTGGGGTGGAGTTTGCGATTTATTACCACAGCAAGAAGTTCCTGGCTTATGAAATAAAATATGCTGAAGTGGAGAAGATCTGCCTCGCAGTGATTTGGGCATCAAAGAAGCTGAGACATTACTTCCACTCATACAAAGTTCAGGCAGTAGCCAAGCAAAATCCGTTAAGATATTTGCAGGAGGCACCGTCTTTGCTTGGAAAGATGGGGAGGTGGCTGCTCTTGCTACAAGAGTTTGATGTGCAATACATCACCCGCAAGACTATTAAGGGGCGAGCTGTAGCCAAATTTCTTGCTGAACATCCTATCCAAGGGGACACCCCCGAGTTTACCTTTCCTGACGAGAGCGTAGGCACGATTTCTGTTCAGGGATGGCAGTTGCACTTTGACGGGGTAGTGAATAACAGAGGAGCCGGAGTCGGGATCATCTTGACAACCCCAGATAATGAAAAGCTTCCTCTTGCTAAGAAGCTGAGATACAAAGCAACCAATAATGAAGCTGAATACGAAGCGTGCACCTTCGGGTTAGAAGCTCTAGCTGTATTGGGGGCAAGGAACATAAAAGTCTTTGGTGACTCGTCCTTGGTAATAAACCAGATCCGAGGTGAATGGGCTGTAAAAGAAGAACGACTGGTCCCCTATGTTCAATATCTGAAAGGGATGTGTAGGCAGTTTGAGACTTGCACTTTCCACTTTGTGCCCAGAGATGAGAACCGTCTGGCTGATGCGTTGGCAACCTTAGTGTCAATGTGGGATAACCCTGAAGGAGTGGCCATGAAGTCGGTGCTAATTTCGAGCTCTGATAAGCCTAGTTTTGAAACCGATCCTGTAATGGAAGTAGAGGCATCAGATGGGAAGCCATGGTACTTTGATATCATGAATTACTTGGAAAACAATAAATTTCCAGAAGAAGCCACTGAAAAAGACCAGAGGATGATACGTAAGTTATCTACTCAGTTCATATCCTTAGAAGGGGTGTTGTACAAAAGACGGTCAGATGGGATCCAGCTCAGGTGCTTGAATGAAAAAGAAGCTCGCAAGATAATGGAAGAAACCCATGCAGGTGTTTGTGGGGCCCACATGAATGGTTTGACCTTGGCCAAGAAGATCATGAGACAAGGCTTTTATTGGCTTACGATAGACACTGATTGCTCGAAGTATGTCAAACAATGTCAGTTGTGCCAATAGTACGCAGACCTGAGACACCTGCCGGTATCAGAACTACATAACCTGACATCACCTTGGTTGTTTGCTGCTTGGGGGATAGATATCATTGGAGAGATTCGCCCTACGGCGTCCAATGGGCACAGATACATCATAGTCGCAATCGACTATTTCACCAAATGGGTCGAGGCAGAATCCTTCAAGAAAATTGACGCAAGGGACATGGCCAAGTTCATAGAGAGGAATTTGATCTGCAGATATGGCCTCCCTCATCACATAGTGTCTGATAATGGGGTGCAGTTCATGGGAGAAACCAGAAAACTTCTCGAGAAATATGGTGTTGAGCATCATAAATCCTCTCCCTACCGACCGCAAGCGAATGGAGCAGTAGAAGCCGCCAATAAGAATGTGAAGAAGATCCTGTCCAAGATGGTCCAAACCTACAAGGACTGGGCTCAAAAGTTACCCTTTGCCCTGTGGGGATACAGAACGACGGTAAGGGCATCTACAGGCGCTACACCATTTTCCCTGGTATACGGAACAGAAGCAGTATTGCCAGTAGAGATAGAACTTAAATCACTAAGGGTGGTCATGGAGGCCCAAATCCCGGAAGCCGAATGGGCGCAGCAGAGGTTACAGCACTTGAACTTACTGGATGAGAGTAGGCTGAAAGCTTATTATCATAATCAGATTTACCAAAAGAGATTGGCGAGAACTTTCGGAAAGAAAGTGAGGAACCATCCGCTGAAAGAAGGGGACTTGGTGTTCAAACAGATGAGGCCAGGGATACCAGACATCAGGGGGAAATTCAGACCTACCTGGGAAGGGCCGTATATCCTTAAGAAGCTGCTGTCCAAAGGAGCTGCAATCTTATCAGATAGCGATGGGAACGAATTCAAAGAACCGATCAATATCGACAGACTCAAAAGGTTCCACGGCTAAAGACCAAAATAAAAAGAAGAGAATAAAATGCCCCGCAAGTCGAAAACCGAAAAAAGGCGGCTATGCTAAAATTGGGCGCCTCGACAGGGTAAAAATCGAAAAAAGGCATCCTGTGCAAAAATTAGAGGCATGAGAGAAAATGTCCGATCGTGAAAACCCGAGAGGGCCGATTGGTAACAGGAGTTGATGCTGTTAAAATTTGGTTTCATGTATTGACAGCGCGTAAGCAGCTGAGTAAATGCCAAAACTGATCATGTATGCTGAAATTATATGAAAATGTACGCAAAACTCGTGAAATAGGATGAATATTATTCTTTTCATTTTCGTCATTCTCTAGTTCTGCATTAAAAAAAAATTGTGTAGCACCAAAAGAAATACACATATAGGCTAAGCTAAGTCCTGCTGCTGCTCTCGCCGATCAGCTGCTTGAGCCCTCGAGTCCTGTTATCAGATGCTGGACTAAGGATCCACTTCTTGTACTCGCTAGTCGAAGACGCAGAATGATTGCCAAACCTCGGGATAACAGTCTTCACGGGTAATCTACCCCACAGTTCATGATACCGAGAGGCAAATGCGGCCGAGAGATCTCCTCCTCGGAAGGACAAGGGAACCCTCACTATATCCTGGGTCGTCTCGAGCTGTCGTGTACATCGAGAGGTGATGCAGAAGGTGGCCTGACGGAGGCCGCAGAGGGGAACACAACCCGATGGCCCGTCAATGACCGCATGAGACAGTGGGAGCCAGGCAGACGTGAAGCTGATATCGTCGTCCAACATCTCGCCAAACCTGGTAATGCCTTCACCAGCGGTGACACACCCGTACAGTCGTCGACGAGGCAGGAAATGGCTCGGCGAGTACTGGGGGGTAACGCGAGGGGGTGGTTCAGACAGCATCTTCAGTTTTTCTTGTAGCCGATCTGAAAAAAAAAAAAATAAAAAAAAAAAAAAAAAAAAACCACTGGGATAAGTAGGGTTCACTTCAGGCAAAAATAAGGCACAGGGTTGTGTGAAAATCCGAAAGGACGCACCTCCCGCTAAGAAAAGCTAGTGTGAAAATCCATGAGGGACACACTACCTTTAAAATAATGACGTACCTGGAGCAATAAGGGGCTGCCGGCAAAGGTTGTAGTGGACCCAGAGCTCACAGCGTCCAAA
The DNA here is from genome assembly GCA_947683425.1 of Excoecaria cochinchinensis. Taxonomy (NCBI): domain Eukaryota; kingdom Viridiplantae; phylum Streptophyta; class Magnoliopsida; order Malpighiales; family Euphorbiaceae; genus Excoecaria; species Excoecaria cochinchinensis. The sequence goes on from CANTUQ010000112.1 coordinate 11,272,239, forward strand.
CCCAGGATAGTTTCAACCAGGACAAGCGGTAGGGGTGACAGTCCCAGATGAAAGTCGCTCAAGATTCCGAACAGACGAGAGTCACCTGTCAAACCTCCTGGAACAACAGTAAGGAAGTTCACCATGCAGAATAAGAATGTGATGCTTACCCGATATGTGGGGATGTCAGTGAACCGATCCAGAGCCTCGATCAGTAGCTCCAAAGAAAAGGGAGAGCCCAGAGGAATCAGCCAGTTGGCCTCAGAGGAAGATATGCCCAGGGCCAGGGCTACATCCCGGGTCTGGAATAGGCCATAGCAGGGGACGCAAGGCAGAGCGCTAGGAGGGAACCAGGCTCCCAGAATGGAAGCTAACTCCTCAGGCAAAGGGCACAGTTCCTGATAGGTGAATTGGAAAACGTGAAACCGGGGGTTCCAGAAGTGGGTCGCCGCCAGGAGGAGGTTCTGGTCGATTTTCACCCGGCACAGATATTTCAGCCCAGACAAAGAAGAGAGGGCGCCTTCTCCCCAAGTGTGTTTGTCATCTAAGATACGGTGCATCCTTTGGGCAAGAGGAGAAGACATTTTGAGAAAGATGAAGGACTCAAGATGTGGGAAAATGAAGAGACAAAAATTTTGCAAGATTTTATAGGCAAGCGTCACCGACGGCCTGCCCGTCTCTACACAGGGACGGCCTAACCGCCTCTACACAGGGACGGCTTGCCCGCCTCCCCACGGAGACGGCCTGACCGTCGGTATAGATCCACCTGGCAGATGCATACGTCAGCATTGCATTCATCACGCGCATTAACTCGCATTTATTGCATGACAGACGGCCAGCCCGTCGGTCGCTTGTACAGACGCCCTGCCCGTCGGTCAGGAATTTCTATATAAGGGCGAGTGACAGACGGTTTAAATGTTGCTGTCCCTTTCATTTCTTCTCTTAAACCGTTTTCTTTGCATTATTTCAAGCATTTCTTCATATTTTTTCGCGATTTCTTCATATTTTTGCGTTTTCTACTCACCGGGCGCTTTGATATTCATATTTTCTCCAGTTTCTACTCTTCCCGCGACTACAAGTAAGTAAATAACTACTTTTTTTTGAATTTTATGCAATTTATCTCTTCATTTCTCTTCCTTTTGACTTTAGGATGCCTTAGATGCCTTAGGAATTTAGGGAGAATGCTGCCCAATTTTTTGTATTATTATTTTTGTAATTAAATCCGAACTTTTTGTATGATCACATAGAAGTAGAATTTTTCAATAATCTTGGTGCTTTAGAATTGTGTTTCTTTTAGCGCACCATTCTGTGCATGTTTTGCTTTTGCGGCCTGAGGCCATTATTTTGTATTGTTGGGGGCACACTCTTGCCGGGGTGCGTCCCATTTACATGCGTACATTATTGTTGAGGCCTGAGGCCTGTTTTTTTGCCTTTTGTGCAGGAGGTTGGGCATATCCCTGCCGGGATGTTGCCCAAATTTTTATTATTTATTCTAGAATTGAATATTTTTCATGTATAATGCACGCCCCGGGACCTAGAAGGCCCATTTTTTTGTTGTTCACTTTAATTATTTCCATGCTGATTGCATGTTTACTTTTGCCATGATGCGTACGAGGCACTTTAAGCTATTTCCTTAGACAGGATGTTTGCTCTTTTCTTTTTTTTTATCTTGTTTTGGGCCGCTATTGCCCCGGTGAGGCCTAAATCGGCCTTCACCTCGAAATAAGTTTAAAAATGTTTGTTTTGCCAAATTTTCGATATTTAATCTCTTCCCTTTTGTAGGATGCCTCCCAAACGTAGAGCACCACAGGCCCAGCCCGAGCTTGTGGCTCCGGATTGGATGGATGATGAGTCGGCTCAGAGGCATAGAGCGCTGGCTCAGGTAGAGTTTCGGGCCAGCCGTTTTGTATCTCGCCCATTGCTAGAGGCCCTAGGATTGGCCCCAGAGTTCGATCTACTTGCCGAGGGTGCTGGTTGGACGGAGTTTCTTGAGCCCTCCTTCCAGACATTTCCAGAGGCTACCCGCCAGGTCTTGGCCACTCTCCGCTATGCTGGCTTTCAGAGTGCAGATACCGACCCGGGGGTGATTCAGTTTTGGTTTGACGGCGACCATTTTAGTATCACCAGGCAGAGGTTTGCTCAGGCCATGGGGCTCCCTAGAGAGGAGGGGGTCGAGATCCCGCGGCGAGCGGTGAGATGCTCCCATTGGGCGGCCATTGCTGTACCAGGAGTGCTGTACGATCATGATACAGCGAAGAGCACCGTACTGGTGTCTCAGGCACTCCGGTATTTGCACAGAGTGCTTTCCAGTTCGTACCTCGGTCGAGCTGGTAATCCAGGGTCGCTTAACGCGGCCGAGATCTGGAGCCTCTGGGCTATGGTGGCAGGCCAGCGTCTCAACATTAGCCACGAGATCTTGGCCAACTTGACCAGAGTCAACAGAGGGGTGACGCCGGTGGTGATGGTAGGAGGAGTCATCACCCGTTTGCTTTTGAGACTGGGGGTTAACCCCGAGAGGTTGAGAGGACCCTTGCCGGAGGGGATCCATGTAGACGCCGCCGCGGCAGTGCAGATGGGGATGATCTCCCCGATATCTTGCCAGGCAGAGGCCTATAGGGTATTGACCATCCATGAGACCCGGCAGCTGTTCAACCTTCCACCCTTGGGGGCAGATCCTGATCACCCGGAGCACCAGGAGGAGCAGCCTCCACAGCCCGAGCCTCAGCCCGAGCCTCAGCCAGGGCCCCAGCCTCAGCCGGAGCATCAGCCTCCTCAACCTCCTCAGCCGCAGACGGTGCCTCCGCCACAGCAGCAGGAGCCACCTAGGACCCCCTCGGACTTCGACTTTGAGATCACGATGGACGACCTCTTTGCTGCTTCACCGGCATCCAGAGCGCCAACTCCAGTCCCATCACCGAGCGCCAGGGTACAGAGGTCTATCCACGGGCCCTCCGAGAGATACCATCCGTACTCCCGAGGCGACCCGGGGGCATCCACCTCTTCGGCACCACCACCAGAGCCAGCACCGCAGCAGCCTGTGCAGCCAGACTTCTCTCAGCTCCTCACCTCCATGTTTACAGCCTTAGAGCAGCGGCAGGATAAGAGGGACAGGGCTATCCATGAGAGGTTGGATCGCCAGTAGGCTGCCATTCAGGGGCAGTCCCAGTCGGTGGAGCGTTTGGCTCGGGAGCAGGCGGGCTACATTGAGCATACGACGAGGGAGCAGGCTTGGGCCATGGATGCCTTTATGGATGAGCAGGCTCGGGTCCTGGAGGCTTTTAGAGGCGAGCAGATGAGGATGATTGAGCAGATTGCTCAGGGGCAGAGGGAGTTGAGGCAGCAGCTCACTCATGATTTGGGGACGTCACAGGACCAGGCGTCTCAGAGGGTCGATATGACCCTACAGATGATTGATGAGTCACTTGACTCTCTGAGATCCCGTGTCCAGGCGATGGAGGGGATTCTCCCCCCTCTTTCTCAGACCATGAGGGAGTTTAGGGAGCAGACGGAGCAGAGCCTGGAGCAGAGGAGAAAGGCCGCCAGCGAGCAGACCATTCAGTTGAGCCAAGCCTTCAAGAAGTTGGGAGACAAGGTTTCTGAGACCTTATGGTTTATGAGTACCTGCACCCAGCCCTTTTTGGATGGCTACGCTTAGATCCGTTTCAGGCGGGCCCATGATCACGAGGCAGGACCCTCCACAGATCCGCCACCACCTCCAGCACGTCCACCTCCTCCAGGGACCGTGCATATATCGGATCACGAGGATCCTGATGAGCCCTCAGACTACACACCTCTCTGATCTTCAGGGAGTTATTTTTGTATCTTTTGTACATTTTTATTTTGTATATGCACTGTACAAAAATGACATTTCTAGTGAAACTTTTATTTCATTTTTGCATGATCATTCGATTCTTTTATCACATCACAGAAAGTGTATGTCCTCATGTTTACTTATATGTCAATAAAAATGACGATATAACAAAAACAAAAAAAAAAGTGATCAATAACAGCTCAATAAAAAAAAAAAAAAAAAAAAAAGAGCGAAACATGGCATAGCAAATAAAGCAAAATCACGCCATCAATAGACAGGTCAAAAGATGACCACTCAAACGCGAACTAACAAAATCTTTTATCACACAGGTACAGAGAAATACCAATCCGGACATGGATATCGATTAAAAAGACCTCTTTTGGAACGAGGAACCCAGCGGGGTTTCCTCATCTTCACCAAATCGGAGCTGTGGTCAAAGCATACCGCTCTTCACCAGATCGAGATTGTAGCCAAAGCATGCTGCATCTCACAAATCGGAGCTGTGGTCAAAGCATACCGCTCTTCACCAGATCGAGATTGTAGCCAAAGCATGCTGCATCTCACAAATCGGAGCTGTGGTCAAAGCATACCGCACTTCACCAGATCGAGACTGTAGCCAAAGCATGCTGCATCTCACAAATCGGAGCTGTGGTCAAAGCATACCGCACTTCACTAGATCAAGACTGTAGCCAAAGCATGCTGCATCTCACAAATCGGAGCTGTGGTCAAAGCATACCGCACTTCACCAGATCGAGATTGCAGCCAAAGCATGCTGCATCTCACAAATCGGAGCTGTGGTCAAAGCATACCGCACTTCACCAGATCGAGATTGTAGCCAAAGCATGCTGCACCTCTCCAAACACCTGCAGGTCGAGATGAGACCGATGAGAGTATTTTCCCATCGCCGAGCGGATCGAGACAAGATCCACCCGGCAAAAGGCACAGAGGGTGAAAAGCCGTCGCAGGTACGCTTCCGTTCTGACCTTTCTCTGAGTTTTGGCTTATCTAGGCGCTTGTGCGCTAGTTTCCCCAAAACTGGGGCAACTGTAAGCACCGTGTCCCGGAGCGGTCCGGATCAGAGGTTGCCCTGTGATGAAATCAGTGTCCAAGTCTGTATGGGAGGTTGGATTTAGAGGTTTTAGTCCCGCGTTCCATGAGAAGTGAGGTTTTTATCATTCCTGGGCCGAAGGAGAGGAAAACAGAGGTTTTTTTCGAGTCAAGGGGCTTTGTGTCCTCCACAGACGGCCAGCCCGTCTGTGAAGTCAGCCCGTCGCTCCGAGTCACCGACGGCTCTAGGTATTTTTTGACGCCCGTCGAAAAATCACCGCCCCTGTCAGAATGCCGCCTGGTTTCCCGGAGCACGCAACCCTTCCGACGCCCATCGGTGGATGTGGCAGGGCCGTCGGACGAATCGTTGTGTCAGAAGGATTCTTCCGACGCCGGCCTCTATACACCGACGCCCGTCGGTCGTGTCTGGCTATAAAAGCTCCGGGTTTTCATTTGAAAAGGGTTGGAAAAATTTTCAAAAGAGGAAACTCTGCCCAATTTCAAGCACATTTTCTCTCTCTTCCAAGAAAACACTTTTTCTAAAGAAATCTATTGAATCAAGGATCAAATCAATCAAAAGGAACTAAAAGCTAATTAGTTTTCTTTAGATTTTGACTCCAAAATCGATTTTCTGAGGGATTGAAGGTGAAATATCTCATTTTCTCTCTTTAATCTTTCATATTTGCTTCTCGTGGAACGCGCGGGGCTCTAACCGACACAAGAATCTCACCCGAAGCGATTATCTGAGGGTAAATATTCCGGATTATTTCTCCATTTTATCTCCATATTTATTTCTCATTTTGTCGAACTTTTGAATATCTATCATTATTTTCTTTTATTTTGACTCTCTTATCTCCTTTTGGGATAAATTTTTTTTTTTTACTTTGAAAAGGTTCTCTCTCTCTCCATTCTGTTTTTTCGGACACAGTGGTGACCGACGGGTCATCTTTATCACCGACGCCCGTCGGTCACCCACCTATAGACGGCCCTCCTTGAGTGACAAACGGGCATATCGGATACCCGAACCGACGCCCGTCGGTCAACCAAGGAAGGCCATCGGTGGGTTCTATCTCCATCCTTTTAAACCATTTTTTATCTCTTCCAAGTCTCCTTGACTTCTTATATGTTAATTTTATGTATATTAACATCTCTTAACTTTCTGTGAGTATATATTGGTCCTCCTGGATTATCCCGAGCTTGAGCGGCTATCTACCATGTTTGGAGGATCTCGTCCGGTTTAGTTTCCTAATCCTCTTGTTTTATTTCTTTTATTGATCATCTTATGTATATGGATATACTCCTTTCATATCCCGTTGATATATAAAGATGACTCAATGTTTTTATATTTAATAAAATGAGGTTTACACAAAAACAAGGGTCCAATGCCCTATTTCCATCCAAAAAAAAAGATCATCACAAATAAAAATCCCCAATTTTAATAACGATGCATGTGAGGACCAAAGTCCTCAAAATAAGCAATGTCCCGATTTATGCGTGCTTCGCACATTTACAAAAGGGAGTTGTATTCCGCTCCTTATATTTATTGTAATCTATTGCTTTCATTATCTATTTGATCATTTATCGCTTTCAAGATGTGAATAAATGCTCCTTTTAATCAATTGCATAGTGTGGAGAGAGAGCGAATTAATGACATTAAAATTTGATCATAAACTAATTGAGGTAGAAATAGATGAGAAATCCTGGACCCAGCTCTGGTCTTTGGGCTCGAGAGGTTAGAGGTTATCCTCCAAAATACTTCTCGAGTCACGAGATTTTAGCGCTAATCCTAGGCTCTTTAGGGTGAGAAGTTCACCTTCCGTGATCCCTCTGGCTGGCCCAAAATGGATACCAAGCGCAGTCTTAGGCTCTCCGAGGCGAGAGTAACTTTCCCAATGTTCTATTGGGTGGCGACTCCATGATACCTCCTTGTTGCCCAACATAGACGCACTTGCGATTTATCGCGAGATGCCAACGGACGCGCAAATGCCCCGATCGCCCACGTGCGGGCGGTCGAACGGGCGGCGCTCGGGATCCGGCGCGCGTCACAGATAGACTTCAGGTCCAAACTTGTACTACCTTATTCACATATCTAGAGACATTTCTAGCCAAAACTTCCTCTTAAAAATTATTCCCTAGGATGTTAAATTTCAAATGGGACAAGTTTCAAGTCATTTGGAAATATAAAACGTGAGATATGACCTAAACAAGCTATACTGTGCCAATGAACCCGTCAGAATAGAGATACTAATTTTTTGGCCATTTTTAAGGGTCTTAGAGCCCGAATTCGCTCAAGATTATTTCTAGGACATTTAAAGGTATGGAAGTCATGGTTCTAATGGTACAAAAATAACCTAATTTGGAGTTATGAAACTCCACTTATTACCAAAACATCACATGGAGGTCTGATACAATCTAAGCAGAGTTTTCCCATACAACTAGGTTTCATACATGATCACTATACTATACTCATGGCAATTCAATTAACACTTCAACACACATCCATTTAACTTTTCAATTATACCAAATATTAATTAACACATACAATATCTCCAAACTACACAAACATAGTAAACATGCATCAATTGACACTACATCACAATTCACTACACATGCAAAAATCAAAGGGGCACACGATCCCTACCTCTAGTAGTGCAGCCGAGACACCCCAAATTTAGATCTTGTCCTTGCCCTTTTCCTTTCTTCTAGCCTCAGCTTCTTGCACTACCCAAATCAAAAATAAACTCTTAATCCATTTACTCAACCAACAATCCACAAGAAGGGGGTAGAAACAGAAACACAAATCCAATACACTTACCTCTTAATTCAAATGGTAACCTCTTCAAACCAACCAATTACAGCAATAACATAACTTGAAGAATCACAAATCAGAATGAAGAAAGGAAGAAGAGAGAAGAACCCATGAGAGAATGAGAGTGAGTGAAGTAGAAATCTGATTGTTAGTGGAATGAAACAGATTTTCCCACTAACTTCAATATTTATTGCATGTGGTTGCCTAAGTGGCAAGCCCACAGCAAGACACATGTCTAAATTCCCTATTAGTCCCTCCACTCAACTTCTTTTCTAACATCTAATTTAGCTCTTCAATTAGGTCCTTAAATACTCTTAATCTTATTCTTGGTCCAATTCCTTGTACCCCTACTATACAATTACACCATAAATCCTACTAGGGTGTAATTCGGGATGTTATAATTATCACTTCACTTTTCATTTTATTCTATTACGTACCATCACTATGGTAAAATTTTAGTTTAGTCCCTAATCTTTTAATAATTACAAAATTGCCATTTTTACACCATATTTACAATTTTGCCACTAGTTCATTTCCCTTTTTGTCTTAAATCATTATTTGACTTATAAATTAGATATTAGTCCTTAATTTAATAATGTCACATCAAATTACATTTTAGTCCCTAAACTTTGCATTCTTTTCATAACTATCATTTTAATTTCACTTTTCACTTATATATCACTTATTAAGGTACTTTCACACATAATTACTGTTTTTCCGTTAAACGTTTATCAAATTATAACATTGCCCTTCCTTTAACGTTTATTTACAATTTTGCCATTAATTAACTAAATTTCCACATTTATTCACTTCTTAACTTATACATACTTACTAAAATAAGCATTTATAATAAAAGATCCTTACAATTCACACACATACATACTTTCTATTATGTACTTGTTTGTTACACATTCTTTTATTTAACTGATATCAGAATTGGGATATCATAACACAAAGGTACACAAAGTTACTTCGTACATTATGCATATTTAGAATGGTTGTAATACTTCACATCATAAGGCTCATATAACACTTATCAATCATTTCATATTCTTTTCATTTCATTACTTGTCTGCACTATAAAAGTAGTAGATAACGGGTAAACGCATAGGTACCCGAAGGTACAATAAACATTTTCTTTTCTTTTGAAAATGCATAGGGATCTTAAATAAGATCCAATCACATAGGGATTGCAAGGATCTAAACGCATAGGGACCTTATCAGGGTCAAGGAAATGCATAAGGTGCAGCAAATAGAATCCTATAGGCATGCCTATCTATCCACAACCGACTGACGCAGGCTATACACATAATTATTCCCTTTATGATACCCATATCAATCTTATATATTCTTATAAGCACATACTTTTACTATAATCATATACTGATTCTATCTTTAATTATTCACATAATAATTATTTTTACCATGATCATCATATTTAGAAATAATCATTTGAATCATATGCTATTTATAAATTTACACATCTATATATATATAAGACTCATGAATTGTGCATAAGATTGTTATGCTTATTATATGCTCATATAACACATATTTTTATTGTGGTCACATAATAATCATACATTTATTCATGTTAGCCCTACTTATTATATTCAGAAATAATCACATGCATAATTCACTTATAAATCAAAATAATAGCTCATACGAAATATAACAGACAACAATATTTTTGAATATACAGTAGTGTCGTGCTCAATACACCTATCGCGCTCTCAATAAAGACCAATTCTCTATTGGACGCGCTCGTAACCCTAAGTCGCACTCGTGAAGAATACACTATGGCAATTATGCCCTATGGAGCCCTCTGTCGTGCTTGCAACAGAGCCTGAACTACATATTTAACTCCTATTCCTCTTACGTATACTCAAGTAGTCACTCATATCACATAACACATATACAAACACATAGGCATTATCAGAGTTTCAATCAATATATCATTTTTTATGCACGAATAAGTGTCTATAATTTAGTTCAGACTTGGAATGGTATTCCAAGCTACCTACGGATCCCAAGGGTAGGGAATCAGAACCCAGCAGTTCTAAAGGTTCAGTATACAAATTGGAGTATTTTGACTTATAAACCTAGTAGCATATCATAACATGCCACTTTTGGATTTATTCAAAAACGTTCGACTGATTATGCCTTTAAGCACCTTAGTACTTATTCATATATATAACCCTAATCACTTGTATTCCTAACTGGTAACCATTCATTTACTTTTTATAAGACTCTAAACATGAGTCGGATAAGTTTCAGATAGTTCCAGTGAAGTTTGGGTGTGTTTCGGGAGGAAAGACACACGAAATATACCAAACTGGGGAGGGTAAAGGTGGGCAATGGTTCATGTCAGCCATGAGTCCCAAAATAAGAAGAAAATCCATCAAATAGCATGCTCTATCGCACTCACGACAGAGGCAACCATTAGGTGTCCAATGAAAATTAGAAAAATAGGGCTGCTTTTCAGCACCAAATTGTACCACCTAAACCAACATCTAAACCTCATTACTAGGAAAAACTTCCTTCTTAAAAAATGATCTTTAGAATGTTATCTTTCAAATGGAACAAATTTAAGATTCAGTTGACACATATAACATCATATATGGTCTAAACAATCTGAACTACTCTAGTGACCCGGCCAAAGTAGAGATACCTCTATTTTGGCAACTTTTGAGGATCTTAGAGCTAGAATTTTCTCAAAGTAATTTCTAGGACTTTTATAGGTATGGAATTCTTGATTCTAATGGCACTAGAATCACCTAATTTGGAGTTCTAAAACTTTACTTATGATCGAAACATCACACGGAGGTCTGCCAAAATTTGAGCAGAGTTTCCCCTAGAAACTCAAGCTCCCTAAACTCAACCAAAACCACACAACCAATAAACTTAAGCCACCCAAATCAACAAATACATATCAAAAACAGAAATTGGTAAATATATATATATATATATATCAAAGCATATAACTTTCCCAAACCTCTTTTCCTTTGCTCCCTAATTGCTCAATTACTTCACTTCCACCAATTTTCTCCTTTCCCTTTGGTTAGCTCCACTTCCTCTTACAAAACATACCATAAATTCATCATTTACACAATACACATAACTAATCATCCTTAAAACTCACAGTCGAAGAAAAGAAAACCAAACTAACTTACCTTGCAAAAACTTATAAAAATACTAGAATTAATCTGATCAATCTTCAAGAATCAAGAGTAGAGATTAAATGGATGATTTTATGTTTTATTGGAATGAAAAACATGGTGGCCAAGAGAGGAAGAAGAGGGAAGGGCTCCATCCCTTTTTCTCTACAGATTTTATGGCTTTAAAGTTATAAAATCCATCCTTATCCATTCAAGCTAAGTGTCACTTTATTATTGGCCCAAATAAGATTTTTATATCAATTTTCCTTTTTAATCCTTCAACTCTTGTTTTTTCTTGCATTTGACATATAACTTTATCATTTTCAACATTGGCCCACCTATTTAATTTATTCCTCCAATTTAGTCCATAAATATAAAATACCCAAATTACCCTCAGTCTTTTTAATTAATACCGAACACATCCTCAACTACATTTAACCATTTTAATCCGTCAATTACACATTTCAATCACTTTTATACTCCAAATACTTACGAATCCGACTAGGGTACATGTCGGGCCCTTATAACTCTCTCCTCCTTAAAGAATTTTGTCCTCAAAATTCACTTACATCAAAGAGTCCATAGACTATACTCCATATCGTTATCATTCATATGGATTACTTTTATATCATCATATAACACTTACATTCTACACTTATAACACATACATTCCACTAATTTAAGTACACTTCATTCTTAACATACTTATCTGTTTTTACTTACTTCAATTTACTATTGTCTCAAACGATTTCTTAATACCTCAATTAAACCAGATTCACATGTTACTTTCTTCACCCATAACACTCACATCTCAATCAAAATCTTATCACCTACACCAGCATAGAGTTCCAAAATATTCCTTTCTTTTTAACTTTGATTACTTACACCTTACACTTTCCTTAATAAACACTGTACTCTTCATCAATATGCCTCTTCTTAACACTAAACACTCAATGTACACCATGTTAGCTCTCTTTCTCCAAATGAAATGCGTACACAAGTGCTTTTCATGTATGATCAAATGATGCAGATGAAATAAGGATGTGACAATTCATATATGCAAGGTGATGCAAAAATATAATTTATTTTATAATAATGCACTTTTCCATCTGTAGACACCGGGTCCCGAGGCAATCCAGACAAGGGTTACCCAGTGATGAAAGTAATGCCTGTTCACAAGCAAAGAGGTTGGAAGTGATGGTTCAATCATCAAAGCCATTTTCTAAAATAAAAAATAATAAATAAAAATTAGTAAGTTTTTTTAAAAAAGGGTTATTAAAAATGATGTTTTCCTAGTCACATAAAACATAAAAAAAAAAAAATTTAAAAAAATTTCAAAAGTTCGAGGCCACCGGTGCGCGCTGGGGCGAGCTCCCTCAGCGCTGCGTGCAATAAGCACGATCGCACGAACGAGATGCGGCCTCGCGCACGAGGACTTGCCTCATGCGAGCGAGGTGCAGCCGCACCTCGCACCCAGCGCCCATCACATGCAACCAACTCGCCGTTCGCGTCCAGTTTTGCCGAAAATATATTTTTTTCACCCAAATTTGGGAATTTGAGTTCAATTTGGACTCTAAATCAGTTTTTTGGGATAATTAATAATAAATTCGGATTTTATCATGAAAAAATGGAAAATTTTGATCAAAATTAATTTTTTGTTTCCTAATAGAATTAGGGCTTTTTTTATGAAGGATATAAATAGTTTGAGATGAAAAACCGGGGGGGGGGGGGGCTCCATGATTTTTTACATTTTTTTTGAGAGAATTTCTTCTTCTTTTTCTTTTTTTGGATTTTTCCTCTCTAATTTCAAATTCAATTCTTTCAATTAACAAGGATCAATTGAGATTGAAAAATCAATTTTCAATTTTTAAGCATCGAAATTAATTTCTTTGTTTTCTTCATAAACGAAGGAATTAATTTCACTTCTAAATCATTTTTTGTGTAATTTTTCAAGGAGATTAACCATCATATTCCTTCCATCAAATCCAAATTTGAGGGTAAATTTTCTGGGCTCCAAAATAATTATTTTCATCTTATTCTCTTATTCTCTTATTTATTTATTTTGTTCATGTAAATATTGCTCTCTTGATTTTTTTTATTATTTTTAACATGTAATTAATTAATTTATTTTGCTTTGATTTTTTTTTCTTTTTTTTTTTGCCATTTAAATATTTATGTTCATTATGATGACATGTAAATAATTAATTTAATCAAACCAATTTTGCATCTTTAATTCAATAATCCTATTTTGCTAATTTAATCAAATTGTTTTCTTTTCCTCTTCTTTGCATGATGGCCACGTGAACAGTAGCCATCTTTGCTTTATTTCTCTTTTAATTCTTATGCATGTATTCACGTGGAGCCAACTTATTTCGTTCACACACACACACTTTTATTCACTCATTCTCACATTTATATATTTTTTTTCCTTTTTATTTATTTGATTATTTATTCAATTGGCTTAGTTAGTATATTTGTTAGTTGGATTCATTTAATTTAATTTGATTCATTTTTTTATGTATTTTATTTGATTTGATTTGATTACTAATATTAATTTTCTTTTTCTTTTTATTTTTGGCTACAACACTTATTTTTTCATTTGGGCATTATCCATGGGTAAAGATGGGGAATTAAGGAATCAGGAGCCTTATTTTGGTTTGCATATTTAAATTCTGCATCTTCCTTTATTTTCATTTATTTGTTGTATTTGTGTATTTTATGTAAAGTTATTTATTTTTATGCATGTTAAAATAAAAAATCACAAAAAATATTTTTATTAATAAATCGGATTTTTTTCTAATAAGATGGACCAATGTCCTAATTTAACCAATAAAATCTCACTTTTAAAAGGGAGTTAATTTTCACAAAATGGGATCCATTTATCCCTGCCTTTTCCAATATTGCCCAAAATAAGTCTTCGATTTTTAAGTGTGCATGAACGAAACAATGTTACTACTTCTAAATAATGACCCGATTTATGTATGTTATTTAGTTAATTGACTTTGTTTGTTTGATTTTACATTTATCTTGAGGGATTGTATTTTTATCTCGATTTTCATCTTGTAATTTATTTTAACTTTTCTTTTAATTTTGGGGGATTGTTTTGTCCCATTTTTTCACTTTTTTTTTGCTTTCTTTATTGCTTTCTTTACTGCTTTCCAAAATGCTTGAAATGCGCTTTAATTTTATTATATGATCGCGTGAGATGAGAGATGGAATTTCAGTTGTTAAAAACTCATTTATAACTTAACTTAAGGCATTAATAAGAGTGAAGTTCCGAACACCTTCTCTGGTTTAAGACCCCTGAGGTTAGATGACCTTTCCTAATTTCTTGTAAATTAGGTGGCGACTCTAAAATACCTCAAAGGTGCCAAAAGGTTTCATGGGATTAGATGAACTTTCCAATTTTCTGTTGGGTAAGGAATTCCAAGATATCTCGTGTTACCCAAAATCTAGACGCTAAACCCTTCTCGGACCCTTAAAGCGGCCCGGGATCGGGCGGTGTGCGTCACAATGGCATCTTCACTGGGGAAAATCAAAACTTTGCTTCGAAAGTGATTTAAGTTAAAATTATAATTGGGTTTTTAAGAATCAAAAATTCCATTTATATTCAAAAATTGTATTGCATCAATTAGATCTTTAGAACTATGCTAGTTGGTCCCTTATTTTACCCCGGTGCGTTCTTGAAACACGACCCTACTTTCACTCATTATAGGGAAGTGCTTAGGATAATCACCAACCCAAGTCTTGTACCATTAATGGTATATCAAATGGAGACCCAATCGGTCGTTATGCTCGCGATGAGCTAGACCCATTGGCAGAGATCATGCATGGGTAGACCTAAAGTAACACCACCTTTGACTAGAGCTCATGTAATGGCAATAGAAACTTCCACTAGGTGACATGCTCCTTAATACGATGCTTGCTATGTGGGCCCTTATGTATTGAACAAATTCAAACATATTAATTGGACACTCATCAAAGGTTCTCATGCCCCGGTGGGCTTATTTTTAGTTTATTTGAAAGGACCAAATATATAATGGCTAAAACCCATATGCATACGCTTTAAATTAAGAGTGTTATGTTGTTGGTTTCTCACCATGCACCATACGCATCCATTAGGTTCCTCGTTGACCCATGGATCAAGATCACCTAGGAAAGAGACCGCATTACCTCATGTGTGGGAGCAACAGGGTTGGAAGGATCTATCTGCTTGCATGTGATTGTGGATGCTGCACAGTATGCTCATACACCATATGTCATTCATGCATGCCAAAATATACAATTTCATTTCGTGTGAACATGCTCTATTATGTACATATAATTTTGATAAAACGAAAAAAAAACATATACATGTCACTTTGTGTGTGTACATCCTATTCGGTGCATATAGTTTTCACGAGTACATATCATTCTATGTATAATTTTTTCCATGTACCACATATATCATTGTAATTTCTTGATCTTTCAGCACGATCATGCATTACATGTCATTCATGCACATAAAAGCATATGCATTTCATTTGGTGAGTGTACATTCTATCTCATGTATATAATATATCACATGTACATATCGTCCTAGGTTTAAAATTTTTCCATGCATTGCATGCATCATCCTAACCCCTCTACAATTTAGCCATCATAGACCATTTGCCTAAGTGGTTTTGGGGTCCCGATAGTCAATTAATTAAAGGGTCTTCTATCTGTACAGCTAGGATAAGGATCAAAGGGCGGTTAATAGAAACTCAAATATTCAAAAATGGCCAATTTTCCACAACAGAATGAAGAGATTCGTGCCCCAATTGCCCAAAGATAGATAGAAGGCTTGAAGAACTTAAAAAGAGGTTGTTGGCCATGGTTAAAGAAAGAATTGATTCCATGGCCCTCGTTCTTCAAGCTTAGCTTATGGCGACTACTCTTAACCAAGATGAGCTGGCCACAGTCGAAAGGGCTTATGCAGTAATGGTCCCAATGCTTTCATCCACTTTCGAGCCTAGAGACAGGGTGCCGCTTAATTCACCAGTTAGGCAAGTAAGAAAGGTAAAAGGACCAGAGCCTTTACAATTAATAGGCCTTTCCAGTTCCTTAAGCATGAAACATAAGCTAGTTGGTCTTGAAGAAGGAATTATGAAATCCAAGCTTGCAACTATCCGGGCACCTCTCAACAAGACTACTACTTACCGTACAAGTCTAAGAGTCAGTTGCGGTGATGAGAACAGTGGTACCTGAAGTATAGAAAAGGTATTAGCAACTGAATTTGCTTAGAGGCATTATTCTAATTTGGGCAAGTCCTTGTCTTGGGTTTTTAAGAGGTTGATGAAGGAGGGGATACTACAACCAATGCCTACTAAGCCTGCTAGAAGTCAAGGTCATCCCAATTATAAGGCAGATCAGTATTGTGCCTTCAACCAACACACTGGGCATTTGACAGACCATTGCCGAACTTTAAGGCTTCGAATTCAAGACCTTATTGACAGTAAGCAAATCTCTGACCCAAAAAAGCAAAAGGCAAAGAATAAAGCAGATTAAGTGCCCAAATGGGGAAGATGGATAATTCCCGAGTATGACAATGAACCACTTGACTATGACATCAGTGCTGGGTTGGCAAGGACGAAAAAGATAGCTATTTAGATGTTCTTTTTATTCTGAAACTATTTGATAATAACATTTTTAATTTTAATTTTTCAATAAGAAGAACAATTTTGCTTATTTGCATGATGTTTGTAATGATTTCATTTCACATGATCATGATGCATTTATTTTTGTCATTAATTCAATTAATATGACAGTATTTAATCTCAAAACTTTGGAAAACCCAAAGAAAATCTTAATAGCATCTGATATAACTCTTGAAGAGAGGAAAAAATTCTTAGAGATGAAAATATAAGAGAAAATAAGAGAAGAAAAAAAGCTAGTTGCGATTAGGGGATTGGATGAAAACTCACTAAGAGCACTAGAACCTTTCTGATTACCCGTCAAAGTGATCCCTAGATAAGACGAAACTTAGAAAATTATTTAGGCAGCCCTTCTTTATATAGCTCTATAAATGACTATTTTCTACCTTTATTTCGCAATCGCTTGCTAGCCCGTTGAGCCTTTATGTGGGTATGCTAAATGCGTGCCGATTTTGTTGCTACACATGCTGAAAACTACCCTTCACCTAAAACGGTTTTTGCCTCCCCTTAGAAGAATGGCCGATCTAGTAAGGATGTATGTACATCATTGACAATTCTTTGGGCAATTAAGAAAATCACCCTGATAAGAATGGGCTTACTCTTCGGGAAAAAGTTTCAATCATTGACAATTCTTTGGGTTATCAAAAATTGTCCTGATAAGGATGAGTTTACACTTCAGAAAGAAGGTTTAGTTATTCACAAACTCTGCATAGTCAGAGACACAAAAAAAGAAAAAAAAATAAAAAGAGAAGAAAAAGAAGTAGAGCTCAAGATAGTAAACCCTTGATGAGTTTCTGTGGTCATTTTTTTAACTTAATTGTTATTCTGAGCTTAATGAGCTAAAGTATTATCAAGCCCAAATTCAAGAATACCTTTATAGTATGCAATTGAGCTGAGAGTGGTCCTCCCATCAGTCGAGTAAATATTGCAGCAATTTTTCTGTAGCAACCTGATCCTTCTTTGATAGCCATCTACCTGTGCCTAACATTACAACCAAAGTAAGACCTCCTGATTCTTGGTTTAGTCTTATCTAATTAGCGGAGATGACCTTGTAATAAGGTTCGGTACGTAAAAAGAGGCATATAGTGTTTCTTGAGCTTTAAGCGGGAAGCCACGAGTGCATTTATGCATTTGAGTTGAGCCTCATCCCAAACGTTCTATTTAGAATCTGCTTTCAACAAAAAAAAACAAAAAAGATAAAAAGAAAAACAAAAGAGAGCATTCTGGGCAAAAATTAAGGACAGAGAGAAAATTTTCAATCATAAAAACCCAAGAGGGCTGATTAATAATAGGAGTTTAATGCTTTCAAGATTTACCCTGAGATTAGATAGGGTCTTGTATTTTTTGTGATTAAAGCCAAATAAGATCATGTGTCATGAAATAAAATTGAAAAATATACACTTATGCAATGATATGTTGATATGATTGGAACAGTTCATTTTGCATACTTAAAGTCATCTAGTTCCGATATGAAACTAGCACGCTATTACTATCTGCCCCCTACTTTTCTTGTTACACGAGCCTTTCAGCTGATTCATTCTGTTGTCAATTGTGAAGCTGAACCTACACCACGTTCGCAAGGACAATCAAGCTCATTCAACCACGATTTAAGGCATCAGTACATGTAGGTCCCCCTTGAAGGATCTCTAATAATAGCTTCAGATTCTCTTATAAAAAAAAAAGGCCGTTAGAAATGAAAACCGTAATTGGCTTTCTAAGAAAAAGTTAGGCAAAAGGATAAGGTGAAAACCTGGAAATAGGCAGTTTATCCTTCAAAAAGAAAAAAAAGCCATTGGATTAGGTTGGGTCCATTCCAGGAAAAAAAATAAGGCACAGGGTTGTGTGAAAATCCCAAAAGGGATGCATTTCCCACAAAGAAAAGCTAGTGTGAAAATCCACAAGAGACGCACTACCTTTAAAATAATGACTTCTGATGCCTGGAGCGATAAGGAGGCGTTACTTCATATAATCTCCTTTCGGGCAGAGGGTGTATAATGTAGGACGTAAGTCAGAATCTTGGGGGGCAAAATGTTCCACCAGCTTATAGCAACGGGCGCATACTCATTGACTAAGGGGCGAAGAGGCACATCGGATAGTATGAGTAGTACCCTCAGCGAGTCCCTTAACCACCTAGGAGGTGGTGTATTCATTTTTGCATCTCACATGCATCTCGGATGTGCAATCTTTCGCATATCTCTTTGCATAACTTGACACATGCATAGCCTTTCATGTTGCCCACCATGCATTCACGCATGCATAAACTTTGTGTATATTTTGCATATGCAATTCTTCACGCACATTCCGTGTACATAATTCCTACATACATATAACATGAAATTCTTTGCACGTGTTTAGCATGCATAGTATAGCATATATCACATGCATTCAGTCCATTGCACATATCGTTGTGTACACATAATTTCTGTACGTTAATTCTTTGCATCTGTATATTTTTGCATATATATTTCACACGCATTACACACCCACAATCTTTTGTACATGCTTTTTTTGTCAAACAACTTTACATGAAAGGGCTGAACCGAAGGGCAGTTTCGGCAAGATGAAGTTAAGATGAACCCCATGCAAGTTGAAATCATGTGAGCCCATAAAGAGGCATTCTCAGCCTCCCTGCGAACACAAAGCCCTCCTAAGAGGCATACAGGACAAGACATGCCAATAGCGCACTATCCGGGCAAGAGTGATCCTGAGAAGCCTACCGACTATCTGTAGCTAATATTTAGGGAGATTATCTATCATGATCCTTAGCTTCATTTGTTTTCCATACTAAATAGATACGTTCTATATACAAATGATCTTTTATTTCTCTTATTCATTTAACACACTTTTTACGTAGAAAAGATGAAAATAATATACATGATAGGACAAACCATAAATTATAAAATCCATTTTTTTACCCAAATCCGGGATTTTGAGTCCAATTTGGACTCTAAATCAATTTTTTGGGATAATTGATAATAAATCCAGATTTTATCATGAAAAAATGAAAAATTTTGATTAAAATTAATTTTTATTTTCCTAATAGAATTAGAGCTTTTTTTATGAAGGATATAAATAGTTTGAGATGAAAAACCTTGGGGGGGGCATGATTTTTTACATTCTTTTTTAGAGAATTTCTTCTTCTTTTTCTTTTTTTGGGTTTTTCTTCTCTAATTTCAAATTCAATTCTTTCAATTAACAAGAATCAATTGAGATTGAAAAATCAATTTTCAATTCTTAAGCATCCAACAACAGAATTAATTTCACTTCTAAATCATTTTTTGTGAAATTTTTCAAGGAGATTAACCATCATATTCCTTCCATCAAATCCAAATCTGAGGGTAAATTTTCTGGGCTCCAAAATAATTATTTTCATCTTATTCTCTTATTTCTTATTTATTTATTTTGTTCATGTAAATATTGCTCTCTTATTTTTTTTTATTATCTTTAACATGTAATTAATTAATTTATTTTGCTTTGATTTTTTTCTTTTTTTTTAAATTTAAATATTTATGTTAATAGTGATAACATGTAAATAATTAATTTAATCAAACCAATTTTGCTTTTAATTTTAAATATTTATGTTAATAGTGATAACATGTAAATAATTAATTTAATCAAACCAATTTTGAATCTTTAATTCAATCATGCTATTTTGCTAATTTAATCAAATTGTTTTCTTTTCCTCTTCTTTGCATAATGGCCACATGAACAGTGGCCATCTTTGCTTTATTTCTCTTTTAATTCTTATGCATCTATTCGCATGGGGCCAACTTATTTTACAACACCCCAATACCCCCAAGGAGGATATCGGGGCGCTACACGGACTCTAACGTGTACCGAAACAAAAGCGAAAGTAAGAGCAGAAATAAACTAATAACATTAAGCTAATAAGCACAACCTGATAGCCAACATCTGATTATAAATAATATACATACATTTGTTAATATACAGATATTCATTACAAAAAGTAACCATTATATTACATGATAATTATCTGTACATATACATCCGATTAACACTATTAAATAATAACTATACTTCTCTATTTACAAAGATGATGTTACTCAAAACATCAGAAACTCTATCTAATACAAAAAGATCTTTAATCCAGCTCCTAGTGGCCATGACTTGCAGATGCACACTCCTAGATCCAATCTGGTAAACCTACACAGAAATAAACTTTCGTGCTAAGCGATAATGCTTAGTAGGGATAAAATAAAGCGAAGGACTTCTTCTTCCGAAGTCACACACATATCACATGCATCACTTATATAATCATGCTCAATACAAAACTATAATTATATAATCTGTGTAATCTTATGTTCACATGCATATAAACTTTTATTCATTTACAGGTTATGTACACCTAAACCACATGATTCGCATTTACGGTCATGCTTAATTCTGAACAAGATCACATATTCGCATACATATACACTCTTACTCTTGTACAGATCAAGTATACAAAATAACATTCTCATGCAAAAGCATACGTACAGAACAGTACTTAGACATCAAATCTTGTACATATCAAACGTAAAATAGCCTGAATTCCTTTAGTTATGGATACGGGCACAGTGAAATACTATCAGAATTTACAAGTAGAGACCTAACTCAAAATTGAATACTCGAGGTATTCGCCAGTTGACACAATTAAGGTCATAGAAGCAGTCGCACGGTAACCCTTGATAAGCATGCTTATCTATCCATTACTATAATCATTTAGGCTTAACATAAAGACTCCATACACTATATCATATGCATTACAGTCACTCAAGTATTACATCATGATTCAATCATATATGATCAATATCACATAGCATGTCATGTTCAATAATTATAAAGCATGTAAACACTTAGTTCCATTCTTAAACTCTTGTATCATGGCATCATTTACATATAATTCAATTGTAAAACATTCACATACTCATTTTATAATGTTAAATATAAGTTGGACAAGTGGTAAGAACTTCCGATGAAGTTCAAGTTTGATTCGGGAAGGAAAAAGTACATCTTAGGCTGAAGGATGAGGTCACACGGTGGTAAGGCATTCTATACCACCATGTGGGATCCTAAAAATGGGTTTTTATGGGATAGAATGCTTTTAAACGGAAGTTAGAAATTCCTTACCGCCGTGTAAACCTATTCTGCCTCAAAACACAAGGTAGACTCTAGACAGACTCCAGGTCCAAACTTGTACTGCATTTTACACATAGTTATATGCATATTTAGGCAAAATTTTCTCTTAACAATTGTGCCCTAGGATGTTAACTTTCAAATGGGACAAGTTTTAGGTCGTTTAGACATCTATAACTTCAAATATGAGCTAAATAACCTATACTGCTCTAGTAACCCGGCCCAAATAAAACACTACAATTTTGGTAAATTTTTAGGGTCTTAGAGCAAGAATTTGCTCAGGTCAATTCTGAGCTTTTATAGGAATAGAAGTTATGGTTCTAATGGCTCAACAATAACTCAATTTAGAGGTCTACAACTCTACGTATGACAAAAACATTACAAGAAGGTCTGGTGAACAATGAGCAGAGTTTTCCCAAAATCATATTTTACACTCAAAAACTATATGGCAATCATCTAACCTCATTAACACACATGTTAATAATCAAATTACATGATTATAACCGCACACACATACACACACACACACACACACACACACACATATATATATCATAAAAACACAGCAAGCAATCAAAATGATCGCACACGATCCCGACCTCTAGGTAGCTCGATTACTGCTGTCTATTTGATTTCGATCTTCTCCTTGCCTTTATCCAACTTCTTGTCCACAGCTTTTATGCACAAATCAACTAAGAGAACACATAAACCAAGCTCTTAACTTTAAACCAAAAACAGAAAGCCAAAGTAGAAAAAGAAGACAAATACTGACAAAATCACACTACATACCTTCTTAAGAGCCAATTCTACCCTTATCTTACTCCTTCAAACCAATCCAAGTGGTTAACTCACTTAAAGAGCAAAGCAAATGAAGAAGAAAAGGAAAAGAAATGGCAAGTAAAGAGATACAGCAAAAACTAAGGAGAAGAGAGAAGAATAAAGGCTAAAAGCAAAGCAAAATAAAAAGGAAGCAAAAGAAAGAAAGGGCAAACGGTCCATCCTCATCCAAGTCAATTGCCCACATAAATGCCACTAACCACCTCACATAAATGCTACTTACCAAAAATAAATACATTCATTTACTTAAAACAAAAAGTCCCATGCCACGTGTCTATCTCCCACGTTACCACTTGTCAATCTCCGACACTGCCACATGTCCAATACACATCTAATGAACCCAAAAGTCCACCGCAAATAGGCTTCCCATGAAGCATTCTGTCATGCCCGTAACACTGTTGCACTCATGACAGAACCTACACTAAGCCATTATCTACTTCTCCAAACAATTTTACTTCCCACCAGATTTTTAACCTTAATTAAATAGGAAACTCATTCAAATACACTCTCTTATACACAAACTCTCGAATTACCGAACAAAAATTCTGTAATTCTTCTAGGGCCAAGGCGGGTTGTTACATATTTCGTCCACAAACACACACATTTATTCACTCATTTTGTAATAACCCGAAATGTAGCCTAAAAGGATTCGGGCATATGGAGAATAAGTGGTGATCATAGTTGTGCAAGTTGAAGTGTTGGGTATGCTAAATGGACAATTTAAGAATTTATGTTAAAGTCTCGGCAAGTGCGGCAAATTGTAAAATTGTGCAACATGGAATTAGGACTTGATTGAAGGAGTAAATTAATTATTTGAGCCAATGTAAAGATTTATAAAGTTGTAAGTTAAGTGTAAGAAGATTTAGGAGTGGAACGATTGAAAGACAAAATATCAAGGTTGGACCAATGGCATGGTGACATGTGGCAAGGAGATTAGAGGAGGTATAAAAGAAGAGAGAGAAGGAGAGAGAGGGCAAAAAATCTGCTCTCCCGTTCTCCCCGTTCTTGCCCTCATCCTCTTCTTCTTCTTTCCCTTCTTGTGTCACACCCCAACCTATTCCAAGGAGACTTCCATATAGATTGGAGGAGAGGCCTCCCTGGATGGATAGGAGTGTCACACCCCACTAGTACAATATGCAAACATTACATATATAGAGCGACATATCAGGAATAATTAAAACTTTAATACAGAGAAGGATGATACTGAACAAAATGTATACTTTATTAATATACCAAAAGAAAGTCTTTACATAATACATCAGATTACAAAAGAACTAATTTACAAAAGCCCAAGATACACTGTTCAAAAGGGCTAACAAAACTTTACATCCGTTACAAAAAAATAAAGGAAAGCCTATACTATAAAACACCCCATCTCAAATTGCGTTGGCCTTCCCGATGCAACACGCCCAGAATACGCGTACCAAAACCTTCCACACCTGCACGGATAAACACCCGTGCTAAGCGAAATCGCTTAGTGGGGAAACACACAATGCATAACCGCCACTCACAGTGACGGTAACAGAAAACACATGAAAACAATACAATTATGAGCATATAATCGTACATACTTAATTCAGATATTGGCATTCGCATTCAATCATTCTTGTACAAAACACAATGATACCTGCTTAATCATAATGAGTGGATAACGAGTACATATAGATACTTGAGAGTATCGGTATCGTCACATATACATATAGATACCCGAAGGCATCAAATCATTCTTTTATTTTTTTGTTTCCAATTTATTATTACGTGGAATCTTAAGAAAGATTCAGACAGAGGGATCGCAAGGATCCAATCATGGGACCTGATCAGGGTCCAAGTCGTACATATAGCTGCAGCGGCACATAACTCTATTAGGCATGCCTAACTATCCACTTATCCGACATTAGCAGGTTATGCAAAATCTTATCACATTTACATGTATATATTATTAGGCAAAAGATAGTCAAAACTTAATGAAAACTGCATGCAAAAGAATTTAGGTCATTAAGCAAAAAGGAGAAGAAATCAAGTTTGGAAGTCACGTCTGTCGCGCTCGCGACGACTGTCGCGCTCGCGACAGAAGCCAAGCTACCCTTCCCCGCCTCGTCTCGTGATCGCGAGAGATCTCGTGGTCGCGAGAGGACGTAGGGATGGCTCTTCTTTCGCGCTCGCGAGGCTTGTCGCGCTCGCGACAGAAGAGAACCTTGCAGAAGCTCGGAGCTCGAGCACTCTGTCGCGCTCGCGATGGTTGTCGCGCTCGCGACAGAGAGCTCCCTCGAATTCTTCGGCGCGACATCTCTCGCGCCGGCGCGAGGATTGAAACCCCCGCATTCTGTCGCGCTCGCGACAGTGTCGCGATCGCGACAGACACGGGTTTTTCAACTCTTACGCCCCAAATTCTGCAGATTTCACACAAATTTCACATCCACACTTCCAAAATTGATTCCAAAACTCAAAATTCAGCAATTCAAGCATTCACAACTCATAACATAAATAAAAACCCAACTTCATCACCATTTATCTCAATTAAAACAAGTCAATTACATGTCTAATTCTAAGAATATCCAAAACAGCAATTTTTGACAACAATTATAACTATTCACATAATTTCCCATAAATTCTTCAACAATATTCATTCTTTCTCATCACATATCACACTAATTTCGATTTAAGTTATAACAACTCAACTCATAATCCCAATCAAAGCAAAAACACATTTATCAAACTCAAATCACAAAAATGCACAAAAGATGAACAATCCCAAACCTTCTCTCCTTAGCTCCTAATCGCGAGCTCCGCTTCCGCTAGCGATTTCTTTTCCTTTATCCGGTCTAGGAGCCTCCTCTGAACCATAAACCCATAACAATCAAGATCAATTCTAAAACAACCCACAATTGAATTTACAAATATTTAAACCTAGAGAAGAGGAAAGAGAAGAATCTAAAACACCCATAATTCCCAACTCACCTCTAAGCTTCAAAATCCACAAGCTAATCAACTAAATCTTCTCAAGGGGAAGGAGAGGAAGTAAGATCGGGCCAAGAAGAAGGAAAAGAACAAGAAGAAAGAAGAAGAAAGGAAAAACGGTGTGAGGAAGGAAGAAGAACGGGAAAACAAGGGGAATGGCTGATTTCTCACTCTTCACCAAACCTCATTAAATGCCCACTTATCCTCTTAGCCACATGTCACACTCTCCTTAAGCCACATGCCCTTTAACACACCCTACTCCCAAACTTGGCTATACACTCTAGGCTAACCCTTACTCATACTTTTACTTCTATACACTCCCATATACTATATCCTAACTCCTCTTCTCAACTAATATACATAAAATAAATAAATAAACCAATTTAACACACACATGCAACACATAAAATACACACATTCCGACACGGACAGGCTCAAACTACTGGGGTGATTTTGGGGTGTTACATCTTGCTTCAATGCCATTTTTTCTCTCTCTAAGATTAAAGTCCAAGATTTAGATGATGGAGTTTGTGAGTTCAAGTGATTTAAGTTAAGATTGTTAAGGTAAGGTGAGTTAAAATATTTGATTTATTCTCTTTTTCTTAATTAGGTTTTGACCTAGATTATGTTTTGTGTTTGTGTATGTGTGATTAATGAGGAGTTTGGAAGAAAGGAAGACCAAATAAAGGGAGCTATTAGGAGCAAAGGAGATGAGGTTTGGGATTTTATTATTTTTGATGAATATTATAATTTGGGGGTTTTGATTTGGTTTATCTGGAAATGTGTGGGGGTTAACGTTATTTAGATATGTTTAAATGCTATGGGTTTGAATAATTTGGGTTAAGGTGCTTGAATGTGGATTTTTGAACCAAAGTGTGTTTTTGATTGAACTTATGAAGTTATTTTGC
Source organism: Excoecaria cochinchinensis (assembly GCA_947683425.1). NCBI lineage: Eukaryota > Viridiplantae > Streptophyta > Magnoliopsida > Malpighiales > Euphorbiaceae > Excoecaria > Excoecaria cochinchinensis. The sequence goes on from CANTUQ010000112.1 coordinate 11,298,557, forward strand.
TAGTTGTCAATTTATAAAATACATATGCGTGTGAAATGGCTTAAGTTTTTGTATGATATTGTGTTGCAATTCCGTGCTAACTCAAGCTGTAATCTTTATGCTTATGTACTTATGGCTTATGCATGTATTTGTATCGACCGCCACTGTGAGTGGCTGTCTATTATTTGTGTATCCCCGCTAAGCGTTATCACTTAGCACGGTTGTTTATCCGTGCAGGTTAGGAGATTGAAGTTCAGTTCATGCAGTTCACTGCTTATTTGGCCAACAAGTCGGTAGAAGTTTTATAGGAAGTTTGTATTGATTATTAGAATGTAATTAAGTTTTATTTTGTGGCTTTTGGTGATGAGATGTAATAATCTTTAGTGCGAATAATGGTGTGTGCGCGATAAGTTTATGAGGTGTATGTGGTTGAGGTTCTAGATGTTAGAAATTTTATTATTCCATTTTCTGATTTGTTACGTAACGCTTGGTCTAGTAGCACCCTCTGCTCACCGTAGCTCTCTGTCCTTCGATATGCTATGTGTTGGAGTTGGGGGTGTTACAATTAGTGGTATCAGAGCTCCGGTTTAGTCGGTTTTGGTTAATTGGGTATTTCAAAGTGTGTCTGTATAGTTTAGCATTGTCCAAAGCAGATGACCTTGTCCTTTAGGTATGTTTTGGGAAGGGGAACCTTCCAATTTGATAAAGTGTTTAGTTAAGTGTTGGCTTGGTAGGTCACGATCTACCTGTCTTGAATTGTTATATGTGTGTGCGATTTGGAATGTGTCTGTTAGACGAGTTATCAAGGGTTCTGTTAGAGTTTTATTTCGACGCTAGTTGGTTAAATGAGAAGGTTTCATACAATTCCTTGAATTTTATTGATAAATGGTTATCTTTGTGGGAATAGATCTCTAATGTTTTGATAGGAGGAGTATTTGGATTTTGTAAGAATGTGGTGATTCTCTGTGTGCATGTCAGCTATCTCCAAAAAATTGTTTGAAGATAAGCATATTGAATCATGGGGATGGGAAAAGTGCACTAATATCGCATCAATTGCATTTCTGGATCATTTTGCATACATGAGCCATCACATCCTCATTTCATCATCATCCCTTAATCACACATGAGAAGCATTTGTGCATGTATTTTGATGGAGAGAAAGCTGACAGGGTGTACATTGAGTATTTGATATTAAGATTAAGTGTGTGATTTAAGAGCATAGTAGATATTAAGGAGAATGTATTGTGTTTATAGTCCGAGTTGAGTAAAAACAGTATTTTAGAATCTTGCATAAATGAGTTTGAAAAGATTTTTGGAGAAAGATATAAGTATTATTAGTAAAGGAAGTAGCATGTGTGCTAAATGTTTTTGAGTATTAAGGAATCGTGTAGCAAAATGTTGTAAGTAAATGGTTTATATATGAGGTGTATGTGCTTGAGTTTCTGATTGGTGGTGAAAGTAATGATTGTTCTCATGAATGTGATTGAATTGGACGTAAGAGAATGAGAAGATGATTATGAGATTTATTTAAGTAAATTTTACGAGTTTGAGTTAGTTGTGGATAAGAAAAAGTTATGATTTCTAAAGTCATCCCGATTAAAAAAAAAAAGTGGTTTGAGAGTACAGTGATGAGAATAAGTTAAGGCAAGTGAGTATGTTAAAAGTGAAGTGCATGGGAATGAGTGAAATGTATGTGTTATAAGTGTAGAACATGGATCTTATTTGATGATATAGAAGTGATTAGTGAGAATGATAGTGAATTGAAGTTTAGCCTTCAGACTTTTCCGATGTGAGTGAATTTCAAGGACGAAATTCTTTTAGGAGGGAAGAATTGCAACAACCCGAAATGTACCCTAGAAGGATTCGGGCATATGGAGAATAAGTGGTGATCAAAGTTGTGCAAATTGAAGTGTTGGGTATGCTAAATGGACAATTTGAGAATTTATGTTAAAGTCTCGGCAAGTGCGGCAAATTGTAAAATTGTGAAGCATAGAATTAGGACTCGATTGAAGGAATAAATTAATTGTTTGGGTCAATGTAAAGATTTATAAAGTTGTAAGTTAAGTGCAAGAAGAATTAAGAGTGGAAGGATAGAAAGAAATAATATCAAGGTTGGACCAATATCATGGTGACATGTGGCAAGGAGATTAGAGGAGGTATCAAAGAAGAGAGAGAAGGAGAGAGAGGGCAGAAAATCTACTCTCCCCTCTCTCGTTCTCCCCATTCTTGCCATCATCCTCTTCTTCTTCTTTCCCTTCTTGCTTCAATGCCATTTTTTATCTCTCTAAGATTAAAGTCCAAGATTTAGATGATGGAGTTTGTGAGTTCAAGTGATTTAAGTGAAGATTGTTAAGGTAAGGTGAGTTAAAAGCTTTGATTTATTCTCTTCTTCTTAATTAGGTTTTGACCTAGATTATGTTTTGTGTTTGTGTATGTGTGATTGATGCAGAGTTTGGATGAGTTTGGAAGAAAGGAAGACCAACTAAAGGGAGCTATTAGGAGCAAACGAGATGAGGTTTGGGATTTTGTTATTTTTGATGAATATTATATTTAGGGGTTTTGATTTGGTTTATCTGGAAATGTGTGGGGGTTAACATTATTTAGATATGTTCAAATGCTAAGGGTTTGAATAATTTGGGTAAAGGTGCTTGAATGTGGATTTTTGAACCAAAGTGTGTTTTTGATTGAACTTATGAAGTTATTTTGCTGGTTGTCAATTTAGAGATTTTGATTATGTTAATTGCATGATGTTAATGGTGATTGTAACACCCCAATAGAGACGCCACGTAACTTCCCCAACCGGAGAGCCATGCAACATCCCGATCGGAATGCCACGCCCGGACAAACACATAACATACATAAAAACAACAGAAATAAACTTGAAAGCAAAACGATCATTCATTCATAAACATAATAACAATATCATTACAAATCGATCGGATATACAAAAATAATAATTATAACAGCCCCAAAATATACAGAGCAGAAGCTGAACAAAAGAATATTACACATAAGAGTTCACAATTACAAAAGAATCATATTACAAAATGTTAAGGCCTACAACTGACCCACTGTGTTGGCTTGACTAGCGGAGACTCTCCCAAAAGCTATACACCTTCCGCACCTGCACGGATGGAACACCGTGCTAAGCTATAATGTCACACCCCGTTTGCCCCCTAGTAGAATGAGCCTGTCTGTCTGTCTGTCTGTATGTGTAAGCATTCGCATGTGTTCAGTATGTCATAAGGGTATTTCAGTAAAATGTATGATTTTGGGGTTTATTATTACGTGGGTGCATACATGACATTAGTGTGTGAATTAGTTAGGAATTAATTGTGTACATTAGAGCATACCATTGTAGGGTGTTTTAATTAGGAATACATTATGTGTGAGTGTTGTGTGTGGAGTTAGGGTGTGAGTGAGTAAGTTCCACCACCAAGAAAAGAACATGTGTATTAGGTTAAGGAAAATAAAGAAAGAAATGAAGGAAGAGTGAAAGGAAATCATATTCACGTTTTTCCCTTCAACCTTCATCTTCTTCTTCCTTTTCCCTCTCCTAATTACTACTTGCTATCTGTTACATAAGTGTGGTTGTGGAAATTGGTCACTCTTACTCCTAGCTTGGTAAGTGCATATCTTGTCTTTGTTTTACTGTAACTTTACATCTTCATCTTCTTTTTTAGGTTGAGTTTTAATTTAGGGTTGCATGTTGATGGTCATTACTGTGTTTGTGTTCTAGCTGAGGCTCCACGCGATCCTAAAGGCAAAGAGGTTGCTGGGAGCAGTGGGACTAAGTGTTAGAAGATTAGAATCCAGGTTTGGGAATGTTTATTTGTGAAATTGTGTAATTTTGATCTTACTGTCAAATTCTAGGGTTTATGTTCTTGTAAGTTTGAATGCCTATGTTCTTGATTTGATTTGGTTAATTATTGAATGAATTGAGGTGTATAATTGTTGCCTATGTTGTTTGAAATGATTTCTGGAAGATAAAAACAGGTTTGTATGGTTTTAAATCAAATTGGGATTGAATTCCTAATTCTGGAAATTCTGGAAAATCGAAGTACTGTTCTACGTCGCGTGACTCGCTACGGAAGAAGGCAAGTCACAAGACGTGACCCTCGGTCACGCCGTGACCTGCCTGCTGAGAAGCCAGTCGCGTGACCAGCTGAAGAACAAGCAAGTCACGCGACGTGATCCTCGGTCAAGTCGTGCGACCTGCGAAGACGTTACGTGATCTGCGAGATCACGCGACGTGATCTGCGAGAGGGAGAAGCACGTCACGAGTCGTGACGTCCAGTCACGCCGTGACCTGCGAGGGCGTTGCGTGATTTGTGAAGATCACGCAACGTGACCGGCGAGGAACAAGCAAGTCACGTCGCGTGACCCTCGGTCACGCCGTGACCTGCCTGTTGGGAAGGCCAGTCACGCCTAGTGACCAGCCAATCTCGCCCGTTTCTCCGTTCAGCCCGTTTTTCTGAAATTTCCTGGTTTTTAACTCAGAAATGAATTTGATATTTCTTCTGAATGGACTTTACTGTTGTATGATGCATGTCTTACCGTTTGATGCTTCGATATGCGTGTTACCACGATTTTCTGATGAATTATATTCCGTACTCTGAAATGTGATCTGTTTGACGCATAACCTGCTAGAGTCGAGTAAGTGGATAGTTAGGCATGCCTAATAGAGTCTTTAGCTGCAGCCCTCAGTTCAGTTTGGACCCCGATCAGGTCCCCGTTTGGTTACTCGCGAACCCATCAGTATAGAATCTTGTTTAAGATTCCCTCAGTATATAAATAACATGCTTTGATAAATGATATAATATTTGATTTGTACCTGTGAGGTACCCTCAGTATTCGATTCGTACCCGTAAGGTACCTTCAGTACACTCGTTATCCACTGTCTAGAGTCAGCAGGTGTTCTTTAAATGTTTAATAGAATTGTTCTGATCTGATTTGGCTATTAAATGGAATATCTGAATGAGTTTAATGTTGAATCATATGCTGGATTATTCTAGAATGGATACTTATATGAGATTCTGATTATATGGCTTTTAATTATGAGTATGTCTATATGGATCATGTTATAGCCTTGCATTTTGCCATTGTGAATGTGTTATGCCTTGACAACCATTGTGAGTGGCCGTCCACTATTTTTGTGTGTTTCCCCACTAAGCGTTTTTCGCTTAGCACGGTGTGTTTACCCGTGCAGGTGCGGAAGGAGTTTTGCTTTGAGGGAGTCGCCGTCATCAAGCCAACACAGAAGGGTTTTAGTGTAGGGCTCAGTTTTGTATCTATGATGATTCTTTTTATATAGAACTCTCTGTATCAGTTTTGTATCAGCTTCCGCTTTTGTAACTATATTTTGTATATGTAATATTATTTTGTTTCAGCTAGTTGATCAAAACATTATTGTAATAGTTTATTATAGTAATGCATGATCAGCCTGTGCTTTCTTCTTCTATAAAGTTTTTAATTATTCTGTATTTCTGAATGTCTGTTATGAATGAATGTATGTTTTACTTTGTATTTGCTTGGTGGCACCTTTACTCATACGGCTTCTCACTCCTTCTCGGATGGGATCGCCTACGTTTGGGAAGGGGGTGTTACAGTTAGTGGTATCAGAGCATAGGTTTAGGCGTTTCTGGGTGTTGTTATGATTGTTCTGAGTTTCTTAGATGTGTATGTGTCTAGATCTGTGTTGGCTGATACGGTTGTTTCTTGTTTGTTTAGATGGCTTCTAATTCTGCTCATGGTGCGCGTGAGGAATCCGCCGAGAGTGTGAATCCTCCAGCTATAGACCCGTCTGTTTCTGTTACTGTGTCGGCTCAGCATGCTAGGGTCCAGCCCGAAGCCGCAGCCATGCCCTTTGAGGCTATGTTTAGACTGCATCAGGACATGGCTAGGGTTTTGGAGAGAGTGACTGCTCCTAGAGCACCTATGGAGAATCTGAGGAGGGCAGGAGTTGAGGATTTCTATGGTACGGGTTTGAATGAATCTGAGTTGGCAGAGAGATGGTTAGATAAAGTAAAGCGTGCCTTGAGAGAGATTCGGTGCCCTCCCGACCAGCAGGCAGAGTGTGCATTAGCTCTTCTACAAGGGTCTGCATTTGAATGGTGGGAATTGGTTTCCAGGCATCCTCAGTTACCGGATCCGATTACCTGGGAGTTCTTTGAGGGTGAGTTCACAAAGAAGTATATTACTCAGACTTATAGAGATTCGAGATGGGCGCAGTTTTTGAGTTTGAAGCAGAGGGCTTTGTCTGTAGCTGAGTATGAGAAGGAGTTCAATAGGTTGTCTCGCTATGCCCCGCGAGGAGTTATGACTTATGACTTCAGATGTAAGCATTTCGAGGCTGGGTTAAATGAGTCTTTGAAGATTGCTTTGATTTCTCTGATGTGCATACCTGGGGTTAGCTATTATCAGATTGTTGAGGCTGCTGTGAGAGCTGAGTTGTCTGAGACTGTGATGAGAGAGAGAGCTCAGAGGAGGAGTTCTTCTCGTGGAGGATCTTCATCGGGTAAGAGATCTAGGAACCCATAGGATGAGTCATCTTCTGGCCCGGCTTCTAGAGGTAGACGACAGGGTCCTGCAGCTGTGTCAGGTTCTGGCAGGGGTGGTAGAGCTGAGACTACACCAGTTTGTCCTCACTGTAGTAAGTCACATCGGGGTGAGTGTAGGTGGCTCACCGGTGCATGCTTCAGGTGTGGGAGTTCTGAGCATCAGTTGGCCAGTTGTCCGAGATTGCAGGAGGATTCGGGTTCCCAGAGAGAGGGCAGTAGGGTCGGTTCGAATGCTTCTCAGGCTACCCGTGGCAGAGGCAGAGGTAGAGGTAGAGGTGGTCGGCATAGAGATGGGACTGCTTCTGAGACTGTTGAGCATCCTCCTCAGGGTGCCATTAGAGCTTATGCTATGAGAGCCAGAGATGAGCAGGATGCGCCTGATGTTATTGCTGGTAAGTTCCTACTCCATGACACTGAGTTATATGCTCTAATTGATCCTGGTTCCACACACTCATATTTGTGCACAGATAAAATTGTTGATAAGTTGCATTCAGTTGATCAGTTAGATTATGAGATTTGTGTGACCAGTCCATTAGGGCATAGTGTCAGTGTGAGTAGAGTCTTTAGGAGTTGTCCTTTGATTGTTGAGGGAGCTGTGCTTCCAGCGGATTTGATTGAGTTACCCTTCAGAGAGTTTGACTTGATTCTGGGTATGGACTGGTTGGGTAAGCATCGGGCTGTAGTTGATTGCCATAGGAAGACAGTTGTACTTCGGGATAGAAGTCAGTCCCTTGTGTTTCTGAAGGGTTTGGGTGCTAGTTCATTGAATAATGTGATTTCTGCGATGCAAGCTAAGAGATTCATCAGGAAAGGATGTGAGGCTTTTCTAGCAGTTGTGTTAGATTCCAAGAGGGATCAGGTTCAGATTGAGGACATCCCTGTAGTGCGGGAGTTTAGTGATGTGTTCCCGAGCGAGTTGCCTGGTTTGCCTCCTGAGAGAGAGGTTGAGTTGTCCATTGAGATTATGCCAGGTACAGCACCTATTTCGAGAGCACCTTATCGGATGGCTCCTATAGAGTTGAGGGAACTCAAATCTCAGCTACAAGAGTTATTGGATAAGGGGTTTATTCGACCTAGCATATCTCCTTGGGGAGCTCCAGTTCTGTTTGTCAAGAAGAAAGATGGATCCCTGCGGATGTGTATTGACTACCGCCAGATTAATAAAGTTACAGTGAAGAACAAGTATCCGTTGCCTAGGATTGAGGATTTATTTGATCAGCTTCGAGGTGCGGGTGTCTTTTCCAAGATAGATCTTCGATCAGGGTACTACCAGCTTCGTGTTCAGGATGCAGATGTGGTGAAGACTGCATTTCGGACTAGGTATGGCCACTATGAGTTTCTTGTGATGCCGTTTGGTTTGACAAATGCTCCAGCGGCTTTTATGGATCTGATGAATCGTGTGTTTAGGCCATACTTAGATCGATTTGTAGTAGTGTTCATTGATGACATCTTGGTGTATTCCAAGGATGAGAGTGAGCATGAGGAGCATCTCAGATTGGTTTTGCAGATGTTGAGAGAGCATCAGTTGTTTGCTAAGCTTAGCAAGTGTGATTTCTGGCTTCAAGAAGTATCATTCTTGGGTCACATTGTTTCAGCTAGAGGTATTCAGGTTGATCCAGCTAAGATTGAGGCGATAGTTGATTGGAAAGCGCCTCGAAATGTTCAGGAAGTGAGGAGTTTCCTCGATTTAGCAGGTTACTACCGTCGGTTCGTTAAAGGATTTTCTGTGATTGCTGCTCCTATGACTAGATTGTTGAGGAAAGGAGTCAGATTTGAGTGGTCAGACAGGTGCCAGACTTGTTTTGATCGGTTAACGCAGTTGCTTGTTGAGGCTCCTATCCTTACTCATCCCATCTCGGGTAAGGAGTTTGTCATTTACAGTGATGCTTCGGGTGTTGGTCTTGGATGTGTGCTGATGCAGGAAGGAAAAGTAGTGGCTTATGCTTCTCATCAGTTGAAGCCACATGAGAGGAACTATCTGACGCATGATTTAGAGTTGGCAGCTGTGATCTTTGCCTTGAAGATTTGGCGTCACTACCTGTATGGGGAAAAGTGTAGGATCTTCTCGGACCACAAGAGCTTGAAGTACTTCCTTTCACAGAAAGAGTTGAATATGAGACAGCGCAGATGGCTGGAGTTGTTTAAGGACTACGACTGCATTGTGGATTACCATCCTGGTAAGGCCAATGTAGTTGCAGATGCTTTGAGTCGTAAGTCAGTTTCAGCCTTGTTCTTGAGGCGATTCAGATGGAGATTTGGTTCTGATGGGGCTTTGCTTGCCCAGTTGCGTGTGAAGCCTACTTTGAGACAGAGGATAGTGGATGCTCAGAGAAATGATCAGAGACTTCAGCGGATTGTGCTTGAGGTCAGATCGGGTAAGCAGTCAGAGTTCTCGGTTCAGGATGAGGTACTTATGTTTAGAGATCGCCTGTGTGTGCCAGAGTCTGAGGACTTGAGGAGACAGCTCATGAGTGAGGCGCATAGTTCAGTCTTTACTATGCATCCAGACAGTGAGAAAATGTATAGAGACATGAAGCAATTCTATTGGTGGTCCGGAATGAAGCGTGATATAGTGGATTTTGTTTCCAAGTGCTTGACTTGTCAGCAGGTAAAGGCTGAGCATCAGGTTCCTTCAGGTTTGCTTATGCCTTTATCCATTCCTGAGTGAAAATGGGATGACATTGCCATAGACTTTGTTTCTGGTTTGCCTTTGACTCAGAGGAAGCATGATTCGGTTTGGGTTATTGTGGATCGGCTTACGAAATCAGCTCACTTCTTGCCAGTTAGAGTGGATTACTCCATGGACAGATTAGCCAGTATCTATGTGGATGAGATAGTTCGGTTGCATGGTGTGCCTTTGTCCATAGTGTCAGACCGAGATCCGAGGTTTACTTCCAAGTTTTGGAAGGAGTTACAGAGAGCTTTGAGCACTAGGTTGAACTACAGTACAGCGTTTCATCCTCAGACCGATGGTCAGTCAGAGCGAGTTATTCAGATTCTGGAGGATATGATGAGAGCTTGTGCTTTGGATTTTCCGGGTAGTTGGGACAGATATGTGTCGTTGATGGAGTTTGCCTACAACAACAGTTTCCAGTCGAGTATCGGTATGGCACCATATGAGGCTTTGTATGGTCGTTAGTGTAGGACTCCGATTTGTTGGACCGAGCTATCCGAGAGATCTATGATTGGACCAGACTTGGTTAGGGATACTGAAGAGAAAATCAGAGTAGTGCAGCGGAATTTGAAGGCAGCCAAGGATCGACAGAAGTCTTATGCCAATTCGAAGAGGAAAGATGTGCATTTTGAGATCGGGGACAAGGTTTTCCTTAAGGTTTCACCTTGGAGGAGAGTGCTTCGATTTGGAAAGAAGGGTAAGCTTAGTCCTCGTTTCATTGGACCTTATGAGATTTTGGCTAAGGTAGGACCTGTAGCCTACAGATTGGCGTTACCGATGGAGTTAGCCAAGTTGCATGATGTGTTTCACGTTTCGATGCTTCGTCGGTACAGATCAGATCCTTCGCATGTTCTGTCAGTTCAGGATATTCAGGTTCAGCTAGACTTCTCTTATGATGAGGAACCGCGAGCTATTCTAGCCCGGGAGGTGAGGCAGTTGAGGAATAAGCAGATTCCCTTGGTTAAAGTATTGTGGATCCATCATGGAGTTAAAGAAGCGACTTGGGAACCAGAGGAGTCCATGAGAGCTCAGTACCCTCAGTTGTTCAGTTCAGGTGAGAATTTCGAGGACGAAATTCTTATTAGTAGGGGAGAGTTGTCACACCCCGTTTGCCCCCTAGTAGAATGAGCCTGTCTGTCTGTCTGTCTGTATGTGTAAGCATTCGCATGTGTTCAGTATGTCATAAGGGTATTTCAGATGCCTACGAGATACTGGAATCGCTGGCTCTGTTGTGCTAGCAACAGAGTCGCAATTTTCCAAATCTCCGGAATTCTGCAGAAATCCTTTTCTTCAAAAATCATGTCCAAAACTCCCCTTTCAAATCAAATTTCAACACAACACAAATCGTTCATTCAAAACCTCATAATTAACACAAAACCCAACTTTTATACCATTAAACACAATTAAATCATGCTATTAACATCATCACAAATCCCAACTAACAAAACCAAAAATTTACTGCATACTCTCATAAATTTCCCAAACCTCAATTCCTTTGCTCCTATTCGCTTCCTTGGTTGATCATTCTTGCTCCCAAACTCATCCAAGGTCTTTCTCATCCAAAATCCTCATCAATCACGCATACGCAAACATAAAACACAAACCTAGGTCAAAACCTAATCAAGAAGAAACAAAAGAGAAACCAAAGCTTATAATCCACCTTACCTTAACAATCTTCACTTAAATCTCTTGAACTAATAAACTTGATCATCTAAATCTTGGGGCTTAATCTAAGAGAGAGCAAATAACATTGAAGAAGAAGAAGAAGAAGAAGAAGAAGAGGAAGAGGGAAACGTGGGAATAAGACAGGGGAGAGCAGATTTTCTACACTCTCTCTCCTTCTCTCTCTTCTTTTATACTTCTTCTAATTCCTTGCCACATGTCACCTTGCTATTAGTCCAATCTAGATATTTTTGTCAAATTCTCTTTTCAATCCCTTAACTCTTATATCCTTATGCATTGACACTTATAACTTACTAATCCTTCACAGTGGCCCACTAAATTAATCTCTATTCTTGCAATCAAGTCCTAATTACACACTTCACAATTTTATATTCAACCGCAGTCACCGAAACTTTACATTAATTCTTAAATTGTCCATTCGATACACCCAACACTATAACTTGCATAACTTTGGTCACCACTTATCCTCAATATGTACAAATCCTTCTAGGGTACATTTCGGGTTGTTACACCCTATACTCGCACGTAACACACTGCAAGATACATAGGTAGTGTACGACAACGAGTGAGGGATGCTATAGGTGAAAATATGATGGGGACAATAATAGAAGCAGAATTATAGAATTTCTTTAATTCAAAGCACTCACACAATATGAAATGCATTCACATATAAATTCGCATCATACTTTTCATTAATATCTTATTACATACCAATCATTTTTACAGATATAATAGTTAATTACATTATAAATATCAAACATATACTCCATCTAACAACCTATTTCAGACTCATTGGTCAAGACTGCTGCGGAATGCCCAAGATAATACTTCTATCACCTTAACCTACAAGGACTGTAACACCCCGATTTTCACCCTATAAGTTTTGAGCGCTTGTGTGTGTGTGTGTGGGGGTGTGTCTTAGGATTTTATTGTATGATTTATTTAATTTAGAGGGTATTATTGCATGATAATTGTAACACCCTATACCCGCATGTAGCACACCATATGATAACATAAGCGGTGTACGATGTGGGGAGTGTTACAAAATGAGAGCACAACAAAGCAATAACAGAAACAGAATAATAAATTTCTTTAACTCAATGCACTCGTAACATACGACATACCTTTCACCTCTAAATACACACTACACTTTATATTGAAAACTTATTACATCACAAACACTTAATACAAAGACATTAGTTATATACATTACAAAAAAAAAATAAATCAAACTTTACATTCTATCAAATAAAATATAATGGACTCGTTGGCCAAAGCTGCAGCGGGATGCCTGGGTGACATTTTCGTCTCCTCGACCTGCACAGACAAACACCTGTGCTAAGCTTAAGGCTTAGTGGAGAAAACACGCAATATAGGAATTTCACTCATTATCCGCTACTCTAAATTTGCAGACAAATCTATATAATTGATCTTAATAAGATAGAATGATACTATAAGAATTTTTATATTTTATGAAGTATCTGATGAAAGTAAGTTCTGATGTAAGCTTGTTATGTTTATATATAAATGTGTGTGTGCTATATGTATGTGAATTGCCTTAACGTCCACTGTGAGTGGTCATTCATCTTTTGTGTTTTCCCCACTAAGCGTTATCGCTTAGCATAGGTGTTTTGTCCGTGAAGGTGTGGAAGCGGTGGAAATTTTTGGGAGGTCTGATCCGCAACAGCATAGGCCAACACAATAGAAAGGCTTTTGATAGAGGCTTGGTTTTTGCATTTTGTATATCCTGATGTTTAGCCTTTTGGTTGGTTTTTTCGTATTATGTAATTTCTCAAGTTTAGATATATGTAATTTGAGATTGTAAAACAGTTTTGTATTGTAAATATTTCTGTTATATCAATGAATGAGATTTGACAAATTATGTTTAGGTCCAATTATATTATCTTCTGAATGTTTGGTTATTTATGAATTTTATTTTCTCAATTTTATTAGCATGTGTATATTACTCCATTATGTATGCTTTATTTTGTTTGGTGACAACCCTTATTTATACGGGCACTCACTCCTCAGTGCGAGTGAGATCCCCTACATATAGGTAAGGGGTGTTATAATTTTATTGGTATCAGAGTATAGGTTTAGACTTTTATGGGCGACCGTAGATTAGACTCATATTGTGAATTGTGTTAGTGTAATACAGATATCCTTATGTCTTGTAGTTAGATGGAGTTGCACGTGGATCCCTCGAGAGCTCAGCTAAGAGTGCTAATCCCCTATAGCAAGATCCGTTTGTGTCTGATCCTGCTCAGCCAGCTTATAACACCCCAAAATGGGCCTAGTCAGAATTTGCATATTATTTGGATAATTAAGGGCATTTTTGGTATTTATGCAAGTGAATTGGGAATTAGTTGAGGACTTAATTAATGGGAAATAAAAGTATTTAAGTGAAGAATTTTTAATGAGTAAGGTGATTTTGAGCAAAGACCAATTAGAGAAAAGCTAAAGATCTAAAGACTAAAGTCAAAGATATTTTTGTGTTGACCAATAGGATCTTGCCATGTGAACTTGGTAGATGTGGGCATTAAATGAGAAAGAAATAAAAGGAAAAGAAGAGAGAGAGGAGGGCAGATTTGTCTTGTCCCGTTCCTGCCCTCTCTTCCCTTCCCGTTTCTCTCTTTTTCCTTCTTCTTTCCCATTTCTTGCTCTTTATCTCCTTGATTATGTGGTGTTGTTAGTTGGAACTGATTTGGTAGAGATTGGGAGCAAGATTGAAGGGCTAAGTGTTTGGTTTTGGTTGCATGTGTTTGATCTTATTCTCCTCCTTCTTTTGCTGGAATTTTTGGGAATCTAGGGTTTTGGATTAAGAATTTTTGGGTTTATTTGTGCAAGATTTGGGTGGTAAGAACAAGAGTTAGGGTAAGGAAAGGTTCTAGCTTGAAGAAGAGCTGGGTTTTGAGCCTCAAGAGGTTTGGGAGCTGTTTGCCTTGTTCTCTTCGGATCATTGTATGTGTGCGTGTTGTGTTTAAATTCTGGAAACTTTGAGTGTTTTGTATGTGTTTAGTTGAGTAGTGGAAATGGATTGTGACGATAGTGTTGATTTGCATGTGGGTTTTGAAGGGAAAAGGTATGAGTTAGGGTAAGTTTTGATCTTGATGTTCTTGAGCTGCATTTTTAGTGTATTTGGCTATTTCCTGTTGAATTAGTGTAAATTGAGCTTTTGTTAATGATTATAAGCATGTTTTGAGTGCATTGGAGGTATGATTTTCATGATTTTGCAATTTTGAGTGATGTGGCATGTTTGAATTTGAAAACAGAGCAGAAGAAGAGCGTTTCTAGGGAAAAATATGACTCTGTCACGAGCGCAACTCTTGTCGCGATCGCGATAGAGACGGATTTCTTCAGCATCTCTCGATCGCTTTGTGCGAGTCACGAAGGGACTGCGTGCTCTGAGTCATGAAAGCTAGCATGACTCAGAGAGGCGAGTGTGTGTAGAAATTGCCTTGATCAGGATTACCCAATGATGATAATTGCCTTCACAGGCTTAAAAGGTTAAAAGTGATGATTTTCTCGTCAAATTTGCATTTTAGAGTGAAAAATTAGAAAATAATAAAAAATATTTAAAAAATTAATTTTGAAAAATGGGGGCTTAAAATTATAGTGTTTTTAGTCAATTTATAATTTAAAAATAAAAAAAATAATAAAAAAAAAGTCGGATCACGAGTGCCGGGCGCGGCGGCGCGCCTGCCGCAGCGCGCTCGCGCCCAGCTCGCAGGCGCGTGGGCGCCCAGCTCGCAGGCGCGTGGGCGCCCAGCTCGCAAGCGCCTGGGCGCCTAGCGCGCAGGCGCCCAGCCGTCCATCGCGCTGCGAGCGCAAAGGCGACGCTCAGCGTCGCCGATATTGCGCGCCGCTAAAGGCGTGCGGCATCGCGCACGCTGAGCGCCGCACGGAGCGCTCGTGCGCGAGCGCCAGCGCGCGAATCTCGCCTGGTTGCCGCTCCGACGCCCGCCCCTCTATAGCGACGGGCATCCTGGCCGTCGGTATAGGGTCTGATACCCTATTTTCCATTTTTTCAGCCTTTTTTCCGATTTTTTCACCCAAAAATCTGTTTTTTATCCCAAAATTAAGGGTTTTGAGTTCAAATAAAATTCCAAAATATTTTTTGTGGATTATTAATTAATAAAACTTGATTTTATCCCAAAAATAAAGGAATTTGAATAAAATTAGTTTTGTTTTCCTTAATTAAATTAGGGCAACATTTTCTATTCTTTAAATACTTTATGATGAAAAATCAAAGGGAGCCTCCACTACTACTATTTTATTTTTTTTTGACATCAGAATTTCCAGGATTTCTCTTCCTCTTTGATTTTTCTTCTAAACATTTTGAGATTTCTTTTTGAATGAAAAAGGTTTAATTGAAATTGAAAGATCAATTTTCAATTCTTAATTATTCCAATTAATTTCTTTGTTTTTCCTCCATAAACACAAGAAATTAATCATCAATTTGACATCAATTTCAATTTCAATCTTAAGCATACAAATCAATTCCTTTGTTTTCTCCACAAACAAAGAGGATTAATTTTATTGCTAAATTATGCTTTCAAACAATTTTCCGGAAAATCATCACTTTTCCTTCATCAAATCCAATACTCTGAGGGTAAATATTCTAGGCTCAATTTCTATTCTATTTTTTTTTTATTTAATTTATTCATATATATTTTATTGTTTTTATTGATTTATTTATTGTTTTCATCTATTCATTTGTTGTATTGATCTTATATTTGTTCCATTTAATTGTTTATATATGATTTGATTTTTATTCATGTGAATATTGTTTTTTTTAATTCCTAACATGTAAATAATTTATTTTGATTCCTCATTATTTTTAACATGTAAATAATTAATTAATTTAAATTAATCTTTTTGCCATGTAAATAGTTTATATTAATTATGAACACATCAATTAACCTTGTTATATATCATTATTATTTTCATCATTCTTTTGTTTACTAATTTTTATTATTCTTTTTATCATTGTTACGTGATTTGTTTATTTATTCATTTATTATTTTTCATTTTTCATCATTATTTTCATCATGTTCATATTTTCATGTACTAATTAATTAACATGTTTTATGTTATTTTCATCACATCATTTAATCATTTATCACATATAATGCATGTTTCTCATTTTATTTTGGTTTGTTAATATTTTTTATTCAATTATCATTCTTTTCATATCATCTTATTTTATTTTAATTTGTTATTCATTATTTTGTATGTTTAATTGATTTAATTACTAACATTATTTTATTTGTATTTTGTTTTTATGTCTAAACTCATTTTTCGCTTGGGCGTTTTTGCGAGCACATGGGGAGGTCCAAAAAGGCTCGTTTGGTTCATATATTTATTTTCTTTATTTGTAATATTTTATTTAATTTTGCCATATAATTTTCTTGTAAAATTATTTATTTAGGCACGCTAAAAAGAAAATCACAAAAACGTTTCTATTAATTAACTTGACATTTTTTTTCTAAATAAAAAGGGGACCAATGTCCTAGTTTTTCATACCCAAATAAATCATCACATCAAAACTGTTTCATAATAAATATGCATGCAAGGACCAATGTTCTCACTATTAATGAATAACCCGTTTTATGCATGTATTTCACTTTTATAAATGGGAGTTGTATTCCGCTCCTAGTGTTATTGTAATTTATTTTTAAATGCTTTATTTTGGATTTTGCTTACATTTACCGCTTTTGATATGAATGATTGCGCCTTTAATTTAAATTGCATTGTGTGGAAAGTTGATGAAACAATGAATTCAAAACTTAATTATAATATTAATCAAGGTATAAATAAATGAGAAGTCCCGAACCAGCTCTGGTCTTTGGGCTCAAGAGGCTAGAGGTTTACCCTCCAAGACACCTCTTGTGTCACGAGGCTTTAGCGTTAATCCTAGGCTCCTTAGGGAGAGAGGTTTACCTTCCCCCTTTGGCTGGCCCAAAATGGATACTAAGCGCAGTCTTAGGCTCTCCGAGGCGAGAGAAACTTTTCCAATGTTCTATTGGGTGGCGACTCCATGAAACCTCCTTGTTGCTCAACATAGACGCACTTGCGATTTATTGCAAGCTGTCAACGGACCCACAATTGCCCGATCGCCCACCTGCGGGCGGTCGAAGGGGCGGCGTTCGGGATCCGGCGCGCGTCACAGTGGCGACTCCACTGGGGACATACTCGAGACTTCGATTCGAAAGTACCTTGATTAAAAATCATAATTGAGTTTTAATTTAAAAATTTCATCTTCTTTCAAAACTGCATTGCATCTCATTAGAGCCTTAGATCTATGCTAGTTTGGTCCCTCTTTTAGCCCCGGTGCGTTCCCAAAGCACGACCCTATTTTCACTCAATTTAGGGAAGTGTTAAGGATAATCACCAGCCCAAGCCTCGTACCATCATGGTATATTAAATGGTGACCCGATCGGTCGTTACGCTCGTGATGAGCTAGACCCGTCGGCAGGGATCATGCTTGGGTAGCCCTAAAGTAACACCACCCTTTGACTAAAGCTCATATAAATGCCATAGCTACTTTCCACAGGTGATATGAACCCTAATTCCATGCTTGCTGTATGGATCCTAATGTATTGGGTGAGTCCAAATGTCTCGCTTGGTAACCTAGCCAAAGGCTTCCATGCCCCGGTAGGGCCATGTCGAAATTTGTGGAACGTCTAAATACATGACGATCACTATCCATCCGCTTGTACATTAGTATAGGAGTGTTATGCTGTCGGTTTTTCACCGCACACCATACGTGTCCATTGGGTTCCACGTTAATCCATGGATCAAGCCCACCTAGGGAAGAGACCGCACTACCACGTGTGTGGGAGATATAAGGTTGGAAGGATCTATCTGCTTGTATGTGTTTGTCTATGTTGCATCAGCACGAGCATGCATTGCATTTTAATCATGCACCATCTTAACAATTTTTGCATTTCAGCCATCATAGATTCTCCTGGGTGGTCTAGAGGTCCCGACGGACGGTTAAGAAGGACGCCGCTTTTGGGGTTAACAGAGTTAGTGTTGGATCAGAGTTCAGATTCAATCTCAGAAAATAGTGTGGGGTTTTCTCTCGAATCATCAACAGAAGTAAGCATGGCTAATCCATTAAATGAGTCTGATGCAACCCGGGCAATAATTACTGAGGAGGTAGGAAAGAGAATGGAGGAATTTGAAGCCCGCATGATTGCAATGATCGGCGATCTTGCCACCACAATAGCTGGGCAACAAGCTGCTGCTGCCCCTATCCGAGTACCAACTAAACAAGGGGTTGTAAGAGAAGAGCGTCCTGCTGCAGTTAACCAACCAATGGTTGACCCGCCTATTGTTGAGCAAAGAGTGCCTGCACCTATTGAGCGCAGAGAGGGCCCCAGGTCTGAAGCTGAGTTTGGGGGAGATGAGCTAGAGGAGCATACAGTAGCTAAAGAGAAGTCACCGAAACTGGATGAGGCAATGTGGAGGAAAATGGAAGAGAGATTTGAGGCCATGGCAAGGATGATGACCGTGGGAAAAGGAATGAACCCGGAAGACCGAGAGCTAGATGGGGATGACCTAATTCCCCAGAATTTTAAGATGCCAGATATTCCCAAATTTGATGGCACCTCTGATCCTGCCACACACATCAAGCAATACTCGCTGGTCATGAAGGGAACGACCTTAACAAGAAAGCAAAAGATAGAGTATTTATGCTTGAGTCTCACAGGAGCTGCTATTGATTGGTACCATGGGCTTGAGAGGAGGTCCAAGGAGGATTGGGACTTGCTAACCGAAGAGTTCCTTAAGCAGTACGATTACAGTACCCGGATGGAGGTCACTTTAAAAGATCTCGAGTTGCTACAACAGAAGGCTGGGGAGTCCTTCCATGAGTATCTTACTCGGTGGAGAAACCGGGTTATGGAGATGAAATGCAAACCGGACACTTCTGATCAGATCTGGCTGTTCATTCGAAATGCCAGCCCCTACTTGAGAGATGGATTGAAAATGAAGGGACTGAAAGACTGGGAATCCCTGAAGGATATCGCCATAGAAGCAGAGGGAGAATATTTAGCCAAGAGGGCAAACAGCGAGTCCTATGCCAGGAAGGGATACAGCAATCAAGGGACAGCCAAGCCAGCAAGTTCCAGCAGTGGTAACAGAGTTGGGAAGACTGCCGAGGTGTCTGCAACCGGGGTAAATCAGAGGTATTTCTCCAACTTGGGTAGGCCTTTATCATGGGTACTGAAGAGGCTAATAAAAGAAGGAAAACTGCGGCCCCTATCACCTAGGCCGGCCAAGACCCAAGGACAGCCAAGGCACAAAGAGAATGAATACTGCGCATTCCACCAACATACCGGGCATTTGACGGATGATTGTAATACACTAAGACATCGGGTCCAAGATCTAATTGATAACAAGCAGATCACCGATCCTGAGCAGAGGGAAAGCAAGAAGAAGTCCGGTTATAATACAATGCCACCTCTAGTCTTTATGATTGGATCGAGCCTATCAGAATGGTATGTGATGCAAGACCTATATGGAAATGAGTATGTCGCTATTACTCGCCCTGCAGTGGATGGAGAAGGGGTTTCCGTGGCAGCAATAGACTGTTGGTCCACTAGTGAGAGTGGAGATGATGAAAATGAGAAAAATGGAGAGTTTACGGATCCGTGGGATTCAGAGGAAGAAGAAAGAGTAGAAGCAGTAACAAGAAGTGGGAGGGTCATTCCAAAAGCCGAGAAGCAGCAGGACCCAGCACAAGCAATCGCAGAGAAGGAGCCGGAAGAAAATCCAATATTGAAGCAACTAAAAAAGACCACGGCTCAGATATCTATTTGGGACCTCTTGAGACAGTCCCCCTCTCACCGACAGAAGTTAGTTGAAGCATTTAGTGTATCCACCATAGCAACTACAATCTCTCCATCCGAGCTTTTAGACCTTGTAAAGGGGGGATCCGGGGAGAAGTTGGTTTTTTCTGATGCAGACCTACCAACAGAGGGTCGCAGCCACAACCGACCTTTGTACATCAAGGCACAGATCAATGGCAAACACACCGCTTGCGTCATGGTTGATGACGGGTCGTCAATAAATGTTTGCCCTTTGGTAGCGCTTCAGGCCTTCGGGATGGATGAGAGTATGTTAAGCAAATCTGACCTGACCATCACTGCCTACGACAATTCTAGGAGGCAAGCATTGGGAACTTTCAAAGCTTTGGTAAAGACGGGGCCTATTGAGACAGAAACGGATTTTGTGGTTCTACCGATCCCAGCAAACTTCTCAGCTCTGCTTGGAAGACCGTGGTTCCATAAGTTAGGAGGAGTGCCATCTACCTTACACCAGATAATTAAGATACCTCATGTAGGAGAGGTAGTGACCATTAAAGCAGCAAGAGAGAACCAAGTGTCTGCTTTGGAGATCTCTAATCAGCCATTTAGTGGCTTTCATGTATCAGTGATCGGAGAAGAGCAAAGCTTAGAAGGTAGCCCTCAAGTGGTGAATATGCTGAAAAAGATGCACTTCCTCCCAGGGGCTGGTTTGGGAAAAGAGTCACAAGGACTGCAGGATGCTATCACTACACGTGGTCAAAAAGATCGAAAGGGGTTGGGCTACAAAGGAAAGTATGGTAAGAAGAAAGTGTCAGGGAAGATTCCCCATATTTCGGAGAGCTTTGTGCCATCATCATCGGTTTGTGCTTACACCAGAGAAAAAGAGCCGCAGTGGGTAGATGGGAAGATTACCCCGGGTTTTGAAATTTTCAATGATGTCTTTGATTGGGAAATCGGAGTTGTTAAAGCTGTAGAGAACTTTTGGGATGAGGAGATTATGACCCAATGCAGCATCTGGGATAGAGGTGAATCTGAAGAGATTGTAACTGATAAGCTGTTAGCCACCAGACTTAAGGGGAAGGAGAAGATAGTGGAACCAGAGCCGAAGAGTGAAGATCTCAAGATTTCACCAAGCCAGGAAGCCAAAGCACAGTCAGCTGCAGCATCGGCGTTGACTGAAGTTGATAGTCATTTAGATTCTCTTTTTATACCAGAACTCTTTGAGGACATTGTTAATGTTTCTGATTATGTTAATGAGATGAATAACTTTGCTTACTTGTGTGATGTTTCTGATGATTTCATTTCGCATGATCATAAGCATGATGCATTCATTTTTGATATCAATTCAACTGGTACAACCACATTTAATCTCGGAACTTTAGAAAATCCAAAGGAAATTTTGCTAGCATCAGACATAACTCCTGAAGAGAGAATAAAATTTGAGAGAATATTAAAAAAATATGAAAAAATCTTTGCCTGGACCTATGAGGATATGCCGGGAATAGATCGAGATGTTGCCGAACATGCCATCCCAACTTACCCAGAGTTTAAACCAGTCAAGCAAAAGCTTCGGAGGCTTAGGCCAGAGTGGGCACAGAAAGTGAAAGAGGAGATCCATAAGCAGATTGACGCTAAGTTCCTGATAGAGGTTCAATACCCAACATGGTTAGCTAATGTGGTTCCTGTAGCTAAGAAGGACGGTAAGGTTCGAGTATGCGTTGACTATCGAGACCTGAACAAGGCCTGTCCGAAAGATGATTTCCCTCTTCCTCATATTGATGTGCTAGTAGATAGTGCTGCTGCTTGCATGATGTATAGCTTTGTGGATGGATACGCAGGGTACAATCAAATTCTTAACAAGATAGTGGACCGGATCAAGACAGCCTTTATCACCGAGTGGGGGACATATGCCTACCGAGTTATGCCTTTTGGGTTGAAAAATGCAGGAGCGACTTATCAGAGGATGGCGACCAAGGTTCTCAATGACTTAATCCACAAAGAAGTGGAGGTGTACGTTGATGACATGATGATTAAGTCGGCTACCAGGGAAGGTCACTTTGAGGCTTTAGAAAAGTTCTTTCAAAGAATTAGCAAGTACGATTTGCGCCTCAATCCCAAGAAGTGCCTTTTTGGAGTTACATCAGGAAAGTTGTTAGGCCATGTAGTAAGCCAGAGGGGAATCAAGGTAGATCCCGATAAAGTCAAAGCCATAAGAGAGATGCCAGTGCCCAAGAAGGAGAAGGACGTCAGAAGTTTCTTAGGAAAGCTTCAGTACATCAGCCGATTTATTGCCAAGCTAACTTCAGTATGTGAGCCTATTTTCAAGCTTCTTAGGAAGAATCAGCCGATGATATGGAACGATGACTGTCAACTGGCCTTTGACACCATTAAGGACTATCTGCTAAATCCTCCGGTACTAAGACCACCACGCCGTGCCAAACCACTAATCCTGTACCTAGCTGTGGAAGATAACTCGGTGGGTGCTATGATGTCTCAAGAGGACGATTTTGGTGTGGAGTTTGCAGTTTATTATCTTAGCAAGAAATTCCTGCTGTACGAAGCCAAATATGTAGAGGTAGAAAAGATTTGTTTAGCAGTTATCTGGGCTTCTAAGAAGTTGTGGCACTACTTTCATTCCTTCAAGGTACAAACGGTTGCCAAACATAATCCGCTCAGATACCTCCAAGAAGCACCCTCTCTACTAGGGAAGATGGGAAGATGGTTACTGCTGTTGCAGGAATTTGATATTGAGTACATAACCAAGAAAACCATTAAGGGAAGAGCGGTAGCAGAATTCTTAGCCGAGCATCCTATTGAGGGAGATCAGTTTGAATACAACTTCCCAGATGAAGATGTTACGGCCATAGCAGTGCAAGGGTGGCAATTATTCTTTGATGGAGCAGTTAATAATAAGGGAGCAGGCGTAGGAGTTATTCTTACGACCCCAGATGGTGAAAGACTACCATTGGCTAAGAAGTTGAGGTATAAGGCTACCAATAATGAAGCAGAATATGAAGCTTGCATCTTTGGATTGGAAGCATTACTCGCTCTGGGGGCAGAGACCGCAGAAGTATTTTGAGATTCTTCCTTGGTAATTCATCAGATCAGAAGGGAGTGGTCAGTCAAGGAAGAAAGGTTGTTGCCTTATGTAAAGCACTTGAGAACGTTGAGCAGCCAGTTCGAGATTTGCACTTTCCACTTCATCCCCAGAGACGAAAATCAGTTAGCTGATGCTCTAGCAACATTAGTGTCTATGTGGGATAACCCAACAGGAGTTGCGATGAAACCCGTGCTGATTTATAGTTCGGAAAGACCTTGCTTTGAAGCTGAACAGGTGATGGACATTGAGGCCATTGATGGAAATCCATGGTATTATGACATTCAGAATTATTTAGAGAGATCAGTCTTTCCAGAGGAAGCCACTGAGAAGGACCAAAGAATGATCAGGAAGTTATCCACTCAATTCATCAGTGTTAATGGCACTTTGTATAAAAGGCAAGCTGATGGTATCCAGTTAAGATGTCTGGCAGAGAAAGAAGCTAAAAAACTTATGGAAGAGGTTCACGCCGGGGTTTGTGGAGCTCACATGAATGGATTAGCCTTAGCAAAGAAGATCATGCGCCAAGGGTTTTATTGGCTCACAATGGATACAGATTGTTCAAAATTTGTGAAGCAATGCCAGTTATGCCAACAGTACGCGAATTTGAGGCATGTGCCAGTTTCAGAGTTACATAACTTAACATCTCCATGGCCATTTGCAGCATGGGGAATAGACATCATAGGCGAAATCCATCCCACGGCGTCCAATGGGCACAGATACATCATAGTCGCAATCGACTATTTTACCAAATGGGTCGAGGCAGAATCCTTCAAGAAGATTGACGCAAGGGACATGGCCAAGTTCATAGAGAGGAATTTGATCTGCAGGTATGGCCTCCCTCATCACATAGTGTCCGACAATGGGGTGCAGTTCATGGGAGAAACCAGAAAACTTCTAGAGAAGTATGGTGTCAAGCATCATAAATCCTCTCCCTACCGACCGCAAGCGAATGGGGCAGTAGAGGCCACGAATAAGAATATAAAGAAGATCCTGTCCAAGATAGTCCAAACTTACAAGGACTGGGCTGAAAAGTTACCCTTTGCCCTGTGGGGATACAGAACGACGGTGAGGACGTCTACAGGCACTACACCATTTTCCCTGGTATACGGAACAGAAGCAGTGTTGCCGGTAGAGATAGAGCTTAAATCGCTAAGGGTGGTCATGGAAGCCCAAATCCCGGAGGCCGAATGGGCGCAGCAGAGGCTACAGCACTTGAATTTACTGGATGAGAGTAGGCTGAAAGCTTATTATCATAATCAGATTTACCAGAAGAGATTGGCAAGGACTTTCGGAAAGAAGGTGAGAAAGCATCCGTTGAAAGAAGGGGACTTGGTGTTCAAGCAGATGAGGCCAGGCATACCAGATATTAGAGGGAAATTCAGACCTACCTGGGAAGGGCCGTATATCCTTAAGAAGCTGCTGTCCAAGGGAGCTGCAATCTTGTCGGATAGTGATGGGAACGAATTCAAAGAACCGATCAATGTCGACAGACTCAAAAGGTTCCACGGCTAAAGACCAAAATAAAAAGAAGAGAATAAAATGCCCTGCAAGTCGAAAACCGAAAAGAGGCGGCTGTGCTAAAATTGGGTGCCTCGACAGGGTGAAAACCGAAAAAAGGCATCCTGTGCAAAAATTAGAGGCATCAGAGAAAATATTTAATCGAGAAAACCCGAGAGGGCCGATTGATAACAGGAGTTTGATGCTGACAAAACCCACTCTGAGATTAGGTGTAGTCATATGCTTTTGAATTCTTGTCAAATGAAAATCATGTATGATGAAATCATATAGAAATGTACACAATTTTGCAATGAATAAAAGAATACATTTTCATTGATCTTTCAGTTCTGTCTTAAAAAGAAATATACCAATTGTTCATCTAATGATTATTGCTCAGTCCCTTCATTGTATATGTGCTATTTGCTCTTAACAGAAGCTTTGGTGATAACCTAAAAATAAAAAATAAAAACAAAATAAAAACAAAACAAAACAAAACAAAACAAAGAAGGCCGTTAGAGATGAAAACCGTAACTGGCTCTCTAAGCAAAAGTTAGGCCAAAGGGTAGGGTGAAAACCTGGAAATAGGCAGTCTGCCCTACAAAAAAAATATAAATATAAAATAAACAAAAGCCGCTGGATTGGGTTGGGTCCATTCTAGGCAAAAGTTAGGCAAAGGGTTGTGTGAAAATCCCATAAGGGACGCATTTCCCGCAAAGAAAAGCTAGTGTGAAAATCCACAAGGGACGCACTACCTTTAAAACAATGACGTTCAATGCCTAGAGCGATAAGGCGGCGTTACTTCAGATGATCTTCTTTCAATCAGGTAACATACAATACAGAACATGAAACAGAATCCCGGGTAAATGATCATTGACCAGGGGGGTAAGGATATATACCGGACGTCTCTTTCAGAAAACTTGTCGACGATCCTCAAGTTTCAGGGGGCATTGTAGAGCAGGAAGGCTACAACCTCAGCGAACCATGGACCACCTAGGGCACAGTCTATACATTGTTGCAACCATTTGCATTCCATATCATGCACACGTGATTTCTTGTATATTCCTATGCATACAATCTTGCAGGAGAAATCGGCGGGGAACACCAACAAAAGCCGAGTGACGACACCAGTCCAAACATCTAAAGGAGCACAGTTCCAAAATTCACAGCGGTTAGCACGATGGAGGCACAACCCACAAGAGGTTGCCACGACCACGGCACTACCAAAATTCACAGCGGTTAGCACGATGGCGGCACAACCCACAAGAGGTTGCCACGACCACGGCACTACCAAAATTCACAGCGGTTAGCACGATGGCGGCACAACCCACAAGAGGTTGGCACGACCACGGCACTACCAAAATTCACAGCGGTTAGCACGATGGCGGCACAACCCACAAGAGGTTGGCACGACCACGGCACTACCAAAATTCACAGCGGTTAGCACGATGGCGGCACAACCCACAAGAGGTTGGCACGACCACGGCACTACCAATTCACAGCGGTTAGCACGATGGCGGCACAACCCACAAGAGGTTGGCACGACCACGACACTACCAAAATTCACAGCGGTTAGCATGATGGCGGCACAACCCACAAGAGGTTAGCACGACCACAGCATTACCAGCTACAACCAAAAGACAGCAACAGCTATCATTACAATTCCATCAAGCAGGAAGATCGACGCCTCAGGTACGCGTTTCTTTCCTTTTCCTGAATTTTGGATCACCTAGGCACCCATGCACTAGCCTCTCCAAAATTGGGGGCAACTGTAGACACCGGGTCCCGAGTAGCCTTGATCAGGATTACCCAATGATGATAATTGCCTTCACAGGCTTGAAAGGTTAAAAGTGATGATTTTCTCGTCAAATTTGCATTTTAGAGTGAAAAATTAGAAAATAATAAAAAATATTTAAAAAATTAATTTTGAAAAATGGGGGCTTAAAATTAAAGTGTTTTAAGTCAATTTATAATTTAAAAATAAAAAATAAAAAATAAAAAATAAAAAAGTCGGATCACGAGTGCCGGGCGTGGCGGCACGCTCGCGCCCAGCCGCCCATCGCGCTGCGAGCGCAAAGGAGACGCTCAACGTCGCCGATGCTTTAGCGGCGGCATCGCGCACGCTGAGCGCCGTACGGAGCGCTCGTGCGCGAGCGCCAGCGCGCGAATCTCGCCTGGTTGCCGCTCCGACGCTCGCCCCTCTATAGCGACGGGCATCCTGGCCGTCGGTATAGGGTCTGATACCCTATTTTCCATTTTTTCAGCCTTTTTTTCGATTTTTTCACCCAAAAATCCGTTTTTTATCCCAAAATTAAGGGTTTTGAGTTCAAATAAAATTCCAAAATATTTTTTGTGGATTATTAATTAATAAAACTTGATTTTATCCCAAAAATAAAGGAATTTGAATAAAATTAGGTTTGTTTTCCTTAATTAAATTAGGGCAACATTTTCTATTCTTTAAATACTTTATGATGAAAAATCAAAGGGAGCCTCCACTACTACTATTTTATTTTTTTTTGACATCAAGAATTTCCAGGATTTCTCTTCCTCTTTGATTTTTCTTCTAAACATTTTGAGATTTCTTTTTGAATGAAAAAGGTTTAATTGAAATTGAAAGATCAATTTTCAATTCTTAATTATTCCAATTAATTTCTTTGTTTTTCCTCCATAAACACAAGAAATTAATCATCAATTTGACATCAATTTCAATTTCAATCTTAAGCATACAAATCAATTCCTTTGTTTTCTCCACAAACAAAGAGGATTAATTTTATTGCTAAATTATTCTTTCAAGCAATTTTCCGGAAAATCATCACTTTTCCTTCATCAAATCCAATACTCTGAGGGTAAATATTCTAGGCTCAATTTCTATTATATTTTATTTTTATTTAATTTATTCATATATATTTTATTGTTTTTATTGATTTATTTATTGTTTTCATCTATTCATTTGTTGTATTGATCTTATATTTGTTCCATTTAATTGTTTATATATGATTTGATTTTTATTCATGTGAATATTGTTTTTTTTAATTCCTAACATGTAAATAATTTATTTTGATTCCTCATTATTTTTAACATGTAAATAATTAATTAATTTAAATTAATCTTTTTGCCATGTAAATAGTTTATATTAATTATGAACACATCAATTAACCTTGTTATATATCATTATTATTTTCATCATTCTTTTGTTTACTAATTTTTATTATTCTTTTTATCATTGTTACGTGATTTGTTTATTTATTCATTTATTATTTTTCATTTTTCATCATTATTTTCATCATGTTCATATTTTCATGTACTAATTAATTAACATGTTTTATTTTATTTTCATCACATCATTTAATCATTTATCACATATAATGCATGTTTCTCATTTTATTTTGGTTTGTTAATATTTTTGATTCAATTATCATTCTTTTCATATCATCTTATTTTATTTTAATTTGTTATTCATTATTTTGTATGTTTAATTGATTTAATTACTAACATTATTTTATTTGTATTTTGTTTTTATGTCTAAACTCATTTTTCGCTTGGGCGTTTTTGCGAGCACATGGGGAGGTCCAAAAAGGCTCGTTTGGTTCATATATTTATTTTCTTTATTTGTAATATTTTATTTAATTTTGCCATATAATTTTCTTGTAAAATTATTTATTTAGGCACGCTAAAAAGAAAATCACAAAAACGTTTCTATTAATTAACTTGACATTTTTTTTTTCTAAATAAAAAGGGGACCAATGTCCTAGTTTTTCATACCCAAATAAATCATCACATCAAAACTGTTTCATAATAAATATGCATGCGAGGACCAATGTTCTCACTATTAATGAATTACCCGTTTTATGCATGTATTTCACTTTTATAAATGGGAGTTGTATTCCGCTCCTAGTGTTATTGTAATTTATTTTTAAATGCTTTATTTTGGATTTTGCTTACATTTACCGCTTTTGATATGAATGATTGCGCCTTTAATTTAAATTGCATTGTGTGGAAAGTTGATGAAACAATGAATTCAAAACTTAATTATAATATTAATCAAGGTATAAATAAATGAGAAGTCCCAAACCAGCTCTGGTCTTTGGGCTCAAGAGGCTAGAGGTTTACCCTCCAAGACACCTCTTGTGTCACGAGGCTTTAGCGTTAATCCTAGGCTCCTTAGGGCGAGAGGTTTACCTTCCCCCTTTGGCTGGCCCAAAATGGATACTAAGCGCAGTCTTAGGCTCTCCGAGGCGAGAGAAACTTTCCCAATGTTCTATTGGGTGGCGACTCCATGAAACCTCCTTGTTGCTCAACATAGACGCACTTGCGATTTATTGCAAGCTGTCAACGGACCCACAATTGCCCGATCGCCCACGTGCGGGCGGTCGAAGGGGCGGCGTTCGAGATCCGGCGCGCGTCACAGTGTGGCTATGCACAAGTCATGCACAGGTGCACGAGATATCTGCAGGTGCACACGAGTCGTGCTCAAGTGCACGAGTCATGCAATCTTCTTTCTCTTGTAGTGTAACCTGGCTTCTGTCGCAAGCGCAACTTCTTGTCGCGATCGCGACAGTGAACCTCCTCCCTGCCCTGCTCTGATTTCGAAAATGATTTCTTATTCCGCTCTGCATGGTTTTTCACTATTGCATGACTCATGTTTTTGCTTATGCCATGTTAGTGATATTGTTCTTGAATTGTGTAAATAATTATGATATGATAATGTTTTGATTCTTGTTTCTTATATACCTTGAGTTAGTGTTTATTAGTGTGATAGTATTTTGATTTTAATTCTGATATGGTTTGACTTAGTGATTATGGCTATGATTAGTGTTTTTGTAACACCCCAAGATCCCTTGGGAGGATATCGGGTTGCTACACACCAAACACACACATACTCATACACATGCATGCACAAAGACGGAAGCGATAACAATAAAATAATTAGAAAAACTTGGGTCAAACAAACCGCTCTTATATCATACATATAAATTGTACATATTACAAAAGTTTTATACTTAATACATTATCATTTTCTGTACATGTACAAAACAGTTAACATTTACATGTCGATACTATACTTCCAAAGTACATAATGATGTTACTCAAAACATCACAAACTCTATTTCTATTTTATACAAAAAGAGATCAAAACAAAACTCCTAGTGGCCTTGACCTGCAGATGCCCGCTCACTGATCCAAACTTGTAAACCTACATGGAAATAAACATCCGTGCTAAGCGATAACACTTAGTGGGGATGAAAATAAAGCATAGGACTTCTACCAAAGTCGCACACATATCACATGCATCATTTATTAACATGCTCAACACAATCAAGAGTCATATAATCTGTTAATAACATATTCACGTGCATTTAAACTCTTATACCCATACAGGTCATATGTCACACCCCAACCTATACTATGGAGACTTCTATCCGGATTAGAGGAAGAAGAATCCAAGATAGATAGGAGTGTCACATCCCACTAGAGTAAACAAGTAAACATCACATAAATAGAGTGACATATCCAGGATAATTAAAAACTTTGAAAGAAAAAAGAGTGATACATAAGTGTGTAAATATTTACATAGAGTAGAAATATTACATCAGAATCTTTATCTATTATTACATATACATATTACACAGATATACAAAAATTCCAAATTATAAAAGCTGAACAAGATACAAAACTTCTAGCTCCTATATGTGGCCGACTCTGCAGATGCGCAACTCGAACAGAAGCAAACCTGCCACCTGCACGGGGAAAAGAACCCGTGCTAAGCGATAACGCTTAGTGGGGAGCACACAGGAAATATGGGCGACCATTAACAATGGTCGCCAAGGCATAATACGTGAAAGAGACATATGCAGACATTCATAATACATATAATATTATACTTACATATATTAGTCGTGCATTTAACTGATCACATCCACATTCATATATATAATCATTCAATGATCAATGAGTAATTTACACACTAATTAGTTCACCTGCTAATTCATAATAGTTAACAGTATAAAATCACATTTTCAACCATACTAATTCACATACTTATAACCACAATGGATTATGTTCAAACACAGTCACAATACGGTATACATATGAATAACTGCACATAATAGGCATGTTTGAGTCACATTAAACCCAACCAGAGATTTATAATCACCTTCGAATTCATAATTGATTCACATGACCAAAATCTTACATATTCGGTTATCATATCCTCATATTCATATCGAATAAAGCAAACGAAATACCTGCTGACTCAAAATAGTGGATAACGAGTACTGAAAGGTACCTTACGGGTACGAATCGAACACATAATATAATGTACCACACAGGTACAAGTCGGAAGGCAACATTTCATTGAACAGGACCTTAAACAAGATCCATACACATACACATAATAGGGGTTCGCGAGGAACCATTCGGGGACCTGATCAGGGTCCAAATCGTTCAAAGGGGCGCTGCAGCTACACATACATAGACTCTATTAGGCATGCCTAACTATCCACTAGACTGACTCTCGCAGGTCATGCATCATACAAATCATATTTTAAATCACTTAATTTACATCATTGAACATAATCAGCAATAGGTGAGACATATGAATAAGTTCATAAAATCAATCATGCATCATACAATTTACACTTAAGCATAACATAATAATCTTAGAGAAAGATCATCAGTATAGATATGCATAATATATTCAATTATATTAACATACATCATAAAATAGTCAAAGAACAAACCTAGAGGCATCACAAATTCGGAATTCAAACATTGGAAACACCAAAGAAAACTCATTCAATACAACACATCTGTCGCGCTCGCGATCCCTGTCGTGCTCGCGACAGAGACCATGGTCTCTTCGTTGCGCGCGCGCGACGGACTTCGCGATCGCGAGAAGGAGAGAAGGGCCCGGCTCTATTGCGCTCGCGATGTTATCGCGATCGCGACAGAGGGCAAGCATTGCTATCGCGGGGTCGCGACAAGTCGCGTTCTCGCGATAGCACAGGCCAACAATATGCTTTGTCGCGATCGCGATGGTTGTCGCGCTCGCGACAGAGAGCAGACAAGCTATTGCTGTCGCGGGGTCGCGACGGCACAGCATCAAAATCACCGGTCTCTGTCGCGCTCGCAAAAGTGTCGCGATCGCGACAGAGTCATGATTCCGAAAATCTGCAGAATGCTGCAGGATCTTTCCTTCCTCAAACTCATCTACAGCACACAAAACATAACCAAAGGTCTCTTACCTCATCTCCAGCAAGACACACATCATTAACATCATAAACACAACATTCATATCAAGAATTTCAATAAACCATGCTACTAACAATATTCATTTACACAATCTATAATAACAACCTTATTCATCAATCATCTCAATTGCACCCACGTTAATTGCATTCATACATATGGTATATCATGCTTAGGTTACTTATGATATCAACACATATTAATCCTCATCCTTCACAAAGTTATATCTACTATTATTTACTAGCTAAATCATCAATCTTAATCATACTCCTAAATTTTCCCGACGATAATTACTTATATAGCCATTTAATTACCCTAAACATGCATAATAACTGATGGGAAAGGTACGGGATTAATCCGGGTCAACCCTAGACTCAAAAATAGAGAAGAAAAGGCTTAAAACATGTTTTTCTGTCGCGAGGTCGCGACCCTTGTCGCGCTCGCGACAGAAGCTCACCTCAGCTACCATAACAGACTGCTTTCTACTACAAACTAACATCGTGAAAACCGACCTCTAAACCTCATTTTTAGGAAAAGTGTTCTTCTTAAAAAATGTTTCCCTACGTCTTAACTTTCAAATGAAACAAGTTTCAGGTCAATTGGACATTTATAACTCGAGATATAAACACCACAACCTATACTGGTCAAACAACCCGACACAAAAAGAAACACTACGGTGTCATCCAAAATTCAGGGTCTTAGAGCAAGATTTAGTCTAAGGATATTTCTGAGACTTTTAAAGTAATGGAATTCATGGTTCTAATGGTTCAAGAATCGCATGATTTGGAGTTCTAAAACTCACAATACAGCCTAATTACTGAAGAGAGGTCAAGTGCATTCCAACCCAGTTTCACCCAAAAACCTACTCACATGCACAATTGAGCAATTTAAACCAACACTCACTACCATCATCATCTATCATCAACCACACAATCAAGAAACTTATATCATACATGAATATATAAACAAAAATTCATATATATATATATACAATAAAATTTCCCAAACCTGGAAATCAAAGATCCAAAGTCACTTTCTAACTTCTATCTACAATCTTTTCCTTGCCCTTGAGCTTCCTCTTGTTACCACCAACTTGCACAAACCAAAAACCCAGAAATTACTTTTAATCCAAAACCCTAACTCACACAAAATCAAAACAAAAAGGAGAAGAAGGAGAATCCAACCGTATGAACCCTAAAACCCCAACTTACCTTAACAATCTTGCTTCTCAAGCTCCACCAAATCACTTTTAATTCACTCAAAACCAAGAGATTGAGCAAAGAAAGGGAAGACAAGAAAAGGAAATGGAAAATCGGGAAGATGAAAGGAAACAAACGTGAACTCCTCTTTTACTTTCACTTTGTCTTTCTTTTCACACTTAATGCACACCTACCACATCCACTTGTCCACTTCCTATAGGTCCACCTATCATAATATTACAAGCCCACTTAGCACCATTTTATTGGCTCTCACTCATAAATATCTTGACTTCATATACCCACACACCATACACATACATACACACTAGATAGCCTCCTTCACTTTGACTTTCAATTCAAGTCACCATAAACATACACACACTAAATCACTACTCATAAAAATATCCTACATCATTAGTTCCATACCCATAATCCACTTGATAATTATTTCTTTTATGCAAATATCTCCAAGGCACCATGCTCATAAATCACTCAATGAAATCTCTTAGCCCATTAACATCCTACTACCATACACTACTAACACACCATAATAATTCCTTTACTTACTTTATTTAATTAAATTTCTTAGCAAATAAATCCTTATTATCCATATTACTCATGCATAAATTACCAAAATACCCTTCACTTAACCGACTTAGCTTGCCGATTCCGACTAGGCCCGATTTGGGGTGTTACATCATATACACAAACACATTCCAAGCAGAAACATTTATATATACAGAACAAGACTTATACATCAACTCTTGTACACTTCAAAACATATAATAGGAATAGCCTGAAATCCTTTAGTTATGGATACGGACGCTATATAAAAAGAAGATCGAAGTCTCAGAACATGTACTATATCTGTATCTGTATGACCATCTCGGAGGTCGGCCGCTCGCCCAAACGGGGTGGTCGGTAGTAGCTGCGTGGTAACCCTTTATAAGCATGCTTATCTATCCACCACTATGAATCTTCAGGCTGGATTCAATGACTCAAACAGAATACTTAACACTACCAGGATCACAATTCACAATACTATCATGTTAATATTTACTAATACAGAACTCTATTATAGTATAAAAAGGAATAAGCAAGCATACACTATGCACTAGAGAGAAAACATGTAAAGCAAGACAGAAGAAAACATTTTTCAGAAGCAGAACAGAGTGAAAAGGTGTTCACTGTCGCGATCGCCATAAGAAGTCGCACTCGCAACAGAAGCCAGATTGCAAAAAGACTCTATAGACTATACCTAATGCATTGCAATAACTCAAGCAATATATAACAATCCATATGGCATAGCATGGCATGTTCAACATTAACTCTTATGCCGTGGCATTAATTACCCAAATGACTAGTCTTATAATCATTTGATAAACCTAAACATGCATGGTATAGACCACTGTCACACCCCGTTTGGCCCCTAGTATAATGAGCCATCTGTGTGTGTATGTATTTGTATGTGTTTGGCATATCATAATGCATCTTGAGAAAATTGCATGTTCTGTGATTTTATTACAGTGTGGGTGTGCATATAGAAATAAGGTGTGCATAAGTGGAGTTGTGATTATATGCATGTGAGCATATTATAGTGTGTGTATTAGATGAGAGTGCATTGTGTGTGTTGCTCATACATGTGTAGGGTGCATTATTAGAGTGTTTCATTGTATGTGAGTGACATGTGCATCTAGTGTGTGAGTGATTTCCACCACCAAGATTGTGACAAGTGGAGGGTGAGAAAAGAAAGAGAAAGAAGAAAAGGGGAAACTCAGAATTTTAGGTCCCATTTCCCGTTCCCTCTTCTTCTTCCATGTTCATGTATGTGTTCTTGATAAATTCTGGAAATTTTGGTGTTCTTGATGCTTTTATTAGCTCTTATGTTATGGGTTTTGGTTCTCTTTGTCTATTTAACCTTGAGTGTGAATTTTGGAATCATTTATGAGATTGATGGATATGTGATGTGAATAGTGATGCAATGGATTGTGTAAATTGATGTTGTTCTTTGAATTTTTTAGTAAGATTCATTTATGGCATGATTTAATGATATTTGAATGGTTTAATTTTGTTATTGAGGTGAGGATATGCTTTTTGATGTGGGAGTTGTGGGATTTTTGGCTTGAAATCTGGAAATTTGCTTGCAGGAATCGCATCTGGGCGTGGGTCACGGTGGCAACCAACTTAGTTACCACCGTGAGCCATGAACCAAATGCATTCTACCCAGAGTGTGAACATGTCACGGTGGCAACCAATCTGGTCACCACCGTGAGGTGTCCAGACTTTAGCTTCTGTTCTGGGCAGTGGGTATGTCACGGTGGCAACCTAGTTTAGTTACCGCCGTGAGGTACCCCAATGGAGCTTTCTGTTTTGGGGTCTAGGTATGTCACGGTGGCAACCTAGTTTAGTTACCACCGTGAAGTACCCCAAACTTGCTTTTTGCCAGAAATCTTTGGTATATCATGGTGGCAATCAATTTGATTACCACCGTGACCTACCCTATTTTTGCAATAAATCCTGTTTTCTTCACTCATTTTGGAAATGTTATACTATTGATTTTAGCATTCAATATTATTTAATATGAGCCATAATTGTACATCTTCTGATCTATTTAAAGTATATGAATTCTTTATTTTTTATAATTAAAATGTGGATGTTAACTGTATAATTTTAGCCTGCAAGAGTCACTCTAGTGGATAGTTAGGCATGCCTAATAGAGTCTCTTAGCTGCATCCCTTTGTTAAGTTTGGACCCCGATCAGGTCTCCGTTTGGTTCCTCGCGAACCCTTTATGTGTATGGATCTTGTTTAAGGTCCCCTTTGAAAA
This sequence comes from Excoecaria cochinchinensis, assembly GCA_947683425.1. NCBI lineage: Eukaryota > Viridiplantae > Streptophyta > Magnoliopsida > Malpighiales > Euphorbiaceae > Excoecaria > Excoecaria cochinchinensis. The sequence goes on from CANTUQ010000112.1 coordinate 11,334,136, forward strand.
TGTTTTGTGGAAATTAAAAGTAAAAATTGATTTCTCGATTCGTACCCGTAAGGTACTAATTGTGATCGGCTCATACCCGTAAAGTACTGTTTGTTCACTCGTTATCCACTACTTTGAGTCAGCAGGCACTTTATCATTTTGAATTTGCTTTGCTAAGTATGAGATTGTGTGATCCGAATATGTTTATTAATGAGATGTTAAGAAGGCAGTGTTACTTAATCGAAGGCATGACTCTATATGTTTACATGTTTGTATGTTTATACTTTTGTTTAATACGTATTTCTGATTATTGCCATCTGTGTATGTTGGCTTTGACGACCGTTCTGAATGGTTGTCCTTATGCTATATGTGTGTTTCCCCACTAAGCGTTTATCGCTTAGCATGGTGTTTACCCTTGCAGGTGCGAAAGGAGTTTGCTTGGGAGAGTCGCAGCCATCGAAGCCAACATAGCTGGGAGTCTTTAGTGTAGGGCCTAATTTTTTATTTTGATGATTCTTTTTATATAGAACTCTCTTACATCAATTTTGTAATACCTTCAGCATATGTATATGTATAATTTTGTAGATGTAATTATCTTTTGTATCTTTGGGTTGATCAAACAGTAATGTAATATTTTCTGTTATATTAATGCATGATCAGCTTATTTCTGGAATGGTTTTGTAAAGTTTTTAATTACCCTGTATTTTGGTATATATATTCTGTATCTGTGTGGTGGCACCTCTACTCATACGGCTTCTCACTCCTTATCGGATGGGATTGTCTAAGTACGGGTAAGGGGTGTTACAAGTTGTGGTATCAGAGCCTAGGTTTAGGCATTTCTGGGTGATTGTTTATGTGATGCTATGTGTGGATGCGTCTATGTCTAGGGCTGTGTTGGCTGATGTGGCTGTCACCTTGTTTGTTAGATGGATTCTGATTCTGCTCGCGGTACACTTGAGGAATTCGCTGAAAGTGTGAATCCTCCAGCTGTAGATCCATCTGTTTCTGTCTCTGTGTCAGCTCAACGTGCTAGGGTCCAGCCCGAGGCCGCTGCCATGCCTTTTGAGGTAATGTTCAGATTTCATCAGGACGTGGCTCGGGTTTTGGAAAGGGTGACGGCCCCTAAGGCTACGATAGAGAGTTTAAGAAGAGCTAGTGTTGAGGATTTTTATGCGACCGGGCTAGATGAGTCAGAGTTAGCTGAAAAGTGGCTTGATAAAGTAAAGAGCTTTAAAGGAAGTCAGGTGTCCTACCGATCAGCAAGCTAAATGTACTGTGGCTTTGCTTCAAGGGTCGGCTTATGAATGGTGGGAGTTAGTATGTAGGCAACCTCAGATGCCTGATTCGATTACTTGGGAATTCTTTGGGGAGGAGTTCACAAAGAAGTATGTGACTCAGGCATATAGGGACGCAAGATGGGCGCAGTTTTTGAGTTTGAAGCAAAGGGCTTTGTCAGTTTCGGATTATGAGAAAGAGTTTAATCGGCTGTCTCGCTATGCTTCACGTGGGGTTATGACAGATGATTTCAGATGCAAGCATTTTGAAGCGGGGTTGAACGAGTCTTTGAAGATTGCTTTGATTTCCTTGATGTGTATGCCCGAGGTAAGTTATTATCAGATTGCAGAGGCTGCCATGAGGGCTGAGAGGTCAGAGTCGGTGCTAAGAGAGAGAGCTCAGAGGAGGAATTCTGCACGGGGTGGTTCTTCCTCATCTTCGGGTAAGAGATCTAGGAACCCGCAAGATGAGTCATCAGCTGGTTCGGCTACTAGAGGTAGAAGGCAAGGTTCAACAGCGATATCTGGTTTTGGCAGAGGTGGTAGATCTGGTGCTACACCTGTTTGTGCTCATTGCAACAAGGCTCACCGGGGTGAGTGTAAGTGGCTCACTAGTGGGTGCTTTAAGTGTGGGAGCACCGAGCACCATTTGGTTAATTGTCCACATATGAGCGAGGATACAGGTCCATAGAGAGGAGAAGGATGCCCCTGATGGGATTGCTGGTAAGTTCCTACTCCATGACACTGAATTATATGCTCTAATAGATCCTGGTTCCACACACTCATATTTGTGCACGCATAAGATTGTTGATAAGTTGCATGTGGTAGATCAATTAGACTATGAGATATGTGTGACCAATCCATTAGGGCATAGTGTTAATGTGAGTAGAGTCTTTAGGAATTGTCCTCTGTTTGTAGAAGGTGTAGAGTTCCCAGTGGATTTGATAGAGCTGTCGTTCCGAGAATTTGATCTGATTTTGGGTATGGATTGGTTGGGCAAGCATTGGGTTGTAGTTGATTGTCATAGGAAGACTTTTGTGCTTCGGGATAGGAACCGAGCTCCAGTGTTTGTAAGAGGTTTAGGTGCGAGTTTTGTGAATAATGGGATCTCAGCGATTCAAGCCAAGAGGTTTTTAAGAAAAGGTTGTGAGGCTTTCCTAGCTGTAGTTTTGGATTCCAAGAGAGATCAAGTGAGGATTAAGGATATCCCTGTTGTGCGGGAGTTCAGTGATGTTTTTCCAAGTGATTTGCCGGGTTTACCTCCAGAGAGAGAAGTTGAGCTAGCCATAGAGATCATGCCGGGTACCACACCTGTATCGAAGGCACCTTATCGAATGGCTCCTGTAGAGTTGAGAGAATTAAAAACTCAACTACAAGAGCTCTTGGATAAGGGGTTTATTCGACCCAGCATATCTCCATGGGGAGCTCCGGTTCTGTTTGTCAAGAAGAAAGATGGGTCTTTAAGGATATGTATTGATTACAGGCAGATTAATAAGATCACAGTGAAGAACAAGTATCCGCTACCCAGAGTCAAGGATTTGTTTGATCAGCTTCGAGGTGTGGGAGTGTTTTCCAAGATAGATCTTCGGTCAGGGTACTATCAGCTTCGGGTTAAGGATGAGGATGTGGTTAAGACTGCTTTTCGGACTCGGTATGGCCATTATGAGTTCCTTGTTATGCCTTTTGGATTGACTAATGCTCCAGCGGCATTCATGGATCTGATGAACAGAGTGTTTAGGCCATACTTGGACCAATTTGTGGTAGTGTTTATTGATGATATCTTGGTGTATTCCAAGGATGAGACCGAGCATGAGGAACATCTCCGATTGGTTTTGCAAGTGTTGAGGGAACATCGGTTGTTTGCCAAGTTGAGTAAGTGTGATTTTTGGCTTCGGGAAGTGTCATTTTTGGGCCACATAGTTTCAGCCAAGGGTATATAAGTAGATCCAGCGAAGATTGAGGCGATAGCCAATTGGAAAGCGCTTAGGAATGTTCAGGAAGTGAGGAGTTTCCTTGGTCTGGCGAGCTACTACCGACGGTTTTTTAAGAGTTTCTCTATGATTGCCGCTCCGATAACAAGGTTGTTGAGGAAAGGAGTTAAGTTCGAGTGGTCGGAAAAGTCTCAGGCTTGCTTTGAGAGGTTGAAGCAGCTGTTAGTCGAAGCTCCTATACTGACTCAACCCATCTCAGGTAAGGAGTTTTTTATGTATAGTGACGCTTCAGGTGTTGGTCTGCGATGTGTTCTGATGCAGGAAGGTAAGGTTGTTGCTTATGCGTCTCGACGGTTAAAGCCACACGAGAGGAACTATCCGACGCATGATCTTGAGTTAGCAGCGGTTGTTTTTGCTTTGAAGATTTGGCGCCATTATCTCTATGGGGAGAAGTGCAGGATCTTTTCGGACCACAAGAGTTTGAAGTATTTCCTGACTCAGAAGGAACTGAATATGAGACAACGTCGATGGCTTGAGTTGTTTAAAGATTATGATTGCATTGTGGATTACCATCCGGGTAAGGCCAATGTACTCGCAGATGCTTTAAGTCGGAAGTCAGTTTTTGCCTTATTTTTGAGACGGTTTAGATGGAGGTTTGGTTCGGATGGGGCTTTGATAGCTCAGTTGAGAGTCAAGCCTACCTTGAGACAACGGATTGTTCATGCTCAAAAGACTGATGAGAAGCTTCAAAGGATTGTGCAAGAGGTTAGTCTGGGCAAGCAGTCAGAGTTCTCGGTTCTTGATGGAGCGCTTTTGTATGGGAACCGTTTATGTGTTCCGGATGATGAGGAATTAAGGAAGCAGCTTCTGAGTGAGGCGCATAGCACAGTTTTCACCATGCATCCCAGGAGTAATAAGATGTATCGGGATATGAAGCAATTTTATTGGTGGTTTGGTATGAAGAGAGATATAGTGGATTTTGTGTCCAAGTGCCTGCCATGTCAGCAGGTAAAGGCTGAGCACCAAGTTCCTTCGGGATTGCTCATGCCTTTGTCAGTTCCCGAGTGGAAGTGGGATGACATTGCTATGGATTTTGTTTCCGGGTTGCCCTTGACTCAGAAAAAGTATGATTCTGTTTGGGTTATTGTGGATCGACTCACAAAGTCCGCTCACTTCTTGCCGGTTAGGATGGATTACCAGATGGATAGATTAGCCAGTATCTATGTGGATGAGATAGTTCGGTTGCATGGAGTGCCTTTGTCCATAGTTTCAGACCAGGACCCAAGATTCACCTCTAAGTTTTGGAAAGAGTTGCAGCAAGCTTTGGGTACCAAGTTAAACTTCAGTACGACATGTGGCGCCCTTCCAACGGGGGCAGCGGCGGGCGCGCTACCCGACGCTCACTCACGACATCCAGAAATATAAATACAAGAATACATACATGCGCTAAGCGGAAGCATTTACTAACAATAATAAAAGCAGAACATGAATCTCTTATAATCAAAACATAGGGTTATCTACAATATCCAAAATATTACATCATTCCTTTACAAAAAGTTACATAAGTCACTTTACAAAAATATTACATACAAAAAGAATTACAGGAGGAGACAACAAAATAAAGACTCCACTCCTATGTGGCCGACCTGCAGATGCGCGACACGAACAAGCTCCCAAAATTCCTGTCACCTACACGGGACAAGAACCCGTGCTAAGCGATAACGCTTAGTGGGGAGGAACAAAACACAACAGAACACTATACAAGATATTAAACATTAACATACAGAATTCACTAAACATCAGAGGGTAGAAATATATACACGGCTCAAGAGGCATTATATGTATATCAGAATTGAAACAGAAAACATGAAGCAATGATCATACTCAGATTCACGCAATAATTAGACCGCTTCACTAATCACATATTAGACACTTAACACAATAGCCTGAATTCAATGGTGGAGGATACGGGAACACGGCACGGGAGACCGAAGCCTCAAAAACAGTTTAATACCCGAAGGTAGCGCGGGAGACCAGTGTCTCAAAACATTTTATCACTACACGGAAGATGACCATCTCTGAGGTCGACCGCTTCGCCCAAACGGGGCGGACACGGGCAGCTGCACTCACTAACCCTTCTTAAGCATGCTTAATTATCCAATACCTTGACACTTCAGGCTTGACAACACATTCACTCACACGACAATACACAATCAAAACAAAGTTCAACTCACGATTCTAACATCAAATAAATGCATAACTAAGACACTAGTACAATGATGTCACAAGTCATAAGCACAAACCTTTTTCATGCAAGAGTGAGAAACCGTGCAAAGTGGAACAAAAGAAACGCATTCAGAAAATAGGGCAAGCAGGAAGGGTCTCTGTCGCGATCGCGACAGTGTCGTTCTCGCGATAGAGCACGGGGCACCTCCTCGCGAGCTCGCGCCAGAAGGCCTACTCACGACGAAGCACGCTAGGCAGATTCGTACAACCGAGCTCTGTCACGCCCGCGACAACGTCGCGATCGCGACAGAGACCAAATCCTTCCTCCTCGCGTGCACGCTCGACAACCTGCTCGCGCGGAGGACTCGGCTACATAGCTCTCTGTCGCGGTCGCGACAACGTTGCGATCGCGACAGAGCGCTTTCTAATAACAAAGGGCCAAATCCGCACTCTGTCGCGCTCGCGACAGAGCCCAGATTCGCCCAAAATCTGCACTTTTCCTACTCTTTTCACACACAATCTTTCATACATGCAAACAAACATACACAAACACTTACCTCAATCCTCCAGCACATCACCGCATCATTCTCAAGCCACAAAGACACATTTATAAACCATAATCAATCACCAATCATCAAGAATTTACTCAAAACCAACTCAAGATTCATTAACATAACAAGTTCATGTTCCAAAAACACATACTATCCTCACTATATCACTCACATTTCACTATAAATCACTACCTAATTAAACATGCATTCATCTAACAAAACACTCAAGGTTACAAGTGACATGCAATCACAAAATAGAATCGATCCAAGGAGAAATTAGGGAAAAACATAATCCATAAACACATACACACACTCAAAAACGCAGCTCCCAAACCTGAAAATCGCAGCTTCAAACCGAGCCCCTCACGAGTCGGCTTTCTCTTTTCCCTTGCTCTTTCTTTTAGCTTCCGATTCTTGCACAAACCCAAGTCAAAACTCACTCAAATCAAACCCAAATTCCACAATTGAAATCAGAAAAAGAAGGAGAAGAGAAGAACCGAAATACCCATAGAACTTCAAACCACTTACCTTCAAAACCTCAACTCAAAGCTCAAGATTCCACTCAAAGCTCAAAGAAAACACAAGAGGAAAGGAAATGAGAGCAGCAAAATGGAAGCAAGAGAGAGAGAACGGGAAAGAAGAAGAAAAGAGGAAGAAGTGAGCTAGCTTCCACGGGAAGCTAGGGAAATTCTGCCCCTCCCTTCCCTCTCTCCTACTTTTCATTCAATGCTCACCAACCCCTTGCCACTTGTCACCATCTTAGCCAATCAAGCCTTCCCACTTTGACTTAACCACTTAAGGCACCAAACACTACACACACACTAACTTTTCTTACACAAATATCTTCCAATGCACCAACCTCCACTCACACCATAATAATTCTCATAACCCACTAATCATCCAAGGCACCATGCAATAACAACCACACAATAAAACCCCTTAGCCCACTTATACCCTACTCCTATACACTCCAAGTACACACTATAATTCCTTCTCTTCACTTAATTAATTCCTTAACAACTAATTCCTTATTATCCAAATTTTCTCTTACTCAAATTACGAAAATACTCTTACTTTACCGGCTTACCCCGCAGATTCCGACCAAGCCCTTTTTGGGTTGTTACAATCACTCCCCCTTAAAGAAATTTCATCCTCGAAATTTCCCCGCTAATCACTTATATCCGACAACCCAAAACTCAAAACCAAACTTAACAAAAGCTACTAACACAACTTACCGGAAGGTCCCGCTCGATCCGCTGCATCCTCTCCTAGCAAGGCATATACTCGCGGGCGCGCATACACTTCTTCAGTTTGCTGCTTTTGCACTGACTCTGACGGCGCTTGAGAAGGTCGTCCACTAGCTCTTCCACTTTAGTTTCCTCTTGCTCTTTGACCACTGGCTCTACTCTCGTGTTGACCCTGAAGCTCTCTATGAACTGAACAATTTGCCACCAAATGCTCTTGATTCCCACATCTAAAGCATGCTCCAAAGATCCTTCTACACTCGCCCCAGTGGCGCTTATGGCAATTCCCACACTCCGGAATCACACTTCCCTTACTAGAAGGTGGCGCTACACTCCCAACTTCCGAACGTACCGGAACTGAACTCTTCACGCCTTGGCCACTCGGAACTCCTCTTGACTTCTTACCACTTCCTACTCCACCGTCCGGTGTTTTCCTCTTGCTCTCGATTCTCTGCTTGATCACCTCAGATTCCTCTAACTTCATTGCCGCTGCCACAAGCTGATAATACCCCACTGGTTGCAAGACTGTCATCACCGACAAGGGACCTCTGATCACCTCACGCAGTCCCTCTTGGAAATGCCTACATCTAAACTCATCCGTCAACAACTGCTCAGGCACATACTTACTCAACCGGCTGAATTCCTTATCATACTCACTCACGGTCATACCCCGCTGCTTCAGACTGATGAACTCTCTCCACTTGGCTTCCTGGTATGCCTTCGTCACATACTTCTGCTCAAATTCTTGCTTGAAGAATTCCCAAGTCAGCTTGGCTGGTCGCTGAGGATTTCGCATCACAAGTTCCCACCAATCATACGCTGACCCTTGTAGCAACGACACTCCACACAGCACCCTCTGATCTGCAAGACATCTAATCTCTTGCAAAATCCGGCCTACCCTCTTAAGCCAAAACTCGGCGACATCAGATTGATCCATAGCAGTCCCATGAAAGTCTTCTGCTCCTCTCTTTCTTAATAACTCAGTCGGGGCCTTAGGAGCAGTTAACCTTTCAACCAACTGAAGCAAACCTTGCACTAGGACCGGATTCTCTTGACCAAAACCCATACCAGGAATCTCTTCTTACTGACGCTGCGGAGCAGGTTGCTCACCTCTCACTACACTTACACTACCAACCGTCTCATCGACGTTCTCACTTAGATCAGACTCCATCTAGACACTACACAAGACAAGACACATCTGCATTAGGCCACGACACAAAACCAACTCGCATGCAAAGACTCGACATACAACAAATAAAGACAACCAGAATCGCCTAAATCGGTGCTCTGATACCAAAAACTGTAACACCCCCGCCGCTGCCCCCGTTGGAAGGGCGCCGGCGGGCGCGCTACCCGACGCTCACTCACGACATCCAGAAATATAAATACAAGAATACATACATGCGTTAAGTGGAAGCATTTACTAACAATAATAAAAGCAGAACATGAATCTCTTATAATCAAAGCATAGGGTTATCTACAATATCCAAAATATTACATCATTCCTTTACAAAAAGTTACATAAGTCACTTTACAAAAATATTACATACAAAAAGAATTACAGGAGGAGACAACAAAATAAAGACTCCACTCCTATGTGGTCGACCTGCAGATGCGCGACACGAACAAGCTCCCAAAATTCCTGTCACCTACACGGGACAAGAACCCGTGCTAAGCGATAACGCTTAGTGGGGAGGAATAAAACACAACAGAACACTATACAAGATATTAAACATTAACATACAGAATTTACTAAACATCAGAGGGTAGAAATATATACACGGCTCAAGAGGCATTATATGTATATCAGAATTGAAAAAGAAAACATGAAGCAATGATCATACTCAGATTCACGCAATAATTAGACCGCTTCACTAATCACATATTAGACACTTAACACAATAGCCTGAATTCAATGGTGGAGGATACGGGAACACGGCACGGGAGACCAATACCCGAAGGTAGCGCGGGAGACCGGTGTCTCAAAACATTTTATCACTATACGGAAGATGACCATCTCGGAGGTCGACCGCTTCGCCCAAACGGGGCGGACACGGGCAGCTGCACTCACTAACCCTTCTTAAGCATGCTTAATTATCCAGTACCTTGACACTTCAGGCTCGACAACACATTCACTCACACGACAATACACAATCAAAACAAAGTTCAACTCACGATTCTAACATCAAATAAATTCATAACTAAGACACTAGTACAATGATGTCACAAGTCATAAGCACAACCTTTTTCATGCAAGAGTGAGAAACCATGCAAAGTGGAACAAAAGAAACGCATTCAGAAAATAGGGCAAGCAGGAAGGGTCTTTGTCGAGATCGCGACAGTGTCGCGCTCGCGACAGAGCACGGGGCACCTCCTCTCGAGCTCGCGCCAGAAGGCCTGCTCGGGACGAAGCACGCTAGGCAGATTCGCGCAACCGAGCTCTGTCGCGATCGCGACAGAGACCAAATCCTTCTTCCTCGCACGCACGCTCGGCAGCCTGCTCGCGCGGAGGACTCGGCTACATAGCTCTCTGTCGCGATCAACGTTGCGATCGCAACAGAGCGCTTTCTAATAACAAAGGGCCAAATCCGCACTCTGTCGCGCTCGCGACAATGTCGCGATCACGACAGAGCCCAGATTCGCCCAAAATCTGCACTTTTCCTACTCTTTTCACACACAATCTTTCATACATGCAAACAAACATACACAAACACTTACCTCAATCCTCCAGCACATCACCGCATCATTCTCAAGCCACAAAGACACATTTATAAACCATAATCAATCACCACTCATCAAGAATTTACTCAAAAACAACTCAAGATTCATTAACATAACAAGTTCATGTTACAAAAACACATACTATCCTCACTATATCACTCACATTTCACTATAAATCACTACCTAATTAAACATGCATTCATCTAACAAAACATTCAAGGTTACAAGTGACATGCAATCACAAAATAGAATCGATCCAAGGAGAAATTAGGGGAAAACATAATCCACAAACACATACACACACTCAAAAATGCAGCTCCCAAACCTTTGAAATCGCAGCTTCAAACCGAGCCCCTCATGAGTCCGTTTTCTCTTTTACCTTGCTCTTTCTTCTAGCTTCCGATTCTTGCACAAACCCAAGTCAAAACTCACTCAAATCAAACCCAAATTCCACAATCGAAATCAGAAAAAGAAGGAGAAGAGAAGAACCGAAATACCCATAGAACTTCAAACCACTTACCTTCAAAACCTCAACTCAAAGCTCAAGATTCCACTCAAAGCTCAAAGAAAACACAAGAGGAAAGGAAATGAGAGCAGCAAAATGGAAGCAAGAGAGAGAGAACGGGAAAGAAGAAGAAAAGAGGAAGAAGTGAGCTAGCTTCCACGGGAAGCTAGGGAAATTCTGCCCCTCCCTTTCCTCTCTCCTACTTTTCATTCAATGCTCACCAACCCCTTGCCACTTGTCACCATCTTAGCCAATCAAGCCTTCCCACTTTGACTTAACCACTTAAGGCACCAAACACTACACACACACTAACTTTTCTTACACAAATATCTTCCAATGCACCAACCTCCACTCACACCATAATAATTCTCATAACCCACTAATCATCCAAGGCACCATGCAATAACAACCACACAATAAAATCCCTTAGCCCACTTATACCCTACTCCTATACACTCCAAGCACACACTATAATTCCTTCTCTTAACTTAATTAATTCCTTAACAACTAATTCCTTATTATCCAAATTTTCTCTTACTCAAATTACGAAAATACTCTTACTTTACCGGCTTACTATGCAGATTCCGACCAGGCCCTTTTTGGGTTGTTACACGGCATTTTATCCTCAGATAGACGGTCAGTCCGAGCGAGTGATTCAGATCTTAAAGGACATGTTAAGGGCTTGTGTTTTGGACTTTCGGGTAGTTGGGACAAGTATGTATCGCTTATGGAATTTGCCTACAATAATAGCTATCAGTCCAGTATTGGTATGGCTCCTTATGAGGTTTTGTATGGACGTCAGTGTAGGACTCCAGTTTGTTGGACAAAGTTATCTGAGAGGTCAGTGATTGGGCCAGAATTGGTTAGAGATACAGAAGAGAAGATCAGAATTGTGCAGCGGAATTTGAAGGCGGCCAAGGATTGACAAAGATCTTATGCCAACTTGAAGAGAAAGGATGTGCAGTTTGAAATTGGAGACAAGGTTTTCCTGAAAGTTTCTCCTTGGAGAAAGGTGCTTAGATTTGGAAAGAAAGGAAAACTTAGTCCTCGTTTCATTGGTCCGTATGAGGTATTGGCTAGAGTTGGTCCGGTGGCTTATAGACTGGCTTTACCGATAGAGTTGTCCAAGTTGCATGATGTGTTCCACATTTCTATGCTTTGCCGGTATAGGTCGGATCCTTCTCATGTTTTGTCAGTTCAAGAGGTTCAAGTGCAGTCTGATTTCTCCTACGATGAGGAACCGAAAGCTATCCTAGCTCGGGAAGTGAGGCAGTTAAGAAGTAAGCAGATTCCTTTAGTAAAGGTGTTATGGAATCACCATGGAGTCGAGGAGGCGACATGGGAACCAGAGGAGTCGATGAGAGCTCAGTATCCACAATTGTTCAGTTTAGGTGAGAATTTCGAGGACGAAATTCTTAGTAGTAGGGGAGAGTTGTCACACCCCGTTTGGCCCCTAGTAGAATGAGCCATCTGTGTGTGTATGTATTTGTATGTGTTTGGCATATCATAGTGCATTTTAAGAAAATTGCATGTTTTGTGATTTTATTACGGTGTGGGTGTGCATATAGAAATAAGGTGTGCATAAGTGGAGTTGTGATTATATGCATGCGAGCATATCATAGTGTGTGTATTAGATGAGAGTGCAATGTGTGTGTTGATCATACATGTGTAGGGTGCATTATTAGAGTGTTTCATTGTGTGTGAGTGACATGTGCATCTAGTGTGTGAGTGAGTGATTTCCACCACCAAGATTGTGATAAGTGGAGGGTGAGAAAAGAAAGAGAAAGAAGAAAAGGGGAAACTCAGAATTTTAGGTCCCATTTCCCGTTCCCTCTTCTTCTTCCTCCTCCTTCTTCTTCTTCGTTTCCCTTAGCCATTTTGCCCTTGGTCCAAGCTTGTGTGGTGGAGATTGGTCACTCATTGTGTTATTTTGGTAAGTTTCTTTGCATTTTCTGTTTTGATTTTCAGGTTCTCTTCTCTTCTTCATCTTTTTCTTTCTTTTGGGTTTTAAGTTAGGGTTTTGAGTTTGTGTATTTTTGGTGGTTTGTTGCTTAGCTGAGCCTCCAAGAGATCCTAAAGGCAAGGAAGTTGCTGGATCTAGTGGAACCAAGTGAAATTTTGAGGTTTGGGAAAATTCCTGTTTTTGTATGTAAATATGTTCATGTATGTGTTCTTGATAAATTCTAGAAATTTTGGTGTTCTTGATGCTTTTATTAGTTCTTATGTTATGGGTTTTGGTTCTCTTTGTCTATTTAACCTTGAGTGTGAATTTTGGAATCATTTATGAGATTGATGGATATGTGATGTGAATAGTGATTCAATGGATTGTGTAAATTGATGTTGTTCTTTGAATTTTTTAGTAAGATTCATTTATGGCATGATTTAATGATATTTGAATGGTTTAATTTTGTTATTGAGCTGAGGATATGCTTTTGGATGTGGGAGTTGTGGGATTTTTGGCTTAAAATCTGGAAATTTGCCTGCAAGAATCGCATCTGGGCGTGGGTCACGGTGGCAACCAACTTAGTTACCACCGTGAGCCATGAACCAAATGCATTCTACCCATAGTGTGAACATGTCACGGTGGCAACCAATCTGGTCACCACCGTGAGGTGTCCAAACTTTAGCTTCTGTTCTGGGCAATGGGTATGTCACGGTGGCAACCTAGTTTAGTTACCACCGTGAGGTACCCCCAATGGAGCTTTCTGTTTTGGGGTCTAGGTATGTCACGGTGGCAACCTAGTTTAGTTACCACCGTGAGGTACCCCAGACTTGCTTTCTGCCAGAAATCTTTGGTATGTCACGGTGGCAACCAATCTGATTACCACCGTGACCTACCCCGTTTTTGCAATAAATCCTATTTTCTTCACTCGTTTTGGAAATGTTATACTATTGATTTTAGCATTCAATATTATTTAATATGAGCCATAATTGTACATCTTCTGATCTATTTAAAGTATATGAATTCTTTATTTGTTATAATTAAAATGTGGATGTTAACTGTATAATTTTAGCCTGCAAGAGTCAGTCTAGTGGATAGTTAGGCATGCCTAATAAAGTCTCTTAGCTGCAGCCCTTTGTTAAGTTTGGACCCCGATCTGGTCCCCGTTTGGTTCCACGTGAGCCATTTATGTGTATGGATCTTGTTTAAGGTCCCCTTTGAAAATGTTTTGTGGAAATTAAAAGTAAAAATTGATTTCTTGATTCGTACCCGTAAGGTACTAATTGTGATCGGCTAGTACCCGTAAAGTACTGTTTGTTCACTCGTTATCCACTACTTTGAGTCAGCAGGCACTTTATCGTTTTGAATTTGCTTTGCAAAGTATGAGATTGTGTGATCCGAATATGTTTATTAATGAGATGTTAAGAAGGCAGTGGTACTTAATCGAAGGTATGACTCTATATGTTTACATGTTTGTATGTTTATACTTTTGTTTAATACGTATTTCTGATTATTGCCATCTGTGTATGTTGGCTTTGACGACCGTTGTGAATGGTTATCCTTATGCTATATGTGTGTTTCCCCACTAAGCGTTTATCGCTTAGCACGGTGTGTTTACCCGTGCAGGTGCGGAAGGAGTTTGCTTGGGAGAGCGCAGCCATCGAAGCCAACATAGCTGGGAGTCTTTAGTGTAGGGCCTAATTTTGTATTTCGATGATTCTTTTTGTATAGAACTCTCTTACATCAATTTTGTAATACCTTCAGCATATGTATATGTATAATTTTGGAGATGTAATTATCTTTTGTATCTTTGGGTTGATCAAACAGTAATGTAATGTTTTCCGTTATATTAATGCATGATCAACTTATTTCTGGAATGGTTTTGTAAAGTTTTTAATTACCCTATATTTTGGTATATATATTCTGTATATGTGTGGTGGCACCTCTACTCATACGGCATCTCACTCCTTATCGGATGGGATTGTCTAAGTACGGGTAAGGGGTGTTACAACCACGGAAACATTCCGGGGTAATACGGGTTCAATTCGGGGAGAGAAACACATAAAAATATACAAATTAGTTGAGGGGAAAGGTGGGGAATTGATTCATGTCAACCATAGGCTATAAATGAAGAGGAAAATCACTCTTATGACCTGCTCTGTCGTGCCCAAAACCACTGTCGCGCTCACGACAGAAGGCTCCATCTGGAACCTACACGAGACTGCTTCTCACCTCAAACTTGTATCGTCTAAATCGACCTCTAAATATCATTTTTAGGTCAAATGTCCTGCTTGAAAATTGTACCCTAGGAAGTTGTATTTCAAATGGGACAAACTTTAAGGTCATTTTGACATCTATATCTTCAGTTATGAGCTAAACAACCTATACTGCTCCAGTAACCCGCTAGAACAGGGCCACCTAAGTTTTGACTACTTATGGGATACTTAGAGCTAGAATTAGCTCCAGCACCCTCTTAGACATTTTTAGCTACGGAGCTTAGAGTTCAGATGCAATTTGAATCAACTCGATTAAAGCCCTGTAACTTCACTTATGACAAAAACATCAAACAGAGGTCTGACAAAAACTGAACAGAATTGCCCCAAAATCACACTTTACACACAAAAGCTATATGAAAACCATCAACACATCCAAAACTCATGCAATATGATCCAATACATAATCACAAACATATATACATACATATATCATGAGAGCACTGCAAGCAATCAAAATGAACAAAAAAAATTCGCACACGATCCCTACCTCTAGGAAGCTTGAACTCTATGCTCTATTTAGCTCCAACCTTTTCCTTTTCTTTATCCAATCTCTTGTTAATAACTTCCACAAATTGCATAGAAAACACTTGAGTTAAACTTCTTCTCACTTTAAATCAAAAACATAAAGAAAAAGGAGGTCAGATCGGAAAACCAACCAAACTAACCTTCTCAAGGATCAACTCTACCTTTCACAACTCTCTCTTCAACTAACCCAAGAGGCTCACTCAAAGAGCAAGGCAAATGAAGAAGAAAAGAAACAAAAGAAAGAACAAGAGAGGGAGGACGGCAGAAAACCAAAGAAACAAGAAAAGAAAAGCAAAATCAAAGGCCAAAAGCAAACCAACGGGAGTAAGAACCAAACCGCTGGTCCATCTTTATCCAAAACTCATTACTCCTAGTCAAAGTCCACCAAAGCACATAAATGCCACTTACCAAATTAATTACTTGCATATCTCTTTAACAAATGCATGCATTTAGATAAAATAAAATATTCTCCATCCACATGTCACACTCCTAAGCTGCCACATGTCACTCTCCTACGATGCCATATGTCAAACATAAGCCCAACTCAAAGTCTCTTAAAATCCAATTATGCAAGCATTCCACTGGAGGGTTCTATCGCGCTCGCGACAGAACTCTCACACTCAGCACCTACTCCTTTTCCTCAACCCTCACTTGCATCATCAAACTTTATAATATTAAATCTTTACAAATCCCGATAATCGCATCCAAGTTCACTTATAAACTCGTCTCAATATGACAAACATTGTCAAAACTACTAGGGTACTTTCGGGTTGTTACAGTTTTTACTTGTGGTTGGTCTTGTCAAGTGATGTGTTTAGAGTGAATGAGTTGAGCCTGAAGTGTCATGGTAGTGGATAGATAATCATGCTCATAAACGGATATGTAACACCCTTATACCCTATACGTATACTGTTGACCTAGCGATACTGTGCGATTACCATAATCGTTTAATAGTTATCACTTATTGAATTTACGGGTTAATTTTTTTTTTCTACACTCATATTTATTAACACTAAGTTCACTTAACACTTTATTCACTTATTCACTTTACATACCCTTTAACATTTGCATTTGCATTTACTTAGCTACCGATGACCTATAACTGTCTTATTTACTATTCATTTGGTATAAATTTCAGCAGTATAACGTCTTGTAAATTGCACTACCCAAACCTGCAAATTGAAATCTCCACAGCCCCGGCAAGAGCACAAAAATATAATCACCCTATAACTATACATCCCATCCGCCTTTAATCACACAGATATAATAAAATTCCCCACAGATAATAATAGTACTATAATTTTACATGTCAATTTCATCCACTAGTGAAGTTGTATATACATGCCATATAACAATACATACAAAACCAAAATAAATATAACTTCGTCTCCTTGCTTGCTCCTTAGCCTGATGTACGCTGCTCCAAACCTATTGGGTACCTACACGCAGTCAAAACAACTACGTGCTGAGCATTAAAATGCCCAGCGGTGGTTACCAATCTATAAATTTTCTAAGTAATTCTATTTAATAAACATGCCATAATTACATATTCTTATTATTTTCACTTATTATTATTTATATTCCATTCACTTGTTAAGTCACTTAATTAATCTCAAATTGATTTATTCCATCATTTAATTAATCACATAACTATGACTTTAATCACTTAATTACACTTTCATTCACTTAATTATACTATTTATTTCATTATCTCACTTAATTATTTATTTTTCCATTGATTACATTTCATTCCTTTATTCCACTTTTTATTTTCTTAATTACATTTTTACCCTTATAATTTTTCCAAGGTTTCCAATTTAATCTTTATCTTTTCTATTAATTCCACTCATCTCCCCACTTTTCACTTAATGCCATTTATGTCCTTTTTTTTTTACACTTATTCCAATTTTATCTTTTTCTTTTTCATTAATTACCTTTATGTCCCCACAATTACACATATAACATTTATATCCCATATTTTACCATAATTACACTTATATCCTCACTAATATACATAAATACCAAAATGCCCTTATTTATTCCATTTTTACAGTATTAACCTTCCTTTTTGCACATTTATCCTTATTTAACTTATTTAATTACAATTTTACCCTTTTCACTTTATTTTTCCACTCTTTAACTTCCAATTTAGCCAAATTATAATTTAGTCCCTATTTTATCACTTTTTCACTATATCACTATTTTAACACCATATTTTATCAAAATTACCATTTTACCCTTTCACTTACACTTTTAACTTATTTTCTCTAATTTTTATCAACTTTTTATAAAATTATCATTCTACCCCTAAACTTTCTATTCATTTTATTTTAGTCCTGTTTTCACTCATTTTCATCAATTTCACTATTTTTACCATTTTTATTATATATTTACCAATATGCCCCTAGTATGGACTCGGTAGAAAATCTACTGACCGGATATGTGGGACATGGGCCCCATAGAGCCATTTTACTATAAAATGATCCCAATAGGACCACTTTTACTGCACTGCACTACACTGAACACTGAATATCACTGAACACTGGGATAAGCCGTCATTGGCCTATCAATAGTGAGTCGTCATGACTCATACAGTGGTGTAGAATTCCTATGGCTAGCCAATTATATCCTGGACTAGATTTCACTACCAGATCGCTACTAAGGGCAATATTTTCTCATATTTCACATAAATATCACATTATGCCAATATGTAAAATTTGCCATACATCTTGTTTTCACTTACCACTGTGCATATGCACTCATTTATCAATGTATAGTCATTTAATACCATTACATTACATATATTATCATAACACACATGTATTCCATCAAGAATACCATTCGGCCAATATCTCAAGTTTCAATACCATGCACTATAATTTAAACAATCACTCCATCATACTTATCTCATGTTATTTAGGTCATATATACCATTATTATGCCATTTAACATAACATATTCCATTATATTCCACTAAATACCATTCGGCCACACTTTCAATTTTTCATACAATGCACTATAATTTTATTTAATCACTCAATCATATTTATTTCATGTTATACATGCCTTATATACAATTATTAAACCATAATTCATCACATATTCCACTTTATTACACAATATTCTATTCGGCCATTAATATATTCATACTATATAATTTCTTTTCTTGATTTCTTTCACTACATCATGCATTTTACTTGTTAAATATACTATAAACATCATTGTCATGCCTTAAATCATCTTAGAATTTAATTAAATCCCTTATGTTCAATTCGGCCACTCTTAGGATTTTCATACTAATTTGATTTAATTTATTTTAATCACTCTTATACACTATATTTAGTCCCTTAAGCATGAATATCAAATTAGATTTAATTATACACATCTTTTTCTCATACCTAACCTTAAACATAACCTAAAATCAACCCAAACATTAGGAAATAAGTAGATGTAGTAACCACAAACCTTTTTTCCAAGCTCTATAGCACTCTAGGGTTGCTTTTCTTTCCCTTTAGCTTGAGAAATCTCCTCCTCACCTTAATTTCCTACATGGGCCAAATATAAAATCACTCATAACATTAAAACCAAGCTTCAAATGAAAAATCTAACCTCATAAACGTGTTCTACAGGCCCAAAAACCTTAGGAGGGACCAATGAAACAAATTAAAACCCCTTAAATCATAAACCCAAAAACTCACCCTAAACTTTGCTCACTTGATTTCTCCACTTCCAGTGCACCAAATGAACTCCAAACACTGCTATAGGATTATAGAGGAGATGAACTTTAGTTAGGGAGCTAATATTTGAGAAGAAATTGGAGTAGAAGAGAAGAAAATGGAGGAGAGAAGTGAGAAAAACTATACGGTTTTGAAAGAGAGGAAAGATGCCAATTTTGGATGGATTTCTCTAGAGAAATCCAGCCATTTCTCCCTTTATATAGTCCTCTAATGAACCAAACCGGTCCGACCAAGGTGGTCCGACCGATTTAGACCAAAATTTTGGTTTTTCTGTTCATTTCCACTTTTCTTAAGCATCTATATGTTGATCTCACAATTTTCACTTTTAATCAATCCCATTGATCTTAAAACATCAAAAATAGGCTCCCTGCAAATTTTCAGCTCAATCGGACTCCATTTTGGGCACTACTTCACTTAAACCGGTTCAATTCGATCAATTTTTCTTCTGCTGTAAAATACAATTCTAAAGCTGACAAAATTCACAGAAATCACTTCCAATACATTATTTAACACATTTAATTTCTATTGGGCCACATAAGCCTCTCATAACCCCTTGGTCAAACCTCAATCAAATCCCAGTTCAAATTGAATCGAACCGGAGGCTAACTTCAGAATGACTTTCAGAAGTCAATTTAGCTCCATTTTCAGTTCCAATTTCACTAATGGACTCCTTATGACCCACAGATTATTTTTGCGAAATTAAAATTTTTCGGGCGCTGGACAGTCGGGTTCGCAATATAGCCACCCCGGTGTCACCTGACCCGGAATCACTTTAATTTTAACACAATTAACACTGAAGTTTGACACTGGCAAACTCACTCCATACACTTTTTGACACTGCAATTATCATGGTAACACTGGAATAATGCACTGACACTTCTAGACTGGCATTTGGGCCATTACAGGATATATGAGTGTAGCTGCCTATGATGGCCCCGTTTGGGTCTTTCGGCCGACCTCCGAGATGGTTATTCTGATAGTGATAAAATGTTTTAAGACTTCGGTCTCCCCCTACTGCCTTCGGGTCCAAAAGTGTTTTCTTGAGGCTTCGGTCTCCAGTAAAGTGTAGTGCTTGATACTGTTCGCAGTATCCCCTGTAGTGTAGTGCTCCCGTATCCACTGCTAGTGAGATTCAGGCTAATGTTTGAGATGTGTGAGTGTATGTTCAGTGTAGTGTTATAATTAAATGAGTGGCTTGGAATAGTGATTATGTTTTGATATGATTTTGGCATGTCGAGAATGTGATATCTCGCGTGTTGCCATGGTAAGTATTTCGGTATGTGTACGTATTCGTATTTGCATGACTTATTGTATTCCTATTTAGTGTACTTGTTCTCTTGTGTCTTTGTTCCTCCCCACTAAGCGTTATCGCTTAGCACGGGTTGTTTTCCCGTGTAAGTGGCAGGTTTGTTCGGTTCGCGTCGCGCATCTGCAGAGTCGGCCACTAGGAGTTAGAGTTGTTATTTTGTATCCAGCTCTTGTAATCATTATATATGTATCATTATTTTCTGTATAGTGGCATATGTAATATTCGGATGATGTGTATTTTTGTTATATTTAATATATTAAGTTATTCTTTTGTTTCTTCGTATGCTCCCGCTTATGCGCATGTATGAATGTATATATTTATCATTGTGTTTTTTCGTGGCGCCCCGGTATCCTTCCAACGGGGGTATTAAGGTGTTACATTTTGTGGTATCAGAGCACTGGTTTAGTAGGTTCTGGTCTATGTGATGCTTGAGTTGTTAGAGTATTTGTATGTGAATCTGTCTAGAGTCGTGGCCTAATACAGATATCGTTCTGTGTAGTGTATAGATGAAGGATAGTGAGATGTTTGATGCAGTGAGTGATATTAGATTATGTGCATAGTATGAGTTTGAGGTGACACTATGTACACCTGTCAGCTATCTCCTTTGAATTGTGTGAACATAACCATATTGTGCATAAGGATGGGAAAAAGTGCATTATTGTAGCTTACATTGCATTTTCGCATCATTTTGCATACATAAATCACTACATAGCCATTTCATCCGCATCCCTTAATTGTATGTGAAAGCATCATTGTATGTGTTTCATTAAGAAAAAGCTAACAGGATATACATCGAGTGATTGATGCTAAGAAGAAGTGTATGGATAAGAGTGCAGTACGTTAAGGAAAGTGTGAAGTGTTAATAGTCAGAGTAAGAAGAAAAGAGTGTTAAGGAATAATGTGCTGGTAAAAAGGATAAGATTTTGATTATGTCATGAGTGTTACATATATATATATATATATATATATTGTGACACTCCTTACCCATACGTAGGCGGTCCCATCTAATAAGGAGTGAGATGCCGTATGGGTCAAGGTGCCACCACATAGATACAATACAAATCATACATTCATAAATACGGGGTAATTAAAAACCTTGCGAAACAACAGGAATAACAGCTAATCATACATTAATATAACAAAAATCATTACAATAATGTTTTGATCAAACTGGCTGAAATAAAAGATAATTACATATCCAAAATATACAAATGCGAAAGCTACTACAAAAACTGATACATGAGAGTTCTGTACAAAAGAATCATCAAAGATTACAAAAGCTAAGCCCTACACTAAACCTTCCTGTGTTGGCTTGATTGACGGCGACTCTCCCAAAGCAAAACATCTTTCGTACCTACACGGGTAAAAACACCGTGCAAAGCAATAAACACTTAGTGGGGAAACACACAAGCAGTATGGACGGCCATTCACAATAGTTGTCGAGGCATAACACATTCACAATGGTAGATGCAGATAATCATAGCAAGTAAATATACATTCCAGCGTATAAAAGCCATATTTTCATTAACATATGCTCACATCCATATTCACATTCATAATTACATTAACTGATCATTCATCTCATTATCATACTAATTCGAATATCACATTCGTATAATCACATCAGAGCAAAAATAAAGCAAACAGAACACCTGCTGACTCACAATAGTGGATAACGAGTATACGGATAGTACCTTACGGGTACGAATTGAATACTGACAGTACCTTACGGGTACGAATCGAAAACCATATCATTTTATCAATTACAAAACATTTTACTGAGGGGACCTTAAACAAGATCCAAATACTGAGGGGTTCGCGAGGAACCAAATGGGACTTGATCGGGGTCCAAACGAAACTGAGGCTGCAGCTAAAGGACTCTATTAGGCATGCCTAACTATCCACTTACTTGACTCTAGCAGGTCATGCATAAATCAAATCATGTTTCGGAGCACAATATATAATTCATCATGTATAATTTGCAATATAATAGACATATAAACACATTCATAGAGCATACAGTAAGGATAAACCATGAAAAAGACATTTCAAATTCATTTTTTTTGGAAAACTGGGCACGCGAGAAAAACAGGGCAGATCAGGGCCTCTGTCGCGCTCACGAGCAAGTCACACTTGCGATAGAAGAGCCACGAACACGAGTCATGCTGAGGGACACGACTCGTGTCAATGGCTTATCCCAGTCATGCTCCTCAAGCACGACATGCAGAGGAAACGACATAAGCACGAGTCATGCTGAGGGACACGACTCGTGTCCATGTTGTTTCTCTTCGGTCGTGCTCCACAGCACGCCACGGAGGAGGACTCACAGCAGCACGATTCATGCTGAGCAAGCACGATTCGTGCTACACGAGCACGAGTCGTGCTGCATAAGAGAGCACTAATTTTCATAAAATGGGATCACTCATCCCGGTTTTCTCAATTAATAACCAAAAAAAATAGTTCTCTATTCTTTTAAAGTTAACAAAAAGGAACCAATGTTCCTAAGATGTAATAAATGACCCGATTTATGTATGATGCATTTTTAATTATTTATTTTGAATGTGTTTATTTATTTTTTTGGGCCCTTGTATTTAATTTTGGGGCAAGTTTTATTATGCTTTCTTATTTTATTTTGGGGGACTGTTTTGTCCCATTTTTTTTGTTTTGTAATTTATTTTTAGGGGATTGTTCAGTCCCAATTTTCGTTCGTTACTTGCCGCTTTATTTACTGCTTTCAATATACTTGCAAATGCGCTTTAAATTCAATGCACAATCGAGTGAGATAAGATATGGGATTTTGATTTCTTAAAAACGTATTTATAAACTTGACTTAAGTCATTAATAAGAGTGAAGTTCCAAACACCATCTCTGGTTTAGACCAATAGAGGTTAAAGACCTTTCCAAATTTCTCGTAAATTGGGTGGCGACTCCAAAATACCTCTAAAGTGCCTAAAGGCGTCGTGATTCATATTGTGGGCTTTATGTCCTAAATCTATAAACTTCCAATAATCATGATATTTATAACATAACTACAAAGAAATCAAAACCAAATGATTTAAATACAACGTATTTATGGCATTGTCGCCTTGGTCATATAAATGAGAAATGCATATCTAAACTCCATCAAGAAGGACTTTTACAATCATTTGATTTTGAATCATTTGATAATTGCGAATCTTGTTTATTAGGCAAGATGACAAAGGATCCATTCACTGGACATAGTGAAAGGGTCACTGACTTGTTAGGCCTTGTACATTCTGATGTATATGGCCCATTAAGCATAAATGCCAGGGGAGGATTTCAGTACTTCATTACATTCACTGATGATTTTAGTAGATATGGCTATGTCTATCTAATGAAACATAAACATGAATCATTTGAAATGTTTAGAACCTTTCAAAATGAAGTACAAAATCAGCTTGGTAAAACTATTAAGGCACTTCGTTCTGATCGAGGTGGTGAATATTTGAGCCAAGAGTTTGATAATCATCTAAGAAATTGTGGAATTGTCTCACAATTAACTCCACCAGGAACACCACAATGGAATGGCGTATCTGAAAGGAGGAATCGAACTTTATTAGATATGGTTTGATCTATGATGAGTCAAATAGATGTTCCGTTATCCTTTTGGGGTTATGCATCAGAAATAGCCGCATTCACTTTGAACCGAGTTCCATCTAAAGCGGTTGAAAAGACACCATATGAGATATGGACTTGGAGAACTCCTAGTTTATCTTTTTTAAAGATTTGGGGCTGTGAGGCTTATGTTAAATGACAGGTCTCAGATAAATTAGCACCAAAATCTGATAAATGTCTTTTTATGGGATATCCTAAGGAAACTAAAGGTTATTACTTTTATAACCCTTCTGAGAACAAAGTGTTTGTTGCTCGAAATGGTGTCTTTTTGGAAAAAGAATTTATTTCTAAAAGAACCAGTGGGAGTAAAGTACGACTTGAAGAAATTCAAGAACCACAAGATAACATAGAACCATTGATGGAAACTCAACAAGTTTCACAAACTATTGTGGAACCTGTACCTGTTACATAAGTACCACGTAGATCTGATAGGATATGACACGAACCCGAGAGATATGGATTTCTCATGACAGATAGTCGTGAAGTAATGCTCATGGATCAAGATGAGCCTACAACCTATCAAGATGCCGTGTCAGGTCCAAAATCTAAGAAATGGCTAAAAGCCATGAAATCTGAGATGCAATCCATGTATGATAATCAAGTTTGGAACTTGATTGATCAACCTAAAAGAATTAAAACCATTGGGTGCAAATGGGTTTTCAAAAAGAAAACCGACATGGATGGCAAAGTAAATACCTTTAAAGCAAGGCTCATTGCAAAAGGGTTCAAATAAACTCATGATATTGACTATGATGAAACATTTTCACCAGTCGCAATGCCTAAATCAATAAGAACCATTGCTGCATATTATGACTATGAGATATGGTAAATGGATGTCAAAATAGCATTTCTTAATGGAAACTTACTTGAGGATGTGTACATGACACAACCTGAGGGTTTTGTCCATCCTGAGAATTCTAAAAAGGTATGTAAGCTGCAAAGATCCATTTATGGATTGAAACAAGCTTCTCGGAGCTGAAATCTTCATTTTGATGAAATAGTCAAAGAGTTTGGGTTCATCAAAAATGAGGATGAACCTTGTGTATACAAGAAAATTAGTGGGAGCACTGTGATGTTTCTTGTATTATATGTCGATGACATATTACTCATTGGAAATGACATCCCTATCATGCAAAAGACAAAAGACTGGTTAGGGAAATCTTTTTCAATGAAAGGTTTGGGTGAAGCTGCTTATATCTTTGGGATTAAGATCTATAGGGATAGATCTAAAAGGATAATTGGTCTGAGTCAAAGCACTTATATAGATAAGGTGCTAAATAGATTCAATATGCAGAATTCCAAAAGAGGATTTTTGCCAATGTCTCATGGCATTACTCTTAGCAAGACTCAGTGTCCAATGACATCTGTTAATGCTTCCGCGAGATCACATGAGTATGATTCCTTATGCTTCGGCTATAGGATTAATCATGTATGCCATGTTATGCACTCGACTAGACATTTCGTATGCTTTGAGCATGATGAGCAGATACCAATCAGATCCTGGTGAAAGTCACTGGACAGCGATTAAGAATATCCTTAAGTACCTGAGAAGAACTAAGGATGCATTCTTAATATATGGAGGATTGGAAGATGAGCTAGTAATAAATAGTTATACAGATACAAGCTTCCAATCTGACAAAGATGACTTTAGATCGCAGTCAGGATATGTGTTTGTATTAAATGGAGGTTCTATAAGCTGGAAAAGTTCTAAACAAAGCATTGCCGCTGATTCTACAATAGAAGCTGAGTATATAGCAGCATTAGATGCAGCTAAAGAAGCAGTATGAATCAAGAAATTCATTGTTGAATTGGGAGTAGTACCTAGTATCAGCAACCCTGTGGATCTTTATTGTGACAACAACGGTGCTATTGCACAGGCTAAGGAGCCTAGATCTTATCAGAGATCAAAACATATACTCAGTCGTTTTCATCTCATTAGAGAAATAATTGAGAGGGGAAATG
The DNA here is from genome assembly GCA_947683425.1 of Excoecaria cochinchinensis. Classification (NCBI taxonomy): domain Eukaryota; kingdom Viridiplantae; phylum Streptophyta; class Magnoliopsida; order Malpighiales; family Euphorbiaceae; genus Excoecaria; species Excoecaria cochinchinensis. The sequence continues at coordinate 11,359,954 of CANTUQ010000112.1, forward strand.
TCAAGATTTGCAGAGTACCTACTGATGATAACATTGCTGATCCACTTACCAAGGCTTTCCCACAAGCCAAACATGATGGATATACTAGGTCAATGGGTATTAAATATATGTATGATTGGGCCTAGTGCAAGTGAGAGATTGTTAGTGGTTATACCCTAGGCCAAACATTTGGACCTTAATGTAATCATTACATTTTCATTTACATATAATGGTTTTCTTCACATTAATATTATTGGCATGTTACATTATTGTAATGTTTATGAATAACAATGTTATTCATGTCGTCTCTAGTCATTTATCACTAAAGGGCATAAAGATAAGTTAAGATTAGTATAGATTTGCATTGATAATCATGGGATGATTATATATGATGATATAAATTAAATCTATAAGTATTTGTTAGAGAACAAAGTACTGGATAGACCCACTATAAGATCACTACATGGGATAATGTCATAAGTGATCTTATAATATATATGTTATTGAATCCTTTGACCTGAGGTTATCACGGTTTCCTATATAAGGAACATTATGTTTTGACATAATCAAACATTATCTTTAATCGGATAATTGTAAAGTTTATGATCGGACATAATGAGAATTATGCAGAGGAAAGTGAGTAATCAAGATGGAATTTATCCCTCTCTTATGAGAGAGATATCTATTGGGCCCCTTGATAAGTAGGATTGTAAAAATGCATGGCCGTGCTCGAATGAATTGATAGTGTGATCAATGTCATTTGAATTTATCAGTCTACTTAGTGATCGCGAAATTATATATTTGAACAATATAAGTTTAACATGGACCATGACTTATGTTCAAACAAGATATCGTGTGACAAAAGGATAATGGAATGTTCTATTATCAGGTTAAAATCAGACTAATGATATTTATATTATTTGGGTAGTCATAATGTCTTGCTAGAGACCAATTATAACTTGTGGGCTTATTATGAGATTAAGCCCACTGCCAACTTAATATAGACCTATTGGGTCACACACCAAGACCAAAATGAACAAAATGGATTTTAATTAGGGTATTTCGAAATTATAATGTGGATTTAATTTAATTTCGAAATCATATTTATATATATATATATATATACATATAAATATATCTCGTATTTTGAATATGAGATAATAATATGTATTAATATAATATTTCTTATTATTTCGAATAAGAAATAAATACATACATACATATATATATATATATATATATATATATATATATAATATCTCTTAATTTTGAATAAGAGATAATATCCCTATTTATCTCTTTAGGGTTTAAAATTTATACATATATATATGTGGATATATGTTAAGAAGAGATTAACCCTAATCTCATTTTTCCTAAGAGAAAAAAAGGATTGAGAGTGACTGTCATTCCTAAGAGAGAAAAACCTAACCGCCATATTTTTCTTTGAGAAAGAAAAAACATAAAATCCAGTCACAACGTAAGGGAGCTAGCACCCCTGCGAATTTTTTTTCATCGGTTCATGCGTATGGATACCAATAGAGGGTGTTTGTGATTGATGCAGCGCCTATAGTCCGAGTTAAGGAGTTAATTTTGTTTAAAAGGTTGGTAAATCTTATTCCCTCTTTCCGAAATCAATTGAAAATACATGGATCCTGTTTGGGTTTCAATTTTATTTCGCTGCGTTAATTTGAATTATTGTGAAGAAACCCAACACAAGTGACCTTTTGAAAGTAACTGTCCAATGGCTCTTTCTATCGCGCTCGCGACACTGTCGCACTCGCGACAGAATGCGGTTTCCCTTGCTTGCTTTCCTCTTCTTCTTTTGCTTTTCCTCTGGTGCACAACTCGTACACTTCTGTCTGACTCGTGCTCTGGACACCGAGTCGTGCTTTGGTTGATTCTTCTTCACGAGTCGTGCTATTCTTCACGACTCATGCTCTTCTTCTCTTCTTCACTACTCGTGCATGTCTTCATGACTCATGCATTTTAGCACATCTTCACGAGTCATGCATGTCTTCACGACTCGTGCTCCTTCTGTTTCACCTCTGCACGAGTCGTGCTCCTTTGCACGAGTCTAGCATCTCTTCATGCTCATTTTCACCCAAATCACCTGCAAAGCATATAAACACATAATCTAGACAAAAACACATGAAAGATAAATATATTTACATACGTAACATCCTAAACTTAGACAAAACATGCACTAAATAATAGATCAATTACGCAACTATCAAGTCACATGGGAGTTCTTTGAGCGGGAGTTCCTATAATACCCCATACCCATACGTAAGGGAGCTCATCCGTGAAGGGAGTGAACGCCTGTATGGATAAGGGTATCACCAAACAATCCAGAAAATAAGAATAGGCAAAAATAAATAAGTAGATAACTGCAGATAGCAAAGGAAAATTAAAATATAAATCTCAATATACTTTCATTGATAACAAAAGGGTTCATTACAAAAATATGCAAGTACAAAGATGCTTTTATAATAATTACAAGATCCCCAAAAATTACTTAGCTAAAAGATTACAAAAAGATATACAAAAACAAAAAGCTATTCTTCCCAAATATGCACTCCTACTGTGTTGGCCTGGCCTGCGGAGACACTCCCGAAAATTCCACTACTTTTGAACTTGCACGGATGTTAGCGATAAGGTTTAGTGGGGAAAACATAAATATGGACAGCGATTCACAATGGTCATCATAGCAAACACATACATATGCCACAAGCAATCATATCAAAACCAACAGTATAACAATATAGATTATAAAATGCATTCAAAGGAATTTCACGCTATATGCATATACACCATTTAATAGCACAATCAATTCAACAATAATTAAAAATCACATAAACGCTTGTAAACTCATAATAGTGGATAGCGAGTGAACACATTAGTACCCGTGGGTACGGTCAAAAGCAATTTCTTTATTTTCATCCAAAAATATTTTAACATTGAGGATTTTAAACTAGATCCGAACACATTAAGGATCGCAAGGACCCAAATGAGGACCTGATCAGGGTTTGAAACACATTGGGGTTAAAGCTAATAGAACACTTTAGGCATGCCTAATTATCCACTAATAGACACTTGCAGGTGTGAAGCGCGCCTAACCCCGTGGCGCCCCGAAGACCTGCTTTAGGGCTTTCGAGAGAGGTTCATCGGAACTTGTAAGGTATTTACAAGTGCGTCTATTTTGGGCAACAAGGAGGTTTCATGGAGTTGCCACCCAATAAAACATTGGGAAAGTTCGTCTCCCCTCAATGAGCCTAAGACGGTGCATAATATCCATTTTGGGCAAACTAGAGGGGTCTTGGAGGTAATCACCCCAATAGAACATTGGAATGACCCTCTAACCCTATGGAGCCTAGGATTGTAAATTGAGTCTTTTAGTGGGACACAAAAGGTGTCTTGGAGATCCCATTCCAATGAAACATCGAAATGGACCTCTCACCTCATTGATCCCAAAGACCAGAGATAGGTTCGGGACTTCTCATTTATTCATACCTTGATTAATTTTACAATTAGGTTTTGAGTTTATTATTTCGCCATCTTTCCACATGATGCAATTAATTAAAAGGCGCAGTCATTCATGCAAAAGCGGAGAATAAAATAACATAAAAATAAAGCATACGAAAATAAATTACAAAAAAACTAAGGGGCGGAATACAACCCCCATTATAAATAAGGTACAAAACATGCATAAAATGGGGTATTCATTAAGATTGAGGACATTGGTCCTTGCATGCATTTATTACAAAAAAATAATTTTCATGTGATGGTTTTTTATTGGCTAAAATAGGACTCTAATCCTGGCTTTGCAAAAATTCCCAAATTAATTACTATAAAACATTTAACCATTTTTATATTAACGGGATAGAAATGATTTTACGAATACCCAAACAAATAAATAAGCATAATAATAACAATAATAATGCAATTAATATAATAATGAACATTAAAACTAATAATAATACTAGTAATAATAATAATAGAAATAATATTATGCTAATAATGATAATAATAATAATAATAATAATAATAATAATAATAATAATAATAATAATAATAAACGGAAAAATGAATAATAATAAATATCAAATAAAAATAAAAATAAAGATAAAGATTAAAGGGAAAACTGAGTAGAAATCCTTAGATTTGGGTGGCCATTCTCATTCCCAATTCTAATCCATCCAAAAAAAGTAAAATAATATCTCACAAAAATGAACAAACACATTAGTACAACAATTCAAAAATGAAATAAAATGAAAAAATAAAAGCTAAAAAAAAGGGTTTTGAATAAGAGAGCAAACAAAGTAGAGAAAACAAATAAAAGAAAACATAAACAAATGAAAACGGATTAGAACAGTGTGGGAGAGCCCAAGGACGGCCATTCAGACATGACAAACGGGCGTCAGAAATGTGACCGACGGACAGTACATTACGCTGACGAAGGCCCATCCCTTAAGTGAGCGACGGGCATCGACAGCTACACTACCCGTCGGTCACCCCTGATCCTCAAAAAAATTACAAAACAGCAGATTTTCACAAGAAAATAAATTTATTTTAACAAAAGATTCACAAAAAGGCAAATAACTAAATTAAATCAACCAGATATTAAATTCAAAATATTTACCCTCGGATTTTACCTTTTTGGATGAACATCGAATAGTTTTTCGGATCCGCGCGTTTTGTAACACCCCCTACGTCCCCATTGGAAGGACGCGGGTGCGCTACTGATGCTCACTCACACACATGCGCACATGCACTAAGCGTAAGCATACATTCATACATAAAAACATGCGGAGATACAGCGGAAATTAAAACTTTAAGGAAACAATAGATAAACATACATTAACTCACATACATACATATAATCATTCAGCGGAAGCATAAGACGAAAGATAAAATGAAGAAATAATTGAAAACTTAATTACAATAAGATCCTTACATATAATTACATATACATAAGACTAGAGAAAAACAAAAGCCAAAATACAGAGGTTGAGCAAAATACAAAACTTCTAACTCCTATGTGGCCGACCTTGCAGATGCATGACTTGAACGGAACCAAACCTGCCACCTGTATGGGAAAAGAACCCGTGCTAAGCGATAACGCTTAGTGGGGAGAACACACAAGCAATATGGACAGCCATTTACAATGGTCGTCAAGGCATAACCCATTCGAATGGCAAAAGCACATAGTCCTAACAGATAGATATACATCATTGCGTAAAAAGGCTAGGCATTTAGAAAATCATATCCACATTCAAAACTCGTGTCGATCAAACCAAAGCAGGCATAGTACTATGCAAGATACAAGTATATCATGCAATTACACATACAAATTAACTTTCACTTACCGAACTCACTGGGATCAGATGTCGGAGATTTCACATGCATAGCTATTAATTATCATGCAGAACGTACACCATCATCACGCAATATCCCAGAGGTCTAATCATACAAATATCATGTTGTAATGCATTCACCTTATCCGAGAACCGAGGGACAACGTCAAAACACCACACTTCCACTGCGCAACACTAATACATAAATATCATGCCTTGAAATGTAAACACATGACCACACGCCGAAATCACTACAATAGGAAAAACTAGAGAGAGAGCACGTAACATAACACAATATTTATGACATTCCATGGTCAAGAGCACATTCATACGTATCTTGATTCACATACTTCACCATAACAGTCAATAGCACAAAATCACGTTCATATACATACTTATTAACCATAGCATTCAGTAATTCAAGTTTGCATTCATATACCTATTAATTCATATGCTTATAAACATAACTAATAGGATTCACACACTCATTAGCATAACATAATAAACTATAACCATGGCATTCAAGAGATTATGATCGCAGTTGTACACATTTCAATTCACATACTTATGTTCATAACTGATTGTATACGAACACATTCTCAATATGATATACGTTGATAATTATGCACAATACACATGCTTGAGTCACATTCAACCCATTCAGCGATTCATAATCACATTCGAGTACATAACTGATTCACATGTCCAGAATTATGCTCATTCGAATATCACATTCTCTTAGTCATATCAGATAAAACAAACAGGATACCTGCTGACTCAAAATAGTGGATAACGAGTGAACAGACAGTACCTTACGGGTACAAATCGAATACTGACATCACTTTACGGGCGCGAATCGAATACTAACATCACCTTACGGGTGCGAATCAAATACAGACATCACCTTACGGGTACGGATCGAATACTGACATCACCTTACGGGTGCAAATCAAATACTGACATCACTTTATGGGTGCGAATCGAATACTGACATCACCTTACGGGTGCGAATCGAATACTGACATCACCTTACGGGTGCGAATCGAATACATTAAACGATTTGCGAGGAACCAAACAGGGACCTGATCAGGCTCCAAACGTTCAAAGGTGCTGCAGCTAAAGAGACTCTATTAGGCATGCCTAACTATCCACTAGACTGACTCTCGCAAGACATGCATAAAACAAATCATGTTGCGAGTCACATAATATAGTTCGAAATGTCAGTCATGCATAATCCATTCAATCCATTCTATAATATACCAAAATCATATATATATGCATTTATGCATATTCGTATCATGGATTCACATTCATATAACTCATAAGTTAACAGGTATAGGACTTATAGGAACTAAAAGAAACTCGAGTTCAAAACCAAACACCAAGAGAAAACACATTCAGCATAACAAGGTTGTCGTGCTCGCGACAGAGACCATTGTCCCTTCCCTTGCGCGCGCATGACGGACCTCGAGATCGCGGGGAGGAGAGAAAGCCCAGCTCTGTCGCGCTCACGACAGAGAGCATAAGCATCGCTATCGCGGGCTCGCGACAGATCGCGTGCTTGCGATAGCATAGGCCAATATTGCGCTCTGTCGCGATCGCGACACCGTCGCGCTCGCGATAGAGAGCACACAACAACTATTGCTATTGCGGGCTCGCGACAAGGTCGCATGCTCGCGACAGCACAGCCCAGCAACAGGATCACTGGTCTCTGTCGCGCTTGCGACAGTGTCGTGATCGCGATAGAGTCGTGATTTCCAGACTCTGCAGATTTCTTCTCCTCCCAAACTCACACACAAAATCACATCAAATGGTCTCATACCTCAAATCCAACCACCCTTCACCATCTATACCCATAATATAACATTATCATCAAGTAATTCCACACCAAACATCAATTTAAGCTCATAATCTCAATAATTATCAAAACCTAGAAATTTACAGCAAAACTATATCTAACCACACAATCACCACAATAAATTCACACTCATGCATAATTACTCTTCGAAATTAAAAGCCGGTAACATACATGCCAAAATAAGTCCATTTCACAACCCAATTTCCAGAAATTCATCAAGAACACATATGGACATTTTCACATTCAAGAGTAAAAAATTCCCAAACTCATGCATTTCAATACCAACCCTCATATACATCTATCTCAATCAATAACATGGATTACTAACACATTTCCCAAATTAATTCATGCATAAACTCATATCAAAGCACTCAAATTTCTGAAAAGCAAACACAAATACACACTCATGATCCAAGGAGAATTAGGCAATGACAACTCAAAACTCAAATGCAGAAATCAAAGCTCCCAAACCTCTTTGAAGCACAACCCAGCTGATCTTCACTCTTCAATCTTCTCCTTGATTTTATTCTTCTTCTTGCCACCCAAAACTCTTTAATCTTTTTCCAAAACTCAATCAAAGCACCCCTTAGCAAGCACAAACATCCGGCCAAAAGAGAAGGAAAGGAAAAGCAGAGAATGGAGAAGAGAAGAAGAAGAGGAGGCGTGAGAGGGAGGGGAGAACGGGAATGCCAAATTCTATGTTCTCTCTCTCTCTCTCTCTCTTTTCTTCTTTTCTTCATTCAATGCTCACCAACCATGCCACATAGCAAGTTCTCATTAGACCAAAATCCCACTTATTGACTCTTCAAACCATGGCACCATACTCCTACCTCACTTGATAATTCTTAACTAGATATTTTCCATCCTTAATACAATACACACAATCCACTAGATAAAACCACAACAAAACACCCTACATCCATACACCACATGCACACCAAATAATTTCCCACACTTAACTTATTTAATTAATTACTTTGCAATTAAGTCCTTATTATCAAATTCCCTTATGCACAAATTACTGAAATACCCTTCACTTATCCGACTAAGCTTGCCAATTCCAACGAAGCCCGATTTGGGGGTGTGACAACTCTTCCCTCCTAAAAGAATTTCGTCCTCGAAATTCACTTACATCGGAAGGATTTCCCAAACACTACACTTCCAATCACCTACAAACTCGTACACTTCACTTCCAAACTACTCACTTTCTTACACTTATTGCCATCGCTATACTCTTAAATCACTTTCTTATATTCGAATCAAACACATTCACCAGAATAATCATTACTTAACTGCACAACCAAAATTAAAGCTCAAATGCTTCACGCATAAACCGTTTCTTTCACCAATAGCTACACAAATCCTTTAATACTTCAAGGATGTCCGTCATACATGCCGTTCCCCCTTACCAACAATACTTCCGTCAAACTCCAAAATCTTTTTACATTCACTTGCATAAGATTCCGAAATACTCTTTCTACTCAGCTTCAACCCAACACAGAACACTTTCTTTAACAGTTGCTATGCTCGCCATTTCCACCCTTAGTCTTAATATCAAATACTCCATGTACACCCTGTCAGCTTTCCCCCAATCAAAACGCATATGCAAATGCTTCTCATGTATGGTCAAAGGGATGATAATGCAATGAGATTGTGATATCTCAAGTATGCAAAGTGATGCAAAAGAAATGCAATCGATGCTATAATGATGCACTTTGCCCCATCCCCATGATTCAATATGCTTTCTATTCAAACACTTTTCTGGAGAGAGCTGATAGGTATACAGAGTATTTACCAAAACCTTAAAAAATCCAAGTGCCCTTCTTTCTCAAAGTACCAAAACAATCTTCACTCAAACATATCAAAACAAGACTTACCGGGAGGCTCTGTAGACTCTGTCACTTCACTGCGGTGCGCAACAAATCCTGATGGTACACAGGCGGCTCCAAGCAATTCCTCTACGTCCTTTCTAGCTTGCCGAGCTAAATTTTCACTCATCTTCTTAAGACAATCGCAACCTAGTGTCCCAAGCTGCCACATCTGAAATAAGCTCCAATTATCATTCGACACAAACCCCGTTGTCGCTTCTGATAGTGCGAACATACCGGTGGCCCCCACTTTTTCTTACTTGTCCCAACGTTGTTTCTGACACTGCTGACACATAGAAGGTTCTCGAATCCTTTTTCCCTCTGACACTTCTCTACCCGACACCTTTCTCTTCTGAGGTACGCTATGAACAAAACCCTGAGAAATCCGAGGAGCAGTCAACCTATCCAATATCCGAATCAACCCTTACACTAATGTCCTATTATCGGAAGCAGTACCGAAATTTCCAACCGAAGGATGCTCGGAAACACTTTGATCAGCACTAATTGGGTTCACACTTTCCGTTGTCTCGCCCATATTGTCACAAGGATCAGACTCCATCTAGACATGACACAAGACAAAACACATCTGCATTAGGCCACGACTCAAAACCGACTCACATGCAAAGACACGACACATAACAAACAAAGACAACCAGAACTGCCAAACCTGGGCTCTGATACCACTAACTTTAACACCCCCTACATCCCCGTTGGAAGGATACGGGTGCGCTACCGACGCTCACTCACACACATGTGCACATGTACTAAGTGAAAGCATACATTCATACATAAAAACATGCGGAGATACAGCGAAAATTAAAACTTTAAGGAAACAATAGCTAAACATACATTAACTCACATACATACATATAATCATTCAGCGGAAGCATAAGACGAAAGATAAAATGAAGAAATAACAGAAAACTTAATTACAATAAGATCCTTACATATAATTACATATACATAAGACTAGAGAAAAACAAAAGCCAAAATACAGAGGTTGAGCAAAATACAAAACTTCTAACTCCTATGTGGCCGACCTTGCAGATGCGTGACTTGAATGGAACCAAACCTGCCACCTGCACGGGAAAAGAACCCGTGCTAAGCGATAACGCTTAGTGGAGAGAACACACAAGCAATATGGACAGCCATTTACAATTGTCGTCAAGGCATAACCCATTCGAATGGCAAAAGCACATAGTCCTAACAGATAGATATACATCCTTGCGTACAAAGACTAGGCATTTAGAAAATCATATCCACATTCAAAACTCGTGTCGATCAAACCAAAGCAGGCAGAGTACTATGCAAGATACAAGTATATCATGCAATTACACATACAAATTAACTTTCACTTACCGAACTCACGGGCATCAGATGTCGGAGATTTCACATGCATAGCTATTAATTATCATGCAGAACGTACACCATCATCACGCAATATCCCTAGAGGTGAAATCATACAAATATCATGCTGTAATGCATTCACCTTATCCGAGAACCGAGGGACAACGTCAAAACACCACACTTCCACTGCGCAACACTAATACATAAATATCATGCCTTGAAATGTAAACACGTGACCACACGCCAAAATCACTACAATAGGAAAAACTGGAGAGAGAGCACGTAACATAACACAATATTTATGACATTCCATGGTCAAGAGCACATTCATACGTATCTTGATTCACATACTTCACCATAACAGTCAATAGCAAAAAATCACGTTCATATACATACTTATTAACCATAGCATTCAGTAATTCAAGTTTGCATTCATATACCTATTAATTCATATGCTTATAAACATAACTAATCGGATTCACACACTCATCAGCATAACATAATAAACTATAACCATGGCATTCAAGAGATTATGATCGCAGTTGTACACATTTCAATTCACATACTTATGTTCATAACTGATTGTATACGAACACATTCTCAATATGGTATACGAACACATTATTATGTACAATACACATGCTTGAGTCACATTCAACCCATTCAAAAATTCAAAATCACATTCGAGTACAAAACTGATTCACATGTCCAGAATTATGCTCATCCGAATATCACATTCTCTTAATCATATCAGATAAAACAAATAGGATACCTGCTGACTCAAAATAGTGGATAACGAGTGAACTGACAGTACCTTACGGGTACGAATCGAATACTGACATCACCTTATGGGTGCGAATCGAATACAGACATCACCTTACGGGTGCGAATCGAATACTGACATCACCTTACGGGTGCGAATCGAATACTGACATCACCTTACGGGTGCGAATCGAATACATTAAAGGGTTCGCGAGGAACCAAACAGGGACCTGATAAGGGTCCAAATGTCTAAAGGTGCTGCAGCTAAAGAGACTCTATTAGCATGCCTAACTATCCACTAGACTGACTCTCGCAGGACATGCATAAAACAAATCATGTTGCGAGTCACATAATATAGTTCGAAATGTCAGTCATGCATAATCCATTCAATCCATTCTATAATATCCCAAAATCATATATATATGCATATATGCATATTCGTATCATGGATTCACATTCATATAACTCATAAGTTAACAGGTATAGGACTTATAGGCACTAAAAGAAACTCGAGTTCAAAACCAAACACCAAGAGAAAACTCATTCAGCATAACAAGGCTGTCGCGCTCGCGACAGAGACCATAGTCCCTTCGCTTGCGCGCGCGTGATAGACCTCGCGATTGCGGGGAGGAGAGAAAGCCCAACTCAGTCGCGCTCGCGACAGAGAGCATAAGCATTGCTATCGCGGGCTCGCGACAGATCGCGTGCTCGCGATAGCACAGGCCAATATTGCACTCTATCGCGATCACGACAGAGAGCACACAACAGCTATTACTATCGCGGGCTCGCAACAGCACAGCCCAGTAACAGGATCACCAATCTCTGTCGCGCTCGCGATAGTGTAGCGATCGCGATAGAGTCATGATTTCCAGACTCTGCATATTTCTTCTCCTCCCAAACTCACACACAAACACACAAAATCACATCAAATGGTCTCACACCTCAAATCCAATCACCTTTCACCATCAATACCCATAATATAACATTATCATCAAGTAATTCCACACCAAACATCAATTTAAGCTCATAATCTCAATAATTATCAAAACCTAGAAATTTACAGCAAAACTATATCTAACCACACAATCACCATAATAAATTCACACTCATGCATAATTACTCTTCGAAATTAAAAGCCCATAACATACATGCCAAAATAAGTCCATTTTACAACCCAATTTCCAGAAATTCATCAAGAACACATATGGACATTTTCAAATTCAAGAGTAGAAAATTCCCAAACTCATGCATTTCAATACCAACCCTCATATACATCTATCTCAATCAATAACATGGATTACTAACACATTTCCCAAATTAATTCATGCATAAACTCATATCAAAGCACTCAAATTTCTGAAAAGCAAACACAAATACACACTCATGATCTAAGGAGAATTAGGCAATGACAACTCAAAACTCAAATGCAGAAATCAAAGCTCCCAAACCTCTTTGAAGCACAACCCAGCTGATCTTCACTCTTCAATCTTCTCCTTGCCTTTATTCTTCTTCTTGCCACCCAAAACTCTTTAATCTTGTTCTAAAACTCAATCAAAGCACCACTTAGCAAGCACAAACATCCGGCCAAAAGAGAAGGAAAGGAAAAGTAGAGAATGGAGAAGAGAAGAAGAAGAGGAGGCGTGAGAGGGAGGGGAGAACGGGAATGCCAAATTCTGTGTTCTCTCTCTCTCTCTCTCTCTTTTCTTCTTTTTTTCATTCAATGCTCACCAACCATGCCATATGGCAAGTTCTCATTGGACCAAAATCCCACTTATTGACTCTTCAAATCATGGCACCGCACTCCTACCTCACTTGATAATTCTTAACTAGATATTTTCCATCCTTAATACAATACACACAATCCACTAGATAAAACCACAATAAAACACCCTACATCCATACACCACATGCACACCAAATAACTTCCCACACTTAACTTATTTAATTAATTACTTTGTAATTAAGTCCTTATTATCAAATTCCCTCATGCACAAATTACCGAAATACCCTTCACTTATCCGACTAAGCTTACCAATTCTGACTAAGCCCGATTTGGGGGTGTGACACGTTTCACAAGGATTGGTTACAAATCAATAAAAGAAAATTTCTGTTTCTTTCTTGAAAAGCAATTTTCTATAGAGATTTGAATATCGGAACCAGTAAAATTGATGGAAATGAATTGATTTCGTCACCTCAAATTGATTAGATTCACCAAAATAAGATTTTGAAAAGCGATTCAAAAAAAAAGAAAAGAGATTTTTGTAAAAATATGATTTTTTTGAGAGAAAATATTAGAGAACATCTCTTTTAGAGAAAGAAAATCCCCTAATTAAAAATTGTCTAACCCCAAAATCATTAAAAATCCCCCCTTTTATAGAAAAATGGAAATTCTATTTAGAGTAGGAAAGAGAAATCCCATTCCCAATAGGATTTGGAAAAAAATCTTAACTATTTTCCCTAAAATTCGGCGACCAAATCAATTGACCAACGGGCGTCTGAAGCTCACCGACGGTCGTCGGTTACAAGGGTACGCACGATCATTTGGCCAACGGACGGAACGAGGCACGGGGAGGAACGGACGAGCGTCGGTTTACGGACACGTGTCCATCGCTCGCTTCGCCGACGACCAGTCTCTCATGGCGAGAGACGGATCATCTCGGCTACAGGCGGGTATCGGACCACCGACGGCAGGCCATCTAAGGAAAAAAATCACTTTTCATGCTAAATCTTCCCAATTTTTCTAATTCTTTCTGCTGCAAATGAAAATCTCTAATCCTTGTGAATCTGAAGGACCAAAATTCTCGAATTTCATCCATTGGATCAGAAACAGACACTAATTTCTTCATCGGGTAATCTCTGATCTGAACTGCCTCAGGGCACGGTGTTTACAGTTGCTCCCAATTTTGGGAAAACTAGTGCACTAGTGCCTAGATGAGCCAAAATTCAGAGAAGAAGAAGAAGGAAAGAAACACATACCTGAGGCAGTCCTTACCTTCTGAAAGTTGTGGAGGAGCGGTTGATCATTCACCTAGCGGGCCTCATCTCGGTCTGCTCAGTGATGAACGTCGCGGATGATAGCGTTGTCTAACTATGATTTGTTCTGATGTATGTGTCCCTACTGATCTCGTCTCAACCTGTAAGGTGTTTGTGAGATGTTGTGTTCTCTAGCTATGATCCCGTTGCAAAGCGCAGTGTTCTCTAACTGCTACTTCATTTGCTTTGCTGGCCTCGTCTCGACTTGCGCAGCTTTGGTGAGTAGTGCTCTCTGACTACAAATCTCGATTGCGAGATGCAGTGTTATCTAACCGCAGTCTCGTTGCGATGTATTCTATTGCCGGTGCCCTACTGACCTCATCTCGGTCTGTATGGCATTCCGCTAGCCTCATCTCGGCCTGCACGGAGAATGTGAGATGCAGCATTCTCTGCTGCAACTCCCATTGTGAGATGTAGTACTCTTTGACTACAATCCCTATTGCGAGATACAGTGTTATCTAACCACAGTCCCGTCGCGATGTATTCTACCACTGGTGCCCTACTAACCTCATCTCGGCCTCTCGGATCATCTCATATTGAAGGGATTTGGAATATTTTTGAAAATATTTTGATGTTCCGAAGAGATTGAGAAAGCCTTAAGAAAAAGATAATGCTCCAAAGAGACTGAGAATGCCTAAAAAGGACTTAAAGATAATGCTCCAAAGAGACTGAGATTGCCTTAAAAAAAGATCTTAAAGATAATGCTCCAAAGAGACTAAGAATGCCTTAAAAAAAAGGCCTTAAAGATAATGCTCCAAAGAGACTGAGAATGTCTTGAACAAGGTCTTAAAGATAATGGTCCGAAGAGACTGAGAAAACCTTTTAAACAAGGACTTAAAGATAATTCTTCGAAGAGACTGGAAATGCCTTTTGAATAAGGACTTAGAGATAATGCTCTGAAGAGACTGGAAATGCCTTTTGAACAAGGACTTAAAGATAATGCTCCAAAGAGACTGGAAATGCCTTTTGAACAAGGACTTAGAGATAATGCTTTGAAGTGACTAGAAATGCCTTTTGAATAAGGACTTAGAGATAATACTCCGAAGAGACTGGAAATGCCTTTTGAACAAGGACTTAAAGATAATTACCACTTTATGGGTTTACACGATTTTCCCTTGCATGGGCATTATCTTGAATTCATCTTGCCAAAGTTGTCCTTTGGTTTGGCCTTTTCCTGCAAAGCTGTGTGTACAGGAATATATTTCAGAGATTGTGCATGCATGTGTAAAATGCTATATGCCGATATGAGATATATGCAAAAATGGATAAACCACATCCCAGGTGGTTAAGGGGTTCGTTGAGGGTACTATTCGGCTGCTCCCATTATCTGATGTCCCCAAGGATCTAGAAAAGTATTGTCTTGGACTTAGGTATTCTGACTCATAATTTCTTCAAAGAAAGCTGACCCGTGTGCATTTTTGCCCCCCCCCCCCCCGGTCGATGAGCAATTTGCCCCCAGCACTCTGAGTTAAGTTCTGCATTATGCGGTACCTATTTAAAGGGAAGTCATTCCGAGTAATGTTGCCTTATTGCTCCAGGCTTCAAAAGTTATTGCTCTAAAGGTAGTGCATCCCTTGTGAATTTTCACACTAGCTTTTCTTAGAAGGAAATGCGTCTCGTTTGAGATTTTCACATAACCCTGTGCCTAACTTTTGCCTGGAATGAACCCAACCCACTCCAGCGGCTTTTTGTTCTTTTTTTTTTTACGGACAAACTGCCTGTTCCCAGGTTTTCACCCTGCCCTTTGGCCTAACTTTTGCTTAGAAAGCCAATCATGGTTTTCATCTCTAACAGCCTTTTTTTTGGGGGGGGGGGGGGGGGGTAGGAGGAGGATTTGTCATGTGAAAAGTCATTACTATTTGCCTTGGTAATTGCTCCAGCGTATGTCCTTATGCCTGCAACTAGTTTCTCTTAACCGTTTAATTACATGTTCATGCCGAGCTTATGTATGCATTTCTATCTATATGCATCAGATAGCAATAAGATGACCATGACTAGACATGTGACACAAAAACACTGGTTTTATTTAGTTTCAATGAGTAACGACTTAGGCGCACCCGACTCTTGTTATCAATCAGCCCTCACGGGTTTTCTTGATTGAATATTTTCTCTCAGCTCTTATTCTTTGAAAGCGGATTCTAAATGCAACGCTGGGGATGAGACTCAACTCGAATGCAAAAATGCACTCATGGCTTCTTGCTTGAAACTCAAGAAACACCATATGCCTCTTCTTACATACCAAACCTTATTAGAAGGTCATATCCGCTAATTTGATAAGATTGAACCAAGAATCAAGAGGTCTTACTTTGGTTGTAATGTTAGGCTCAGGTAGATGGTAGTCAAAGGAGGATCAAGTCGCTAGAGAAAAATGGCCGCAATATTTACTCGACTAATGAGTGAACCATTCTCAGCTCAGTTACATATACATAGATATTCTTGAATTTATGCTCGATAATATCCTAACTCATCGGGATCAACATAAAAAGGTAATCATCGAAACTCGTCAAGTGGTTATTATCCTGAGCTCTTTTTCTTTTTTCTTTTTTCTTTTTTCTTTTTTTTTTTTTTTGCGAGCTCATGTCTTCGCGCATAATTAAAACCCTCTTCCCAAAGTGTAAACTCATCCTTACTAGAGCAATTTTTGATAACTCAAAGAATTTTCAATGATGTATATTCGTTCTTGTTAGAGAGACCATTTTTCTAAGGGGAGGTAAAAATCATTTTAGGCGAAGGGTAGCTTCAACATGTGTAACAACAAAATCGGTACGCATTTAGCATACTAAAATAAAGGCTTAACGGGCTAGCAAGCGATTGCAAAATAAGGGTAGAAAATGGTCATTTAGAGAGCTATACAAAGAAATGATTGCCTAGATCATTTTCTAGGTTCCGTCTTATTCAGGGATCGCTTTCACGGGTAATCAGAAAGGTTCTAGTGCTCTTAGTGAGTTTTCATCCAATCCCCTAATTGCAACTAGTTTTTCTTCTCTCTTTTTTTTTTAAATTTTAATCTCACTTCAGGAGTCAAGTTGGATGCAACCAAGATTACTATTTATTAAAACTGAATGAAATAGTATTTATTAAACCAATGCCTTAATCATGATTATCACTTATGCTTGATGCAATAAGATATGACAATGCATATATAAGAAAAGCCCATATTATTAAAATAGAAAAGAGAAACAAGTGCATAGTTCAGGAATACACTTTAGAAAAGGAAAAGCATTATAACAACTCTAATTCTTCCTTTTTTTCCTCCAGGCCAGGTACCAATTCGTAAATGCGATCTCTTAGAGGGCGATAATAGTCTGTCCTATGCCCTGTGCACTGGTGATCTGCAGAATACCAATCCATTCTGTGCCTAGGCTTTCCTTGACTTAGGGCAGGCCTAGCTGGCAAGGGTTGCAACTTCCCTTCCTTGATGAGTCGAACGAAGTGCCAAGATAAAGGCTTGCCCGAGATGGTGAGGTGCTTAGGAGTTATTCCGGTGGTTGAGACCTCTGCTGCCTTGGTATTGCCCCCATTGCCACTACTGTTTCCTTTACTTTTGCCCAAGGCCAGGCTTGCAGATTTAGCCATTTTATCCAGATGCTCAGCCTCAGCTTCAATGGCTATATCTTTTAAGGACTCCCAGTCCTTCAGCCCCTTCATCTTTAGCCCATCTTTCAAGTATGGGCTGGCATTCCTAATAAACAGCCTGATCTGGTCTGGAGTGTCTGGCCTCTTCTTCATCTCCATTACCCGGTTCCTCCATCGGGTCAAGTACTCATGGAATGACTCATTCGGCTTCTGCTGTAGTAACTCTAGATCTTTCAGTGTGACCTCCATCCTGGTACTATAGTCATATTGCTGGAGAAACTCCTCTGTCAGCAGATCCCAGTCCTCTTTTGTCCTCCGATCAAGTGCGTGATACCAGCCCACCGCAGGACCTATCAAACTTAAACATAAGTATTCTACCTTCTGCCTCTTTGTTAGCGTAGTACCCTTCATTATCAAAGAGTACTGCTTGATGTGTGCAGCGGGGTCCGATGTGCCATCAAATTTCGGGATATCAGGCATCTTAAAGTTCAAGGGGATTAGATCTTCTCCATCCAGCTCTTTGTCTTCGGGGTTCATCCCCTTTTCCATCATTAACATTCGGGACATTGCCTCGAACTTCTCTTCCATCTTCCTCCAAATGGCATCTTCCGTCTGGGGTGCTTTCCTTCTAACTGACAGGGGTTCTTCACATTCATCCCCTTTTAGGTCCTCTTCTATTCTATGGGCCACTCCTCTCTTTTGCCCTCCTGACGTGGTAGCCCTTAGGTCCACTGGTGGTGGACGTATATCCTCCGACGGATCCTCTCTGTCCTCCTCCTGTTCATTTTGTCTTATGCGAGGAGGCGCCGGGTTCTGTGGCGCAGCTGGTTAAGCCATTGTGACCATCATGGCCATCATCCGGTTCTCAAATTCTTCGAACCTTCGACCCACTTCTTCAGCTATCAAGGCCCTAATAGCATCTACCTCCCTCGATGAATCGGCCATTTCTAGAGATTTATTTATTGCACTTGACTTGATTCTAGTTACTAAATCCAAACCCTCTGATAATGCAACTGTCAGAAACCCTTAACCAGCTAGGAAAGTGGTCATTGGTGGCTGAAAGATTAAAGAGTTAGAATGGTGCATGAATAATACGCAATGCATGGTCGTGCTGTGCAATAAATAATATATAATGGATAAAAGAGATTAGAATGATACATGCGAGACATGTGAAAAAAATATACACAAGATGATATGTACATAGTTATATGCAAAGAATAAGATATGTACATAAGAAGGAAATAAAAAATTATTTGTGCATGAATGTGCAATGCATTATCCTCAACCACATACAAGCAGGTAGATCCTTCTAACCTTATTGCCCCCACACACGAGGTCGTGTGGTCTCTGTCCTAGGCGGGCTTGATCCATGGGTTAACAGGGAACCCAATGGATGCGTATGGTGCACGGTGAAAAACCGATAGCATAACTCTCCTAACTAATGCAACAGGCGCATGAGTCATGATCATTATATATTTAGGTGATCCCACTGAATCAGCATGGTCCTACCGGGGCATGTAAGCCTTTGGCTAGGTAACCGATCAAGACATCTGGGTTCATCCAATACATAAGGATCCATACAGCAAGCACATATTACGGTTCATACCACCTAGGGGAAGTGTCTATGTCCATTACATGAGCTTTAGTCATGGGTGGTGTTACTTTAGGTCTACCTAAGCATGGTCCCTACCAATGGGTCTAGCTCATCACGAGCATAGAGACCGATTGGATCTCCATTTTATATACCAAACGGTACGAGGCTTGGGCTAGTCATTATCCTTAACACTTCCCTACATTGAGTGAACATAGGGTCGTGCTTCGGGAACGCACCAAGGTCGATAAAGGGACCAAACTAGCATAGATCTAAGGCTCTAATGAGATGTAATGCAGCTTTGAAAGAAAGCAAAATTTCTTAAAATAAAACTTAATTGTAAATTTTAATCAAGGTGCTTTCGAATCAAAGTTTCAAGTATGTCCCCAGTGGAGTCACCACTGTGACGCACGCCGAACCCCATGGCGCCCCGAAGACCCGCTTTAGGGCTTTTGAGAGAGGTTCATCGAAACTTGTAAAGTATTTACAAGTGCGTCTATTTTGGGCAACAAGGAGGTTTCATGGAGTCGCCACCCAATAAAACATTGGGAAAGTTCGTCTCCCCTCAGTGAGCCTAAGACGGCGCATAATATCCATTTTGGGCAAACCGGAGGAGTCTTGGAGGTAATCACCCCAATAGAACATTGGAATGACCCTCTAACCCTATGGAGCCTAGGATTGTAAATTGAGTCTTTTAGTGGGACACAAAAGGTGTCTTAGAGATCCCATTCTAATGAAACATCGAAATGGACCTCTCGCCTCATTGAGCCCAAAGACCAGAGATAGGTTCGGGACTTCTCATTTATTCATACCTTGATTAATTTTACAATTAGGTTTTGAGTTTATTATTTTGTCATCTTTCCACACGATGCAATTAATTAAAAGGTGCAGTCATTCATGTAAAAGCGGAGAATAAAATAACATAAAAATAAAGCATACGAAAATAAATTACAAAAAAACTAAGGGGCGGAATACAACCCCCATTATAAATAAGGTACAAAACATGCATAAAACGGGATATTCGTTAAAATTGAGGACATTGGTCCTTGCATGCATTTATTACAAAAAAATAATTTCCATATGACGGTTTTTTATTGGCTAAAATAGGACTCTGATCCTGGCTTTGCAAAAATTCCCAAATTAATTACTATAAAACATTTAACCATTTTTATATTAACGGGATAGAAATGATTTTACGAATACCCAAACAAATAAATAAGCATAATAACAACAATAATAATGCAATTAATATATTAATGAACATTAAAACTAATAATAATACTAGTAATAATAATAATAGAAATAATATTATACTAATAATGATAATAATAATAATAATAATAAACGAAAAAATGAATAATAATAAATATCAAATAAAAATAAAGATAAAGATAAAGATTAAAGGGAAAAACCGAGTAGAAATCCTTAGATTTGGGTGGCCATCCTCATTCCCAATTCTAATCCATCCAAAAAGAGTAAAATAATATCTCACAAAAATAAACAAACACATTAGTGCAAAAATTCAGAAATGAAATAAAATGAAAAAATAAAAGCTAAAAAAAGGGTTTTGAATAAGAGAGCAAACAAATTAGAGAAAACAAATGAAAGAAAACATAAACAAATGAAAACGGATTAAAACAGTGTGGGAGAGCCCAGGGACGGCCATTCAGACGTGACAGACGGGCGTCGAAAATATGACCGGAGGGCAGTACATTACGCTGACGAAGGCCTGTCGCTTAAGTGAGCGACGGGCGTCGACAGCTACATTGCCCGTTGGTCACCCCTGATCCTCAAAAAAATGACAAAACAGCAGATTTTCACAAGAAAATAAATTTATTTTAACAAAAGATTCACAAAAAGGAAAATAACTAAATTAAATCAACCAGATATTAAATTCAGAATATTTACCCTCAGATTTTACCTTTTTGGATGAACGTCGAATAGTTTTTCGGATCCGCGCGTTTCACAAGGATTAGTTACAAATCAATAAAAGAAAATTTATATTTCTTTCTTGAAAAGCAATTTTCTATAGAGATTTGAATATCGGAACCAATAAAATTGATAGAAACGAATTGATTTCGTTAGGGGTGAGCATGGTCGGTTAACCGGTCCATTAGCATCAGTCCATTAATATCAGTTTTTTGAAATTACAGTCCATTAACTAGTCCATTACCATCAGTTAACCAGTCCATCGATTTCGGATTTTCGGATCGGTTACCCAATATTTTTCGGTTAACCACTATAATTATAAATATATTCATAAATAAAATTAAAATGTTCAAAATACTTAAAAATTAAATTTTTTTCACTATAATATAACATTATTGTTGTTAAAATAAAAATATTTGGTGGATATAAGCAAATTTGTTTTTAAAAATTAATATTTAATAAGTAAATATATTAATCGGTTCATAATCACTTTTAATTAGATAAATTATTATACTTACTAATAGCCAATTAAAAAGACTTAAAAACTTTAAAATAATTAGTATAATAAAAAAAATACATGATTACTTTTAATTAGGATGAATTGTTATAAATTATTAATAAATTAACTAAAAATTCAGTTTCGGTTCGGTTAACCAGTCACATGAGTCAAAAACCATTAACCAGTCCATTAATATCGGTTTTTTCAAAACACTAACCATTAACCAGTCCATTACAATCGGTTAACCAGTCCATTGGTTCGGTTTCGAATTTTTTTTCGGTTAACCGAGTCCATTGGTTTTTTTGCTCACCCCTAGATTTCGTCACTTCAAATTAATTAGATTCACCAAAATAAGATTTTGAAAAAAGATTGAAAAAAAAGGAAAAGAGTTTTTTGTAAAAATATGATTTTTTTTGAGAGAAAATATTAGAGAATATCTCTTTTAGAGAAAGAAAAATCCCCTAATTAAAAATTGTCTAACCCCAAAATCATTAAAAATCCCCCCTTTTATAGAAAAATGGGAATCCTATTTGGAGTAGGAAAGAGAAATCCCATTCCCAATAGGATTTGGAAAAAAATCTTAACTGTTTTCCCCAAAATTCGGTGACCAAATCAATTTACCGACGGGCATCTGAAGCTCACCGACGGTCATCGGTTACAAGGGTACGCACGGTCATTTGACCAACGGACGGAACGAGGCACGGGGAGGAATGGATGGGCATCAGTTTACGGACACGTGTCCATCGCTCGCTTCGCCAACGGCCCATCTCTCATAGCGAGAGAAGGATCATCTCGGCTACAGACGGGTGTCGGACCACCGACGGGCAGGCCGTCTGAGGAAAAAAAATCACTTTTCATGCTAAATCTTCCCAATTTTTCTAATTCTTTCTACTATAAATGAAAATCTCCAATCCTTGTGAATCTGAAGGACCAAAATTCCCGAATTTCATCCATTGGATAAAAAACGGACACTGATTTTTTCATCGGGTAATCTCTGATCTGAACTGCCTCAGGGCACGGTGTTTACAGCAGGCTATGCATAACACATTTTATAATCAAAGCATAAAATCAATATATATATTAAGATGAAGTAAAAATACAATTCAATATCATTTAGTAATTAAAATGCCACTAGGTAAAGATTGTAAACAAAAATAAGTTTAAGAGAGATAGATTAGACAAAAATTAAAAACTTAAAAATATCAAAACAGGGAGCATTTACATGGCGGTATGACTAACTCTGACCGCCGTGTAAGACATTCTACACGGTGGTAAGGAAAAACCATACCGCCGTGTAGCATGTCGAACCCAAAACCCTCAGAAAAACAGAATGCATTTACACGGCGGTATGGCAAAGCCTTACCCCCGTGTACAATGCGCAATATAAAACTTCATCAAAATAGAATGACTTTACACGGCGGTATGCAAAGTCCTTACCGCTGTGTAAAATCACGGATAAGTATACTTAAACACAAAATACGATCACACGGTGGTATGCTTTTCCATACCGCCGTGTCGATCATACAAAACCCAAAAAATCAGTCTTAAATATGCCTAAAATCACACCCAAACTTCACCATATAACAAATCAATAAAGCACTTCAACAATACTACTCATAATACCCCTAAACACATACTGTAACAACCCAAAATGTACCCTAGAAGAATTTGTATATGTCTAGGGATATTGGTGATCAAAACTGTATGATTTGATGGTCGAAGTGATTAAGTAGGAGAAAGGATATGATCAGAACTAAGAAAAAAAGAGACAAGGGTAATTTGGTCATTTTGCATACATGGATTAAAAAAGAATGGAATAAGTAACTATGAGGACCAATGTATGAGAATGGATTAATGTTATGCCAAATTTATGTAAGTTGTGAGGT
This sequence comes from Excoecaria cochinchinensis, assembly GCA_947683425.1. Lineage (NCBI taxonomy): Eukaryota > Viridiplantae > Streptophyta > Magnoliopsida > Malpighiales > Euphorbiaceae > Excoecaria > Excoecaria cochinchinensis. Next base: position 11,383,636 of record CANTUQ010000112.1, read on the forward strand.
CGGGCGTGCCGAAAGGATGAATTCGGTATTAACGTAAAAGTTTTGGCAAGTGCGTCCAATGGTAAATTTATGAAGTGTGAAATGAGGACTATATTGAAAGAATAAATTTAATTATATGGGCCAATGTTAAGAATTATAAAGCTATATGTCTAATGCAAGAAGATTTAAGAGTGGAAGGATTGGAAGGGAAAATTAACACAAAAATCTTGTAGGGGCTAATTAGAAAGTGGCATGTGACATGAGGGGATAAGGATTGGTGGATGGGGAGTATTTAAGAGGAGAGAGAACATGAGAGAGGGCAAAAATATGCTCTCCTTTCCCACATTCCTCCTCTTCTTCTTTCTCTTCTTTATCATCTTTTTCTTCTAACTTCATTCTCCCTCTCTAAGTCTAAGCCCTAAAAAGAAAATGATAATTTTTGGCAAGCTCTAGTGTTTTGGTGAGGAGTTTGTAAAGGAAAGGTAAGTTATAATTTTTGATTTCTTCTATTCCCTTTAATTAGATAGAAACCTAGATTAATGTTGTGTATGTTTTTAATGAGGAAATTGGATGATTGTGAGTGTGGAAGAGTATAGGAGCAAGGAAATACAGCCAATTAAACTAATTGGAGCTAAGGAAGTGAGGTTTGGGAAATCTACATGTTTTGATATATATATATATATGTGTGTGTATTGATGAGTTGATATTTTGATATTTATTTGTTAAATTGGGTTGCTTTTGTTGATTTGGTTGTGTGGATTTACTTAAATTTAGAGAGTTTGAATTTCTAGGGAAACTCTTCCCAGATTTCACTAGACCTTTAGTGATTGTTTTAGCTATAAGTCGAGTTCTAGATGTCCAAATTGTATTAATTAAGTTCCATTAGAAATATAATACACATATCTAAAATTTTCTCTAAAGGGCCAGAAGCAAATTCTGGCTCTAAGATCCTTGAAAATGGTAAAAACCGAGGCATCTCTACCTAGGCGGGTTCACTAGAGTAGTGTAGGTTGTTTAGATCATATCTGACATTTTAGATGTCCAATTGATCTAAAATTTGCTTCATTTGAAATATAACATCCTAGGGATCATTTTTTAAGAATGAATTTTTTTCCTAAAAATGAGTTTTAGAGGTTGGTTTAGGCGGTACAAAGTCGAAGGTGAAAAGCTGTCCTAATAGTCTGTTTTTCGCACGGCACTTGATGGAGGCTTCTATCGCGAGCGTGACCCTTGTCACGAGCACGATAGAACCTGATTGTTGAAGGTTTTTCCTCTAAATTTTAACCCCATGGTTGGCATGAACCCTTGCACTTCTTTACCCTCCTCTAGGTTGTGTATTTTGGTATGTTTTCCTTCCGAAATACACCCGAACTTTACTGAAACTTTCTCAAACTTTTCCATCATATGTTTGGAGTTTTGTAAAGAATAATTGAAGGGTTACAACTCAAGAATATGAGTGATTAAGGTTACAATTATGAATTATTACTCAAGTACTTAAAGACATAGTTAGTCAAACATTTATGGATATACCCATAAGTGTTATGGTGGGAATTATAATAGGTTTCTAAGCTAGAATACTACAATTTTGTATATTGAACCTTTAACACTAAGGGGTTCTGATTCCCAATCCCTTCGGATACGTAGAAAGTTTAGAAGACCCCTTCCGAGTCTGAACCAAATCTTAGAAACTGATCCGTGCATAAAAGATGACATTTGACTGGAACTCTAAGAATGCCTTGGTATTGGTTTAAAGGAATGTAGAATGTACGTGGTAATGTATAGAAAGTTTACTAGGCTATTGGTAACTTGGGCCTTGAGTAGGCTTAATTATAGTTTAAAACTATTATGCAATATTAAGATTGAATTAAATGATTATGACATGAAACGTGAATGAAATAAACCTTTCGTATATAAAATGATTTTTGAAATGACTATCTAAACACTAAATAATTGTGGAAGTAATGTTTACAAAATTGATATAGACATTACAAAAGTAAACATGTAATGTATAATTGTATTAATTGAGGACTATACGTTTGGAAGCAAATTTTGATGACATTATTGAAACTTAGGTAGGATGTTGGCGGAGCACTCATCTCTGCTACGAGCACGACTTGTGTCGCAAACGCAATAGAGGCCATCCAGCTCTCTGTCGCTATCGCGAGTAAGGTCGCTAGCGCGACTCCTCTCTATGCTGTGAATATACATTGTTGAGACACTTTGCATGGGTTTTCACTTATGATCTACATATGATACAATGAGTAAACAATGATATATTGTACCATGTAAGCTATAATTGAAATGAGTTCTTAGGCATACTTTAACAATAAGATATAATTGTAATAAAAGATTATTCATCTGACTATTGAAACATGGATAATATTCTGCTATAATTTTAGAATGTGATGATCATTATTGCCATATTATGTATTTGAAGGTCTGATCTGTGCAATATTGTATGAGTATTATAGAATGAAACAAATGTGAATAATTAGCCTACAATAGTCGAGTTGTGGATAGATAGGCATGCCTATAGAGTTCTGTTAGCTAAAGCACCAATGCGTTCTAGACCCTGATCAAGTCCCCATTTGGGTCCTCGCAATCCTAAATGTGTTTGGATCTTGTTTAAGATCCACTAATGTGAAAATGTTTTTGAATAAAAAAGGAAAGAAATTACTTTTGTTTGTACCTACGGGTACTAATGTGTTCACTCGTTATCCACCCTTTTGACTTAGCAGGCAATAATCGAACAAAGAAATGTGAATGAAATAATAAGTTCTGAATTGATAAGTGTATCTGATGACTATATAAAAGTATGAGTATAAGCATTTGATATGATTATGTGCATATTGTTTATTATGGTTTATATGCTATCTGAACTAGTGCTTTATGCACCTATGTGTTCTCAGATCCTATACGAATTCCTATATGAAAATGTGGTAGTACCCTCGAGTACCTATGAATTTTAGTTTTGTTATTCTCTTTGGAATGTAAACATGAATGAATAACTGGAGAGTGAGGAATTTATTTGAAGTAAAAATGTTTAGAAGAATGTAATTATATGTGAGGCATGAGAATTATGTGTAATGAAACATGAAAAGCATGTATTTATTAAAGGTTATATGACTAAGGTATGATGAGACATACATAATTGTTACTCTATTTGACTATGTTGACGAATATGATTAAAACATTTCGTTTCTGATCCATTTTATGGATTTATTTAATGAATCTTTAAGTGTGCTTAGAACATGTAATTATATACATATCATTTTATTTTGGATATTTATTGTGTGTTGTGACTAACGACCACTATGAGTGGTCGTCTATATTATGTGTTTTCCCCACTAAGCCTTTGTGCTTAGCACGGGTGTTTGTCCGTGCAGGTTAAGGAGATAGAAGTATCGACCGGGCACTCCGCAACAGTTTGGCCAACGAGTCTGTAGTGGTCGGTTAATTGGAGTTTATAGTTAATAATTGTAATGTAATTCATTATGGTTTTAGTTTTAAGTGAATGGCATGTAATAAGATTTTGTTTAGGGAGTGTAATGCCAATTATATGATTGTCTTTTGTATTATGTGAATGCTTGTGAATTGAAGATAATTTTATAGTTCTGCTTTTATTATTGTTCCCAGCGTGTTTTCGCTTGTAGCATTCTTCACTCATCATCGTATACTACCTATATTATCATACAGTATGCTACGTATGTGTAAGGGGTATTACACATACCCAATTACATTCACACATCAATTTTCTAACAAACAAACATAATATCACAAATCAAATAAAAATGCACAATTTGAACATTCCCAAACCTTTGGCTCCTTTGCTCCACAAAGTCAAGGGGCTTCACTAACACTTGCTATTTCTTTCCCCTTGGGCTCCCTAGCAGGTATCTCTGAACCAATAAACCCAAAACATGCAAAAACTCAAAACCCTAAGCACAAGAACACTCACACTAACGGGGATCACAAAGAGAAAAGAAGAAGGAGGAGAAGAAAAAAAAAACCCACTTATTTGCTAGCACTTGAATTGCCAAAATCCACCAACAATTGCAGTAAAAGAGAGAAAGAGAATCAAGAAGAAGAAAAAGAAAAAGACGTGAAGGAGGAGGAAAAGGGAGAGGGGGCAGATCTACTCTCTCTCTTTTTCTCTCTCCTTGGCTTATAAAGCCTACCACCTGCCACATGTCAACATCTTGGTGGGTTTTGAAAATTCACACCATAACTATTCTCTTCCTCACAACACCCAAACAAAACCCACAATAACATTACATAACAACAAGTAACATACAATTTAACTCTAAAAGCAAAATAACACAAGCAAAAATACTCACAAAATAGCTCAAAAAATACTAGGGTGGGAAACAAGGTGTTACAATTCCATAATAAGTATGTGACTTGGGCATATAAGGAGGCTAGATGGGCACAGTTTTTGAGTTTCGAGCAGAGGGCTTTATCGGTTGCGAACTATGAGAATGAGTTTAATCGACTTAGCAAGTATGCTCCTCCGAGTGTCCTCACAAAAGATTTCTGTTGCCAGCATTTTGAGGCAGGCTTGAATGAGACCCTTAGGGTGATGTTGATTTTTTTGATGAGTTCTCCGATGGTTAGCTATTACCAGATTGTGCAAGCGACTTTGCGAGTAGAACACTCGGAGACTATTTTGAGGAAAAGAGCTCAGAGCAAGAATCCCCCTCGGGGAGGCTCATCTTTGGGTAAGAGGTCAAGGAACACCCAAGAGAACCTCCATGATGAGTCTTCCCATAGTCCTGCTATAAGGGGTAGAAGACAGGGATCTTTTAATGTGTCTGGTGCTGGTAGAGGTGGGTCGAGTGCTAGAGATGAGGTTGCACTGAAATGTTTGCATTGTCATAAGCGCTATAAGGGCAAGTGTCAATGGTTGACTGGAGGTTTCTTCCAATGCGGTAGCACATACCATTTTCTGGCTAATTGCCCAAGGTTGAGTGAGAATACTCGATGTCAACAAGAGGCTAGTAGAGCGGGATCTAATAGCCCACAGGCCAGCCAGGGTAAAGGTAGAGGTCGAGGTCGAGGTCAAGGTGGATGGCCTAGAGAGGGAAGTTTATCTGAGACAGTGGAACTTTCTCAAGTGGCACCAGCAAGAGCATATGCGATGAGGGCTCGGGAGGAACGGAATGCACCTGAAGTGATTACTGGTAAATTCCTACTCTTTGACACTGAATTGCATGCTCTAATAGACCCTGGGTCTACACACTCATAGTTATGTTCTGATAAGTTGTGTGTTAAGTTGTCTAGTATGGATCAGTTAGATTATGATAATTTTTAATTGTGTGGCTTGATTGAATTTGAGAAGGATTAGAAGGACTAGAAGGGTGAATTGCCAAAGTCCATCCTTGATTTAGTGACAAGTGGAAGAGAGAGAAAGAAAAGATAACCTTGGCCTTAAAAGCTAAGAGAGAAAAACGTGAGGGCGCAGATTTCTGCCTTCCTCTCACGTTTCTCCTCTCTTCTTCTTCTTTTTCTTTTTCTTCTTCTTCTTCTTCTTGTTCTTATTCTTCTTCTTCTTCTTCCTTACCCTAAATCATTTCCTTAAGTTGTTCTTTTGTTGGTTTTGGCAATTCAAGAGCTATTCAAGTAAGTGCTTTGCTCTCTTCTTCTTCTTCTTCTTCTTCTTCTTATTCTTCTCTTCTTCTCCTTGTTTCTTTGATTGATGTTTGTGTTTGGATGTTGAGCTATTTGTGTGTTTTGGTTTGGTTGATCAAAAATTCCTCCGATAGATCCCAAGGGGAAAGAGAAAGAAAGTGGTAGTGCAGTGGATTGAAGTTCTAGGAGCTAAGGAGCATAAGGGTTGGGAATTGTTTATGATTTAAGATGGTTGTCTTTTGCATTTTTGTTAGAATTTCTACAAATTTGTTGAACTAATTGGTTTATAATTGTATAATTGATATGGGTTTTGACTTAATTAAGTAGAATTTGAGATAGGAGTGGTGTTTTGAGGGAAAGATTGGATGTAAGCTTGTTATGTTTATAAATATGTGTGTGTGTGCTATATGTATATGAATTGCCTTAACGTCCACTGTGAGTGGTTATTCATATTTTGTGTTTTCCCCACTAAGCGTTATCGATTAGCATAGGTGTTTTGTCCATGCAGGTGTGGAAGCGGTGGAAGTTTTTGGGAGGTCTGATCCACAGCATAATAGGCCAACACAATATGAAGGCTTTTGATAAAGACTTGGTTTTTGCATTTTGTATATCCTGATGTTTAACCTTTGTGTTGTAACCATTTTTTTTGTATTGTGTAATTTCTCAAGTTTATACGTATGTAATTTGAGATTGTAAAACGGTTCTGTATTGTAAATATTTCTGTTATATCAATGAATGAGATTTGAAAAATTTTGTTTAGGCACAATTATGTTATCTTCTGAATGTTTGGTTATTTATTAATTTTATTTTTCCCAATTTTATTAGCATGTGTATATTACTCCATTATGTATACTTTGTTTTATTTGGTGATAACCCTTATTTATGCGGGCACTCACTCCTCAGTGCGAGTGAGCTCCCCTACGTATAGGTAAGGGGTGTTACACGGACAAACACCCGTGCTAAACGCTATGGTTTAGTGGGAAAAATATATAATGAACAATCTCTCACAGTGGTTGTTAATGCATATCACTTACACAAATAACATAGGTACAAAATATCGAAATTCATAAAATACAGGAAAAAGAAGTACAAGCTACCAAAAATTCATATCACAGTTTCAACACTTCAAATTATATGTTTCATTTTGAACATTTGTTATTATTTTATTTCTTATCCATTTATACATAGCTTCAATGAGTCAAGTCAAATACATATTTTGAGCATATATGTGAAATATATGAATGCATTTATTTGGCTATAAAATTGTATTCTAGTGTAACATGTACAATTTACCAAATCATTCTTAAATTATTATATAAATCCAAATATCTATTTCTTGTTTATTACGCTTTACCTTAAGTTATTAATCGGTACTTACCTAACATATTCACTTAGAGATGAGAATACAATGTTCATACATATTCGATGCATATAGGTTTCTTACAAAACATATTTATATTAGTTATGAAGGTCAGGATCCTGAAGGACATAAATGCATATCATAACATGCATTCAAAGTTCACAAATACAAGCATCTTCAATACATGCAAAATGAATGCATCCATATAATTCACTTATTGGTTATTTGCTTATAACAATTACACATATTAAACATTTTTAATAATTCTCTATAGTGACCTCATATAAGTAACCATATTCACACCCTTTAAACAGATTAGAAGTATACATTTCTTACATACATATCCCTGGGCAATCAAAATCTTTTATACATACTTACTAAAATAAGCATTTATAATAAAAGACCCTTACAGTTCACACACATACATACTTTCTATTACATACTTATTTGTTACACATTCTTTTATTCAACTGATATCAGAATTGGGATATCATAATACATAGGTACCGAAGGTACTTTGTACATTACGCTTGGAAATCCGAAGCACATAAGCACATGGTGTACATATTCAGAATGGTTGTAATACTTCGAATCACAAGACTCATATAACACTTATTAATCATTTCATATTCTTTTCATTTCATTACTTGCCTGCACTATCAAAGTAGTGGATAATGGGTAAATGCATAGGTACCCAAAGGTACAACAAACATTTTCTTTTCTTTTGAAAATGCATAGGGATCTTAAACTATATCCAATCACATAGGAATCGCAAGGATCCAAACGCATAGGGATAAGATCAGGGTCCAAGAAACGCATAGGTTGTAGCAAATAGAACCCTATAGGCATGCCTATCTATCCACAACCGACTGACACAGGCTATACGTATAATTATTCCCTTTATGATGCCCATATAAATCTTACATATTCTTATAAGCACATACTTTTACTTTAAACATATACTAATTATATCTTTATTTATTCACATAATATTTACTTTTACCATGATCATCATATTTAAAAATAATCATCTGAATCATATGCTATTTATAAATTTACACATCCAGATATATATAAGACTCACATATTGTGGATAACATTGTTATTCTCATTATATGCTCATATAACAGATATTTTTATTGTGGTCACATAATAATCATACATTTATTCATATTAGCCCTACTTATTATATTCAGAAATAATCACATGCATAATTCACTTATAAATCAAAATAATAGCCCGTACGAAATATGACAGACAATAATATTTCTTGATATACAGTAGTGTCGCGCTCGCGCCAAAGACCAATTCTCTACTAGTCGCACTCACGATAGAATGCACTCTGGCAATTATGCCCTATGTGTAATGCCCCAATACCCCTTGGGAGGATATTGGTTTGCTACACATGCATACACATACTATACATTCATGCAGAAGCGGATTAATAAATCATACATGTCACATAAGCAGCGAAAAATTATCTCTAAACACATGAAATATTGTATATGCATATACAAATATCCTTATCATATGCTTTACTATACTTACTGTGACGCGCGCCGGACCCGGCCGCTTCCCGGGTGCTGGCTTTTAGGGCCCGAGAGGGTCTGCGTCTTTTGATTTTGGGTGCCATGAGATATCTTGGACACCTCCTTCCCAATAAAATATCGAAAAGGATCATCTAGCCTTATGACACCGTTAGGCACTTTTGAGGTATTTTGGAGTCGCCACTCAATTTATGAGAAATTGGGAAAAGGGTCATCTAACCTCTATTGGTCTAAAGCAGAGATGGTGTTCGGAACTTCACTCTTATTAATGCCTTGGTTAATTATAAATGGGTTTTTAGCAATTGAAATTCCATCTCTCATCTCACACGATCATGCAATAAATTCAAAGCGCATTTCAAGCATTTTTGAAAAACGATAAATAAAGCGATAAAGAAAGCAATAAATAAATTACAAACAAAAAATGGGACAGAACAATCCCCAAAATAAAAAAGCATAAAAGAATAAAATTTGCCCCAAAATTAATTACAAGGGCCCAAAATGAATAAATAAATATATAAAAATAATTAAAGTGTATCATACATAAATCGGGAGATTTATTGAATTTTAGGAACATTGGTTCCTTCATGTTCACTTTAGAAAATCGAAGAGTCATTTTTTACATACTTAGGAAAATAGGGATGAGTGATTCCACTTTGAGAAAATTTAACTCTTCTTTTTAAAAGTGAACTTTTAGTTTCAAATTAGGATGTTGGTCCCATTTTATTAACAAAAACCCAATTATTAATATAAACTTTTGTGATTTTTTAACTAACGTGCATAAAAATAAATTAATTTATTACAAATTACATATTAAAAACCAAATAAAGGCAAAATAATACTAAGCATGCTAAAAATGCTAAAAGTAAAAACTCCACCAAAATGATGTCTTCAAACCTCCAAGGGCTCCCATTTGCCATTGAAAAACTCACACATGAAAAATAAGTATTGAAATAAAAACACAAATGAAAGTGATGTTAATAATAAAAAATGAATTAAACATGTAACATATGAAAATGAATTAAAATAAATAAAATACATGATGCATGACAAATCAACTAAATGACATAATAAAATAAACAACTTAACATATTAACATTTAACATGCATAAAAAGCATAAATGATAAAAATAACAACAAGAATAAAATTTAACATTCATGAAAACATAAAAATAATAAAAATAATAATGATAATGATAACAATAACAAATTATAATAATAAACAAGACTAATAAAAATAATAATAATAATAATAATAACAACAACAACAACAACATCATCAAATAAGATGAACAATCAAATTAAATATGCAAGAATAAAATGAAAGTAAAATAAGCCAATCATGCTAAAACATGTTAAATGATAATACTAATAATATATGAACAAAAGTAATGATAATAATAATAATAATAATAACATGAACAATTAAATAAAAAATAAGAATAAGAAATAATAATATGAACAATTAAATAAAAAAATAATAAATAATAATATGAACAATTAAATAAAAAAATAAGAATAAAAAATAATAATATGAACAATTAAATAAACATGCAAGAAATAAGAAGTAAAATAAATAATAGATCTAAGAGAATTTACATGATAGCTAACTAATTGTAAATTAAAATTAAATTAAAAGTTGAGCCAAGAATGCTTACCCTCAAAATTTGATATGATGAATGAAATTGGATGATAAATTTCCTTACTTTGATTTGGAAAAATAAAACATATAATGAATTTTATCCCAAGAACAAATAATTAATTTTTTTGTCTTAAGGAAAAAATTGTAACAAAGAAGTAAGAAAATTCACAAGAACAAATAATTAATTTATTTATCTCAAAAATTAACTTAAAAATCAAATTAGAACACTTGGAGAATTTTTCTTGAAGAAGAAAAAAAAAGAAGAAAAAGAAGAAGAGAGAAAATATATTTTTCTTAAGAAAAATCCCCCCACTAATTCTCTCTCTAAAAAATAATTTATACCCCCAAAAATTCAGATGTTTAATGAAAAAATTAAAATGATTTAATTCCCATTATCATAAAAAAAACTGAAGAATTTGAAGAGTATAGAAGATAAAAGGTTTAAAAAAATTAAAATCTACAAAAAAAATGAGTTAAAACACTTAAAATTGGACCAAAAACGCCCAAAGGGGCTATCGGGGACGCGCGGGCGCGTACAGGGGCGAGCAACTCCCGTCGGCGCGCCCGACGGGTGGCGCCGCGTGCGACGCCCAGGGTGTCGTCTGCGCCAACGCGTCTCTCGCGTGCGGGCGAGCGCGCCCTGCCTGCATGCGCGCGCCCAGCCTGCGCACCCCGCCTGCACGCTAGGCACTGCCGCAGGCCCGACACTCGCAATTTTTTTTTTTTATTTTTGCTAACATACCATAATTTCAAAACATACCCTTTTTGTTTCAAAATAATTTTTTAAAATATTTTTTAAAATACATTTTTATTTATTTCTAATAAATCAAACCAACAAGAAAATCGTCACTTTCAACTTTCATTTTTGCCTATAAACAGGCACACTTAATTTCATCATTGGGTAATCCTGATCTAAACTACCTCGGGACCCGGTGTCTACACTTATGTATATTAATATTAATGTCCTTATACATAACAAGAGTATTCCTTTAATAAACATTTACATGACTTATACAAAATATTTTACATGAACATATACCGTACCATACAAAGGTACTATATCAAAACAATATACAAAAGGAACATCAACTTGAACTCCTAGTGGCCTTGACCTGCAGATACTCAACTCCTCACTAAACCAGCAACTTACACGGGAAAAACACCCGTACTAAGCGATAACGCTTAGCGGGGATAACTCAAATAATAGACTTCTTGCGAAGTCGCAAGCATTAACAATATGGCATATACATATCTGGCATGTTAATCATATAACAATATTCATTCCTAGTATAATAATAGGAACATGCATTTAACATATAATAACATGTTAAACACTTAAATAATGTGCTATACATTTACTTTTGACATTTAGTAACTTTATTTTTGTCTATGCTTTCTACTTTTACTTATACAATATTAGCATGTCAATCATATAACAATATCCATTACTGAACATATCTAAATGAACATGTAGTTTTCATATCATATCTAAAAGAAGTATACTATATCACGTGCATACTCTCTAGCTTTAATTACAGGCAGCATAACATGAACATCAAGTCACTACTTCTCAAGTACTTTCATATGCATATAACCACAGGGGTACATCTCTAGCATTTTCATGTACAAATCTTAGCTTTTCATATACTCTTGTAATCATATATTGGTATCTCTGGTACGATAGTCATGTACAAATTATAACAGTTCCAATAAATCTCTAACATATGATAGCATCCGATATACATATAAACATATAAACAAATAGCCTGACTTCATAACGATAGTGGATACGGGTACATATAGATGCTGTTAAACAGTACCAAACATATGTAGACCGGAGTCTCAAATCATCTAGATACCAAAAGGTACCAAACATCTAGACACCCGTCGGTGCCAAACATCTAGCAGCTGCAAATCATCTAACCCTTTTATAAGCGTGCCTATCTATCCACCTCTATGAACAACTCGGGCTTATAATAAACACTTTGTACACTTATCCATATACGTTACTTCTATTCAACTATCATGTTATACTACTGCTCATACAACTCAATAAATACATATACTAACTATATACAACTACAAACATATTCATATAGTTCACCATACAAGTACACGTACCATTATGATTCAATCATATATCGCATGTCATATCATGTTCAATAAACATGCATACATTAATTCCTTTATTAAACTACTATGCCATAGCATCATTTACGTATAGTTCAATTGAGAAACATTCATATACTCATTTCATAACGTTAAACATGAGTTGGACATGTGACAAGAACTTTCGGTGAAGTTCGGGTTCGATTCGAGAAGGAAAAAGTACCATTTAGGCTGAAAGTTAAGGTCACACAGTGGTAAAACATTCATTACTGCAGTGTGGGACACTAAAAATGGGTCTTTAAGGGGAAGAATATTTTTATACGACGGTGAGAAATTCCTTACTGCCGTGTAAACCTATTCTGCCTCAAAGCATGAGACAGATTAAAGATAGACTATAGGTCTAAAATTGTACCGAATTTTTCACATAGATAGAGACATTTTTAGGAAAAACTTCCTTCTGGACAATTGTTCCCCTATGTCTTATATTTCAAACAGAATAAGTTTTAGGTCATTTGGACTTCTAAATCAACAGATATAAATTAAACAATATAGACTATTCCAATGAGCTATGGTAGAGACATGTCTATTTTTACAATTTTTAAGGGTCCTAGAGCCAGAATTCATTTATGGTCATTTCTGGGAATTTTATAGATATGGAAGTTAGGGTTCTAATGGAGCAACAATCACATAATTTGGAGTTTAAAAACTCCACTTATGACCAATTCATCACACGGAGGTCTGATACAATCTGAGCAGAGTTTTCCCAATAATTTACATGCATAATTGTATGATATTATTGTATAGTGCTCTGTTATCTTTGTTCCTCCCCACTAAATGTTATCACTTAGCACTGGTTATTTTTTCGTGTAGGTGGCAGGTTTTGGTTCCGCTCGAGTTGCGCATCTGTAGGGTTGGCCACTAGGAGTAGAGTCTTGTTTATTTTGTACTCCTCCTGTATTCTTTTTGCATATGTATTCTTTTGATTAGTGGCATATGTAATATTTATTAAGGATCCTTATGTAATTCTAAAGGATGTATATAATATATTTAATGTTAAGATTATGAGTTTTATTATAGTTATTGTATGCTTCCGCTATGACGTATGTATGTTTCTGAGTAAGTGTCGCAGTAGCGCTCCGGTATCCTTCCAACGGGGGTATCGGGGTGTTACATTTTCAGGAAAAAATTCCTTCTAGACAATTGTTCCCCTATGTCTTATCTTTCAAATGGAACAAGTTTCAGGTCATTTGGACTGCTAAATCAACAGATATGAATTAAAGAATATAGACTGTTCCAATGAACCCGCTAAGGTAGAGACACATCTGTTTTTGTAATTTTTAAGGGTCCTAGAGCCATAATTCATTTATGGTCATTTCTGGAATGTTATATATATGGAAGTCAGGATTCTAATAGAGTAACAATCACTTAATTTGAAGTTCAAAAACTCTACTTATGACCAATTCATCACACGGAGGTCTGATACAATATGAGCAGAGTTTTCCCTATAACTAGGGTTCATGCTTGATCTCATACTATACTCGTGGCAATTCAATTAACACTTCAAGAAACATCCATTTTATATTTCAAATATATCAATTATCAATTAACATATACAAAAACATACAATTTCTCCTAACTACAAAAACACATTAAACATACATCAATTCAAAAACAATCCCAAACCTCTTGAAGCACTCATTCACTTCACTACTAGGTGACCTTCTCTTTCCCTTGATTCTCTTATTAGCTTTTCCAACTTTCAACCTCATTCATATACACATATTCAAAGTGGAATTAACACTATGAACAGAAATTCAATTAAAAGATGAAGGAGTAGAAGATGACATACACTAGACTCATTCATACCTTTTTAGCTTAACACTTAACCCTCTAATCCATGCAACTCAAGACTTATCATGCAATGAAGAGGATGAAGAAACAAGAAGAAGACGAAGAACAAAAGAAAGAGAGAGCAGGTTTTGAGAGAGAGAGAGAGAGAGTTGAACCAAAGAAAGGACACCAAAAGACAAATTTTTCCACTAACCCACACTATATATATGCATGTCAAATGCAAGGTGTTATCCATGCAATAACTCTCAAGTGCTAGATGGGTAACTCCTACAATGACACTTGGAATCCACATAGACAGAATTTTGCCACATGGAATGCCACTAACTCTTCATTAACATTAATTAATCTCCACTTAACTTAATTAATCTTCATTCTTATACTAATCACACACAATAACACTTTGGTCACTACAATACTTTTATTTTATGCAATTGAATCCCTAATTTCCATTTTCAATTTGATCCAAATCTATAAACCCTAATTTTACACTCAATTAGTTACACTAATCACACTCAATACTATTAGGGTGATTTTCGGGATGTTACACTATGGAGCCCTCTGTCGCGCTCGTGATAAAGCCTAAACTACATGTTTAACTCCCATTCCTCTTACGTATACTCAAGCACTTACTCATATCACATAACACATATACAAACACATAGGCATTATCATAATTTCAATCAATATATCATTTTTTATGCACGAATAAGTGTCTATAATTTGGTTCGGACTTGGAATGGTATTCCAAACTTCCTACGTATCCCAAGAGTTGGGAATTAGAACCCCGTAGTTCTAAAGGTTGAGTATGCAAATTTGAGTATTTTGACTTATAAACCTAGTAGCATGTCATAATATGCCACTTTTGGATTTATTCAGAAACATTCGACCAATTATGCCTTTAAGAACCTTAGTACTTGTTCATAAATATAACCTTAATCACTTGTATTCCTAAGTGGTAACCATTCATTTACTTTTTATAAGACGCTAAACATGAGTCGGATAAGTTCCGGATAGTTCCGGTGAAGTTTGGGTGTGTTTCGGGAGGAAAAACACACGAAATATACCAAACTGGGGAGGGTAAAGGTGGGCAATGGTTTATGTCAGCCATGAGACCCAAAATAAGAAAAAATGCCATCAAATAGCATGCTCTGTCGCACTCGCGACAGAGGCAACCATCAGGTGCCCCACGAAAATCAGAAAAATAGGGCTACTTTTCACCTCAAACTTGTACCGCCTAAACCAACATCTAAACCTAATTTTTTGAAAAAACTTCATCTCAGAAAATGATCTTTAGGATTTTATCTTTCAAATGGGACAACTTTAAGGTTGTTTGGACACATATAACGTCAGATATGGTCTAAACAACCTGAACTACTCTAGTGACCTGGCCAAAGTAGAGATACCTATGTTTTGGCAACTTTTGAGGATCTTAGAGCCAGAATTTTCTCAAAGTAATATTTAGGACTTTTATAGGTATGGAAGTCTTGGTTCTAACGACAGTAGAATCACCTAATTTGGAGTTCTAAAACTTTACTTATGACCAAAACATCACATGGAGATCTGCCAAAATTTGAGCAGAGTTTTTCCTAGAAACTCAAGCTCCCCAAACCCAACCAAAACCACCCAACCAATCAACTCAAGCCACCCAAATCAACAAATACATATCAAAAATAGAACTCAGCAATATATATATATATATATATATATATCAAAGCATATAAATTTCCCAAATCTCTTTTCCTTTGCTCCTTAATTGCTCAATTACTCCACTTCCACCAATTTTCTCCTTTCCCTTTGCTTAGCTCCACTTCCTCTTACAAAACATACCATAAATTCATCATTTACAAAATACACATAACTACTCATCCTCAAAACTCACGGTGGAAGAAAAGAAAACCAAACCAACTTACCTTGCAAAAACTTGTAAAAATACTAGAATTAATCTGATCAATCTTCAAGAATCAAGAGTAGAGATTAAATGGATGATTTTATGTTTTATTGGAATGAAAAACATGGTGGCCAAGAGAGGAAGAAGAGGGACGGGCTCCATCCCCTTTTTTTCACTACAGATTTTATGGCTTTAAAAACATAAAATCCATCCTTATCCATTCAAGCTAGGTGTCACTTTACTATTAGCCCAAATAATATTTTTATTTCAATTTTCCTTTTTAATCCTTCAACTCTTATTTCTTCTTGCATTTGATATATAACTTTATCATTTTCAACATTGGCCCACCTAAATAATTAATTCCTCCAATTTAGTCCATAAATATAAAATACCCAAATTATCCTTAGTCTTTTTAATTAATACCGAACACGTCCTCAACTACATTTAACCATTTTAATCCGTCAATTACACATTTCAATCACTTTTATACTCCAAATACTTATGAATCCGACTAGGATATATGTCGGGCCCTTACATCTCATCATATACTTATTTTACAAAATAAGTATACTTGTTCCATTAAATGGCCATGAATTCATTTCAAAGCCACTTTCATTCTTTTCTTATCATTTCACTTCAGTTGTTCACTTAATCAAAAGTCTCATCAAATATACACATAATTTCAATTATTTCAATATTTATCAATATTTTTCACCATAGACATAACAGGAAAATATTCTCAAAAATACTTAATTAAATTCTTACACTTTCAAATTACGTACATAATCATTTTTTGGCTTTAATACCATTAAAGGGACAAATTATATTTTTGATTCATTAAGTCAATTATTCGATTTTCATGTATTTCTTTTCATTACAATCTTTCTTTCACTTTTAAGTCATTCATTTATCCATTTTATCTCCTATATATCATGTATATTATATAACCTACCATATTTTCTTTCTTAACCCATTTGGCCACACCTAGGGTTTTACTCTACCATTTTATTTTTCATTCATTTATTGCTTATTCCACTAAATTAAGTCCCAATTCACATGTATATACCCTTTAATTACACTTAATCACTAGGGATACTATGAATATACCTAAACATACCATTATGTCTCACTATGACCAAGACTTGCACTTGGTTTTCTTTCACTTTAATCATCCTAATTAGCATATTTACCCTCCTTAAACTCATTTATAACTTCAATTTCAATTATACATGCAATTTACACACATTCACCGTATAAACATAATGCAAAACCCTAATTTTCACATGAAAATACTTAGATTATGTAACCACAAACCTCATATCCTTGCTTTAACCTTCACAACCTCCTTAATCCTTGTCCTTAACCTTTGAAATGCCTTGTCTCTCTTGATTTCTCCTTAGTGACCGAAAACACAAAGCAACAAAACACTCATCAATTTCCTTCTTTTATCAAATATAACCTCATAAACATACTCTACACATCCTAATCTATCATGTAGAACCAATAAATCAATTTAAAACAACCTATTTCTCTTACCTCAATTTGAAGACATAACCTTAGATCCTTGCTTTTCCTTGCTTTTAATCCTTCAAATGGATATTAGGGGCTGTTATAATCTCATAGAGAGGCTGAATTACACTTAGGATGTTTGAATTTAGGAAGAATTGGAGCAAGACTTGAAGAAATTGAGAGAAGAGGAAGAGGAAGGGACTTCGGCCAAGATAAGGGAGAGAAAAGGCTGAGGAGATAAGGATCATTCACCTATAAATCTGTCACCTTATTGCTTTTATAGTGAATCAAAATGGTTGAGCCTTGGTCCAACTAATGGTCCAACCTATAAAGCCCAATTTGAAATTTTAGGCCCATTATGCAATTTTTCTATGGTTTTCTCACTTCTCAATTCCAATTCATACCAAATTCAATTCCATAATTCATAAAATATGAAAACTAGGTTGTACACAAAATTTTAACTCAATCGGAATCCATTTTCAATCCGGTTCAATCAAACTAGTCCGATTATCAAATTTTCAATGTTACCGAAAAATTACCTTTTTACTACAAAAAAAAAAATATAAATATTATTTAGAGTCCATATGGAATTTTTGATTAATTTTGGAAATCATTTACTATTTTTAAAGCCTCAATCAACCCTCAAGTCAACTTGAGTACTATTTAAACCGAAATCGTAACTTTTTCCTTACTTTCTAAGGTTAATTCCTCATAAAAATGATTTCATAATTCTTAACATATATTCATTAGACTCCAAGAATATTTTTGGATCAATTGGAAACCAATCCTCTATCTGATAATTATTTATCAGTCGGATAATCCAATTTTTCAATACCACCATAAAATTAATTTTTCATTACCATATGATTTTACTCATCAATATGAGTATGCCCATATTTTCAGATTATTTTTTCTAGATCCATATCATCTTTTACGGTCCGGTCAAACTCTCAGTCAACCTATTCACTATTTGAAACAAAGCCCTGACTTTTTCTTTATTTTCGAATTTTGAGGACCCATTTAACCTGAAATTCACTCCAAATTTTAATTTCAGACTCATCGTGACTAATATTTTCTGATAGTCAAATAAAATATTTTTCACTTCCGGGTGTACTTTTCGCTCTGGAAGCACTATTCACTATCGAAAAATACTATTCACGGTTGATCCAGTATTGGGGCCATTACAAAAAGAGGTGATGCCGAAAGGCTGCTCATTAAGGTTCATGCACGTAATTTAGTGAAATTACGCTTAAGGAAAAATTGAACACTCTACACAATAATCTTCACGGGGCATTTAGATCGTGAAAAAGTTGTTATCCTATACATGGATAAAAGCTGGGCCAATGATGCAAAAAAGGGAGATCCTTGTATTCGCTTCCGCAAAAGTTTTTGCACTACAAGAGGTATGTACCATTTATGTTTGTGTTACCTCCATATTATATTTTAATTTTCGCTTTAGGTTCAGAAAATAAAAAATAAGAAAAAAAATACGAGTCCACTGGCATGCTTTACTGGACAATTGCATGATCTGTTTCATTTTATAATTGTTATTTTTACTTCATCAAATTTTAAAATTAGTAATTTATATATATTTCATTGTGATGTCATATTTTTGTCTTTTTATTTTTTGTTTTCATAGTAAAACTTATTTAATTTTTTTTTAATAAAAAATTAATGTATGTATCTAGGGGTGATCATGGACCGGTTAACCGGTCCATGAGTCCCAAAAAAAAGCAGTCCATTAACTATCAATTTTTAAAAATACTAACCATTAACCAATCCATTACTATCGGTTAACCAGTCCATCGGTTTCGGATTTTCGGATTGGTTAATAAATATTATTTCGGTTAACCACTGTAATTATAAAATGCATTCATAAAAAAATTAAAACATTCATGTTACTTAAAAATAAAAATTAGAAGCCAAATATATTACAATATAATATTCAAATTATAAATATAAACTAAAAATATTGTGTCAATATGCATGCATATGATAGAAAAATGTAATAAATGGAAAAATTATAATTTATTAATTTTATTAAATATTAATTATTACTTGCAACAAAATTTTTTATTTTTAAAGCAAAATATATTTAATTAAAATTGCAAGTGTTAAAAACTACCTATAATAATATTAAAACTAACATTCCACATTTTAATTGAATATTATTTATCATATTAAATTTTAATAATTTAAATATAAAATATTTTAATTAAAGAGTTAAAATTATTAAATTAATTACAATTAGGAATTAATTATATATATTAAAAAGTTTGAAAAGTAAAAAATTTTGTGTGTGTGAAAATAAAAATCCATCACATATATAATTTTTCGTTAATATATTAATATTATATAACTTTTCGAATATATTATGATTTTTATTATTAAAAATTTGATAAATCAAGAAATAATAATAAATACTAAATATGGATATATTGAATAATTAATAAATTAACTAAAAATTCAGTTATCGGTTCGGTTAACTGGTTACATGAGCCAAAACCATTAATCAGTCCATTAATATCGATTTTTTCAAAGTACTAACCATTAACCGGTCCATTACAATCGATTAACAAGTCCATCGATTCGATTTCAGACCGATTTACCGGTTAACCACATCAATCGGTTTTTTTTCTCCCTCCTATATGTATCAAACATTGCATTTTATAATCATAATTTTTGTCTAAAATCTAAATTAATAACAACAAAAATAACTTAATTTTGTTTATTTTATTCTTGTTTTACAAAATTAATATAATACGATAATATACACCAAACAGAGTATAAAATATTACAGACTAATATAGTTTTACACCAAACACTGTATACAACAGTATAGGCTAATAATATACAGGCTAACACTACACATACTAATTTAATACAGCTATCCAAACGTGCTCAAGTTAAAGGTGCAATTTTGCATCTAATATTTGACGAAAATGATAATTTTATCCTAATATTTTCATTAGTGCAAATATTATCCTCCATATTTTAAAGGGTTAATTATAAAATAAAATCTGAACTATAAGATAAATTTCAATTTTAGGTCCAACAAAAAAAAATTCTTACAATAATGTCAATCCCAAATTTCAAATGTTCTTTCATTTTATACTACATTAATTTTTCTGTTAAAATTAATGGAAATTCAAATTTGTATAAAAAATAATTTGTTTAGTTTTTATATACTAATTAATATTTTTTAAATTTAATAATATTTTTTATTTTTATAATTAATGAATATTTATAATAATTACCTAAAAGAAATTAAATTAAAATTAAAATAATTATTATTTTTAGATTAATAAAAAATCAAATTAAACAATTATGAGTCTATGACCATACAAGTCTTTTTATTTTAATAATAGTTGAATAAAATTAAATAATTTTTATTTTTGAAAAGAACTCTTACGCAACCAAACAAATTATATTGAAAACGAAAATATCAATTATTTTTAAAAAAATGTTGAATGATCTAGATACATAATAAAATATGAAATATTTTGTGCATAGGAAGAATGAATTAGTGATAGAACTAATGATAATTTTATAAAAAAAAAAAAAAATCAATTTAAATTAAAGAAAAAAATGTCAAATTTTTTGGTAATAATTTTATTTTTTGCTAGATAAAAGTTATTTTAAAAAATAAGTAATTTTATCCATAAATGAATAAAAAAAATTCATTGTTTATCAAATTTTAAAATAATGATTATTTTTAATTTTATTATCTTAAAACAAATTGAACATTTTTACATTTTATTATTCTTTAGTTTAAGGAATTTTTGTAAAATTATCATTAGTTTTATCACTAATTCATTACCCCTACTATGCATAAAATATTTCATATTTTATTATGTATCCAGATCATTCAATAAATATTTTCTAAAAATTATTGATATTTTTGTCTTCAATTTAATATTTTCGGTTGTATAAGAGTTATTTTAAAAATTAAAAACTTTTTAATTTTATTCAAACATGATTAAAATGAAAAATACTGATCATAATTTTTAATTAATCTAAAAATAATAATTTAATTTAATTTTTAGATAATTATTATAAAAATTCATTAATTATAACAATAAAAAAATTATTATTAATTTTAATTAATATTAACCTCAAGATAAAAACTGAAAAAATAATTTAAAAAAATTGAATTTATATTAGTTTTAATGGAAAAATTAATGAAGTCCCTAAATTGAAATAACATTATAAGTTTGGAATTAACATTAAATTGAGAACTATCCTATAATTCACATTTGTTTTTGTAATTAACCCTTTTAACAGTCTTTTAATATATGACAATACGTAGCACGTGATAGGCAAAATTATTTTAGTGGAACATATTAAGAAGATATTAATTAAAAATATTAAAAATAAAATTACACCTTATGTCAAATTTTTAAGGCAAAATTGCACCTTTTATCCTTCTTTAATCACAAAACCGAACTCAATACCTTTCTTTTTACTCTTCACTCCATCTTCCATGTAAAGCTGTACATATTTTTCTTACTTACATCGGTTGCATAAATAAATAGATAAACCATTGCCTATTGAGGTTGCATAAACAAATTCATCAACTAATTCAATCACAAACTCCATCTGTACATATTGTAATTCAGAAATAGATAGGTGCTTGAACAATCATGAGCCTAATTTGAATTAATATTGTTTAAGTTTTACACTGTTTTCTAGGCGAAATACCATAGCCAAGAGAGGAAATGAAAAAGTAAATAAACAAATAAAGCAAAAATCTGAAAAGAATTGAGAACAGATAAACTTATATTAAGCAAAATCTTCACCCCAACCATCTCCACAATTACAAACTTGTACCCATTTTCCCCAAAAGAAAATTGCCATTTCTCGTTTATGTACATCACACAAACTGAGAGAACCAAAATCTTCAACTCTACCTACTCTTCCTTTTCTCCAAATATATCCCCCCAACCTTTTTCCCACTTCTTATTCATTTACATATGACACCAGCAAAATCAAAGTAAATCCAAAATGATAAAAAAACCTGTTTTTACCGCCGCCACCGCCCACCCCAATTATCCCAAAAAATGTCACCTTGCATTTGGTTGCGATCCAAATGACCAAGACGGTTGGATGAGCCTTTGAGCTGACGGACTCCCCAGTAACATGGCCTGAGATTGAGTAAGCATCTCGGTCATTGATGGGGTTTGATATGCCTGAACAAGACTAGAGCCATCAGTTGAGTCTCCTCTTGCTGTTGCTCGTTGCCACGAGTGTGAGCTAAGACCTGAAAGAATGTAGGCTCTCCCAGATGCCTCATATACATGCCTGCTTGCCATCCTCTCTTGCATCTCTTTTAGCTCTGCATCTAATGCAATGCACAATCGGTCATGGGATTTAGCTGATATGGTCTCTGACAACACCCTTCGGCAATTTTCAAGGATAGAAACCGCACCAGCCAGATCTCCCTGTTCAGCCGCAGTTCTTGCCTGTGAAATTGACTCAGCTGCTTGAAGCCTGTTGCGTTGTCTGTCCACTTCAATTGACACTACTCCTTCCCCAGTTATTGCAGGTCTCTCAAGCATGACCTCATCACTTTCAAATGTTGCAATTTCTTTAGTTAAAGGGTCCTTGTAAACACATCTAACCTTTATGAGTGGGGTTTGATTTCCAGAAGATTCTGCTGGGACATTCATGGACACCAGAAAATCCCTCTCTTCATCAGCATACAAATCTCCAACATCAATAAATCCTGTTCGTGAATTATCCATTACACGACTTGGGTAACTTCCTGCTTTCAATGAGGTAAAACGGATGTTGGGGTGCACACATTCAAGTCCCACCTTTAGCTCCTGCACCACAACACTTAAAAGTCCACCAATGCATTGTGCAAATGCATCCTGGATAACAGCTTCTGTCTCAATGAAAGAGAAGGTGCCTCCTGAAATTTCTGAAATTGAATGCATTGATGAAGCATCATGGTCGGCACCAAAGCCAAAAGCATGGACTGGAATATGGAAACCTGCAGTTTCACCGCCATGGATAGAGAAAGGGAGGAGTACCCGGTAATTTGGCTGGGGCTGGTGACCACTAGAACCATTAACGGTATAAGTATCCTGCCCATCTGATAGCAATATTATACTTGCCACTGGATTTTTTTCCCTCCGGTCTTCCATTACTTTCGCTCCCTTTCTGAGGCCTTCAGCAATGTTAGTCCCACCATTTGCAACCAAGGAATTGACAGCTTGGAGTGCTTGTTGCCGTCCTGTATCAGACATTCGACGGAGAGGAAAGAGACGGCGGGCAGTAGAAGAGAAGGCAATAACTGAAAGCCTGTCATTTGAGCCAAGGTTTTGTATCACAAAACCCATAGCTCGTTTCAACAATGCTAACTTTGTACCTGCCATGCTTCCACTGATGTCAAGCACTGTGACTAGGTCAACTGGAGCACGAGTTCGAGAGAGTTGGGGAAAGGTAGTTCGGTTTCTTATGAGATTTTGGCCTGAAACTGTAGCAGCAGCTTTGAGATGGACCAAGACAGTGAAGTTATCATATGAATTGGACCTTGGGGCAGATGAAACTTCTGGGTGTATATTGACCTCCATTGTTCTTGCATTGTTATCTGAAGAACTTTTATCACCAGAACCTCTATTAATAGATGCAGGTTGAATATCTACAGGTTCATCGTCATCAAATATACTAGGCTCGGGAGACTGTAGCATTATTGGCCGCCTATTTGAATCTCGTCGTGGAGGTAACCGTCGGACCACAGTCATCAAAGCATCATTTTGAGGCCAACCTACTGCACTGATCGATGCTCTGCCAGGTGGAGGATCTAAAGTGGGAGCCTGCAAGGGGATTTCCTTCCATGTTGCTCGGCAAACTGGACAAATTTGGTTGCCGTGTTTCACATTCGAAGCGATGCAGTGGAAATGGAAGGAATGTGAGCATTCAGCAGTGAAAATAGCATGGCCGTCTCCTTGCTTTACCTTGGTCAGACATATAGGGCAGGTTTGCTGAAATTGCAAAAGAAAAGACAAGCCAGAAAAGCATAAATATCCTGAAAATTTTGAAAAGAACAATCTATCATCTTACGATATATTAAGGATCAGTAAGAGCATGAAAAGAGAATGTATAAATACATCCATGCATGGGCATGCAATCCCATGGATGGTACAGCAAAAATCTAAAAGACAATATTCCTTTAATGAAATAATTCATCACTACATCTAGAGCGAAATCAAATTTTATGATGTAAAAAGTTTATCATTGCAGTGCAAGTGTTCTACAAAATGGACAGGAATGTATTAAATACAGTATTTTATTATTGACAAGTCCCAACTGTATTTACAGAATGATGATGATGATAGTAAGCTAGCACGAAATTAGCATGTCTCTGACAAACCAAGTTTATGAAGCAATCAATTCCCAATAGTCAGTTAGAAGTTCCTGACCACATAATAACAGTTAACATTTTCACCAAACTTTTACAGCCAGAATAATGCATAGACTCTGATCATGTAGTTTCTTTTGGATAGATTTCCTGCAATCATGGATCCCCCGGTAAGTAAGTCATACCCAAGACATGTTCAAATGTGTGTAAACTATTTCTTACATTATAATTAATAAAGGGAGCATATTACAGTATGAGCTTGCTTCAGCCTCTGATCGACCAATTTTTTATAATTTATTTGCACAGCTAATAATATAAAGAAGCATAAAATTCTCCAAACCAGCTAAGTTGGCATAGAATAAAATTGAAGGCATGTTTCAACAGTTATATTTTTGCCTTGCACTTAAACCTCTCTCCCTCCCTAGCTCCCTCTTAAGGTGCAATAAAACTGTTGTCTCACGGAATATTTTCACCTTGAGCAGGCAGCAATAATCACAACAGGATAAGACAAACTAGATTTGAGGCTCTGGGCCAGAATGCCGCACAAAAAATAAAGAATCATCAAATGGAAAGAAGATAAGTGTAAAGGGGGGGGTTAATGGCTTAAAAGAAGTCAATGTTAGGTATCCTACATATGGGGCACACAGCACACTAGATAAAATGGAGTTAAGAAAACAAAAAATCATAAGATAGCGACTTCTAAAGGGTTATTAAACTACTCCTCCATGTTGCAGATGAACCTGGTCTCTTGAAGATAATAGAGAGGAAAATGAAAGATCCATCTATAATCTGTTAAAGACAAAGAAATTACGCATTGCTTAGTAATATTCCTTTTCTTTTATTTTACTTATTTGAAGAAATTCTATGCCCCGAAAGCCTACAAGCAAGCAACCACTGGATAATTCTTACCTAGTCTATGTCCATGAATTTAGTCCAATCATAATCCATCAAGTACCGAAAGTAGTTATTATTTTGCATAGATGGCAGTTTGTGATTGGTTTAGTTCATGAATAGGCAAGATAAATCCTGAAACACCCAAATAGTTAAAAGTGACCACACCAAGCTGCTTTGCTTCCCTAAGAGGGAAAGCGCGGAAAAGGAAAGATGAAGCCCATAGTTTTCTTTTACTGTTAAGCAATTGAAAATGGTGGAGAAATAGACAGATGCAACTAGCCCCACAAGGTCAAACAAAGGGAAGCAGCATGACATCAGCCAACCAGCTCAATAATTTCTACTGCTTATCAAAAACTGCCAAAACTTCTAATTTATTAATCAGACTAAAGAAGAACATGTATTCATCACTCAATTCTACAGTATATTATCTCTATTTTTTTCCTCTGTCTCAAGATGACAGAGGCAAAAATATTGTGCATAAAAGAATTTGATAAAAAATAAAGAAAACTGTTTGGCCACAGATGATTATGATAAATATTGGCAGAGAAAAAAATTCGGTACGGGAAAAATACCAAGGAAGCAAATGCTACTTAAAACTTTGATAGTTGAAAATGATGTAGGAAAAGTAAATTAAATTCCAGAAAGGACATTTTTCATTATGTAATTGCCAGTGCAAAAGAAAGGACTAGTCAATTAATGGATATGATACTATTCAGCTTATTTTGGTCAAGTTGACATGAGCTGATTGCCAGAACAACTCCTTCTCAGCAACTGATTTTTGAAAACCCCAAAACCAATTCCATTGGTAAATAAGCACATAAAACTTGATCCAGCTGAACCAAGAAAGAAAACAGATGGTGAAGAAATTATATCAATTTATTTCCCTTTATCAGCCCCAATACGCCCACAGGGGAAAAAAAATTCAGAGCCCAAAACACAGTAAGATTCAGAATCTATCATCAACAACAAACAAACTGGTAAAATTAAACCAACACAAATCCAAGAAATTGCACAACCCAAAACGTAAATCCAGTGCAGCACAAAAACTAGAGCAGGAAAAAAAAACCATATTACCTTAACTTCAATCTCAACTCAGAACTAATTAAACCCATGAATACAAGGAACAAAATATTTAAACAACAGTATTTGCAATTAAAAACATACAAAAGAGAGATAAAAATTAAAAAAAAAAACACACACAAAAACAAACCTTTGATGATTTGCTTCCACTCTTGGACAACCTTAAACCATGTGAAGAGGGTGTTGGAGTCATGGGCTTAGCGTCCCAAATAGTGGGTGAAAGCAAAGCAGCATCAGATAATCTCTCATTTGCTGGTGGTGGTGAATCTTCAAGAGTTCTTGGTACATAAAAACAAGGATTTAGACCCAAAGCTAGCTTTGCTTTTCTCCATTTACTCCCCATTTCACTTCAAAGTTGAAAACTTTCAAAAGATTTCAAGAACGAAAACAAAAATCCAAGAACTACGAAACTCAACAACTGAAAGAAAGTAATGGAGGATAGAAGAGATTAATATAAACAACAAAACTAAAACCAACCAAGAACAAATTAAACAGATCTCAAAGTGCTTTGAGCCAAGCTGCTTCCTTATGTTTTCTTGTTTTCTGTTTTTATCTTTTCTTGGAATGAGAGAGATAATGGGTTTATAACAAAAGTTAAAATGAAACACGAAAACCAAGAGAGTGAGAGAGAGAGCTCTAGTTTTAGAGGTTATTATTCAGAGAGAAATGTGGGTCTTTTGAGAGTCTAAAAAAAATGTCAAACAGAGGGACTGAGTCGCATAGAAAGGGTGGCGTGAGACCCGTATTAGTCTTCATGGTGGTGCTCATGGCCGCCATTAGAGAGAGATTTTGACCTTTGGCTCTTGTCGTGGGTTTATTCATACTTTGAAGAGATAGAAATTAAAAAAAAAAAAAAACACGTTTTAGTTGAATAGAGAAAGTTATTTGCTTTATGCTTAAAAAAAATTAATACATTATTACATCATACTTTAGTCGCTTACTTCTTAAATTTTTAACTAGTCATTTTACGCGATGTTAAGCAAATTGCACTAATATTTTTATTATTTATAATAACTTTGATACTAATATATGATTTTATATATTAAAATATAAAAAACTCGTTGGATAATTTTTTTCATATACAGCTATAATTGAATTTATAAATTAAAAAATTGAATGTAAATTTAATTAATTGGCGATAATTTTTTAATTAAAATCTTTCTAATTAGAATAATAATAAAACCTTATTGGAAGTAAAAAAAAAATCAATTCAATTGTTATAAAAAAAGGAAGACTTATTCAAGAAAAAAAAAAAAAGAAAGACTTATCTTATTTGAAAAATTCAAAAAAATTATTTAAGTAATGTAAATTATTAAAATATCTAAATTCTTATGATATTTTATATTAAAATCATAATAAAGCTAAACTATCAGAAAGCTAGTATTCGATTAAAAGGAAAAAAAAAAGTGTAAGTTCTCGAATTCTACTTCTCCTAATAGTATTTTTATAATTAAATATTATATTTTTCTTATAATGAAAAAGACAAAGCTTTAACCAAAAAAATTACGTAGAAACAAAGTAATCAGTATCTTCAAATTTACCTCAATTATTGAGTTTTTGAATTATAAAAATTGAATTGAAATTTAATTAATCAGTGATAAATTGATAATGATAATATTAAAATCTTTTTAATTAAAACAATAGTAGAATCCTGGCAGAAATAAAAAAGGAATTTCAATTTGATTGGTTATAAAGAAGAAAGACTCATTTTGTTTAAAAAATTAATTAAAATACCGTTAACACATATTTCTATTAAATTTTAGTTGATTACATGCAAACGAAATTTAAAATTTTTAATAAAACTAACTTAGATTTTTGTTGTGAAATTATATTATCTAACTAAAATTTGAAAAATTACCTTTATAGTTTTGTTGATCAATTAATTTTCCTTCACATTAGATTGTCGCAAATCACACCGTCTAACTTTAGAATACCTCCAATAATTATCCACACCAAAAAGAACCAATATAAGATAACAGAGGGGCTGCCGAATTTTCCTGTGGCTAGAGAGATGAAGAAAATGATTAGGTTAAATCTCACCATAATTAGAATTTATATATAGGTTAAAATCCTATGTCCAATGGGATTAGGACTTTTAAAAATCCTGGAGATTAATTTCAGATTTTATAATAATTATTTAATTAATTTAATTTAATTAAATCAAGTCCAGGCCTACCCCACAAGGCTTATGCACATAAGTCACCTTATTTTATCTCATTTAAGTTTTGAGTATGAATTAATGTCAACTCACATAAATCTAAATATAGTTGTTCTAATAATTTAACCATTATTTCCAGAATGCCCCTTGTGGATCTCATACACCTTGCCATTTTACTCTGGCTATAGATTCTATGAAGAAGGGTATTATTGAATTTGGGAGATAATGTTAGTGGTTATATCCTAAGTTAAATATTTGGACCTTGATATAATGTTATATTTTCATTTATAAAATTTTTTTCTCCATATTAATATTATTGGCATATTACATTATAGTAATGTTTATCAATAATATTTAATATTATTCTAATTATTCCTAATCATTTACCACTAAAGGGACATAATGATAAAATAAAACTAGTATGGATTTGATTGATAATTATAAGATGATTATATATGGTGATATAAATCAAACTTTTAGGTATTTGTTAGATAACAAAGTACTTGATAGACCTGCCATCACATCACTACATGGATTAGTGTCAAAAGTAATTTCATAATAGTTATGTTATTGAATCCTTAGACCTAAAATTATCACAGTTTCCTACACAAGGAACATTATACTTTGACATAATCAAACGTTATCTTTAATCGGATAATTATAAAAGTTATGATTGTGTATGATGTTTATTATGCAGAATAAAGTGAATAATTAAGATAGAATTTGTCCCTTTCTTATGAGAGAGATATCTACTTGGCTCCTCGATAAGTAGGACTAAGAAATACATGGTCGTGCGCAAATGAATTGATAGTGTGATTAATGTCATTTGAATTTATCAGGTTGCTTGGTGATCGAAAAATTATATGTTTGAACAATATAAGTTTGATATGGATCATGACTTATGTTCAAACACGATATCGTGTGATAAAAGGATTATAACATGTACTATTGGTTATGTTAAAATCGAACTATCGATATTCATATTATTTGGGTAGTCATAATATCTTGCTAAAAATCAATTATGACTTGTGAACTTATAATGGGATTAGACCCACTGCTAATATAATATGAACCTATTGGGTGGCAGACCATGAATATAATGAACGGACTAAATTTTAATTTGGGCATTTCGAATTTAAAATATATCAGATATTTTATTCGAAATAATATAATAGAGATAAGGAAAGATTCCTTATTAATTGAATAAGGAATATTCTTTCCTTAAGAATCTTTCCACGTTAACCTCCTTTTAGGGTTAACGTGAGACTATATAAAGATATAGTCATTAAGCCCTAAATATGATATCATTCTCTATTGCCATCTTTTGTGTAGGGATGTGCAAATGGTCGGTTCAGTTTTGGACCGAACCGAATACCAAAATTTTCAAATTAAAGGAACCGAACTACAAATCGAAATCTTTTGGATCGAAACCGAACAGATCGAAATAATTTCAGTCGGTTTGGTTCGGTTCGATCCAATTGGTTCTTCATTATAAAGGTACCCTCCCACTCTCTCTTTCTCTTTGTATTCTCGTTATCTCTCAGTCTCTCTCTCTCTCTCTTCTCTTCCCTCTCTCCCTCTCTGTTCTCTCCCCTCCCCCTCTCTCTCTCTTTTTTCCACTCTCTCTCTCACTCCAGGATTTGCTCCGCCGCTGGCCCTTGCCCCCGGTGTTGCCCCCCTCAGCCGATGCCGGTCTCCCTCCCTCGTGCTGTCTTCCTTGTGCCTCCCCCTACAGCTGCTTTCGATCTCCCTCCCTCACTCTCTGTCTTCCTCGTGCCTCCACCCCCCCCCCCCCCCCCGCGCAGCTGCTGCCGATCTCCCTCCCTCGCGCTATCTTCCTCGTGCCTTCCCCAGTAGCCACTGTCGATCTCCCTCCCTCGCACTCTGTCTCCCTTGTGCCTCCCCTCGCAACCATTGCCGGTCTCAGATCTGTTCAAAGCCCCTCCAATCGGAGCAGTGTACACGTTCTTTTTTCACTTTCAACAAATAAAAAGAAAAAAGTATAAATTTTTTCAGTTTTGTGTTACTATTGTTTTGGTGAATTTAATCTGAAATCATCAAATATTTTCTTTGTTTTTCCTATTATCCTTTATATTTCTGTTAATGTGAAAATGTGAGATTATATATTTTGATATTAGGATTATGAATGTCATATCAAATTTGGTTGCAATGAAAGATCATATTAGATTTTGTATTGTGTTTGTTGGGTTTAAGTTATATGCATAAGAAATTCTGATGGAAATTCTGATTTGTGTGTGTGTGTGTGTATATATATAAGGAAAACGGTGTGTTTTGGTATTTCTATCAGTTCGGTTCCTTTGGTTTTCCAATTTTAAGAATTGAATTGAACCGATTTTTTTTAAATATAATTTTGGTTTTGAACTGAATGAACCGAAAATTGAAAAAATAAATAGACCAAAATCCATTCGGTTCGATTTTCGATTCCAGTTCAGTTATGCACACCCTACTTTTGTGAAAAGAAAGAAGATAAAGAAAAGGGTTTTTGTCTTCTTCTGCAGCCGTCTTTTTTTTTTAAGAAAGAGAAAAATACAGAGAATAACTTAATCTAATTGCACATGAATGGAGCTAGCACCCCTACAATCCATTCATTCATTCGTTCGTGTGTGGATACTAGTGGAGGGTAGTCATTCCTTTGGAGCAACACCTGCAGTTCGTATTGATCTTGGAGCAAATTGTTTGCATTTGCACAGGAACTGTACAAACCAATCGGATTAAGGCGTTAATCGATATTTCTGCGCTTCAACGGGTTGGTAATTTTTGAACTTTCTTTTGAATCAATTGGATCACATGGATCTTGGATGGGTTTTATTTTATTTTCGCTATGCGATTAATATTGAATTATTTCGTTAAAACCCAACAAATAACTTACATATAAACATGGGATGATGAATCCTTTATTGATCACTCAATCATTTTCAAGTAGATCATGATATACCCAAATTCCTAAATATATTTACTTCTCGATGGAGGCAAGTAGTTATGAAGTCAAAATATATCACTCACTACTTAAGATAATTTTGATAATCTCAAGTATGAAAATACTTGCACCACTGCTATATAGAGATTTCTCATTGACTAGATTTAATATCCATATAAGGATTCTCATGACATGTCTCCAATGTAATTGTTTTTCTAATAAGCATATACATGTCAGTTTTAATCATATTCATGATCATAGTTATGAGAACATCTGCTTGAACCTTTCAAGAAACATAACATGTGCTAGTCTATTTGTATTAAGAATGTCCTAACTTTTTAATACTATGACTAGAGATATTTAAGTATTAATACATTTACATGCAATAGTAATCTCATATCATGAATATCATAAACTCTTTCATGATTGCTTTTGTACTGTGCTTATAATACTAAATATTACATTTATTAATTTAACATATAATATAAAGTCATATATAGTCATAACATAGCATCAATAAATATATATTGCCTTCTCATAAATTAAAATGAGTTTATATACATAATATAATTTTTCATTTTACATAAACTTTAGGGCATACTCCTAACAATTTCTACCATTTAAAGTATTTTATTAGATGGAATAATTTAAATGGAATTGAAATAAATGAAAGTGTGAACATATTTCAAATTGCAAGATGCAAAACTTCTAAACGACTTCTTTGGTAAACTTAATAAATTTGTAAATAATTGTAATTCTTTTTTTAGTGTTCAATTGCAATTCAAATTTGTCAAACTCATAGTTTTGCATCCAAATTCTTCCATACACAACAGAACGATAAACTTGATAAATTCGTAAATTGATTTTATTTTCAATGGTAACTCAAATTCTAATATAATGTGGAATTCAGATAATTAATAATCAACATCTGTTATTTCATTTATTTAGACAATAAATATAAGTATTATCTTAGATTTGAAATAAAAAAAATAAAAAAATATTAAAAAAGAGTAGACGGTTGGTTTTAAATGCAGTCAACTATTTTTTTGGAGGCTTTGGAAGTTTTGGTCTTTTAAATTTAATCCAAAGAGCAGGTCATTAAATGCAGTCTAACTATTTTTTACATTTATTATTTAATGATTTGATGGCTTCAATGTTACTGATTCTAAGTAATTATAATAACATGAATTTAATAATTACATATTTTATTTCAAAATGAGAACATAGAATTATAGAAATTAAATTTAAAATTAAAATAAAACGATAACTAAAAGTTATTAAAATTAAATAGTATAATTGAAAATTTAATATTTCATTCACAACAACAAAGTAATAAATAAGGCTTAATACCTAAAATTTTCCCTGTACTTGTATTCAATTTCATTATTGATACCTATATTTTAATGGCGTTTAATTTACCATTCGTACTTTGAAAAACCATAATAATTTACCACCTAAAAAATAAAGCACAGATAATCATTTTCAAGTGAAACACATGCGCTGCTGATGTGTAAAGTGACCAATGCATGGCTCACAAGTGGCACTTGAATGAAAAAGGGGAAAAAATAACCCAAGTAGAATTGATTTTTCTCTTATTTTGTGTGTTCTTCCCCATCTAACCCACCTGCTGCCACCAACCACTCCCGAAATCTATCGCCGGTGCCACCACCTGCCTCTCTCTCTCATTCTATCGTTCACCCTTAATCGGTCTCATACTCTCGCTCACTTACTATTGCTCAACCTTGCTCGATCTCTTTCTTTGTTTCTCGCTATCCCTTAGTCGATCTACTCTCTCAATCTCGCTCTCTCTATCTCGATCTCGCTCTCTCTCCGTCCTAATCTCGCTCTCCCTATCTCAATCTCGCTCTCTTTATCTCGCTCTCACTCTCTCTTTGTCCCAATCTCGCTCTCTCTCTCTCTATCTCGATCTCACTCAACCTCACACGGTTTTGTGCCATCAACCAGGTATGTGTTTGAGAATGTGTGATATTAACATGTCTTTGAATTTATTTCTGAAATTTTTCTCGAGTTGTAAGTTGATTTTTCAATTAGTGTATGGGGGTATGGAAAATTAGACTCCGTAGGTTGATTTTGATCAATTGAATTGCTCTTTGGAATCTACAATAAATGGTATTCATTTGGTTCATTGGTTACAAATCATTCTTTTGCCATCTATTGTTTTCTGATTTCTTGAGAACTTATTTTTTCACTCATCTTATGATCTTGTTAGGAGCATACTATTGGCCATTTTCTCAAGCATTTTCATTAGACTATATGCTTCAGTTATAGTTTATCAAGTATGTCCAAAGCTGAATGCAGTCTCGTTGCCATGTCATTATCAAAAAACTTTTTAACTTTTTTAGCATTCTTGTGGATGCAGGAAAGATCTTTTAGGAGAGGTATTGCTTATTTGATTGCAATGGTTGTAGAGTTCGACAAGTACACAAATGATGGGTTGTACCTTAAGGAAGGGACTTTTCTTCTAAAGTAATCCTATCCTCTCTTCTTTCTCAAATTTGTGAACTTTAGTTCCTAAACTTGTAGTGCTATCTTTGTTCATTCTGCAATTTTGATTTCTAACTATCAAAATAAATATTAGCCCATAGCTAGACCCCGTTATCGAAAGCAAAAGGCTTCAAACTCTATACACAGCTTGTAGTTGGAGGAAGTCATGCAAAATTTGGTTCTGTTGCTACAGAACTTTCAGCAATATTTATGCCAAACTTGGCTCCTTTAAGATCAGTTAGGGAGCAAATACAAAAAGTAAAAGTCATGCAGGTACTTTCTGCTATAGAATCAATTATTCATGCTAGTATGTTTTTTGATTATGCAACTTTTCGTAGGCTAGCAAGTGTTTAACATTTCTCTATTGTGTGCCACTAGTTTTTAGAGTATGTGAATTGTCTCTGATGTAACTTAAATTTGCTAGCTCAATGTTTATATTTATAAAATGAATGCATTGCATTTTTGCTCTGAATTATATAACATTTAGCACTATATAATTGGGTATAGAAAGTGTATATACTTGAATTGGGCCAGGTATATACTTGAAAAACTGCATGTTAGGCTTCAATGCATTGTTGAAAGGATGCAATGCAGATACAATTATCCTAGTTTGATTTTTTCTTAATCAATTGCTTTCTATGGTATATCATTGAGCTAGTTGTCTCACTGTATCCTATAATTATTGTCTTACTGTATCCTATAATTAGTGGGTTAACATGTTAAGTGCATAAATAACATCTAATTGATTTCACATGAAAAAAATATATGAAAAAATCATTAATAAAATTTATCGATATATTAGTGACAGAAAATAAGCGTCGCTAAAATTAAAGAGGTCACTTCTTCATGTTTCATACTCCTCATTGCATGCATTTCACTCTCCAATCCTTAGGTGGTAAATTATTAGCAACATCATTAAGTTAGGTGGTAAATTATTACACTTTTCAAAATATGAGTGGTGAATTAAATGCCGTTAAAAGTATAAGTATCAATAATAAAATTAAATATAAGTAGGGGGATTTTAGGTATTAAGCCAATAAACAATCAATAGAAAATTAATATATTAATATAAATAAATAATTATTGCAATATAAAAAAAAATTTACTCATGATTTTACTTTTGAAATTATTATTTTTAAATAAAATATTGATTGATTTGGAAGAATAAAAATAATTATTCCATTAAATTTTAATTTGTACTTCATTCATTCTCTGTTATAAAGTATAATTCCTTTTTGGTTATTATCTACTGAATTTTAAGCTTGTACATATATATTTGGGTTAATTTCACTCACGGTCACTCAACTTATCACTTATCACGCAGAAGTAACCGACTTTTTTTTTCGACTTAAATATCACCGAACTTCTAACATTTTTGTAAAAAAATCATGTACACCAGAATCTGGCGAGAACTCTTGCCGGATTGATGATATAGCATGCCATGTCAAAAATTACGTGTCGTTTAATAATATTTCCAACAAATGCTACATTTGGATCAATTTCACTCACGGTCAGTCAACTTATTATTTATCGCGAAAAAGTAAACAACTTTTTTTTTCTAACTTAAATGTCACTGAACTTCTAACATTTTTGCAAAAAAGTCATGTACCGACTATTCGTCACCACGTGTCATATGCCATGTCATCAATCCGGCATGGGTCCTCGTTGCTCGCCCTTGACGCGGCCCTGTCGCCCCCCAACAGCCCTTTGGGCGTTTTTGAGCTATTTTTGAGTGTTTTACTCATTTTTTTTGTAGAATTTAATTTTAAAACCTTTTGTCTTCTAAACTTTTAAAATTATTCAATTTTTTTGTGATTATGGGAATTAAATTGATTTAATTTAATTTAACAAAAATATGATTTTTTAAGGGGTATAAAATGATTTTTTTTGGAAGAGAATTGGGGGATTTTTTCTTAAGAAAAATTGGTTTTTCTCTCTTCTTCTTCTTTTTCTTTTTTCTTTTTCTTCAAGAACAAGTTTTCCAAGTATTTTTAATTTTTTAAGTTAATTATTGAGACAAATAAATTAATTATTTGTTCTTGTAAATTTTCTTACTTCTTTTTTTATAATTTTTTCTTAAGACAAATAAATTAATTATTTGTTCTTGGAATAAAATTTTGTTATATATTTTATTTTTCTGAATCAAGACAAGGAGATTAATTAACTGTCTTCATTCATCACATCAAAATTTGAGGGTAAATATTTTACGCTCAATTTTTAATTTAATTTTTGTTTTAATTTTTGTTTCTAATTAACTAGTCATCATGCAGATTTTCTTTTGGATCTATTATTTTATTTTGTTTATGTTCATGTGATTTAGCCATAGATTTAATATTTTTAGCACATTTTATTTTATTCTTGTATATTTATTTGATTGTTTATCTTTTATTGTTGTTGTTGTTGTTATTATTATTATTATTATCATCATCATCATCATCATCATTACTTTTGTTCATATATTATTATTGTTATTATTAGTATTATTATTTAACATGTTTTAACATATTTTGTTTTTTATTTCTTTTATTTTTTCTTGCTTGATTGTTCATTTTCCTTATTGTTGATTGTTGATTGTTTATTATTATTATTGTTATTGTTAATATCATTATTACTTTTATTTTATTATTATTACTATTGTAATTATTATCATCATTGGTATTATTATTATCATTATTATATATTATTACTATTATTATTACTATTATTATTTTTTAGTTTTGTTAGTATTATTTATTATTGTTATCATTGTTATTATTATTTATGTTTTTATGCATGTTGATTTGTTCATATGTTAAGTTACATATTTTTATTATGTCATTTAATTGATTTGTCATACATGATACATGTTATTTTATTTATTCTTCCATTCTTACATGTTATATGTTTAAATTCATTTTTTATTACTAACATCATTTTTGTTTGTGTTTTTATTTCAATACTTATTTTTATGTGTGAGTTTTTTTTTTCAATGGCAAGTGGGAGCCCATGGAGGTTTGAAGATAACATTTTGGTGAAAATACCATTTTGGTGGAATTTATCTTTTTAGCATTTTTAGTATTTTTAGTATTATTATTATTTTGCTTTCATTTGGTTTTATTATGTAATTTATAGTAAATTTATTTATTTTTATGCACACTAATTAAAAAGTCAAGTAAAAAGTTTTATATTAACAAATTGGGATCTTTTTCTAATAAAATGGGACTAACATCCTAATTTTAATTCATAAAAAAACTCACTTTTAAAAAGAATAGTTAATTTTCTTAAAATTGGATCACTCATCCCGATTTTATCGATAAATACTAAAAAATAACTTTTCGACTTTTTAAGTGAAAATGAGGGAACCAATGTTCCTAATAAACGTCCCGATTTATGTATGATATCTTTTATTTTATTTTTCTTATTTATTATTTATTTTGGGCCCTTGTAATTAATGTTGAGGCAATCCTATTCATTTATTTATTTATGCCTTTTTATTTTGGGGGATTGTTCTGTCCCATTTTTTCACTTGTAATTTTTTTTCGCATTTTTTATTGTTTTCTTTACTGCTTTTCCAAAAATGATTGAAATACGTTTTAAATTTATCGCATGATCGCGTGAGATGAGAGATAAAATTTCAATTGCTAAAAACTCATTTATAACTTAACTTAAGGTATTAATAAGAGTGAATTTCTGAACACGTTCTCTGATTTTGTCACATCAAATTTTATGCTTATTTTTTTGCATAATAGACAAATTTAAGTGCTTATCTGGTCACATTAAGAGTT
Source organism: Excoecaria cochinchinensis (assembly GCA_947683425.1). Taxonomy (NCBI): domain Eukaryota; kingdom Viridiplantae; phylum Streptophyta; class Magnoliopsida; order Malpighiales; family Euphorbiaceae; genus Excoecaria; species Excoecaria cochinchinensis. The sequence continues at coordinate 11,421,851 of CANTUQ010000112.1, forward strand.
TAGATGCTCAAATAATTTTTGTTCACAAGTTTAGGTGTCCCAAGATGGGTTTACCCTAATAATAATAATGACAATAATAATGATGATGATGATGATAATAATGATAATGATGATGATGATGATGATAAAAATGATAATATAATAATAATAATAATAATAATAATAATAATAATAATAAAAGAAAAGATGAAAAAGTAAATAAAAGAAGAACAAAAAAACGAAATAAAAGAGTTAAATCTATGATAAATATCACATAAAATAAATAAAACACAATAAATCTAAAAATCTACATTTTGATTAAATGAACAAAAACAAGAAATAAAAGCAATACAAAAAAAAAATAAATAAATAATAAATATAAGATCGAGCCTGAAATATTTACCCTCAGAATTCGAATTTGATAGAATGAGGAAAAATGATCAATTTTCCTTGTTTTGATTCACAAAATATTAGATTAGAGAAATAAGAAAAAAAAATCTAAAAACTTTTTTCTAAAAAATAATTGTAAAAATCTTATTTTTACAAAATCAAATGAAAAAATTGGATTTCAAGAACAAATAATTATTTTTTTTGTTTAAAATCAATTTTTTATCAAAAAATCAATGTAAGTCTTTGGAAGAAATTTAATTGAAGAGAAAAAAATTATAAAGTAACAAGTGAGAAATTTGCATTTTTAAGAACAAATAATTGTTTTCTTTGTCTCAAAATCAATCATTTATCAATAAAATTTAATCTAAAATGTTTAGAAGAAATTTTATTGAAGAAAAGGAAGAAGAAAGATTGAAGAAGAAGCCCAAAAAAAATTGCAAAAACTAAAAAAAAGCAAAGAAAATTGCCTAAAAAAATTTATCTCTTTCTCTTTCTATAATTTTCTATTTATATCAATAAAAATGGAAAACCTAATTAATTAAGAAAAAAAATTAAATTTTTATCAAGTTTCCCTTTGTTTTGTGTTCAAAAATGGGAATTATCATTAAAAATCTAGGAAAAAGAAAGGTAAAAAGTCAAAGAAAATAAAAAAAAAATCAAAAAAAGGGGCAAAAATCGCATTTTCAGCAGACCAGGGGCGACTGACGCCTGTCGGTCGCGTGCACCTCACGCGTTGAGGGCGAGCGATGCTCCCCGCATTGCGGGCAGTGCACGCAGGGGCATCCTCCCCAGCACCAGCGCGCACTGGCGCCCTGCTTGGCACGCGTGGAGGCCACCCCCTCCCGCGTGCTGGCTGACGCAAATGCCCGAAATATATATATATATATATATATATATATATATTAAATAACAATTTTGACCAAAACACAATAATTCCAAACTCTTTTTTTATTTTTTTATTTTTTAAATTTTTTAATTTTTTGTCTCTAAAAGGCAAATTTAACAAGAAAATCATCACTTCCAGCGTATTTGCCCGTGAACAGATGTCTAATTATCATTGGATAACCCTAATTTAGACTGTCTCGAGACCCGGTGTGTACAGTGATCTAACTAATTTAATGCTTAAAAGAATGAAAAATAAATTTAATGTGTAAATGGTGCTTTGGCCAAATGGTATACTTAGGGTTACATATGGATATTTTGTGATTTAATGTCATTTAAAGGTATATTTAGGTTAATTAATATGTAATCTAGCTAAATGAGTGAAAAATAAAATATAGTAATAGAATTCTATCGTGGTCGAATGGTACTCATAAGAATATTATAGTGTAATTTGATACTTTAATAAGGGTAATGACATAAAATGATAATAGGATGAAAATTAAGTGTTTAGTAATTTATTTGATAATTTCAAAATGGAATTGAATGTATTGACATGAAATATTGCATTATGTTTATGATGAATGCTTGAAAAATAATTAATATTGTAATTGCCTTTAGTAGTCTAGTGATTAAATCTAACTCAAGATATAGTTGGCTAGCCATAGAGACTTTATACCGTGATCTAGATCATGAAGACTCGATTTGGTAGGCTAATAACGGTCTACAATATTATAGTCACTGTCATTATTATTGCCATTGTTATTAAAATACTGAATACTGTATACTGTAGTGGATCTATGGGATCCACGTTCCGTGTATCCGATTCGAAGATTTATACCGGATTGATAGTAGGGGCAAACTAGTAAAAATGGACTTAAATTGTATAAATTGAAGTTAGTATAAAAATTTGTGTGAAAAAGGACTTAAATGAAAAGAAATAAAAAGTTTAGGGGTAAAATAGTAAATTTGTTAACAAAAAGGTTAATAAGAGTAATTGTGAAGGAAAATGAAATGAATTAGGTAATTAAGTAACTTGGTCATATTTTAGGAACTAAAATATAATTTACCATGAAATTGATAATAGAAGGACTAAAACATAAATTTGCATGTCAATGATGAAATAATTATGGAAGTAAAGTTAAATAATGGCATTTTTGTAATTTTGAGAAAATGAAGGGTAATATAGTAATTTAAGAAATGTTTAGGGACTAAACTATAAATGTACAATAGTAATACTAATTGATGGACTAAAATGTAATTACATAGTAATATAAGTATTTAATGGATAATTGTTAATTATTGGAGAACTAATGGATAAATAACAGAAGAAAGTATGAATTAATGTTTAATGAAATAAATAATAATTTTAATATATATACTAGTATGTAAAATTATACTTGTGTGTATAACCTAAGATAGTGAAAATTCTTGGATTTGTAACCACTACTAGGTATATTTATCGCTCAGTACGTAATTTTATTGATTGCGTGTAGGTATCGATTAGGGTGTGGAGCAAGCATACTTCACTAATTTGGGAACTCACTGGAGAGGAATATAACCAAAGACTATTTTGTACGTTTCAGTCATTGGCATGTATATGTATTTGAAGGATTTATGGATATGTATTTTGGTTTGTATGTGGACCTTTTAAATATTTTGGATCACTAGATTTTATGTGATGGATGGAATGTTTAGAGTGTGTTTGTGATATATGTAATTTATATGTTGTTGTGCCCCTGAGTTGGGGTATGGATTGTTTGAATTGTAGGAAGGGTAGCTTAAGTATATAGCCGTTATGTTGCCGAAATTTTGACCAAATGAATAGTAACCTTAGACAGTTATAGGTCAATCGGCAACTTCATAATAATGGATAATAAACTAATAGTTTTGCAATTGGCTAATGACTCTATAGTTTATTGGCATACATGATTAATAGAAAAAAAAATTACCCACCATTGCATTAAAAGTATATTATCCAATACCAAATAATCATAGTAATTGCACGGTTATCGACCTAATGAGTATATGTACGTTGGGAATGTGTGTGATAAGGGTGTTACATGTCAAGTATTTATATAGAGGCTAATCCCGAGAATTGTTGCCAACTAAAGTTTAGGAAACGATTACAGAATTAAGCTTGTTTTTCGAAGCATTAAGATCTTCTGAAATTCAGTTGGCTAACATTAAAAGAATAGAAAAAGAAATTTCAATTATCCTGTGCAAATTAGAGGAAATTTTCCCTCCAAGCTTCTTTGACTGCATGGAACATCAGCCTGTTCATGTAGCAAACGAGGCGAAACTTGTTGGTCCTGTTCAATATCGATGGATGTACCCATTTGAAAGGCAAGTAGATATTATATTTGGAGGTGTAAACTTAACAATGTGTTAAGATAACTAATTTGAATCATACTTCTGATGTAGGTATTTGTATCACCTTAAAAAAAATGAAAAAAAACAAAGCCAAAGTTAAATGTTCAATATGTAATATGTATTTGGTTGAAGAAGCAAGTACATTTTGCTCGCATTACTTTGAGCCGCATATGCAAACAAGACATAGAAAAGTTCATCGTAATGACGATGTGGGAAAAACGAGTAACGATGATAGAAACTTATCCATTTTCACATATTCTAGCCGTCTACATGGACGCAACACAAGAAGAATGTTAACTGATGAAGAAATAAAGGCCGCCCATAGTTATATTTTACTGAATTGCCAAGAGGTTCAACCTTTCATGAAGTAAGTTTAAGTTTTTTTTTTGTAAAAAAAAATCCATTATTTGGTTTTCAATGTTAAGGGTCATCTCAATTTACATAATATTGTATTTAGTTCTTAGCATATACGAGGAATGGTTACACGAGCTTATATCGGAAAGGGCAGATAATGAGATCAATAAAGAAGTTGAAAACAACTTTCATCGATGGTTCAAGGAATACATATGTAATAATTTATATAATTTAAGATAAGTATTTAAATTACACTTAGCTATTTAAAATGATCAAATTTTTTTCATGTTGTAGGCCTCCATAAATCCAATTGAAAATAAGTTCATCTTCGATCTTTCAAAAGGTCTTTTGCGATTTGTCAAAACGTATCCGATGTATTTTGTTAATGGATACAAATTTCATGCTAAGAATTATGGTCATAGTAAGGCAACAGTAAACCGTAGGATTTGCATACAAGGGAAATCGATGGACTATCATGGTAAAATCATTGAGATTATTGAAATGGAATACCCCGCATTGCCTATAAAATGTACTGTGATATTTAAGTGTGAATGGTTTGATCCAACTCCTAATGTTGGAACAAAAGTCCATAGCAGATACAATTTAGTTGAAATAAATCAAAAAAGAAGATTTAGTAAGTTTGAACCTTTTGTATTGGCACTGCAAGCAATCTAGGTTTATTACGTACCTTCCCCAGCTTAAGACGAGATAAATCAGATTGGTTGGCGGCTTACAAACTAAAACCTAGAGATATTTTTGAAATGAAAGCAACATGCCAAAATAAAAGGATTGAAACTGAAATGTTTCAGGAATAAGAAATCGGGTATCATGAAATAAATGGAAGTGTCACATATAATGACGATGAACCTTTAAATAACCCAAATAATGAATATGTAGACATTTTATCTAGAGAGGATAAGGAATCAATAAAGGGCAACGGATTTGAAGAGGAGCTTGATTTCAATTCTAACTCTTCGAAAAATGAAGATGAAGATTATAATTTACAATTAAAGGATGATAGCGATTGATTCTTCTAATTAATTGCATATTGATTGATAAAATTAATTATTGCTTCAACAATATATAATTGTTATATATTTCATTCTTAACATTTACAATTTTATATTAATGCACTAATTGTTTTCAGATATTTTAGGTTCAAATAATCCAATGAATAGAAAGGGTCCTAATATGTTGCCCCTAAGGATGAGGATACCACCACTGGAAGTAGCCAGTGATCATCCACTTGAGGCATCGTAAGCTCTTGTTTCCTCTGCACAAGCTTTATTACCACACAGTTCTCCAATGCCTGTTACTACCCTAACTTCTGCATCACCTACTACAACTGATTCTACATCATCACTTCGAGGAGGAGCATCAACCCCAATGGCAGGGGTTGCATCAGCACCATCACAGATATCAGGAACAGAGGCAGCTCAACCTCTTATACTTGGTGCAGTTGGAGTAGATAGAAGGACCTACATGTCCATTGTTAATAATCAGTGAGTTATATATGTTTAAATTTGTATTTGTTAATCGTATTTGATTTTATTAAACTTCTAAAATTGCTTGTGATGCAAGTTGGTGCTTTCGGGAAAGTGCTCCCGCACAATTGCTTCAAAGTTCCATAAGAAGATTGATTTTGATGGTTACACGTGGAAGAAAGTAACACAGGAGATAAAGAATTTTTATTTTGAAGAGTTCAAGGTAAATAAAATGAATACTTAAATCTTAGTTATTGTAGTTTATTATTATTTACAGATTGTTATTCTTTTTTTTCAGAAACACATTTTTTTGGGATTCACAATTTGATCAAGTTATTTATCGTGCATGGGAGAGTCAAGCTCGTGCACGTTACAAAGATTTCATGAGTATGCACCACAAGAAGGGTGTACGGCCTCGTTACATCTCCAAAGAAATATGGACAAACTGGTAGTAATATTGGTCAACACCTGATGCAGTCACCATTTTTGAGTGGAATGCAAATAATAGATGTGAAGGACCGGAGGGGGTCAGTGCATCCTTACATAGTAGAGGATCGATGACCCACCATGAGCATGCAGAGAGACTTGTAAGTATTTAAACCTTACATAAACAATTTGATTTAATTATATTTGAAAGTTATTTGATGTACAAACTTTAGGACGAGAAGATATGCATTTTACATTAAACATAATATATCTATAAAATTCCATTGCCTTGGTTAATGGATTTTTGAGATAATATTTTGTTTAATAGGAGGTAAATATCATAAAAATAGAGGAAACTTTGCTGAAATTTTTGTAAAGTTTAGTTCAATTATAGCCTACTATTTGTTTGCAAGAAACATCATTGGGTAGGAAGCTTACTCCATATGAGATGTTCATGCACACCCACACACGTAAGCAAGATGGTGTGACATTCGTCAACCGTTAATGTCAACAAATCTATGTACATTTAAATTATATTTCAATAATATTTTTATTTATCATATTAGTTAAAATTTGCCAGTATTTAATGTATGTAATTTGCTTTATGACAGGAACAAATACAAGAGACTCTTTAACAGCAAACACGGAATTATGAAAATATTGATGAGAGTTAGACCTTCTACGTGGCAATTGGTAGGGACTGCCTTGGACGGATTTTTGGCTTAGGTACTTTTGCTAACACTTGTTACTCGCAATCCTCGACATCTAGTACAGCTGCCTCCAGTAGGGCGTCCGCATCGAATGAGAGGGTACTTCAGCTTGAAAATACAGTACAAGTGTTGATGGATTAGATAACTCGTCTACAACACCAGGTGGATTAGAAGCAAGCAAGAGGCAACAGTTCATCCTAGCAAATTGATCGTCCACCTTCCCCACCGGCTTAGTTAGAGATTTTTTAATAATTTAGTATTTACAATTATTTAAGTTCATTATACATTTATACGTTTTAACCAGAATAATTTGTTATAATTAATATATTTTCAGTTATATATTTTATTTGTCAATTATAATTTTTTTTTTTAAAATAAATCATTAAAATATTCAAAAAAAAATTACTAAATTTCCCAACGGAATATTCCGTTGGGAAAGCTATCGACAGAAAAAGAATTTTTGTTGGTAATATTAATGATGAAAAATAGCATTCTGTCGCTACTGTTACCGATGAAAATTTAATTTCCTTCGATAAAAGCATCGATGGAATGATGCTTTCCGTTTGTAATGTTGTCGATGGAAATTCTAAATTCGTAGGCAAATGATTGAAAAAAATTTTCGTCGTTATTTTTACCGAAGGAAAGTAAAAATCCGTCAGTAAAAATTGCTGACAACGGCTTTCCCGACAGAATTGTCTGTTAGCAAATTCCGTTGGGAAAGGCATTTGCCGACGGATATTGTGGCTTTTCCATCGGAAAAGCCTTAATTTCTTGTAGTGATTCCTACAACAATTAAATAAATATTTGATTAATAGTTTTCTTTTGAAATGAAAATTTTTAATTTATTGTCAAATTAATAAAAGATAAATAAATATTTTCCTCAACATAGAAAAACTCCTAAAATCTCTTCAAAATTTGTTGATTCCTAATCTATCCCTTAGTTTTCTAGAATGTTATTTATTTTATTTTTTTTTATAAAATTTTAATTAGTTTTAAAATTTTTGAAATGTTTCATTTTTCAACAGTCATTACATTTTGTATTCTTTATGGGACATTTTATATTTATTTTTTTTTTGTTATGAGAGATCCATAATATCTAATTACAAAAATGTCATTAGAAATAGTTGAACTCAAAACTTTCTATATTTGTTATCGAGTGTTGGCCACTGGGCTAACTCTTGGTAATTTTTTTATGGGCCATTTTATATACATTTTAATAGACATGTCAAAATTAATCCAAACCCAACAACTCATCTAAATCCACCCAAAAAAAAATTGACCCAAAAAAATGAATTATTATATTGTTGTGCCCCTGTGTGTGACTGTAAATTGTTTGAATTGCAGAAAGGTTATGTTATATTTATAGCCGTTATACTGCCAAAATTTTTATCAAATGAATAGTAAATTGGACAGCTATAAGTCAACCGATATCTCGATTCGTTTGAATTTCCACCGACCCATTTGGGTCAATATTTTTATAATAATTTTTTTAGTATCCCGTTATTATATCGATAATTATTTTTCATTAAAAAAAATCAAATGGGTCGATCCAAACCCACCAAATCCATTTGAGTATTGATCCATATATTTTTGACCCATTTATGACCCACACATTTTTTACCCAACCCAAACCCGTCCAATCCACCCAATTGCCACCTCTACGATTTTAATAATTTTTATGGGATATTTTTATTTACTTTCAAACTGTCGTGCTTCTATTTCTTTTATTAAACGTAGAGCTAATAAAACCACATATTATTTAACTCGTACATTTATATTTATAGAATTTGCTCTAAACACGGCAGATCAATTAATTTAATTTGTCTGTTGTAATGCATTGTTTACTTAATGATAATCCTCTTTGATTGTTAAAAGAAAAAGTACATTTTACTAATTTTTAAAAGAAAATCAATCCAAGTATATTTTTGGAGAAAATAACTTATTTTCTTGAGATACTAAGGGTGCGTTTACTTACTGAAAATAGTTTTCTGTTTTCTGTATTCTATTTTCTTAGAAAATTGGAGTATTTATTTTCTATAGAAAATTTAGAAAACGCGTTATTTATCAAGAAATGAAAAATTAGAGTATTTATTTTCTATATATATGTGTATGTATGTATACATACATATATATATATGCATATGCGTATGCATATCAATAAATGAAAAATTAGAATAATTATTTTCTATATATATGTGTATGTATGTACATACATACACATAGATGCATATGCATATGCACATACATATCAATAAATGGTAAATTAGAGTATTTATATTCTATATATATGTGTATGTATGTATATATATATATATATATATGTATATATATGTATATACATATATATATATATATATATACATATATATATATACACACACACACACACACATACATGCATAGCATGCACATGCATATATATATATGTATATGTATATGTATGCATGCATGTGCATATGTATATATATATATATATGCATATACATGTGCATATGCATATGTATGTGTGTGTGTGTGTGTATATATATATATATATATATATATATATGCATATGCATGTGCATTTGCATGTATGTGTATATGTATATGCATATGCATGCGCATGCATATATATATGTGTGTGTGTATGTATATGCATACACACACATACATACATACATACATATATATACACACACACATATATGTATATGTATGTATAAGTATGTGTATGTGCGTGTATATGTATGTATATACATATGTGTGTATATGTGCGTGTGTGTATGTGTACGTACATATATATATATATGTATATGTATATGTATGTATGTATATAAGTACATACATACATATATGTATATGTACATACATACATACATACATACATATATACATACATACATACATGTCTATGCATACATATATATACACATATATATGTATGCACATACATGCATATGTATGTATATGTGAATATATACACACAAATGTATATATGTATTAAAATGATTTAGAAAATTTAGAAAACATCTTTTATCAGTTTTCCAAACTCTTCTTTATTTTAGAAAACTGAAAAATCTATTTTCTATTTTTTATTTTAGAAAATTGACTAAAATAAACATGATCTCTATTTTCTGTTTTCTGTGAAAAATTTTTCTGGAAAACTGGACCAGTTTTTTGTAAGTGAACAGGCCCTAACCTTCTGCATTTGTTAACGAGTGTTGGCCACCGGCCTAACTCTTCGTAATTTTTATATGGGCCATTTTATATAAATTTTAATAATTTTTATGGGATATTTTTATTTATTTTCAAAGTGTTGTGTTTCTATTTTTTTTATTAAACGTAGAGTTAATAAAATTGCATATTATTTAACTCGTATATTTCTATTTATAGAATTTGTTCTAAACACGACAGATCAATTTAATTTAATTTATCTGTTGTAATGCATTGTTTACTTAATGATAATCCTCTCTAATTGTTAAAAGAAAAGGTACATTTTACTAATTTTTTTAAAAGAAAATCAATCCAAGTATATTTTGTTTGAGAAAATAACTTATTTTCTTAAGATACAAATCCTCAAGAAATTGGTAATATAATATATTTTAATGGGTTTTCTATGTAATTTATGTTGATGTAATAGTTTATTAAAAGTGCATTGGAGAATTAGGTAATTTGGATAAAGGTCCAATCCAGATTAAATTGAGTAATTTAATATAATTAAATTACCAAATCTTATCTCAGAAAGAGTCTGAGTTAAATTAGAGTTAGGTTTCTAGCCTATAGGACCTCTATAAATATAGGTGAGGTCCTCATAATTTGGTAACGAGAAAACGTATACGCCGCAAGGCTGCTTGTTCCCACTCACAGTTTTCTGTCTTATTTTTAGGGGCATTTAGATTGTGATCTACCTGCTCTTACCCCGAGTGAGTAAAAGGCAGACCAGTGACCAAAACAAACGAGATCTTGATAGACGCTTTCGCAACTAGTTTTTGCGCTACAAGAGGTAGGTACATTTATTTAATGTTACCTCCGCATGTTAATTATATATGTATAATTATCCTTCATTGGTATCAGAGCCGTGGTTTTTGCGTCATGGCATGTGGCTAAACAGATCTAAAATTTTATGTGTAAAATTATTAGATCTGGGATGCATATAACACAACAAAAATTTATTTTTTTGTGTGAAAAATATATATGCGTGTATATTTCGGCTCGATTTCGTGTATGTGTACACCGAAACCCGAGGGGACGAACATGAGTGTTCTAAACAGCTAACTAGAAGTCGGGATTTTTTATTTTTGACCTCACCATTGGATTCACAGACCTTGAAAACCCCCCACCGGCCGGAACCAGAGAGTCAGAATCGGTCGGCAAGGCGGCGCGTGGACTACACGCGCCGCAACTCGTTCTGTGCGTGCGCGTGGGCGGTGGCTCACACGCGCGTGCCACGTGTCAGCAATATTGCGTCACTGCTAACACGTGGCCCAATGGCCGAGCGCCACGTGGATGGCAGAGGCCATGCCACGTGGCACAACGTGGGGCGGACACGTGGGCAAATTAGAGGACGGCACGTGGCTGACCGAGGTCGTGCCACGTGTCATACAGCTGACACGTGGCCCAACCAGGGAGTGACACGTGGACCAATGAGGTGGTGCCACGTGTCATGCCATGTGTTATTGATGACGTGGCATCAATGACACGTGGCCCTATCAGGGGTCGCCACGTGTCAGACCGAGGTCTGCCATGTGGCAATGCTGACATGTCATGCGTGACACGTGGACCAATGAGACACCGCCACGTGGCACAAGCTGGACCAATAGCTTTCAGACACGTGGCATGACTGGATGAAGATACGTGGCACGCTGTGGTGGTGACACGTGTCAGGTCAGGTGGGAGGCTGCGCGTGTGGCGCGTGAGCGCGTCTTCCTCTCCCGCGTCGGCGCGTGTAGGCACGTGCGGTGTTCTCCGACCATCATATCAGCTCCGTTTTTTGTCAAATTTATTTTTCAAATTATTTCTGATTTTTTGGTCATGTTTTCAAAATTTTTTGATGACCAGAAAATATATTTTGTAATTTTTTATATTTAAATGTGTTTAATTTCAAAAATAAAATATTAAAAATTGTAGAAAAATTGTTTTCTGCATTTGATTAATTTTTAAAATATTTTGAAAATTTTTTTGAGGTTCTGTCCTTATTTATTGATTGAAATGCGTTTCAATCATGTGTATTTATACATGAGTGTATAAATTTTACCTGTAATATGTTACATAAAAGTTAAATAAGGGCACTGGTACTTCCTTATGAAACGCATAGGTTATTTTAAGAATTGCAAGGGTGCAATCAATAAGTAACATGAAAATGCGAAGGAAGATTTGAACTGATTATATTGATGCAATAGTGTATCATAAAATACAAGTGTGAGTACAAATGCAAGAGTGCATTTGGACTTGTGGTCTGAGTATGAAAATAAAATTTTGGTTCGAGTTGCCAAAAGGGAAGTGTTGAGAAGCAACACTAAAATTCTGTGATGGTGTTGAGAAATGGACAGAGCATGTATTGTCCATGACTTCATCAATGGACTTATGAGTCGCTTGATGAATTGATAAAATCGGTCAAAGATATAATCCTAATAACTAAAAAGATTTAATGAAATCTGGACTTCAATAATAGTTGACATAAGTGTCAATTTGAGTTGGCGTTTGTTGTTATTAAAATAAGATTTATGTTTCCTATTAATATTTGACATGAGTGTCTTATTTTGGGATTATTGGATTTTTGGTTAAATAAATGTGTTTATTTACTTATCATGATAGCATTTAACTTTATAATAAATGAGTTTATTTTAATTGTTAATTGCCTTGCGATATTTTATGAGTAAAATGATTGCATGTTTATTAAGTAAAGGCTTAATAAAGATCCCCTCATAAGTTTGAGAACTTGATAATCCAATAATTCAGATTTATTATGCATGAAATCTTAACCTATAAGATTGGACATTAGGACTTAGAGGGTAATTGGATACTATAAGTAGCCTTTTCGAATTTGAGCCTAATAGAAAATTTTACTAGGTTACTATTTCAGGTGCATAATAAATTGCATGTGTTGCCTTATCTCTTTTAAAAATGTGCAATATTGATCCATTTGAGATCAGAAGATCCTAATGGATGCTGCTTCCAAGTTATAATTATGAAAACTGGAATACAAAGATCCAGTATGTGCTTAAAGAGCAAGAGGCTCTTGAACCCTCAAGTTCGGTTATGGCTGAACCTGAGGATGACAATATAACCCAGCATAAGTAGGACCGGGATGCCTATATTGCATCACATCACTAAGCAATTTCGCAAGTATCAAAATGCAACAGATCTGTGGATCGATTTGCAGGAGAAATTCAGAGATGTGACTCTGAATAAGCTCCGATCATTGACGATCAAATTTGATATATATCAGAAAACTCTGATTATTCGATGCGAAAACATCTAAGAGAGATGAAAAAGGAAAAGTGAGCTTAGTGAACTTAGTCATAAGTGACTGATGAGCAGTAAGGTCCAAACCATTATCCATTCTTTACCCAAGAGTTGGTAGCATGTGTAGATGCAACTAACTCACATGGATAAGCATAAAGACATTTGAGGATGTCGCTTGTCATTTGAAACTTAAAAGGGACTGTCTAACAATGATTAAGGTCAATATCATAGTGCGTATGGCACAGTCCTGTTCTAATAGAATGAGTTCTCATTAGAACAATAAAATAAGCTTCAACAATAGAGGTAAAAAAAGGCTTGAGAGCCTGAAAAGCAAAATGAATAGAATCACAAAAGGTCCAAAGGCAAATGGGTGGTAAACAATTCAAGAGTGAAATGTTTCAATTGCCTAAAAGGATACTATGCAAAGAGACTGCATTGTGTCTTTAAAAATACACTGTTATGACTCAAGAGTGAGTGGAATTTATGTATCTAGTTCTAAATTTCATCCTTTGTGGGTGATAGATTTAGAACCAATGGACTATATAACAAGGGATCGAGATACCTTTGTTATGAAATTTAGGTTCTGTTCTTGATTTATTGAAATTTGTTTTCAATTTATTTTTGAGGATAACAGTGTATACTTATGCTTGAATAATTTTATTGTTATGCATGTGGACCATAACTATTTAAGTAAAACTAATTTTTCCTTTAATTGATTCTTACTATTCACATAGTTATGAGGACAATGTGAAATTATGGCATGCTAAATTAAACCATATTGGACAAAACCGAATGAGTCGGTTAGTCAAAGAAGGTTTAGTAGACGATTTAAATAAGGTTGAATTACCTACATGTAAGCATTGCCTAAAAGGAAAAACTAGTTAGAAAATCATTCGAATAAGGAACTAAAGCGAATTTCCATTGCAGTTAGTCCATTCTAACGAATGTGGTCAAATGAATGTGAGGGTAAGGCATGGGGCCTACTATTTCATCACATTAATATATGACTATACTAGGTATAGTCATGTCTATTTGAATTCTCACAAGTCAGAAGCATTGAGTTGCTTCACGACTTATATGAGTATAGCTGAGAATAAATTAGATAAAAAGATCAAAGCTTTAAGAACTGACAGATGTCAGTAATATCTTACAGATAAACTTAAAGTTTCATCTGATGAAAAAGGATTGAATATCAGTTGTTCATTCCTTGAAATCCACAACAAAACGGTGTTGAGGAAATGAGAAATAAGACTCTCCTATATATATGGTTAGATCTATGATGGCAGAGGCAAATTTACCTATCTCCTATTGGGGAGATGCTTTGTTGACTGCCACATATGTTCTGAACTGTATGCCCTCTAAATCTGTCATTACCACAACTTATGAGTTGTGAACTGGTCGACAAGTTGACCTAAGCCATTTATAACTTTTGGGTTATAATGTTTACGTCCATGATACCTCAATTTGGTAAATTTGATACCAAGAGGCAGAAGAGTATCTATGTGAGATATTCTGAAGTATCAAAAGGATACATTTTCATGGGTCAGTAAGAAAATGGCATAATGATAAAATTTGAATCACTAGACGTCACATTTTAAAGAGAATGCATTTTCTAAGTTGGGCGAAGTGAATTGAGATTTCACTTTATATTAATTTCAGGTAGAGGAACGATCAGGATCACTCCATCCGAGTGGGAGGGAGTTAGAGTTAGAGGAAGAAGGTTAAGACCTTCATCCTCCAAACGATTCGGATGTTCGAGACCTGATTCGAATGGGAGCATTCCTGACTCCAGTGGGAGGAAAGAATATAGTATTCCTAACTCCAGTGAGAGTATGGAACATGATCCCAGTGGGAGCATTGTGAATCACGATAAATATATGAGACATGTTTATCAAGATTCAAAACTGCAAAAATCTAAAAGGATAAGTGTTTCATGCCGACAATTTAAAATTGAAGGCCTGAACGAAGCCCTTTTGGTTATCCCACAAGACTAGAAAGAGCATAAAACCTATTCAAAAAGCTCTTTCATGCCCATTTAAGAGAAAAATGGACTAAAGCAATGGAAAAGGAAATTGGCATCCATGAGATCAAACCATGTTTGAGAACTAGTTGATCTACTGGAAGGACACAAATTGAGAATAAATGTATTCTCAAAGTAAAGTGAAAGGCTGAAAGAGGTATCGATAGATATAAGGCTCGGCTAGTCGCTAAGGGGTTCATACAATAGAAAGAGATTGACTATGAGTAGACTTTCTCATCTGTTGTAAAATTTACGTCCATAAGGTTCATTCTAGCCACAGTGGCTAGTTTGAATGTAGAGCTTCATCAAGTGGATGAATAGACTACTTTTCTCAATGGAGAAATGGATGAAACAATCTACATATTTCATCGGAAAAGGCAGCAAATATAAGGTTTGCTGATTGATGTGTTCAATCTATTGCCTTAAACAGTCTTCAACACAATAGTGCTTGAGACTTCATCATATAATCATGTCGAATGTGTTCAACATGATTGATGAAGATCATTGTGTTTATAGTAAAAGCTCTGAAAATGAATTCATCATTTTGGCATTGTATGTAGACGACATAGTTAAAGCTGAAAATGATAAATGGTACGTAAATAAAATCAAAGATTGGTTATCGTCCAACTTTGAGACAAAGAATATGAGTTGTGCATATTACATTCTTGAAGTTAAGATTTCAAGAGATCATTCAAGAAGATTGTTGTTTATTTCTTGAGAGAAATATATCAACAAAGACCTTGAGCTATTTAATATGCAATACTGCAAACTCATAGATTACCCCATTGCCAAGAATCAGTTTCTTAGCAAAGATGTGTGTCCTATGAGGTCAGGAAAATTGAACGTACGAGGAACGTTCGATATGACAGTGCCATGGGTAGTCTTATGTATGCAGTGTTATATACAAGACATGATATATGCTATGCAGTGGGCATGGTAAATAGATATCAATCTAACCCAGGCAAAGCACATTGGAAGCAATTGAAATGATGCTTATATACCTTAGAGGTACTGCAGCCTATTCTCTCTATTATTAAGAAAATGATCTGCATTGAGAGAATACAGAGATATTGATTGGGTAGGAGGTAAGGATGAGATGAAATCCGCCTTAAGTTTATATTCTTGTTTGGTAAGAGTGCCATCTCGAGGAGTAACAAGAATTAAACCCGTGTAGCCCCATCAATAGTGAAAGTTAAATTTGTCACTTCCTCAATTGCAGTACAGGAGACAGTTTGGCTGAAATGGTTTATGAGCCATTTAAGAGTAACTGTCTTAGAGGTATTAATGACAGTTTTTAGTGACAGTTAGTCATTGATAGCTTATAGTGAAGCTAAGCGTATCGACATTAAGTATCAATACGCGAGAGATATTGTTGCACAAGGAGAGATGTGAACTTACAGTACGTTTCTACGCACGCAGATCCATTGAGTAAACCTATGACGAGAGATGTGTTTTTGAGAGACACATTAGATCTCGAGGTTTGCGTAAAATTTAATTGGTACTGTTATACTTTATATAATCCCTTAATGTTATTATTTGCGAATAATAACTAAAGTTCATTGTTGGCAATACATGAGTGTGAATGTTTATGTGTAAACATTTACTGTTATTGATATGAGATTGAGCATGTCGGACAGAGAAGTAGCCCACTCACAAGGGTGTTTACCTTAGTTTTGTCAATGAGTTGGCAAAGACTAAGATGAGGCGATTTTTGAACATATGAGAATGCTCGAGAGCCTGTTCAAAATAAAAGTGCCGTCTTGCAGAAATTACAATATGAGTCTTGTTAAGGTGCGAGATAAAGACATACATAAAGTAGTATGCTTTGGATTGAGATCCAAATAAGGATTGTACGAAATCCGATGGTAAGTTAAATGTAACTACCATATTCTGTCTGAAAAACCAGAAGCAGTCCTTAAGTAAGCGGACTAAAGTTAGGTGCTTCGCAACCTTATGCTTCTGTATGGTGTTTAATATACACATTATCAAAATGTGAAACATGCGCTCCTTTAAGGGAAGGAAAGAACACCATAACACACGTTTTATACCGTGTGTGTTTATGTGACCACAGGGATGGGAATTTAATAATATTAATGATCTCAACTTTCCCTATTGTGAGACCCTATATATATTTATATTTCGACCCTTAGAACCCTTAACTTATCCCTGAAGTATGGTTCAATGTGGCTAACTTAGTTAGTTTCCAAGAGGTCCGGGAAAAATTTAGGCCTGGCGGATCTAACTAGAAAAGCGAGTTGAATCATGATGGATGGCATACAGTAAGAGGGGAAGATAGCCTTCTGATCACTTTCATAAGGTTTCGTGGTTCACTGGCCGGTCTATTATAGTTTCTATGAATAAAAATATAATAGTGAATACGAAAATTGTTTTATGAGATCATGAGTTAAAACAGTGAATGTGAGAAGGCAATCTAGGGTTAGGCATACGTGAAGAAGATGATCTTATTTTCCGAGACGCTATATATCCCTAACAGTTGTATAGCACTAGTGCTCTCGAGGTATGCTAGTCACACAATCTATTTGCCAGTATAACTGAAGATTAAGACTGGAATGCGTTCCGTCATGTGCGAATGGGAGATAATAGAGTTTGGGTTCGCCCATGACTCTAATTTGGATAAAGGTCCAATCCAGATTAAATTGAGTAATTTAATCTAATTAAATTACCAAATCTTATCTCAGAAAGAGTCTGAGTTAAATTAGAGTTAGATTTCTAGCCTATAGGACCTCTATAAATAGAGGTGAGGTCCTCATAATTTGGTAACGAGAAAACGTATACGCCGCAAGGCTGCTCGTTCCCACTCACAGTTTTCTGTCTTAGTTTCAGGGGCATTTAGATTGTGATCTAGCTGCTCTTACCCCGAGTGGGTAAAAGACAGACCAGTGACCAAAACAAACGAGATCTTGGTAGACGCTTCCGCAACTAGTTTCTGCGCTACAAGAGGTAGGTACATTTATTTAATGTTACATCCGCATGTTAATTATATATGTATAATTATCCTTCAAGGTTTTTCAAAAGAAAAAAATGTAAAGCATTACTCTCTTTTTCTCAAATTAATTATTACTTTTTATAAAAAATTTGTCCTATTTAAATTTGCAATTTATAAAATTAAGATAATATTTATTACATATATTTTAATTTTACACTTTTATTATTATTAACACTATATTAATGATTTTATCAATATTGTTTAATTTACACTTTTTTATGTTTATTAATTATAAAAAATATTATAATATTTTTCAAATATATTTTTTGCACTTTTATTGGTATCATTACTACATTTAATTTTTTTTTTTCATCTTCTGTCGTTCTACGCAATTGATTGCTAATTAGCTGTACTATTATTTTTAAAGAATTTCAAAACAATGAAAATATCCCATTAGTTAGTCGTATAATAGTGAGCTGGCAACCCCATGATGCTGAGGGACATTTTTATAAATAGGGTGTTTGAAAAAAATAATTGGAGTTTTGGGGTTTCTCAAAACTTATTTGGGTAATAGGTGTGTTTTGCCTATTTCCGCAAGAAATTCTTGCGGAAATGGGCAAGAATTTTTTTTTTTAAAAAGCTGCTGCATTTATTTTTTTAAAATTTTATTTTTTGTTTTATTTTTTAAAATTTGAATTTTTTTTATTTTATTTTTCTAATTTTAGATAAAAAAAACCCTTAATTTGATTGGTATGGGCAAAATATTTTTTACGTATTGAGAAAAATATTTTGCCCATATCAATCAAATTAAGGATTTTTTTATCCAAAATTAGAAAAATAAAATAAAATTTTTTATTCTATTGATAAAATTGAGTAAAATGAAAATATTTTTTACGTTTTAATAAATAGGGTAATTTTTTATCAAATTGAGTAAAATGAAAATATTTTTTACGTATTAAGAAAAATATTTTGCTCATACCAATCAAATTAAGGGTTTTTTTTTATCTAAAATTAGAAAAATAAAATAAAAAAAATTCAAATTTTAAAAAATAAAACAAAAAATAAAATTAAAAAAAAATAATTGCAGCTTTTCCATTGGAAAAGCTGCACACGTCAACTTTTCCAATGGAAAAGCTGCTGGGCAGCTTTTTAAAAAAAAAAAAAAATTCTTGTCTATTTCCGCAAGAATTTATTGTGAAAATGGGCAAAATACACCTATTATCTAAATAAGTTTTGGGAAATTCCAAAATTTCAATTATTTTTTTCAAACACCCTATTTATAAAAATGTCCCTGATGCTGAATCATCGTTTGGCACCACTCAAAAAATAGAATGTTTTTAATCATTTTAATTTTTTTTATTAGATCTCCAAAATATTTTCCTCACGATATGATAAGATTGACGCACGTGCACATCGTCCCCTTTTGTCATGTTAAGGGACCCACATAAATTGGGTTGACATTTGCCTTTGCTATTGTTTTCATTAATACTTTTTTTTTTTTGAGAATTTTCTGAAATCTTTATTTCTTATTATTTTACTTTGTCGTTCCAAATTTAAGGACTGATGATTTTCGGATCAAATTGTGAAATAAAAAATTCTCAAGGACTAAAAGAATTTGGTATATGTGTTGTAATGACTAAAATGCCCTCAATGAATTTGAAAGACATATAATTTAAAGATTCTTAAAAAAAATATTTGGATGAATATATAGGCCAGACTCAAGCTAAATTAGATCCTCTTAAATTTTTTTGGATTCTCCCAAATTATATAAAAGATCCTTTAATTTTTTTAAATTTATAATTTGGTCTTTTCAATTTTTTTATTCTATATATATTATATTTCAACTATATTTTTCTTTCCATCCCGTGCCCGTTTGTGCGAAATTACTAATTTATCCTGTTAGGGCAATTTTTGTCCAAAAACCTTTGCCACTATATACATATATATTCCCAAATGTATCGATATACCAATTGGGAAAATGTGTATATAACATGTACAAAAACTTTGGCAGAGTTTTTGGCAGAAGAGCCAAGCAGCCTCAAAATTAGCATTCAATGGTCAAAATCAGCCCGTTGGGAATATTCAAGAAATTTGAATATTACAATAAATCCAAAGTCTTTTTTATTTTTATTTTTTTTTTAAAAAGAAAGCAAATCCAAAGTCTTTGCCTTGTGTTTTGTACGCATAATTACAATTTCTAGCATGAGCATGCACAATCATGTTCTGTTTTTGCTTTATTTTGTTTAATATGATATCTTGACTTGCCTCATTCTTTTTTTATTCGGAACTAACTATTCTTTTATTTAATGTTTATGTAATTACTATATATTACGATCAATTTAGGGGGTGAAATACTTGAACAAAATTGTAATTGAAAATTTTAAATAATGATAGAATTTGAAGTTTCCATGAAATAGTTGAAATGTTAAATATATATGTTTCTTACAACTATCCCAAAATTATATTTCCTACTAAGTCCTAATTAAAATTATTCAAAAGTAAATCTTTAGTTTGCTTCATTTAAAGTCTCTACATTTGCGACTAAGAAAAAAAAAATAGTAAATTAATGTTTAGTATTCTCATGCACTGAATAATGTTCGATTGGCATATTCATATAAATTGAATAGTGCATAACATTCAGTGTATTAGTTCATGATGCATGAAATCGTGCCCAAAAAATAATATGTAATCTTTATAATTTTTTTTTTGAAGAAATGTAATCTTTATACCTAATAAAAAGAAAATAAACTAACATTAAGGTAACACATGTTTTCCCAACTACCATGATATTTGTATAGTTTTGCTTTTGTTGGGCATATACAAATTGTATACTTTTAAGTTACTTTTCCAACTAGTTAAATTAAGAAAAAATATAAAAGAAAAAGAAATGACAGACAAAGGCTAAATCGATGTTTCAATTTAACCAATTAAAATATTTTCTATCACAATTGTACTTATTCAAGTTAAGAGCTTTCGTCAAAGATTGCCAATTCATACTTATTAAGTTATTATTTGATTATGTCTTTCTCAATTAATTAGGAAACTTTTATTGTCGCGTTGAAGTTTCTTCTTCTTTGAAAAAGAAAAAAAAAAAAAAACTTCCAAGTGTTATGTAAATAAATATAATCTTATATTATTGTAATGTAAAAGAAAAAATAAATATTATAATCTTACATCTAACATGTAAGTAACAAATTGAAAAAAAAAAAAAAGTCATTCCTCATATTTGTTAGAAAATTATTTTTCTAACACCTCGTCATTTTTCTTGATCAGTCCGGATAACCATTTATATTTTAGAGTCCTAAAATAAAAATAAAATTTAAAATTTTCAACATTAGACAACTATTTTTAGTTAGGCATATATATATATATATAAAGTAAAGCATAGCCTTTTAGGGTGGCTTTAAGACTCTATTAAATATTTTTCTTTTTTTCATTAATTTGACATTTCCTTAAATAATTGTTACATATAAAAACTATTAAAAATAATACAATATTTTAAAAAAAATAATAATCAAGCAACATACAGTTACGTTACAATTATAATTGGAACTATAGTAGAATTTTTAATTATTCATGATTGAAAGTTGAAACTCTCAGATTAAGATTTTACAGTAGGTATTGTCTTTATGTAGTTTGTGGTATTATCACATAAAAAATTAAGTTACACTTTTTTTTTTCTTTTGAAACTAGAAAAAAAAAATTAAGTTACATAAACCATACAATTCCTATTGTCAATAACATTCTATTTCCTATTGCCATTAAAATTGTACATGTTAAATTAAAATTCTTTTTTTTAATAGTTTTCTATTGTTGAAAGATTTCATTCTGTTCCTTTCTTTAAGGTACTTTTATGTTTGATTTTATTGCATTTTACTTTAGTTTTAAATTTATGTGCGAATTATAAATCTTCAAATTAGTGAGAAGCACAACCATTGATGAGTTTAATATGACTGGATAACTTTTCATTCCGTTAATGATTGAATATGATTAGATCCTTTTACTTTGTTGGTTTCTTTTACGAGTTATTTGAAATCGGAATGCTCATCTGACACAAGGTCTTCTCACTATTTCTCATTAGTTCATTGTTAACTATTTTTCTTTTCATTTTTCAAATCACTTAATTATTTCTTTTTATAGATTATTATTATTTTATTTATTAATGATGTTACTAAATATTATCTTTTGCTAGACCTATGTCAAGGTCAGTCCAAAACTCATCAAAGACCAAGGTCCAATGCCTCTAAGGCCCGACACCTCTTAAGCCTAGTTGCTCTAAGGCCTGGCACGTGAGCAAATGGACGTGCAGGAACTAAGGAGATAAGGCCTACAGGCTGTTCGATTGGACTGGCAGGGCACATCCCCCATTAGTCTACTAACACATGCCTCTATCCCATTTTTCACCTGTTCCACGTCACGTCGCCGCACATCTACTCTGACACCAGAGTAGATCACTTGAGCGAGTTTGTACACCCTATATAAATATCCTGGATCACTATGTTCAGGTAACATACAATTTGATAACTTCTCTCTCTACTCTCTCTCTAAACAATATTGACTTAACATTCGAAGTGTTAATATCCGGTCCTACCGGGCACACTCATTTGCAGAAATAGAGAGCTGCTGTAGACACCAGATACTGAATTAGCCCAAATCAGAGTTATTCAATGATGATAAAATGTCTTGTCACAGGCAAAAAGATTAAAAATAGTAATTTCTTTGTCAAATTTACATTTTAGAGTGAAAAAATAAAAAATGATAAAAAATATTTTTAAAATTAGATTTAAAAATTGGAGTTTAAAAATTGTAGTATTTTTAGTTAATTTTTAATAAAAAAAAATTTCGGAGAATGTTGACGCGCGAGCGTTGCGCGGCGCCTGTTGCTCGCGCCGACGGGCGTCGGTAGCCCCTGTTCCACCGAAATCGCCCTTTTTCGCCCAAAATCATTTTTTTCCCAGTTTTTTTCACCTGATTTTGATTTCCTATCCTTTTTTTAGGGTTTTTAATGATTTTTTGCATTTTTAAAATTTAAATTAAATAATATCTGATTTAATTAATATTTTTTCATTAATTGTTAGATTTTTATTTTTTTTTTCATATAAAAAGAAAATGATAGGGGGGGGGGGGATTTTCTTAGGGTTTTTTTTTTGAGGTTTACTCTTCTTATTCCTCTCAAATTCTCTATAAAATTTTTAGATTTTCCCCAACAAAAAGAATTAAAAATTTCAGTTCATCTTTTTGGTTTTTTTTCCAATAGAATTTCTTCTAAACATTTTTTTAGAATTAGTTTTATTGATTGATTTCAATTTTGAGACAAACAAAATAATTGTTTGCTCTCAAAATTCATTTTTTTTTAACTTGTTATTTATTTTCAATCAAACTTTTTTCAATGATTTTTGAATTTATTTTTGATGAAAAAATAATTTTGAGACAAATAAAATAATTATTTGTTATAAAAATCTAATTTTTTCATTTGATTTTCTAAAACTAAATTTTTTTTTTATATGTTTTGTTTTTTAAGACAAACAAAATAATCATTTGTTCTTGGGATCATTTTTATTTTTTAATCAATAAAAATCATTTTTTAGGCAAAAAAATTAACTTTTTTGTTCTTAAAAAATTTTTGATCATTTTTTTTAAATTTTTTTTCTTGGAATAAAATTCCAACATTTTCACCATATCTCCACTCTAATCTTACAAATCACAAACAAGGAAATCAATTATCATTTTTACTTTTATCGAATCTGAAACTTTAAGGGTAAGCATTTTGGGCTTATTCTTCTTATTCTTTTTATTCTTTTTGTTCATATTTAATTTATTCATGTATATTTTTATTATTTTCATTTATTTATTTATTCTATTATTTTATATTTGTTTTATTTAATATGTTTATATTATTTTTGTTCAGGTAAATATTGGTTTTTTATTATTCCTAACATGTAATCGATTTATTTTGCTTTGATCGCTCATTATTTTTAACATATAATTAATTAATTCATTTTGATCAATCCTTTTGCCATGTAAATGTTTTAGGTTAATTGTAACAATATTAATTAATCATGTCATATATTATTATTATTTTCATCATTCTTTTATTTATTATTTTTTTTATCATTCTTTTATCATCGTTACACGTTTTATTTATTGTTATTTATTTATTTATTTTCATTCTTCATCATTGTCATGTTCATATTTTTATATATTAATTCATTAACATGTTTTATTTTATTTCAATCACATCTTTTAATTCATTTGTCATTTATAATGCATTTTTCTCATTTATTTTAGTTTATTAACATTTTAATTAATTTGCCATTTTTGATGCCATCTCACTTTATTTTATCTCATTTTATCATTTATTATATGTTTAATTGATTTCATTGATTTAATTACTAACATTATTTCATTTGTGTTTTTTTTATGTCAAAACTTATTTTCTTTACTTGGGCATTTTTGCGAGCACCCGAGGAGATCCCGAAGGCTCGTTTGGGTTAAATATTTATTTGCTTTATTTGTAATATTTTATTTATTTGGCTTTTTCATTTATTTTGCCATATAATTTTCTTATAAAATTGTTTATTTTAGTCATGCTAGAAAGAATATCACTAAATCCTTTTTATTAATTAACTTGGAACCTTTCTTAATAAAAATGGGACCAATATCTCAACTTTCTCCATTCAAAATAAAAATTGTCACATTAAAATTATTTTATAATAAACACGCATGCGAGGACCAATGTCCTCATCATTAATGAATATCCCGATTTATATATGATTTGTATTTTATTTACAATGGGGGTTGTATTTCGCTCCTAGTTTTGTTGTAATTTATTTTTGCGCACTTTATTTTAATTATGCTTTATTTACTGCCTCTTCTGAATGGACAATCTGAGCTTTAATTTAACTGCATTAAATTGAATGAGAAATGGGATTAAATGATAAATTTAAAACTCAACTATAAACCTAACCAAGGTATGAATAAATGGAAAGTCCCGAACCTTCTCTGGTGTTTGGGCTCAACGAGACGAGAGGGCCATCTCAATGTTCTATTGGGATAGGGCCTCCAAGACACCTCTTGTGTCCCGTAAAAGGATCAAAATTGCACAATTTTAGGCGCCACGAGACAAGAGGGTCATCCTAATGTTCTATTAGGGTTGATGCCTCCAAGACACCTCTGGTTTGCCCAAGCGTGAGGCTAGAGGACCATCCTATCATTAGGGTGGAAGCCTCCAAGACACCTCCGGCTTGCCTATAATGGACGTAACAGCGCTGTTTTAGGCTCATTGAGACTAGACGACTTTTTTCAATGTTCTATTGGGCGGCGACTCCAAGAAACCTCCTTATTGCCCAAAATGGACGCACTTATAATTTTTTACAAGTTTTCATGAACCTCTCCCAATCGCCCTGAAGGCAGGCGGTTTGGGGCATCTCGGGGTTCAGCGCGCGTCACAGAAATCACCATTTTTAACCTTTTTGCCCGTGATAAGGCATCTTATCATCATTAGATAACTCTGATTTGGGCTGACTCAGGACTTGGTGTCTACAGTTGCCCCCAATTTTGGAAAAACTAGTACACTAGTGCCTAAATGAGCCAAAATTCAGAGAAGAAGGAAAGAGATGCGTACCTGAGGCAGCGCTTACCTTTTTGCCATATGGACTGTTGCGACTTGTTGCCGTTGAGCTGTAGTGTTATTCGACTGTGGCTCGTTTGCAATCTTTTCTATCGCATTATCTCGCTCACCTTCTGTCGGCTTGCACGATGTCTGTGAGATTCGGTGTCCTCTAACCACAATCCCGTTGTGATCTGCTCTATCTTGTGTGCCCCGCTGTCCTCGTCTCGGCATGCACGGTGGCTGATCTGTCCCGCTGACCTCATTTTGGCTTGCACGGTGTCTGTGAGATGTGGTGTTCTCTAACCACAACCCTATTAGGATCTGTCCACTGTCCTCATCTCGACATGCACGGTGGCTAATCTATCCCGCTGGCCTCATCTCGGCTTGCACGGTATCTGTGGGATGTGGTATTCTTTAACCACAACCCTATTGCGATCTGTTCTATCGCGTGTGCCCTGCTATCCTCATCTCAGCATGCACGGTGGCTGATCTATCCCGCTGGCCTCATCTCGGCTTACACGGTGTCTGTGAGATGCAGTACTCTCTGACTACAATCTCATTGCGATCTGTTCTATCGCGTGTGCCCTGCTATCCTTGTCTCGGCATGCACGGTGGCTGATCTATCCCGCTGGCCTCATCTCGGCTTGCACGGTGTCTGTGAGATACAGTACTCTCTAACTATAACCTCATTGCGATCTATTTTATTATGTGTACCCCGCTGTCCTCGTCTCGGCATGCACAGTGGCTGATCTATCTCGCTGGTCTCATCTTGGCTTGCACGGTGTCTGTGAGATGCAGTACTCTAAATATAACCTCTGTTTATGATATGTTCTATCGTAGGTGTCCCGCGAGCCTCGTCCCGGCCCGTGCAGTATCTGTGAGATGTAATGTTCTCTAACTATAATCCCATTACGATCTGTTCTACCGCATAGCTCTGCTGGCCTCATCTCGGCTCGCGCAGTATTTGTGAGATGCAGTGTTCTTTAATTGCAACTCGGTTGCGATCTATTGTACCGCATGTGGTTGAATTTCTGTCTTGCTAGCAACTTCTGGGCTTGCACAGCATAACCTTGGTAACCTTTAACTGATCAGTGTACATCTTATCTGCTAACCATTATCCGGTCAGTGCAATATCTACCAACTACCATTTGGTCAGTACAATATCTGATATGCTAACCACCATCTGGCTAATACGATATTTGATCTGCTAACCACCATCCGGCCAGTACAATCTCTGATCTGCTAACCACCATCCGACTAGTACCATATTTGATCTGCTAACCACTATCCGGCCAGTACAACCTCTGATCTGCTAACCACTATCCGGCTAGTACAGTGTTCGATCTACTAACCCCCATCTAGCTAGTACAATATTTGATCTGCTAACCCCCATCCGGCTAGTACAGTATCTGATCTGCTAACCCCTATCCGGCTAGTATAATATTCTGATTTACTAACTCCCATCCGGCTAGTACAGTGTCTGATCTGCTAACCCCCATCCGGCTAGTACAATGTCTGATCTGCTAACCCTCATCAGGCTAGTACAGTATCTGATCTGCTAACCCCCATCCGTGTAGTACAATGTCTAATCTGCTAACCCCCATATGGCTAGTACAATATTCTGATCTGCTAACCCTCATTCGGCTAGTACAGTGTCTGATCTGCTAACCCCCATCCGGCTAGTACAATGTCTGATCTGCTAATCCCCATCCGGCTAGTACAGTGTCTGTTCTGCTAACCCCCATCCTGCTAGTACAGTATCTGATCTGCTCCGGCTAGTACAGTGTCTGATCTGCTAACCCCCATCCGACTAGTACAGTATCTGATCTACTAACCCCCATCCAGCTAGTACAATGTCTGATTTGCTAACCCCCATCTGGCTAGTACAATGTCTGATCTACTAACCCCCGTTCGGCTAGTACAATATTCTGATATGCATTCGGCTAGTGCAATATCTAATCTACTAACCCCCATTCGGCTAGTACAGTGTCTGATCTGCTAACCCCCATCCGGCTAGTACAATGTCTGACCTGCTAACCCCCATCCAGCTAGTACAGTTTTTGATCTGCTAACCCCCATCCGGCTAGTATAGTGTCTGATCTGCTAACTCCCATCTGGCTAGTACAGTATTTGGTCTGCTAACCCCCATCTGGCTAGTACAATGTCTGATCTGCTAACCCCCATCCGGCTAGTACAATATTCTGATCTGCTAACCCCCATCCGGCTAGTATAATATTCTGATCTGCTAGCCCCCATCCGGCTAGTACAATATCACACCCCGTTTGCCCCCTAGTAGTATGAGCCTATTTGTATATGCATGCATGGTATGTGTTTGGCATGTCATAAGGGAATTTTGGGTAGAAATGTATGTTTTAAGAGTTTTGTTAGCATGTGGTGTATGTATGTTATTAGAGTGTATATTAATTGGGTTGTATTTGGGTGTGTTTTTCTCACACCTTGGTAGGATGTGAGTTAGTTGAGTTATGTTTGTGTGCTTATGAGCATATCATTGTAGGGTGTGCATTAGTTAGGAATGCATGGTGTGTGTGTGAAGCATGGAATTAGGATGTGAGTGAGCAAGTTCCACCACTAGGAGGTTGACATGTGTATTGTATTAGGTTAGGGAAAAAGAATTAAGGAAAGAAGAAGGAGAGAAGGGAAATCAAAAACTCATTCCTGTTTTTCCCCTTCTACCTCCATCTTCTTCCTCCTTTTTCCCTTCCCTAGTTATTACTGGCTAGAAATCAAGCTTTGGTAGTGGAAATTGGTCACTCTTGCTTCTAATTTAGTAAGTTTATGTCTTTGTCTTGCTTTGATTCATGTTCTTCATCTCTTTCTTTGTGATTTTTGGGTGTAGATTGATTTAGGGTTTGCTTTGTTTTGTGTGTTACTTTGGTTGTGATGTTAGTTGAGCCTCCCCGTGACCCTAAGGGTAACGAGAAGGTTGGTTGCAGTGGATCTAAGTGACTAGGAGCTAAGGAGTTACAGGTTTGGGATTATTTTTATACGTGTTGGGTGGTTAATGATTTTGTGTGGTTTGAATGATGAAAATTGGTATGATGTTTATGTGTATTTGGTATTTGGGCTTTGATGTTCTTAGTATGTTAAGCCTAGAATTTAGTTGGGTGAGTTTAAGATTGTGATTTTGGTGAATCATGCATGTATGAGAATTGTTGAATGTGATTTCTTACGGTTAGAATTAATTAGATGATTATGTATGTTTTTGCATGATTGTCTTTGTATCTCAGGTAAGAAAGGTAAGTTTAAGGTTGATGTTATGGTTTAAATGTGTGAATTGTGATGTGTGGTTTTGGGTTCGGAATTGGAGTGAATTCTGCAGATTTCTGGGTTTTCTAGAAATCACACGGTGGTATGGTTAAGGCTTACTGCCGTGTGAATCGAGGGAAACCTTCAGAAATTGCAAGGCCATGGTTTTATACGGCGGTAAGGGAAGGACTATACCGCCGTGTAAAACGCTACTGCCCAGATATGTTTTTGAACTGTGAGTTTCACACGGCAGTATGGGTTTCCCTTACAGCCGTGTGAAACGCCTCTGTTTGGAGCTGTGTAAGACATCTTACACGGCGGTAAGGAACGTTCCATACCACTGTGTAAAATGCCTTTGTCCAGCTGTGTGGGACATATTACACGGGGTGTGGACTAAGCCATACCGCCGTGTAAACTGTCTTACATGGCAGTATGGATTGACCATACCGCCGTGTAAAACGCTTCTGTCCTCCTTATGCAAATTTTTGACTTCCTTCCTTTTCACTCCTTTTCCACTTGTATTTGGTTTCAATTATTAATTTGTGTTATTTTAACTATCTAACATCATTTAATTGTGTGTTTGCTATGCTAAAATAGTATGTGTTATATGTAATAGTAAAGTGAGTTATGCTCAAGTATGAACTCTATATGTGATGAATATTGGAATGTAAATTGTGTTATGCATGACCTGCTATAGTCTAGTAAGTGGATAGTTAGGCATGCCTAATAGAGTCTTATAGCTGCAGCCCTCAGTTCAGTTCGGACCCCGATCAGGTTCCCGTTTGGTTCCTCGCGAACTCCTCAGTATTTAGATCTTGTTTAAGGTCCCCTCAGTAAAATAATGTGTTAATGATAAATGAAATGGCTATGATTCTTACCCGTAAGGTACTCTCAGTAATTGATTCGTACCCGTAAGGTACCCTTAGTACACTCGTTATCCACTACCTCGAGTTAGTAGGTATTTCGTTTGTTTTGCTTTGCTCCAATGTGTTTATATAAATGTGATATCTGAATGAGTTCAGTGATGAGATGAATAATCCATTATATGATTATGATTGTGAATATGAATATGGTTAGGAGCTAGTTGGATGATTGGCTTTAATATGTAAGCATGTGTATATGTATATGTTATACTATGATTATCCGCATATGTCATTCGTGTATGTGATTTACTTTGGCGACCGTTGTGAATGGCCGTCCATATTATATGTTTGTTTTCCCACTAAGCGTTTATCGCTTAGCATGGTGTGTTTACCCGTGCAGGTGCGGAAGGAATTTTGCCTTGAGAAAGTCGCCGCAGTCAAGCCAACACAGCAGAGTTTAGTGTAGGGCTTAGTCTTTTGTAGCCTTGATGGTTCTTTTTGTATAGAACTCTCATGTATCAGTTTGATATAGCTTCCGCAGATATATATATATGTATATTTTGATTATGTATTACCTTTTTGTTTCGACAAGTTGATCAGAACAGTAATGTAATGGATATTGTTATATTAATGCATGATCAGCTGTTCCCTATATTGTATCTCAAAGTTTTTAATTACCTTATATTTATGTATGTATGCTTTAGGCGAATGTATGATTTGTTCTATACTTGTGTGGTGGAACCTTGACTCATACGGCATCTCACTCCTCATCGGATGGGATCGCCTATGTATGGGTAGGGGGTGTTACATACAATGTCTGATCTACTAAATCCCATCCGGCTAGTACAATATTCTGATTTGCATTCGGCTAGTGCAATATCTGACTGTCGACCATCCTTAGATCGGCATGATGGCTCGTTCACCATTTTCTTTGCTGGCGCTTATCCTGAACCTCTTCTTCTTCTTTTTTTTTTCTACAAAAAAGGGAAAAGCAAATGTGCAGGGTATATAAAAGAGATGCTTACCTGTGGCAGTACATACCTATTGGGATCGATGTCAGACGGGTGTCCCCATGAAGGACGATTGGTTTTTCCCCAAATATCGATGCCTCTATCATCTCCAACGTAGCCTCCTTGTTGAAAAGACCTGCGTACTTCTCAAGAGGGTGATAGAATTTTATGTTGAGCCTCCAGAGAGGAAAATAGATTTGAGCCTCCTCAGAGAAAAATTAGATTGGAGATTTTATTGCTTGCCTTCAGGCGGATAGGTTTCAATGTCTTTGGCGTCTTTTAAAATGATCTTTGTTTTTATTTTTATTTTTTTTCTTGTAAGTTTTTGGGATTCTTACATTTTGGATGTATTTGAATTTTTACAGTATATTGGATTTTCAAGGCCTTGAAAATATCTTCTTCTTTTTGTTTTGTGTTGTTTTGTTTTTGTTGTTGAGAATTTGTATTCTTTGTACATTTGAATTTGGATTTTATACACCTATTGTGTGATGTGTGCAAGCATATATCTTATGATAGAGAAACTTACCTGGTGGCTCCCGGCATGGCGTGCATGAGTAGGCTCGCTCTTTTAAATGTCTTCTTGGAAGCGGGTCCATGAAATTCCATTCTCGTGAGGACTTCATCTTGATCTGATTGTTCGGCGTGGATGAGCACCGATGTAGAGTTGAAGCTGTGCCCCGACCCACTCTTGCGTCTGATTGCCTCCAACTAAAGTATGTGTGGGTAGTCTAGCTTCTCAAAGGATCTTCTTTTCTGTAGATTTGTGTGATTCTGGATTGCCCTTAGCATGGTGTGCCCGGATAGGCTTGTTCTTTTGGGCGTTCCACCTCTGTACATATTTACCTGATTTTATGCTGGATACGGTGGCTGATCATGTTGAGTTGAACCCATTCCTTGGATCATCCTTGCTTATGAGGTCTATTCGGACCTTTCCTTCTGAGTCATGTGCACAACAATATATACAAAAGATTATGTGTGCGTATGGAATCATGTGTGTAAAATATACGTACAAAACTATAAATAAGAAACACATGCAAAGGATTTAATGTACAAGAATTGTGTGTGCATATCTAAGACTGAATGCACGTGACATGCATGTGATATGCAAAAATGAATAGACCACATCCCAATTGGTTAAGGGATTCGTTGAGGGTACTGCTCGGCTGCTCATATTGTCTGATGCTCCCAAGGATGTAGAAAAGCATTTTCTTGGCTTTACGGACTCTGACCCATAATCTTTTCAAGGAGAACTGACCCGTACGTATCTTTGTCCCCCGGTCAACGAGCATTTTCCCCCCAGGCCTCTGAATCAAGTTCTGCATTATACACCACCTGCCTAAAGGAAATTTATTTGGAGTAATGCCGCCTTATCGCTCCAGGCTTCAAAGGTCATTATTTTAAAGGTAATGCGTCCCTTGTGGATTTTCAGACTAGCTTTTCTTAGCGGGAAATGCATCCCTTTAGGGATTTTCACATAACCCTGTACCTAATTTTTGCTTGAAATGGGCCTAACCCACTCCAGTGGCTTTTATTCATTTCATTTTTTTATAGGACAGATTGCCTGTTCCCAGGTTTTCACCCTGCCCTTTGGCCTAACTTTTGCTTAGAGCGCCAATTACGGTTTTCATCTCTAACGGCCTTTTTTTTAAGAGGTTATGACTGTAAGAAAAGTCAAAGCTACTATCAGAGCCCCCCTCTGGAGTAATCGGCAGTTATTCACTGAGGCATATACTCCAAGCATCAGTTGCATTCCTTTAACTTTCTGGATGAATGTGTTGCCAGATTAGGTGAGGTAGCGAATGAGGATCGGGTTCTTTAGGGCTTCATGAGGCTGCCTTTTACATTACCACCCATTGTGCTTGATAGTTCAGAGGGATTAATGATGTAGTGAGGCATCCCTCTCTTTCCAAGGTGGACCTTTATCTTCGGCTCTTACCTCCAAACATTGCGGCCTCTAGGCGAGCTGTCGGTGAAGACTATTATGCCATCTATCGGGGGTTGTTCTTTCACTCCCACTAATGCATTCAAGAGGTAGGTGCTTAGTCCCGCAATCAATACTAGAACTCATCGACTTAGACATCCGGACGGTGAGAGCAGGAGCAGAGTGCACTCATTTAGATTTCATGCATTCAGCAATGAACGATATTTCTCTTTTTATAAATGAACTAGAAAATAATGAACACATGTATTTGCAAAAATTGTGTACATTTCGGTATGATTTCTCTATACATGATCATTATCTAACATCGATTCAAAATGCAAAACTACATCTAATCTCAGAGTAAATCTTTCAAGCATCAAACTCCTATCTCCAATCAGCCCTCTCGGGTTTTCTTGATTGGACATTTTCTCTGAAGCCTCTAATTTTTGCCCGGGGTGCTTTTTTTGGGTTTTCACCCTGACAAGGCGCCCATTTTTAGCAAGGTCGCCTTTTTTCGATTTTCGACCCGCGGGACTTTTATTCTTTTCTTTTGATTTTTAGTCTTTAGCCATGGACTTCTTGAGTCTATTGATGTTGATTGGTTCATTGAAGTAGTCTTCATCGCTGTCTGTTACTGCTCCCTTAGATAACAATCTCTGGAGAACAAATGGGTCTTCCTACACTGGTCTAAACTTGCCTCATTCGTCTAGAATATCTGGTCTCATTTACTTAAAGACTGAATCTCCTTCTTTCATTGGATGCTTTCTAACTTCCTTCTTGGATGATTGAGCAGAGTATTTTTGTTTGATAGATTTAATTGTGGCGATAATCCCCTGACATGTCCTCGTCTGAAGTGTTTAACTGCTGCTGCCGTTGTTGCGCCCTGTCGGCTTTCGAAATTTGGGCTTCCATGAATGTCCTCAAAGATTTGAGCTCTATTTCGATCGGCCATACTACTTCTGCCCTATGTATTGAGAATTGGGAGGTGACTCTTGCAAAGGTTCCGATGGTGGTTCTCCAGCCTCAAAGTGCAAAAGGCCATTTCTCTGCCCAATCCTTATAGTTTCGAGCCATTTTGATCAAGACCTTCTTGTTAGCAGCCTCTTCTATCCCATTGGTTTGAGGGCAATACAGAGAGGACTTGTGGTCTTTAATGCCATATGTCTGGAGCAACTCCCTAGCCTTAATCATAAGGTGTCCTTCTGTCCTTGAACCCTGCGTGGTGCGGGAGACCATCTTGACATGACCCTGTTCGTTGGGGTTGTAGGGCGCACCTCCCCTATGATGTCTATTTCCAAGCTCGAGCAACCTATATCCATTGCAAGTCGATATAATTCTTGTGGTCCTTTTTGGAAGTCAAGAAAAATGGCAAAGTACGGGCATGTGTAGATCAGCAGGATTTGAACAAAGCTTGCCCCCCATGATTGTTTTCCAATCTACATATTGATTCTTTTCCTTCTCTCTTTTTTGTATTTTATTTTTCTCTTTTTTTTTGTTCTTTTGAGGGTAAGCTTTGTTCAAATCCTAATAGTTTACACATACATGCACTTCTCCTCTTCTCGATTTGGTACAACATTGACCAACCAAGACTGGCATTGAACTTCGACTAAAAATTTTGGCTTCATTTCTACTTGTGGATTCCTCTTTTTGACCTTTTCTGCCCCTTTTAGCTTCAATCTTCTGAGCTTCTACATGGCCGGTTCATGATTGTGTTGTGTTTGAACGATGTGCCTAGTGATTCTATAATCAACTCTTAGCGTGTCTTCATATGTCCAGGTAAAGACCCTTTTTATATTTTGTTGAATTTCTCTCAAATTTTGATCTTGCTTCAAGAGTTGTATTAGATGCTATCAAGATTTTCTTTGGGTTTCCCAAAGTTCTGAGATTAAATGGAATGGCATTAATTGAATCAATGTCAAATGAGTTATTATCATAATGATGCATAGTGAAATTATAAGAGATATCACACAAGTAAGCAAAAATGTTTATCTTATTAATGAAACCAGAATGTCATTATTAAACAGTTCAAAAATAAAAAAATCATTCTAAATAGCTAATCCTCCTCTTGTTTCCAACGGTTCCTTCGTCCTTAGGAACCATCCTCCCTTTCCCACTTAGAGACTTAATCTATCTTATTCTTTATCCTTCGCTTTTCTGGGTCAGAGATATGCTTAGAATCAATAAGATCTTAAATGGCATGTCTCAAGGTCCTGCAATCATCTATGGTATGCCCGGTGTGTTGGTGAAAGGCACAATACTGATCCCCCTTATGATCGAGTTGTCCCTCACTTCTAGCAGGCCTAGCTGGCAATGGCTGTAACATCCCCTCCTTTATCAACCTCTTAAGGACCCAAGATAATGATCTGCCCAAATTAGAAAAATGCCTTTGCTTTACCTCTGTGGTCGGCGCTTCTACAATCTTTTCTTTTTCTAGGTCTGGTATCAGTTCTTGAATACGATCTCTCAAAGGACGATAGTAGTCTGTTCTATGCCCTGAATACTGATGATACGCGCAGTACCAATATGCTCTATGTCTAGGGTGTCCTTGACTTGGGGCAGGCCCAGCCGATAACGGTTGTAACTTCCCTTTCTTAACGAGATGGGTAAACTACCAAGATAATGGCCTACCCGAGATAGTGAGGTGGGGCCGAGCTGCTCTAGTGGCTGAAACTTCTGTAGGCTTAACATTTGCCTCACTGATGTTATGGCTTCCTGAGCTTTCACCTTTTAGAAAATGCGTGATTACGAGGTCCTCTTCCTCTTCAGGCACAATACTATATTCTAAAGTGGGCCTCCTATTTTCTCCTTGTTTAACTAGTGAATTAAGTGGCCCCTTGCCTCTGGTTTCAAAAGAAAATGGAGGTACTGCAGCCGTCGCTGTATGAGCCCTCTCGATCGTGGCCGGCTCTACTTGGTTGAGAGCTGTTGCCATAAGCTGAGCTTGGAGAACCAGCACCATGGCATCCATTTTTTCTTTGATCACAGCCAATAGCCTTTTTTCAAGCTCTTCAAACCTTTTATCCATCTCCTGGGCAATCAAGGCACGAGTCTCTTCAGTCTGTTGTGAAGGGCCAGCCATTTTTGCTACCTTTAGATGCTCTGGCAAGGATGTTAAATCTTTGTCAGCCAACCCAAACTCTGACAACTGTTGGGATCCCCTAACCATCCAAGCAAATGGTCTATAATAGCTGAAAAGCAAGGCTTAGAATGATGCATGAATAATATGTAATGCATGGTCGTGCTGTGCAACAAATAGTATACAGTGACTAAAAGAGACTACAATGATACATGTGAAACATTTAAAAAACTATACACAGGATGATATGTACATGTAATAATTATATGCAAAGAATAGGATGCATACATAGGGAGGAAATAAAAAATTTTATTTGTATATGAATGACATGAATATGCAATGTATCATCCACAAATCACATGCAAGCACATAGGTCCTTCTAACCTTATTACTCCCACACACGAGGTCATAGTCTCTTTCCTAGGTGGGATTGGCCCATGGGTTAACAAAGAACCCGATGGACACGTATGGTGCACGGTGAAAAACCGGCAGCATAACCTCTCTTAGCTAATGTGCATACGCATGGATTTTGACCATTGTGTATTTAGACAGTCCAAATAAATCGACATGGGCCTATCGGGGCATGAAAGCTTTTGATTAAGTGACCAATCAAATTATTTGGGTTTGTCCAATACAAAATGATCCATATAGCAAACAAGGTATTATGGTTCATACCACCTAGGGGAAGTACCTATTTCCATTATATGAGCTTTGGCCAGGGTGATGTTACTTTAGGGCTACCCAAGCATGGTTCTGCGAATGGGTCTAGCTCATCATGAGCATAATGACCGATCGGGTCTCCATTTAATATACCATGATGGTACGAGGCTTGGGATGATGATTATCCTTAACACTTTCTTACATTGAGTGAACGTAGAGTCGTGTTTCGGGAATGCACCGGGGCTAAAAGAGGGACCAAACTAGCATAGATCTAAGGCTCTAATGAGATGCAATACAGTTTCGAAAAAGGATGAAATTTTTAAATTAAAACTCAACTGTAAATTTTAATCAAGGTACTTTCGAAGCGAAGTCTTGAGTATTGTCCCCAGCGGAGTTGCCACTGTGACGAGCGCTGAATCCCGGGGTGCCCAGAACCACCTGCCTTTAGGGCGATTGGGAGAGGTTTATGAAAACTTGTAAAAAATTACAAGTGCTTCCATTTTGGCCCTCTCGCCTCGTTGAGCCAAAAGACCAGAGAAGGTTAGGGACTTCCCATTTATTCATACCTTGGTTAGGTTTATAGTTGAGCTTTAATTTAACTGCATTAAATTGAATGAGAATTGGGATGAAATGATAAATTTAAAACTCAACTATAAACCTAACCAAGGTATGAATAAATGGAAAGTCCTGAACCTTCTCTGGTCTTTGGGCTCAACGAGGCGAGAGGGCCATCTCAATGTTCTATTGGGATGAGGCCTCCAAGACACCTCTTGTGTCCCATAAAAGGATCAAAATTGCACAGTCCTAGGCGCCACGAGGCGAGAGGGTCATCCTAATGTTCTATTAGGGTGGATACCTCTAAGACACCCCTGGTTTGCCCAAGCGTGAGGCTAGAGGACCATCCTATCATTAGGGTGGAAGCCTCCAAGACACCTCCGGCTTACCTATAATGGACATAGCAGTGCTGTCTTATGCTCACTGAGGCTAGACGACTTTTTCCAATGTTCTATTGGGTGGCGACTCCAAGAAACCTCCTTGTTGCCCAAAAAAGACGCATTTGTAATTTTTTACAAGTTCTCATGAACCTCTCCCGATCGCCCTGAAGGCAGGCGGTTCGGGGCGCCCCGGGGTTCGGCACGCGTCACAGCTACTGATCCAATCTACTAAAACTCAACTGTCATACCGACCTCCTCTCTTATAATTTCCCAGGAATTATCAATTGATGCTTTCACTGAGAGGCCATGGTAGGATCGAGATGCTTTGTACAGTCTAAATCAGAGAGGGATGATCAATTTGATAGCGATCGAAGTAGGTCGATGTCTACTGGTGGACGGGATGAATCTTAGGGATCCCCTACCGCCAATGATCCAACCCCTGGATCTGATAAGGAATTCCTGGCGCAGCCGAATGATGATCCAGTCACCATGAATAACGTGAGAGCCATTCTTGAAGACTTTAGCAAAAGTAGTATACAATACGTCCAAATGGCCCAGCAGCCTCGAACCTCAACAAGGAACCCCAAGAAAAATGCTGAAGAAAGGAGAGACAAGAAGCAAAAGAACAAAGGAATCGTGATTCA
Source organism: Excoecaria cochinchinensis (assembly GCA_947683425.1). NCBI lineage: Eukaryota > Viridiplantae > Streptophyta > Magnoliopsida > Malpighiales > Euphorbiaceae > Excoecaria > Excoecaria cochinchinensis. The sequence continues at coordinate 11,459,845 of CANTUQ010000112.1, forward strand.
AGACTCAAAAACCATGAAAAATCCAGTACTTGCTTCCATGCTTATGAATCGAGCCGAAGAAACAAGGGAAAAGGAAAATCGTTCCCCGAAGAGGACGCTTTTTTTCGCACGCACAACTCTCCCCATGAGCCAAAATGGTTACAATCATCCTTGGACTTCGGAAAGGGGGACTTGTTGCGTGAATGGGATTTAGTTTGGAAGACTTCATCTGGTGACAACACTACTCCCCCTTTTTGCCAGGGGATAGGAAAAACTGAGCTTCCCCCAGGGCTCAGGAAAATAAAAAAGCAAAAATATACGGGCAAGACTGACCCAAAGGCCCACCTCTCTGAATTCTTAGTGCAAATTCAAGCACATTCTTATGATAGTTGAGTATTTTGTAAAGTCTTTCCTACAACTTTAATAGACGATGCGCTAGAATGGTTTATCAGCCTCCCCAAGGCTCGATCTTTCCCTTTATGCAAATTCGTAAGCTCTTCATAGCGAGGTTCACTCAAGATCAATCGACGAAAATGATCATTGATTTATGAAGCTTGACGCAAAGACCACATGAAAGTTTTCAAGACTACATAGAGAGATTCCGAGCGCTCACTACAAAAATTGAGGACGTTTGCTTTGAAGAGGCAGTAAAAGCACTAAAGATAAACACCAAGAGTTTCCATCTATTCAAATCTCTTAGGATCGAACCTCCAACGGACATCAATGACCTGATAGAAAGTGCAGAGTTGTTCATTCTGCTTGATAAAAACATCATTGCCAATAAAATGAGGTAAATACTGTCCCAAAGATTGCAGTTCCCACCACGAACAAGCGAATAGGCATAGTTTCCTCCCAATATGCCTAACAGAATGCAACTCCTGCCAAGCATGAGCGATTAGTTGCAGTTCTTAGTTAGCACCATAGGTTGCAATGCCCTGACAAACTGCCAAGAAAAGACAAGAGGGTGGAGTTTGGGAAGAGAAGATTCCAGGCCATGACAACAATCCAACCAAAACTCATCCCCCACTCAATGCCAATCCCTTTGAAGTTCTAGAATGGATCAAAAAAAGCCACAGAGTTAAATGGCTAAAAAGGCTATCCGATTGGACATATGCCCTAAGAGACAAGAGCAAGTACTGTGAATTCCATAGAGATGTCGGTCACGCTACCTATGAATATAAAGCATTAAGAGATGAGATAGAAAGACTCCTACACACGCGCATGAAAGTCCCAGCTGGTCCTTCTCTAAAGAGGTGGCTTGATTAGAAGACGACTAAGAATCAGCTAACTAAACAGATCGGGGCAAAAATTGCAGTGTATGATACAATTGTTAATTGAAACTATCGGACCCACCTCGATCGAAAAATTTTCTTGACAGGAGAAGAAACATCCCTCATTGAGTGACGAAGAACCCTTTTGAAATGTCGACAATCACCTTGCGAGGTAGGTAGAAAGGGATAAAGGGAAAGAGAAAGTATTCCCTGCAAACAGGAGATGAAACATCCCTCATCAAGTCATGAAGAAACATTTCAGAAGCCCCTCAAATCACGAAGATCCCCTTCAGATGAGGAATAGTCTTTGCACAAAGAGTGGGTTAAAAATACTTCAAGATCCCATAGACACTGTCCAATGGGAAAAAATTCGGGCAATCCTAGAACTATTATATCCCCCATCTACGCGGAGGAAACTGATAGAGAGGAGGAAGAGGAAAAAGAGAGTTGAAAGGGAAGATTTTGGTTTCCAAATTACATGGAATCAATAAAGCATTGACTCCACATTGGAGAAGGCCATAAAAATTGCCTTTTCTCCAGATACCAAGAACCAACTGATAGGAGTGGAAGAGATACGATGGGAGGAGTTATACCTCTTGCGCAATTATGCATAGCCATCCACTGCCTATTAAAGAGGTCTTTCATCCCCAGTTAAGATGAAAGGATCCATGCTCATTCCAAGTTAGGACGAAATGAGCAACATTCCATGTCAACGGCTACCTGTTCGAGTAGAAACACCGAGCACATCTAAAGGGCAATTATGCTTATCCAATAGGAAGAGTGTCTTTAAGAAAGAAAAGAGGTAAGGAAGTATCATTATAAACAAGGGAAAGCCTTAGCTTGAAATTGCCACACTGATCAACGAGGCAAATAACGTCTGTCAGTGATAGAGTCGGCAAACTTGCCTAGCTACAAACATGGTTGGTAAAAAAAAAGAAAGAAAAATGCCCAAATAAGGAGGACCTCCACCTCCGGCGAACACGGTTGAAGAAAACCCTGCGGGTACTTATGGAAGGCAGGAGCCTCCTCCGCTTTAAAACCAAAGGGTCGAGAAATCAAGAAATCACCCAGACTCTAACCTTGAGGTTTCGATGGAATAGGGAGAAATTAAGAAATCCCCATACATTAACCTCAAGGCCCTCATACATGCTCTTAACGACGATTCATGGACACAAAATACAAGTTCTATTGGAGAAGTTGCCAGTCCCGAACTATACTAACATCCTTTAATTGGCTTCCTCAAAGATAATACTCCAAAGCCTTGAATTAATCGTTCGTAAGGACCGCAACCAGAAAGCCTAGCGAACCGCGTTGCGACTATTCACTGGATGGACACACCTGCTTGAGAGTTCTACTTCAGAAGTGTTAAACAACTCTTGAAGATAAAAAATATCCCAAAAGGGCACCACCAATTATTTCGACGGTCGTGATCATAGAATCACCGACAGACCTAAAAAGGTTCTTGTTATAACACTGTATTACAGTTAATTTATTGAATATACAAATCATAGGGTTTTAAAAACCAAAAAATGTTTAAGCTAAGAATTTATGTCCTTAGACGGCTATACGCCTATTGGGTTCATTAGTACCCAACCAAAACGGCTATTGAATGAACAAGTTCTAAAATTTCAAGTAATTGCAAACAGATTCAAATTGTTCACTCGCATTTCTTGGCTGACACTATCCCAAGATTGGCTAGTAAAGATTGTATTCAAAGACTTTATTTCAGAAATCATTTAATGATTATCTGTCTTACTTGAGTAAATTCAATCATGATTATTTAATCTGTCTATATGCTTAATCAAGTATTTTTCAAAATCTTCTAAATTAATTAGCGAAAAACTATTCTGATCAGCTTACTATTGCAATAAGTAAAAAGAAAAAAAGGAAAATCGAAAATTGAAGAAAGGAATTGGAGAGAATTTTTATTCAAGTACACGAAAAAGAAAAATTTCAATAAAAAAGAAAATTCTTATCTAGTTCTGTTCCTACGCCTTCTTCAGAAATTGATCCTCGATACTTCGATCCGACTTATGCTGTTGAGATGGAGTTAATGAGAGGTGGTCTGCAGTCTGCTCGCTTTTGTAAGAATCATTATGGTCTCCTAGTCATTCTCAGCTCCCATCTAGCATAATACTCGCAAGCTGTAATCCTCTTCCTTTTCAATTCCAACCAACTTGACATTCTCTCTCTGAAGTTGGATAAGATGAAATGGAGAAGAAAGTATAGAATTAGGAGTAAAGAGCACCCTGTTTCAGTTTCAATTCCATCTGATGTGGGAAAACATTCTTATCAGGGGACCAAATCCCCTCAATTGAAGGAGTAAAATTCATTCATCTTCTTAAAACGGTGAAAATTTGGGAAGAAAAAGGGCCAAAAAATTTTTGAGTTATTTAAACAACTCCATCGGAGAAAAGACAGAAATGAAAATTCTGAAGAAAATGAAGAGAAATGAGTAAATCTCATCTATTTATAAGTGAAGCTTATTTAATTCAGGTAGTCACGTGGCTACCTATGATTAGAGAATTCAAGGGACAAAGCGTCAGAAACAAAGAGTCACCATTTGTTCAAATGAAACGTCCACTATTAATGCGCCGACTTTGAAACATTATGAGGACAAAGCGTTACCATTGACATTTCATAACAATTGTCCATGATCGAAAAAAACCATTCGCTTCATCGAATTGTCCGGAAAGAGTATACCACCCTAAAAACAATTCATAACATTCGAGCGAAGAATCACGCTGCATTCCGATCGAAAAATGATTGCAAAAAATGCAAAGAATCACACCACATTCCGATTGAAAAATGATCGCGAAAAAATGCAAAGAATCGCATCGCATTACGTCATGTCCCGATCGAAAATGATCACGAGATGCATAGAAATTTTCAAATTCAGTTCATTTAAAAGCTCTGATCCACGAATTCGTGATGATGAACCAAGCTTCTATTGGACCATCAGATGCCCGATAAAATTAGTTTACTTAAGACTTGATTAGTCTTAAAAGTTCATTCTGATCACGCTATAATCGAAATGGCAGCTTATAGATACATCCAACCACTACACATAGCGAAATCATAATTGAGCAAGGCTATGTATTTCGAAGGATTCTAGCCAGGAAAAATATATTGTTATACAAGGAGTCATTAATGATGATTTAAACATGGAAGATATGAATACTCCTAAGGTACTGCAAAACATACAAACCTTAATAGAAGTTATGATAAAATTTTAAAAGTCATCTATTTACTCGGTCACGATTATCCAGGTTAATTGCTTACTTAAAGCTTTGATTGAATTTCTGTTGAATGATTATATCGATTATGATTATCCGATTGGTTTAATCAAGAGATCATTAAATGATTGTCAGGCTTAACTTTTAAGTTCATTTTAGGAGCTAAGCATATATTCCGATCGGGAATGAATTGCAATACATAAAAGAAGATTCATTTTATTGATTTGAATTCAGAATATATAGAGAAAAATAAATACAATGGAAATTCCCTATCTAATCTTTTCAGAAGCAGTCTAATGTTCCTCGAAAAGGAACCAACACCGCTAGGAGCGAGATAGAGTTGATTAGAGGTAGTCCATGGAAAATGTTCGCCATGACACCCCATGTAGTCTGCAATCTTCTCCCCCTTCATTTCTAGCCTTCAACTCCTTGGGGAGAGGGAAAAGGAGAAAATTGAAAGGGAAATACAAATTCAAGGGCCATTTCCCTATTGTCAATAGGAAATGGCCCAAGAAGAGGGCCATGCTTCCCCCCACTAGGAGAAGATTTTCCTCCATTAGAGGAACAAAGTTCATTCATCTTCCTAAAATGGCAAAGAGTCCAGAAAGAGAAGAGCTTAAAAATTTGAGATGCTTAAACAATTCCATAATGAGAATTTCAGAAAAAGATGAGAAGAAAAGATAAAGGCTTTGAACTCTAAAGGAAAATGTAAAAGGAGGCCGCCTGTGACGCGCGCCGGACCCCGTGGGCACCCCTTGACCGCTCGCTTGAGGGCGATAGGGCAGGTGAGGTTCGTTTACAACTTGCGACGAATTGCAAGTGCGTCTATTTTGGGCAAAAAAGAGGTTTCATGGAGTCGCCACTCAATAAAACATTGGGAAAGTTCCTCTCGCCTCGGAGAGCCTAAGACAACGCATGTATCCATTTTGGGCCAACCAAAAGGGGTCTTGGAGGATGAACCTCTCTCCCTTGGAGCCTAGGATTTATTAAGTCATTTGGCAAGACGCAAGAGGGGTCTTGGAGGTCTTATTCCAATGAGTGATCGAATAGACCTCTTGCCTCGTTGAGCCCAAATACGAGAGATGGGTTCGGGACTTCTCATCTATTTCTACCTTGATTAATTTTACAATTAAGTTTTGAATTTATCAATTCGCTCTCTCTCCACATGATGCAATTTAATTAAAGGCGCATTTATTCAGATCAAAAGCATTAATAAACAGAATAAAGAATAACATTTAAAATGAAATACAATAACACTAGGAGCGGAATACAACTCCCATTTTAGAAGTGCAAGCCATACATAAACCCGGGGAATTAATTATGAGGACATTGGTCCTTGACTTTGATTTATTATGAAAACAATTTTTAGTGATGAATTCATTGGATAAAAAAAATAGGACATTGGTCCTTGACTTTGATAAAAAATCCCAATTAATTACTATAAAACGTTTGTTTATTTTTATTCGTAGGAGATAAAATAATCTATACGTAATGAAAACTATGGATAAATAAATAAATAAACAAAATGAAAGGATAAAGTTACAGAATTAAACCAAAAGGGATTCTCCCAGGGTGCGGACAGCGACCGTTGTCTCAAAGTTCAACTCGCCAAAGAAAAAACAAAGAATTGACATTTCACAAAATAATAAATATGTTAGTGAGAAGAGGGTCCAAAACTAACCAAAAATCAACATAAAATTATGAGAATAATAAATAATAAAATCAAGCAAGATTAAAAAATGAAAGAATAACTAAATAAATTAAACAGAACACATGTCCAGAATATTTACCCTCAGATTTTACCTTTTTGGATGAAAATTCGATTGGATTTGGTCCTACGTGTTTCACGAGAAGAAAACAGAACCAAAGAAAGAGACTTTTTGAACCTTTTTGGAGTTGAAAATCGGATTCTTCTATAATGGGTAAATGAAAATTTTTCCAACAACCTCTCAAAAGTGTAAAATTTTCCTTTTTGTAGAAAAACACGACCGATGGGCGTCGGAGGCTAACCGACGGGCGTCGGTTAAATCCTATTTCCACCAGAAAATAGGATTTAACTGACGGGCGCCTGACCTACCGACGAGCACATGCCAACGGACACGTGTTCGCTAGTTCGGACACGTGGCCATCGGTAAACTCACAGACGGCCCGTCCCTCGTGACGAGTGAGACGGGCTGCTGCTATGACTACGGATGCCCCCGCGACCGACAGTCTGACTGTCTGTGGAAGAAAACTCAAAATTTAAGTGAAAATTCCCCCAATTTTCCTCTTCTTTCTACCGCAAATAAAAAACTTTTAATTCTCGTGAACTCAAAGGACCGGCATCTCCGAATTCCATCCATCTATTCGGAACCAGGCATTGGTTTTTTCATCGGGTAATCTCTGATCTTGACTGCCTCGGGACACGGTGCTTACAGTTGCCCCCAATTTTGGGGACGCTAGTGCACAAGTGACTAGGTGAGCCAAAATTCAGAGAAAGAAGGGAAGAAAAGCGTACCTGGAGCAATCCTTCGGGGTGTTCCCCTGGCAGATCTCGTCTCGACCCACATGGTGTAGGTGCCCTTACCGGTCTCGTCTCGACCTGGCACGGAGCGAGGTGAAGTGTCTCTAACTCTATCCTCTGTTGCGATCTGTTCTATCGTTGGTGCCCTGCTAACCTCGTCTTGGTCTGCACGGTGGCTGGTCTGTCCCGCGAGCCTTTTCTTGGCCTGCGCGGTGTGAGGTGAAGTGTCTCTAACTCCATCCTCTGTTGCGATCTGTTCTATCGCTGGCGCCCTGCTAACCTCATCTCGGTCTGTACGGTGGCTAGTCTGTACCGCTAGCCTTATCTCGGCCTGCGCGGTGTGAGGTGAAGTGTCTCTAACTCCATCCTCTGTTGCGATATATTCTATCGCTGGCGCCCCGCTAACCTCATCTTGGTCTGCACGGTGGCTGGTCTGTATTGCTAGCCTCGTCTCGGCCTGCGCGGTGTTAGGTGAAGTGTCTCTAACTCCATCCTCTATTGCGATCTGTTCTATCGCATGTGATTGAACATTCTGTCTTGGTAGCCGCTTTTGGGCTTGTACATTCTATCTGTTAACCATTATTCGGCCAGTGTAATATATGCTAACCACCATCTGGTCAATACAATATCCTGATCTGCTAACCCTCATCTGGCTAATGCATTATCTGATCTGCTAACCCCCATCCAGCTAGTATAATGTCTGATCTGTCGACCATTCTTAGGTCGGTATGGTGAACTATTCGTCGCTTTCTTTGCTGGTGCTTATCCTGGACCTCTTCTTTTTAACTACAACAAGAGAAAAGCAAACGTACAGGGCATATAAAAGACGCATACTTGTGGCGGTACATACCTATTGGGGCCGGTGTCAGACGGGTGCCCCCTTAAAGGACAGTTGGTCGCTCCCCATTTTTTGATTGCACTGACTGTGACATGCCAGATATCGATTCCTCTATCATCTCCAATGCAGCCTCCTTGTTAAAAAGACCTGCATACTTCTCAAGAGGGTGAGAGAATTTGATGTTGAGCCTCCGGGGAGGAAAAAAGATTTGAGCTTTCTCAAAAGAAAAAAATTAGATTGGAAATTTTGTTGTTTGCCTGCAGGCGGGTGATCTTTCTATTTTGTTTTCGTTTTTGTTTTTCCTTGTTTTGTTTTTGATCTTTACATTTTTGGATGTATTTACAGTATATTGGATTTTCAAGGCCTTGAAAATGTCTTTTCTTTTTGTTTTGTTTTGTTGTGTTGTTTGGTTTGTGTTATTTTCGGTTTGAGAATTTGTATTCTTCATATATTTGCATTTTTTGAGAATTTGTACATTTGAATTTGGCTTTTGCACACTTTGTGTGATGTGTGTGAGCGTACATCGTCTGATAGGGAAACTTATCTGTTTGCTCCTGGCATGGCGTGCATGAATCTGACAATGTCAGGCTAAACTCAACTCTTGGATCATCTTTAAGCATGAGGTCTATCCGAACTCCTCATCTGAGCCATGTACATATACAAAACACTGTGCATGTGTGTGGAATCATGTGCATGCAATATTCATTTGAATTCAGATTGTGTGAGGTGTGTGAGCGTACATCTTATGACAGAAAAACTTACCTATTTGCTCCCGACATGGTGCGCATGAATAGGCCTGCTCTTTTCCCTCTTGGGAGCGGGTCCGTGAGATTCTTCTCTCGTAAGGACTTCATCTTGATTATTGCGTGATGTGTACAAGCATACATCTTATGGTATAGAAACTTACCTCACTATTCTAGGCATGGTATGTCCAGATAAGCTTGTCCTTGTTGGACATTCCACCTCTGTACATATTCACCTGACTTTATGCTGGATACAGTGGCAACTAACATTGGGCTTAATCCATCCTTTAGACTATCCTTGCTCATGAGGTCTATTCGGACCTTTCACTCAGAATCATGTACACAATAACATATACAACAGATTGTGTGTGTGTATGGGATCATGTGTGTGAAATGTACATACAAAACTATATACAGAAACACATGTAAAGGATTAATGTACAAGAACTGTGTGTGCATATCTATACGTGTAAAAGACTGAATGCACGTGACATGCATGTGATATGCAAAATTAAATAGACCACATCCCAGGTGGTTAAGGGATTCGTTGAGGGTACTGCTCGGCTGCCCGTATTGTTTGATGCTCCCAAAGATCTAGAAAAGCATTGTCTTGACTTTACAAACTCTGACCCATAATCTTTTTAAGGAGAACTAACCCGTACATATCTTTGCCCCTCGATCAACGAGTATTTTGCCCCCAGAACTTTGAATCATGATCTACATTATGCATTATCTACCTAAAGGTGAAGTCATTCGGAATAATGCTGCCTTATCGCTCCAAGCGTCAAAAGTCATTGTTTTAAAGGTAGTGCGTCTCTTGTGGATTTTCGCACTAGCTTTTTTTAGCAGGAAATGTGTCCCTTCAGGGATTTTCACAAGACTCTGTTGCCTGGAATGGACCCAACCTAATCCAGCGGCTTTTATTTATTTCATTTTTTGAGAGACAGACTGCCTGTTCCTAGGTTTTCACCCTGCCTTTTGGCCTAACTTTTGCTTAGAGAGCCAGTCACGGTTTTCATCTCTAACGGCCTTTTTTCTTTTTTCCCTTTTTTTTTGAGACTCTCTTGTCTTTCAAGTATGGCTGCAAGAAAAGTTAAAGCTGCCATCAAAGCCCCTTCCTAGAGTAATCCGCAATTATTCTTTGAGGCATTTCTTTCTAGGCATCGATTGCATTCCATGGCCTTCCTTGATGAATGTGTTGCTAGATTGGGTGAAGTAGCAGATGAGGATCGGGTTCTTTAGGATTTCATGAGATTGCCTTTTTACCTTACCACCCTTTATGCTCGATAATTCAGAGGGATTAACAATGTAGTGAGGCATCCCTATCTTTCCAAAGTGGACCTTTATCTTCGACTCTTACCTCCAAACATCATGGCCTCTAGGCAAGCTATCGGTAAAGACTATTATGCCATCTATCGGGGGTTGTTATTTCACTCCCACTAATGCACTCAAGAGGTAGGTGCTCAATCCTGCAATCGATAGCAGAACTCACCGACTTAGACATCCGGATGGTGAGAGCAGTAGCAGAGTGTAGCCATTTAGATTTCATACGTTCAACAATGAACAACATTTCTTTTTTTATAAATGAACTAGAAAATAATGAACACGTGTATTTGCAAAGATTGTGTACATTTCAGTATGATTTCTCCACACATGATTATTATCTAACATCGATTCAAAATGCAAAACTATATCTAATCTCAGAGTATATCTTGTAAGCATCAAACTCCTGTCTCCAATCAGCCCTCTCGGGTTTTCTTTATTGGATATTTTCTCTCAAGCCTCTAATTTTTGCCCAGGATGCCTTTTTTCGTTTTTCACCCTGACGAGGCGCCCAATTTTAGCATAGTCGCCTTTTTTCGGTTTTCGACCTGCGGGGCTTTTATTCTCTCCTTTTGATTTTTATGTCTTTTGCCATGGACCCTTATGGGTTCGTCAATGTCATCTTTATCACTGCCTGTTACTGCTGTCTTGGATAACAACTTTTGAAGAACGAATGGACCCTCCTCATATCGGCCTGAACTTGCCTCATTTGTCCGTAACTCCTGGTCTCATTTGCTCGAAGACTGAACCTCCCTCTTTCATTTGGCACTTTCTAACCTCCCTCATGAATGGTCGAGCAGAGCATTTTTTTGATAGATCCAGCTATGGTAGTAATCCCATGATTCGTCCTTGCTGACGCATTTAACTGCCGCTACCATTATTGTGCCCCTTTCAGCTTCCAGGATTTAGGCTGTCTTAAAGGTTTGAACTTTACAACGATCGGCCATGCTGCTTCTGACCCCCTTGACTTTTGTAGAGGTTCCGACGGTGATTCTTTAGCATGGAAGCACACAAGGCAATTTTTCTGCCCAATCTTTATAATCATGAACCATATTAGCCAGGATCCTCTTGACATTCTTGTTGGCAGATTCTACCGCCCTGTTGGTTTGAGGACGATACGGAGAAGACTTGTGATGCACAATACCATATTTCTTGAGTAACTTCCTCGTTTCGGCCATGAACTGGACCCCGTTGTCAGATACCATGTGGTGTGGGAGGCCATACCTACATATCAAATTTTCCTCAACGAATTTCGCCATATCCCGAGCATCAACTTTCTTGAAGGACTCAGCTTATACCCACTTGGTAAAATAGTCGATGGCGATAATGATGTATCTATGCCCATTGGAAGCCGTGGGGCATATCTCTCCAATAATATTAATCCCCCAAACTGCGAACGGCCAAGGCGACGTCAAATTATGCAATTCCGAAATGGTCAAGTGCTTTAAATCTGTATACTATTGGCATAACTGACACTGCTTTAAATACTTCCAGCAATCGTTATCCATGGTGAGCCAGAAGAATCCTTGTCTCATAATCTTTTTGGCCAATGTCAGCCCGTTCATAGGGGCTCCGCATATGCCGGCGTGCGTTTCTTCCATTACCCTCTTGGCATCTTTCTCATCCGAGCACCTCAACTGGATACCATCAGCCTGTAGTTTGTACAACTTGCGAATCATTCTCTAATTTTTCCTAGTGGCTTCTTCTGAAAACGTCGCATTTTCTGGGTAGTTCATAATGTCGTAGCACCACGACCTCCCATCCGCTACTTCTGTTTCCATGACTGACTTAGATTCGAAGCTAGGTCTCTTAGAGCTAGAAATCAAAACCGGTCTCATGCCTACTCCTTCTGGATTGTCCCACATTGACACTAAAGTGCTGAGTGCATCAGCCAACTGATTTTTATCCCTCGGAACAAAATGGAATGTGCACACTTCAAACTGGCTACTCAGGTCTTTCGAGTGCTTAATGTACGGCATTAGCCTTTCTTCTTTAACAGCCCATTCACCTCGAATTTGATTAATTACCAAGGATGAATCACCAAACACTTCCACGTTCTTTGCCCCCAAGGCTATTGACGCTTCCAACCCAGAAGTACACGCTTCATACTCAGCCTCATTGTTGGTGGTCCTGAATCTCAACTTCTTAGAGGCCCAGATTACCGCAAGGAAAATCTTTTCAACTTCTGCATACTTAACCTCATAAGCCAGGAACTTCTTGCTAAGGTAGTAAATAGCAAATTCCACTCTAAATCCGTCCTCCTGGGCCATCATGGCACCTACAGAACTATCTTCTATTACCAAATATAAAATCAATGGTTTGACTGGCTGCGGCGGTCTCAACACCGGTGGATTCAGCTAATACTCTCTGACAGTATCGAAAGCCTTTCGATAACCTTCGTTCCATACTACTGGTTGGTCTTTTCTGAGTAGTTTGAAGATCGGTTCGCAGATCGTAGTAAGATTAGTAATAAACCTACTGACGTATTGCAACCTACCCAAAAAGCTTCTCACATCCTTTTCCTCCCGCGGTATTGGCATCTCTCTGATGGTCCTAACCTTATCTGGGTCAATTTCAATTCCCCTCTGACTAACTACGTGTCCTAGGAGCTTCCCTGAGGTAACACCAAAGATACACTTCTTAGGATTTAACTGCAGATCGTACTTGTTTATCCTCTGGAAGAACTTTTCTAGGGCTTCCAAATGACCTTCTCTAGTGGCCGACTTGATCATTATGTCATCCACGTATACCTCCACTTCTTTATGGATTAAGTCATTTAAGATTTTTGTTGCCATCCTCTGATAAGTGGCTCCTGCGTTCTTCAAGCCAAAAGGCATCACCCTGTGATGAAAACCGTTTTTATCCTGTCAATTATCTTATTGAGGATCCGATTATAACCAACATAGCCATCTACAAAACTGTACATTGCACAAGTGGCAGCATTGTCAATCAGCACATCAATATGGGGTAAGGGAAGTCATCCTTAGGACAAGCCTTGTTCAAACCCCGGTAGTCCACGCATACCCTCACCTTTCCATTCTTCTTGGCCATAGGGACAACATTGGCTAACCACATGAGATACTGCACCTTAACTAGAAATTTGGCTTTGATTTGCTGTCGAATCTCCTCTTTTACTTTATCTGCCCATTTCGGCCCAAGTCTCGACTTCCCGATAAATTCCTGGCATATCTTCGTAAGTCCAGGCAAAGACTTTTTCATATTTTTTTTAATATTCTCTCAAATTTTTCTCGCTTCAGGAGTTACATTAGATGCTATCAAGATTTTCTTTAGACTTTCCAAAGTTTCTGAGATTAAATAGAGTAGCATCAACTGAATGAATGTCAAATATGAATGAGTTATGATCATGATTATGCATAGCGAAATCATAAGAGACATAACACAAGTAAGCAAAAACGTTCATCTTATAAATGAAGCTAAAATGTCATTATTAAGCAGTTCAAAAATAAAAAGACTATTCTAAATATCTAATCAACTCCCGTTCTTGCCGACATAACTGTTGCAGCCGATGTTCCATTATCATCCCTAAGAACCGTCATGCCTTTCCACTTAGGCACTTAGTCTATCTTATTCTTTCCCCCTCGCTTTTTTGGGTTGGATATCTTCTTAGAATCAATCAGATCTTGAATGGCATGTCTCAAGGTCTTGCAATCGTTTATGGTATGCCTGGTGTGCTGGTGGAAGGCACAATACTCATCTTTCTTATGATTGGGCTGTCTTTGGCTTCTAGCAGGCCTAGCTGGCAATGGCTGCAATACCCCCTCCTTTATCAGCCTCTTAAGGACCCAAGACAATCACTACAAGAAAAATGCTCTTTAACAAAGGGAAATCCGGTCGTTAAAAGTTAAAATTCGGTCGTTAAAAACCTTTAATGACCGGAAAATCCGGTCGGTAAAAGCCCCTTCGTTAAAGGTATAAACGTCCGGATATTGCATCCGGTCGTTAATGCCTTTAACGATCGGAACTTTTCCGGTCGTTGAAAAGTGATTTTTAGCGACCGGATTTGCCCTTCGCTAATTATATTCACTTTTAACGAAGGGATTTTCGGTCGTTAAAAATGCCTTTTAGCGACCGAATTTTCCCTTCGCTAATTGTATTCACTTTCAACGAAGGGATTTTCGGTCATTAAAAATGCCTTTTAGCGACCGAATTTCCCTTCGCTAATTATATTCACTTTTAACGAAGGGATTTCCAGTCGTTAAAAATGCCTTTTAGCGACTAAATTTTCCCTTCACTAATTGTATTCACTTTCAACGAAGGAATTTTCGGTCGTTAAAAATGCCTTTTAGCGACCGAATTTTCCCTTCGCTAATTGTATTCACTTTCAACGAAGGGATTTTCGGTCGTGAAAGATACGTTTTAGCGACCGAATTTTTCATTCGTTAATTATATTCACTTTCAACAAAAGGATTTTAGTTCATTAAAGAGACTAGATTTTTATTTCGATAATTATATTCACTTTTCAACCTTTCATGTCGTTACAAATACTGTTTTACTAATCGTATTTTCCCTTTTTTTCATTTTATTCGCTTTCAATGAAGAAGTTTTTTGTCGTTGAGGATGCTTTTGACCGACAAGTTTTTATTTTCGCTATATTCACGATCAATGAAAAAATATTCGGTAGTTAAAGATAGTCATGAATTTTTCATCATTCAAAGAAAATTCAGAAATTAATAATTTTCATAATAAATAAAATATTTTATTTGACTATTACCTGTACACATCATTTACACACATATATAAATCCAAAATTATAATAAATAGTTTTGTCATAGATTGCAAAATACCATATACAAAATATATCGATATTTCGAAATTGTATCATATACTATAAAATATAAAAACAACCCCTGTCTATATCATTTTCTATTGACCTTAGAATATAAAAATTCTAAAAGAATGAATAATAAACCTTATATTTTCATTGTCCACTGTTTTGAAAACCTGTAGAATTTAAAACATAAATTTATAATTAAAATTCATGCATAAAAACAATAAATCAAAAGGCCAAATAATTGAATATAATTTACCTTAAATATTCAAAATCTCCCAACAAGTGTAATTATATATACACTTCAAAATATCCAAAATCCAACAAGTGTAATTGTATATGCACTTCAAAATATCCAAAAAATGAAAAGGGCTGCAAAAAAAATGTAAAAAATAATCATAAGTATAATGTCATTATAATAATAAAAAAATAGAATACAACTTACATTAAAATGGAGAGACAACTGTATGAGCAAAAAATTTAACTTCGAATCCAATTACAGATACTAAATTTGTAACACCCTTAAACTATACATACACACACAACGGTTCCAACGACACTGTACAATAACTCGATCTTAAAACTACTCTTAAGATTATTGATAAAATCCGAGTAAAGTGTTTTTTTTCAACTATCCTACAACTATTAAACTTTACTATTTATTTATTCAAAACACAAATATGCCACCCAATTCTACCGACATTTCGGCAGAGTTTTCTCTATAATATTGCCTATTCTCCTGTAAACAGAAAGTCTTTACACTTCAAATAAGCATATCTTTATTCACCCTTCTCCAATTCATACTCCAACACAAGATTGCCCATCCTCCAATTTAGGTTCATTCACACTCATATAATAATTTACAAATATCGTCCACTCAATACTTACATCAGTTATACAAAATACAAGGATACAATGATAATACATCAACTATCAACTATAAATAATTATTTAATACAAACTTTTCAATACAATAATATTCTATTTATTTATGTAGTGACATCCATATCTCCATAGCAGTTCAATTTAAAATTTTCAATACCATAAAACAAGTATATGGGACTAACCAATTTACAACCAATTAAAAATAGCATCTTCGAAACATGCCAAACAACATTCACATCAAATGCAACTTCTTTTTCTAAGATTATTGATAAATCTTGCAATTCTACATTGAATCTATAACAAAGTTGTTCTCAACAATATTATAGTCACATAAATACTAAACAATTCATATTAAGTGTTCACTAACTATACTTGTAAATTATGTACAAAGATAAAATATAGAAAAAACTGTAAAGTATAATTACAATCATGAAATAAGAAATTATGAAATGTTTCATAATGTGAATTGCGTACTTACCTGTTAAATATTTCATTCTGTTGGGAATTCACTTGAAGATGACAATTCAGAATAGACATTAGATTGCTGAACCAAGATTACAGCTTCGAGTCGTGCCAATTTACCCTCAAAGGCATCGAGTTTTCTTTTCAATTTTTGGTTTTCTTCTTCAGTTTTATGTAGCTTAGATAACAATGCCTCTTTTGATGAACCAGTCCCTTTCAAATGCCTTGCAGTTATGCCACCACCAAATCCCGCAACATGACCTTTCCATTGAGGTCCAAAGACTTTTTCTGCTACCTCTATATTGGAAAGAGAAGGTTCCGATTGCACAACTTCTTGAATTTGAGTCTATAAAAATACAACAATAATTTTAAATGTATCAACATTTTAAATAAAAAACAGTATAATGGAAATTAAATCAATCACACACACATATCTTTCATTGGTGGTAGTTTTAACAAGTTTGCCATCTTTTTTGCGGGTCTCAAAGAACATGGTAGCCAAGTCTGGTGGGTAACCATCTTTGCCTCCCTTCACAACAGAATTAGGCTAATAAATAGAAATTTCAAAGCTGCATGTAGCTTAAAATTCTGTTTAGTAGATGCATCAAAAGTTTCAATCCCATTTCCCCATAATTCATTCAATTCCTCTATCAAAGGTTGGAGATAAACATCAATTGCATCTCCAGGACTCTCTGGATCAGGAATAAGCATTGATAAAATAAATTTTTCTTGCTTCATGCACAACCAAGGTGGTAAATTATAAGGAATAAGTACAATTGGCCAAATGCTATATGGAGTTTTTGAATTTCCAAATGGTTGAAAACCATCACTAGCAAGACCAAGTCGAACATTACGAGGCTCATTGGAAAAAGATTGATGAAGTTCATCAAAGGATTTCCATGCCATTGAATCAGCCGGGTGCCTCATTACTCCATCATCAACTCTTTTATCATGATGCCATCTCATTAGAGAAGATATTTTAGTGGACATAAACAACCATTGAAGTCTTGGCTTTAGGGGAAAGTAACGTAAAATCTTGAATGGTATTCTTTTTCCTTTTTTACTTTTACTTTCCCCGCTATGTTTATCCTCCTTCCATCTAGATGCACCACAAAATTTGCAAGAATTGAGAAACTTATCTTCCTTCCAATACAACATGCAATCATTCTTACATGCATCAATCTTATTGTAAGAAAGCCCAAGATCTCGAATTATCTTCTTTGCCTCATAATATGAATCGGACAAGTTGGACCCATCAGGCAATAACTCTTCCTTCAACATTTTCAACAACATTGTAAATGACTCATTACTCCAATGACCAAGACTTTTAATATGAAGCAATTTTATCAAAGTAGAAAGCTTAGAGCTTTTTGACATATGATATAAGGGTTGCTCGAGATCAGTTAAGAGCCTATAAAATTTTTTGCTTCAAGATTGGGTTCTTCCTCAAGAACTTCATCACCACCTGTGTACATAGTATCTCCATCAAAACTAGGATATAAATCTCTTAAAATCCCTTGTATTTCATCCTCATCTTCAACCTCTTCTATATCATCAAACAGTCTGACTGTGGCTCACCTAACTGCTCCCCATGGTAATACCAAAAGGTGTAATTTTCAATTATTCCATATGCTATCAAATGTGAATTGACCATATCACGTGTCCCTAAAGATGTGTTGCAACATTTGACGCACGGACATGGTATTTCGTTCATTTCTCCTATTCTTGTGAAAGCATAATCCAAAAAATTTTGCACCCCAGATATATAAGCATCATCAAGTCGATTATGAACAAGTTGCATCCATTGCTTATTAGGTGCCATAACCTTCCTAATGTCAATATGTTAGGATAAAAACAAAAGGAGCAAAAAAGTATTAATTAATTTTCATGCAGAAATTGTAAATCAGCTTAAGCATATGCTAAGAGCAACTCCTAAGTCAACTAACCATTAAAAGTTGAATTTTGAAAATATGGCAGTAAATTGAATTATAATTGAATTATAATGATAGAATCCATCAAGAAATTGCAAACTTTCTAGCTTGATTGCTCTTCTCCATAATATTCTATCAATGAAAAAAAATTGAAAAGCAGCAGTCCAAATTAATGGAAAATAGCAATGCAGTGTTACGATTTTCTTGATACAATTTAACATATATACTATATGTTGTAAAGATACTTTAATTAATTACCTCAAGAAACATAAAGCAGTCATGGTAAGTATTGCAATAGGAGTTCATTCAAAGACATGGAAAAAAAAGAGAAAAAAAAAGAGGAAAGATTAAAACCTTGATTATGGTAATTACTTGAAGCTATTCTGTTTGTATCACTTCTGAAATTCAGTACTTGCACTGCAAGGGTGAACAATAAAATTGTCACAAAACCATCATCAAATTACTATTGGTAGCCAATAGTTAAAAAATATTTGCAATTAATGTTTCTTTAATGAAACACATACACCTAATACTATTATACTCTAAAGTAAACATCAATAATCATTATCCTTGAATATGAGCAAATTCAATATCGTAATATCATTAGCCCAATGCTAAGAATCAGTCCATTAACAGCTGCCAAACAAATAAGAAAGTTGAACTCCAATTCATTGAAATGACATGCATTCTCTATACATATATCTCTCTATTCAACATCACTCTCTTTCCTAAAAATTCCTCATAATATATGTAAAAATAAATAAATAGAGTACCAACTAGACAAACTTTAGCAGCTCTGAAATTCCTGCACTAGTTTCTTCATGCAATAGAGGTTTTTTTCTCCTCTTGTAATAAAATCTACCCACACAAATGTTGAAACACTGTGTAACACCAGCTTGTTTTTATTACCAATTAAAAAGGAGATGATAAATTCACATCTAAACTTTCTACTAGAACCCATACTAGATGGGGTCAGCTATAAGGATTCTTTGCCACCATATCCCTCTGTCCAAGGTTAAATCTGGCTCAAAATCGAGTAACTTTAAAAATTTAAATTTTACAATGATACTAAGTTCTGTCTGTTGAGAAAAAAAATAGAGTACCAAGCCAAAGGCAGTTCAGTAGGATCATTTAGCAATTTATAATGCTCTATTATTGAGTTTCAAGCCAAAATTATAGTCCCTAACATATCAGATTATGGAATTAGCTTTTTATATTTTGATTGTATATGCTGTCCATAATACTCCACTTGTTTTCTTCAATTTAGTTATCTCACACAACATAACTAACCCAACAAGCTAATTAATTTTTAATTATTCAATTAAAAAGCTGAATGTGATCCTGCTCATGAGTTATATAATATTATATTTCTCAGCAATTTCCTTCAAGCAAAGCATACGCTGAGCTCTTCTTCGAAAGCTATACATTCATATAAAAACGATTTATTGCCAAGCATAGACCAAAACCCAATTTTTTATTACTCTAACAAATCCCTCACACTTGCCTATAGTATACCAATAAAATAGCAGAAACTTGCCCAAAATTACCCCATAATCTTACACTAAACTCAATAGATTTGTTGTTTAAATACGGTTATGGTAATAAAGTGTTTAGTATAAAAATTACGATGAAGACTAGTTGGGTTTTCAATATTTGGAGCGAGGTAAATGGCTCAATCATCATTAATATCTTTTGTTTTTACGGTACATATTATTTTTGCTATAACTTTTGCTACAAGTGTCCGATTGCTTATTATAATATGTTTTCGGAAAGCTCATTCCGAGCCGGTCGACTTTTACAGGGGAATCGCCCTTCGTAACAGCCTATTTCGGGCCTCAAAAATAATTTTTAGACTTCTATTTTTAAGTTTGAAGTTTAGTGGTATTATTATAATTTTATTATTTTTTCATATAAATTATTTTTTCCCCAGTTTTAGAGGGGACTTTTGACTTTGTCTCATATATAAGCCTATTAGAGTCTAGCACTACTGTAATTATTATAGGTACATATATTAATATATATAGATGTTTATATAAAATCAATAAAATGCATGCATCCTAAAAATGAAATTAATATAGATAACATTATTAGAGGCTTTATCATATTTCAAGATTGTTATTGATAATAAATAAATTTGTATGCTAAATTATACCATTAATTGGACCACATTGATCAAATAATTGGCAAAGATATAAGCCACTAAATCAGATAACCATCCACCATCAGATGAAAGAGCAAAAGTGAAAAGGATTTCAAGTTAAAAGTGAAAGACTTTAATAGATATAAGATGAAAAATATACAGACAGATATAAAGCATGAACATACTGAGAATGTTTGGGCATCCAGTCAAATATGGCAATGGCTTAACTTTGAGCATATCACAGACAGCATGAACACAGTATGAACACCCAGAGAAAAATGGCAACAACATCAACATCCAGAAAATGATGGCAACAGCTTAACTTTGAGCATATAAACCACAGACAGAAAGTATAAACATCATGAAAATTAATGCTTCCAGAATATGACAATTGAGCAGAAAAGAAGGAAATTAACAATTACATTGAGTCAAAGAATAAAATTTAAGAAGAAATCCCAATTTTACCTTGCAAATTTGAAGACTTGAAGACTGATAACCTGAAAACAATCAGAAATTATTTGAGAATCATTCAACAGCAGAAAGAGAATCAGACAAGAGCTGAATGTGAATCAATCAAAAGCATTTAGAACTAGAATCAAAAGAAGAACGAGAATCAAAAGAAGACTGATAATCAAAAGAAGAACGTGAATCAAAAGAACACTGATAATTAAAAGAAGAATGGAAATCAAAAACAGAACAAGAATTAAAAACAGAACAAGAATCAAAAGAAGAACGAGAATTAAAAGCAGAAGGGGAATAAAAAGCAGAAGGCGAATAAAAAACAGAACGGGAATGAAAAGCAAAACAGGAATCAAAATGAACAAGAATCACATATCACCAAAATCAAATCAATCTTTTTCCAACAAAAACATAAGCAGATACGGTTTTGAAAATAAAAAAATCCAGAATATCAAAAATAGCAGATACGGTTTTGAAATAAAAAAGTCAGAATATAAAAAATACCCAATTTATTGAACTCACCTATTATAACAGATCGATTAACTTAGTAGAAATGCAATTCCTCAAAATATCTCAGAGTTAGTATGACCTATTTTCCTATTCGACGAGAAGAAGAGAAGATTAGAAATAAATAGAATGATAATGGTATCAAGGGAGAAGAGAAAGAAATTTTTTCAGTTTCTTACCTGTAATCGTAGATCAAATGAAACCCTAGATCGAAGTTTAGGTTGGAAGATAGGAAACTGAAAAGGGTTTTGCGTTTTTTTGCTATTTTTTCATCTGCCGTGTTTGCTATTTTTTGAGCTACGTTTTGAATAGCAAAAGTTTATGATTAGTAAAAGTTTAGTTTTGTGTGGGATAGACAGTTTTGTGTTATATTTTTAATGAAATAATGAACAATGATTTTGGAGGTAAGTTTTATAGAAGTCCTGCCAATTTTCCTAGGCCAGTAACGACCTGATTTATAATGTTTCAACGACCGAATTTTAAACCCTTCGTTAAATGGTAATAAAATTTAAACATTAACAACCGACTTTATTTCCCTTCGCTACTAATAAATTTTTACGACCGGATTTTATGCCTTTTAACGACCGAAAATAATTTCATCGTTAAATAATAATAAAATTTGAGTTTTAACGACCGGATTAATTTCCCTTCGTTATTTGTATATTTTAACGACCGGATTTAATTCCCTCATTATATAACAATAAAATTTAAGAACTAACGACCGGATTAATTTTCTTTCGTTATTTGTATATTTTAACGACCGGATTTTTATCCCTTCGTTAAATTTTGGTCGTTAAAAGTCAATTTTCTTGTAGTGAATGATCTGCCCAAATTATAAAAATGCCTTTGCCTCACTTCCGTCATTGGCGTTCCTACCGTCTTTCCTTTTTCTGGGTCTGACACCAATTCTTGGATGTGATCTTTCAGGTGATGACAGTAGTCTGTTCTATGCCCAGTGTACTGGTGATACGCACAATACCAATCTGTTCTATATCTAGGGTGTCCTTGACTTGGGGCAGGCCCGACCGGCAAGGGTTGTAATTTCCCTTTCCTGACGAGACGGGTGAAGTGCCAAGATAATGACCTACCCAAAATAGTGAGGTGGGACTGAACGGCTCTAGTGGCTGGGACTTCTACGGCCTTAGCATTCGCCTTACTATTGTCAAGGCCTCCCGAGCCTTCACTCTTTGGAGTACGCAAAATTGCAGGGTCTTCATCCTCTTCGGACATAATGCCATGTTCTAAAATAGGCCTTCTATTTTGTCCTTGCTCAACTGGTGAATCAAGTGACCTCTTACCTCTGGTCTCAGAAGGAAAAGGAGGTACTGGAGCCGTCGCTGTATGAGCCTTCTCGATCGTGGCCGGCTTCACTTGGTTGATAGCTGTTGCCATAAGCTGAGCTTGGAGAACCAGCGCTATGGCATCCATTCTTTCTTTGATCACAACCAGCATCCTTTTTTCCATCTCTTTAAACCTTTTATCTATCTCCTGGGCAATCAGGGCACGAGTCTCTTCTGTCAATTGTGAAGGACCAACCATTTTTAATACCTTCAGATGCTTTGGTAAGGATGCTAGGTCTCTGTCGGCCAATCCAAACTCTGATCGTTCTTCGAACGACTATCGGGATCCCTAAACCACCCAAGCAAATGGTCTACGGGGGCTGAAAGGCAAAGAGTTAGAATGATGCATGAGTAATATGCAATGCATGGTCGTGCTGTGCAATAAATGGTATACAATGGTTAAAAGAGATTATAATGGTACATGTGAGACATGTGAAAAACTATACACAGGATAATATGTACATGTAATAATTATTTGTAAAGAATAAGATGTACGCATAGGGAGAAAATAAAAATTTTATTTATGCATGAATAACATGAATATGCAATGCATCATCCACAACCACATGCAAGCAGATAGATCCTTCCAACCTTATTGCCCCCACACACAAGGTTGTGTGGTCTCTGTCTTAGGTGGGCTTGATCCATGGGTTAACAGGGAAGCCGATGGACGCGCATGGTGCGCGGCGAAAAACCGGCAGCATAACACTCCTATACTAATGCACAAGCGCATGAATAATGACCTTTATGTATTTAGATAGTCCAAAACATTGACATGGCCCTGCCGGGGCATGAAAGCCTTTAGTTAGGAACCAAACAAGATATTTGGACTCATCCAATACATAAGGATCCATACAGCAGGCACGGTATTACGGTTCATATCACCTAAGGGAAGTATCTATGGCCATTACATGAGCTTTAGTCAAGGGTGCTGTTACTTTAGGGTTATCCAAGCATGGTCCCTACCGATGAGTCTAGCTCATCACGAGCGTAACGACCGATCAGGTCACCATTTGATATACCATGATGGTACGAGACTTGGGCTGGTGGTTATCCTTAACACTTCCCTACATTGAGTGAACATAGGGTCATGCTTCGGGAATGCACCGGGACTGATAGAGGGATCAAACTAACATAATCTAAGGCTCTAATGAGATGCAATGCAAATTTGATAAAGCGAACTTATAAACTAAAACTTAATTATAAATTTTAATCAAGGTATTTTCAAATCAAAGTCTCGAATCATTCCCCAGCGGAGTCACCACTGTGATGCGCGCTGGACCCCGTGGGCCCCCCTTGACCGCCCGCTTGAGGGCGATAGGGCAGGTGAGGTTCGTTTACAACTTGCGATGAATTGCAAGTGCGTCTATTTTGGGCAAAAAAGAGGTTTCATGGAGTCGGCACCCAATAAAACATTGGGAAAGTTCCTCTCGCCTTGGATAGCCTAAGACAGTGCATGTATCCATTTTGGGCCAACCAAAAGGGGTCTTGGAGGATGAACCTCTCTCCCTTGGAGCCTAGGATTTATTAAGTCATTTGGCAGGATGCAAGAGGGGTCTTGGAGGTCTTATTCCAATGAGTGATCAGATAGATCTCTCACCTCGTTGAGCCCAAATACCAGAGATGGGTTCGGGACTTCTCATATATTTCTACCTTAATTAATTTTACAATTAAGTTTTGAATTTATCAATTCGCTCTCTCTCCACACGATGCAATTTAATTAAAGGCGCATTTATTCACATCAAAAGCATTAATAAACAGAATAAAGAATAACATTTAAAATGAAATACAATAACACTAGGAGCGGAATACAACTCCCATTTTAGAAGTGCAAGCCATACATAAACCCGAGGAATTAATTATGAGGACATTGGTCCTTGACTTTGATTTATTATGAAAATAATTTTTAGTGATGAATTCATTGGATAAAAAAAAAAATAGGACATTGGTCCTTGACTTTGATAAAAAATCCCAATTAATTATTATAAAATGTTTGTTTATTTTTATTCGTAGGAGATAAAATAATCTATACATAATGAAAACTATGGATAAATAAATAAATAAACAAAATGAAAGGATAAAGTTACAGAATTAAACCAAAAGGGATTCTCCCAGGGTGTGGACAACGATCGTTGTCTTAAAGTTCAACTCGCCAAAGAAAAAACAAAGAATTGACATTTCACAAAATAATAAATATGTTAGTGAGAGGAGGGTCCAAAACTAACCAAAAATCAACATAAAATTATGAGAATAATAAATAATAAAATCAAGAAAGATTAAAAAATGAAAGAATAACTAAATAAATTAAACAGAACACATGTCCAGAATATTTATCCTCAGATTTTACCTTTTTGAATGAAAATTTGATTGGATTTGGTCCTATGCGTTTCACGAGAAGAAAACAGAACCAAAGAAAGAGACTTTTTGAACCTTTTTGGAGTTAAAAATCGGATTCTTCTATAATGGGTAAATGAAAATTTTTCCAACAACCTCTCAAAAGTGTAAAATTTTCCTTTGTGTAGAAAAACACGACCGACGAGCGTCGGTTAAATCCTATTTCCACCAGGAAACAGGATTTAACCGACGGGCGCCTGACCTACCGACGGGCACATGCCAACGGACACATATTGACTAGTTCGGACACGTGGCCATCGGTAAACTCACAGACGGCCCGTCCCTCGTGACGAGTGAGACGGGCTGCCGCTATGACCGACGGATGCCCCCGCAACCGACGGTGTGATCGTATGTGGAAGAAAACTCAAAATTTAAGTGAAAATTCCCCCGACTTTCCGCTTCTTTCTACCGCCAATAAAAAACCTTTAATTCTAGTGAACTCAAAGGACCGATATCTCCGAATTCCATCCATCTATTCGGAACCAGGCATTGGTTTCTTAATCGGGTAATTTCTGATCTGGACTGCCTCGAGACACGGTGCTTACACCGCCTATTTATAGGATACAAAGTTTCCTCCTCATGCTAAGTATATGAACCGGCACGTCCACCTGGTAGTCCACAATTGGGGCATCCAGGAGGACAAACACTGCTAACGAAGAGTCGCCATAATTAGCACAATAAGCGAAATATCGCTCATTAATTTGCCATCATTTTGAAACTCGAAATGACATTAGATGCAGCGAATGGAAATGTCCCAATTCAATGGACTAAATAAAGTACCTAGGAAAGCAGAAAGCCGCAACAAGAACGGAAGCAATTCGATCAAATCGTCAAAGGCATTCATCAAGATCTCCCTCCCTCGGTCCGATCGAATCTTTTAGACTGCACGAATGATCATACTGAACAGGGCCTGAGTCAAGCTCAGCCCAAAACTCACCAAAGACCAAGGCCCAATGCCTTTAAGGCCCGATGCCTCCTAAGCCCAGTGCCTCTAAGGCCTAGCATTTGAGCAAGTGGACGGGCAGGAACTAAGGAGATAAGGCCTGCAGGCTGTCTGATTGGACTAGCAGGGCACGTCCCCCAATAGTCCACTAACACACGCTTCCATCCCATCATTCACCTGCTTCGCGTCACGTCGCCGTACATCTACTCTAGCACCAGAGAAGACAATTTGAGTGAGTTCTTACATCTCATATAAATACCTCTGATCACCATGTTTAGGTAGCACACAATCTGAGAACTTATCTCTCTACTCTCTCTCTAAACACTACTGACTTAAGTTTCGGAGTGTTAACGCTCGGTTTGATCGGACAAACTTTTTTGCAGGAACAGAGAGCTATTGATCCGATCGGCTGAAACTCAACTGCCATACTGACCTCTTCTCTTAAAATTTCCCAGGAATTATCAATTAATAATATAGGCTTTAATTATTAGTATCTGATATATTTATCTAGATTTGGACGAGCTTTTAGAGTGTGACAGTGTGAATATTTCTTGTACTAAAATTATATTGTAATTGTATATAAATAAGTAGATAATATTTGATAAGAGATTTTAACTTTAATAAAAAAAATTATTAAAATTAAAAATTAAATAAATCTTTTAATAAAAATACAATAAACAAAAAATAAACAAAAATTTTAAATATTATAATTAGAAAATTTATATACATTAATTTGATAATTAATTAATTTTTCACTAATTAAATATAATTATGAATTTTTATACATAATTCAAATATAATTTTTTGATATCTTCTTTTTTATTTTAAATTAAATTATTAATAGCTCTACCTACCTATATTTTCAATTATAGGTAGATAAATAATTTTTAAAAATAATTGAAAAATAAATATAATTAATATTTTTATAATTATTTTATTTTTTATATATTTTTAATAATTTTTTTGAAAATATATTTTTAATAATTATATCATATATATTTATTTCATGTGCATAATATTCGGCTTATCTAAATAGGAAATGATCTTCCTATTTCTAGTCAAACTACGATGCCCTAATTTTTTTATAAACAAGCCCAAATGACGGGCCAAAGGTTCACGTTCTCTAAAAATACATACACTATATGCTTTCTATACTTATTTTATGTTCAAAATTTGAGTATGCTCTTAATTAATTGCAATATCTAATTTAGAAATCGGAGTGTTTCTTTTTTCCTTCTTCTTTACATATAACTGATTATAGTAGACTCTTACCTAGGGGTGAGCAAAAAAACCGATGGACTCGGTTAACCGAAAAAAAAATCCGAAACCGAACCGATGGACTGGTTAACCGATTGTAATGGACCGGTTAATGGTTAGTGTTTTGAAAAAACCGATATTAATGGACCGGTTAATGGTTTTTGACTCATATGACTGGTTAACCGAACCGAAACCGAATTTTTAGTTAATTTATTAATTTTTTAATAATTTATATCAATTTATCCTAATTAAAAGTGATCATGTACTTTTTTTTATTACATTAATTATTTTAAAGTTTTTAAAGTTTTTTGATTGGCTATTAGTAAGTATAATAATTTATCTAATTAAAAGTGATTATGAACCGGTTAATATATTTACTTATTAAATATTAATTTTTAAAAATAAATTTGCTTATATCCACCAAATATTTTTATTTTAACAACAATAATGTTATATTAGAGTGAAAAAATTTTAATTTTTAAGTATTTTGAATATTTTAATTTTATTTATAAATATATTTATAATTATAGTGGTTAACCGAAAAATATTGGGTAACCGATCCGAAAATCCGAAACCGATGGACTGGTTAACCGATGGTAATGGACTGTAATTTCAAAAAACCGATATTAATGAACTGGTTAATAGACTGAGGCTAATGGACCGGTTAACCGACCATACTCACCCCTACTCTTACCCGATCACCCTATATTAGATACTCTATACACTATATGAATTGTTTTCTAAATTTAGGATATACAAGCATCTTAATTAATCAAAATAACATTTAGAAAATTTAACCTTTCCAATCTCATAATTGAGAGAAGTAGAAATCAAACCAAAATGGGTTGTTGAATGATTCTAGAATGCTTATGTTGTTATGGACTATTAGAAATCATGCACTATAAGTTCGCCACCAATATAAGTCAATGTAAGAGTTGGATATGCAATCCAACCGTATCCACCATTTTTGGAATAGTATAGGCATATATGTACTTTGAGAATATTAATTATTCTCCATATATATATTGTGGACTATGGCATATATATAGAAGTCTTAATATATATAATGGCAAATAGAGAGTATTTGAAGTTTGAAAATATGTATATTGTAAGGATAGAATTGAGTGGAGGAAGAATTTCTTTCTCTCTCTCTCTCAAAATTCAAAGATAATTTGGTATTGAAGCAAGAAAAATAATTGAAAGTTGAGAGTGCAATATCTACGCATATATTCACATACCAAAAATAAAAATAAAAAACAACCCATGAGAGAAAAAGAATACAACAATAGAACCAAAGAGGTAGAGAGAGCTTTTTAGTGGAGTTTTCCCTATTCCCACTTACTCTACTACTCTCAAAAAGACGACCTTTTAAAAGAAAAATAAAATGCCCTATCTTTTTACAAGGCCAAAAAGTTATTATTCCTTTGCCCCACTAAAAAACATCAACAAATGACCAGCACAATTATTTTTTAATTTTTTTTCATTTCCACTATATCTCCTTCTCCTTTTATTTTAGAGCATACAAATGCATGCCTCCCACATAAACTATCAAATAAAATGAGTGGAG
The DNA here is from genome assembly GCA_947683425.1 of Excoecaria cochinchinensis. Lineage (NCBI taxonomy): Eukaryota > Viridiplantae > Streptophyta > Magnoliopsida > Malpighiales > Euphorbiaceae > Excoecaria > Excoecaria cochinchinensis. Next base: position 11,488,412 of record CANTUQ010000112.1, read on the forward strand.
ATCCATTGTCAAATAAAGAATTCTTATGCTCATGAGCTAAGATTGTATGGATTATTTTCTTTCTTAATAAAAAATTTGGGATTCGAATTTTAGGTATGAAAATTTTTAAATATTTTTAAAAAAATATTTTACTTATTTGTAAATCTATTCTGCAAATTCGAATTAATCAAATCAGTAGATTTTAAATATTCATTGATTGTATAAAAAAATCCTCATGAAATAAAAATTAAAAAGAAAAAAGAAGGGATAGGATTCCTTCCTTTATACTATTATAATATTAATATACCTCTAAATTTGCCATACTTTCTAGGGCAAGTCAACGAGCTAGAAAGCTTATATCTTTTACTTTTTTCTTTTTAACTAAATAATAATAAATAATAATAACAACAACAAGTATGTATGGAACGGGAACCTCATCTTCCACCCATTCTTATGGTGCTTCCCACTCGAGAAAATATAGGATGTCTTGCACTTTAGAAAAATAATTGCCTTTAGCCTATATTATGATATTGATTAATTAATTAATTACCAAAGAATCTTCACTTAGTTTGAAACTCTCAAAACACATTAGTTTTTCTTCCTCGTTTCTATATACAAGAGTATTAAATTAAGTTTGCAAGTGAAAATGTGAAGAAATATAATACTCTATCAATCCTACAAATTATCGCTTGTTACAAAAATTACCAATATTAATATAATTATTGATTTTGCTAATTTTTATGTAAAATTATAGTGAATAAATTAAAATACTTTCTCTTAATTTAGATTATCATAGTAAAATGTATAAAAAAAATTATTCATCAAGATATTAAATATTTTATTGACATTATATAAAAGTAAAATTTAAAATAATACATTAAATATTATTTTAAAATTTATCAAAATAACAATTTCATGGAATATATTTTTTTAAAAATAATAATTTAATGATACGGAAAGGGAGAGACTATATAAAAGAATGAAAAAGGATTGATTAATATAATTATAATTCCAAGTCAGTTTTGGTGATACTAAAACCAAATGCATGGTTATTCCTCAAAAAAAAAAAAACCAAATGCATGGTTACGAGATATTTTGGTGGAATTTACTTTTATGGTTGGCAGACTATAAGATTGATACCAAATTTTAGGTACCGTAACCCAAGTTCAGATTGTTAGTCTCCTAATAGAAGGAGAATTCTTGACTTATATTTATATATAGAGAGTTATGTGAATCAATTCAATATGATGGTGAGCTCTCTCTCTCTATATATAAAGAGTGCAACCATGCAGAAATGAAATCCACTACCACCACCAGCCATTGGGTTTCCTTAATCATGATGTCACATGATAATATTGTAACTATTCATTATCACTAAGTCAAACCTAATCCATGCATTCACTAGGCCCCATTTCTTCTTGTTTTATTCTTTGAACATTAATTGTGTGAGAGTTAGAGGTTTAGTACAGTGCTTAGCGTTCAATTAAAAATATAAAAGATTTTAATTTTAATTTTCTTTTTGATATATGTAATTAGATTATAGGTTTAATATAACTCTAATCAATCAATGTATTTAATTACTCAAGACAATATATAATTTTTTCTTTTTTACAATGGACAACAATTCTTAATCAGTTAAATCATTTCTATTTTTTATAAGAAGGGTAATTCAATTATCATATTAATTTCATTAAATAACTTTTCTTGAACGATTTGATTTCTATTTAAACAAGAAAAAATATCTTATATTCCTAGCCAAATTATGGCACTCTAATTTTCTATAAATAAACCTACATTATATTTCTTTTATATGCTAAATTCTATTATTTTCTTATAAATTTCGATACTTTTAATTCAAATCAATCCATATTCCGTAGATTTCACACGAGATTTATTGATTACTATAAATAAATTCACCAATCCATTTTCATTTTCAATATTACAAACATCTAATTAAAACTTAAAAAATTATTAAATTTCAAACGTCTTTCAAATAAAATATCAAGTAGCTTTAAGAGCGTAGCTATGATGAAAGAGCGTAAAGTTAATCTTTTTTCTTTTGTAGAACAAAATAAATTTGTGATTCTACTTGTTAAAAATATAAAAATTTAGTTCTTTTTTATTTTCTAGAAAAGAATATTAAATTTGTGATTGTACTTGTTAAAAATATATAACTATGCTTTAAATCTCGGTTAAATTAGATGGACTTGTGCTTAATTATCAAGCTTAATAGACAATTGTGTGTAAAGTTGTATTGAGAATATAAAATCATTCTTTTGAATGTTACCCAAAAGTTTGAATTCTTTAGTTTAATTTTTTTTCTGAAATTATAATATGCGGAAAATGACTCCTTCAATTAGGGTTCTTGCAAGTTTAATTTGTATGCTTATTGTGAAGTGGGGTTGGCACATAATGTAGAAGAAGAGCTTGTAAGTGATGATAATAATTAGACAACTAAAAAGATGTAATCATGCTAAGAAACTTTGACTTTTATGATATCTAATGAAGCTTTTTAATTATGTTATCTTAACATGATGGTTATTTATTTATTAGCTTATGACTTCATCTAACTACAAATTTGTAAATAATTTATAAAAAATCTTAGTGCTTACACCATCGAGAACGAGATGGCTTTGCTTATAGTCTTTTTGCTTTTTCTTTCTTTCTTTTTTCCACTCCCTTATTATGACCAATAAATTACTTGCAGAGAAAGGTCCATCAAATCATTTAAATTTCGACAATCTCTCCCATTTAGCAAGCTTTTAAGTAACACCATTGAACGATCACTTTGATTACAAATACACGGTCATGAATTTTTAAATTTATTAGAAAAATAATTAAGTATATCAAAGCCTTAAGATTTTAAATCTAATTAAAAGCTTTAATATTATATGAGAAAGAACTAAAAATTATTTAATAGCATATGAAAAAGCTAGAAATTCTAGCATTAGAATAGTCTAAAATTAAAATCTATTGCCTACGGAAACTTTCGTATGTACTTATAATATATCCACTATTAGTTTGGGTCAAAGTCCAAGGGAATGCCCAAAAGAAGGCCCAATTAAGGGAACACAATTGGCATTTTCAGTCTAAACGATTTGGGTCACACGAATTTGGAAATTTTGCACGTTTGTATTAAAAAAATAACAAAAATAACAACATTTTTTTTTACAATTATACAAATTTTCCTAATTTCCTAACAAACATACGGCGTTTATATCCTTTTCTTCTTCTCCCTTTTTCTCTCAAACAAGAAAATGCAAATTCTTTTGTACTCGATTAGAAATTTACACTGATCGAATTTTAAGACTTATATACCATTTATATAACACTCGTATTCCAGTCGTGTTTTTAAAATTATTTGAATGATACGTATATATGATCTGTATACTTTTTAGCAGTTGTATTTTTTTTAAATTAAAAATTTAAAATGTTGTATTTTTGAAAGATGAAAAAAATTGGTTGCAATTTTGAAAAAAAGAAGTTAAAAAGAGTTGAATTTTGTGTAGTTTCTTTGGGGCTGTTTAGTTCAAAAAAATATTTTCTATTTTTTTTTTCCAGTTTTCATTTTCATTTCTTAGTTTTCCGTTTTTTCATTTTCCAAAATAAAATATTAGAAAATGAAAATTATGTTTGCTTCTTTCCTTTTATCTGTATTTTCATTTTTCATTTTCTTTGCAATTTTTTTTTAATATTCTGTATATTCTATTAATATAATTACAATAATTTTTATTTATATTAATAATATTTTAGGTATTGATAAATAAATATTTAAATTAATCAATGCTTAATTAAAATACTAACTGGTATATATGAAAATTTTAAACAAGCTATAAGTGAAATTAAATAATAAAATTCAGTTAATCAAATAAATTTTTAAAATTTTTTACAAAATGAAAACTATAATTATAGTTTCCTTCTAATAATCATAATAAAATAAAATAACTTTCTAAATTAAATTTGTTATTGCAGTAAAAGATGAACTGTTGTATTAAATTTATATTAAGTTTTTTTTTTTTATAAATTAAAAAAGAAGGTAATATAGTTGAATTTGAACTCTCTTTTAATAAAGGAAAAATAACAAAACATATTTTTTCTGTTTTCCATACAATAGTTTAATTTTGAAAAATTCAGAAAATAGTTTTCTAATTTTCTAAATTGAAAAATATTACAACTAAACAGCATTTTCTATTTTCTAATTTTCTTAGAGTAATTTTCAGAAAAACTGGCTTTATTTTCCAGAATTAAACAGCCCCTTTTTTTTTGGGACTAATTTTTTTGTTGAATTCGCCCAACGGAAGATCCATAATTGTAGCTAGAAATCTTGCCTAAAATTTAGAGAAACTCCCCACATATAAATGTTTCGACCTACCAAACTTCGAGACAGAAGAGATGACTCACTTTTCTCTTTATTTCTCTTTTCTCTTTACTTTCTCTCTATTTATTTTACTACAATTTGCTTACCTCATCAATGAAGAATGAAATGATTTTCGTCTAAGTCTGAGGCAGTTTTCTTTTGTTTGCAAGTCATCAAAACAACTAAATAGGAATTATCTAGCCGATCAACTATAAGGGCTCAATCAACACGAAAACCTCTTTTTCATTTTCATTTTTTTCACAATTATCATGTACTATGTTAAAAAAGTAGACATTGAATCCCAAGAGATGAGATGTGATGGCATGTGCCAATTTTTCCTCAAACAAATGTTTCAATTTCGAGTTCTAAAAATGGAGTATTTTTAAATACTGCAAGGGAGCACTTTGCCTTCCTCTATGGGTTTACTCGGTAGTTCAATAGAATTCAGATACCGAATGGTTATAAAAAAAAAGAAAAATAGATTTTGAACTTTTAAATACCATGCCAAAAGATTAGACATTGAAGGTTTCATTTTAAAATATCACTATTTATGTGAGATGGAAAGCTATAATATGAAATTGAAAGTTTTAATTTATCAACAAGAAGGATCTAAATATTTAAGGTATAAGGGTCCAATTTGCCTCTGAACTATATAAAATAGTACATATTTGTCCTTAATTTTATTTTTTTTAAAAAATATGCCATTACTAAAATGGCTCACATGTGCCCTTGTTTGTACCCACTAGGACAATTATAGACTTATTAACGTCAAATATGAAAAATTTTTGTATTTGCCTTTGTTATTAAAAATAAGAGCAAATATGAGTTAGTTTAGTAACAATGGGTTATTTTTTAATCTAATAAAAAATTTAAAGAAAAATTTATACTATTTTGCATAATTCAAAAATAAATTTCTCCGTATTCCCAATATTTAATACTTCTAAGCTTCTAGGATTAGACCTTTATTTATCCTCTTCTAACATAATATAAAGGTTTAATATATCATTATTTGATACTTGAACTTATAAAATTTTTTTTTTCAGCATTTAAATTTTTAAAAAAATCACTTTTAACAAATAAACTCAAATTATCTACAATTATTTAATACTTAGTTGTCTTAAATTGCAGACTAGGACAGATGATTGTAATTCATGCAAAACGTGAGCATGAATGCTTTAATTAAAAAAGTTTAATACATATAGGGTCGGTTTTAGGGGCAGGCCACCAAGGCAGTGGCCTAAGGCCCCCATGAAACCAAGGCCCCATTACCCCTATATATATTAATATATACTTTTACCCCTATAAATTTATTGGATTAATCACAAATTTAGGTTTGAACTATTAAGTATTTTTTAATGTCAGACTCAACAAATGAAATTTTGCAATGTCAATCTCTAACTTCAAGTCTTCTTTCATTTAAGGGACTACATTAATAAATCCTGTTAAAAGCTAATGGACCTTACAGATTCAACTAATATGTGAGTCCCACCATATCAATTAGGATGCCATGTCACCCTTAACATTTATCACTAGCCAGTACCTAAAATCACAAGTCAAAACACTATCATGTAAACAACTATTAATAGAAAAGCTAGAACAATGATATCATCAAGGCATAAGCAAAACCATATACCATGCAATAGGGGACAAGAACAATTAATTCAGAAAACAGGGCAGGCAGGAAGAGCCTCTATCGCGAACGTGACGTGCATCGCGCTCGCGATAGAGCACATTGTACCCCATCGTACTCTCACACGAAGTCGCACTCGCGACAAAGTACGGCTTGGCAGACACTCACAATACCGAGCTCTATCGCACTCGCGACAAAGACCGGGCACTTCCTCTTCGTGTTCGCGCTCGGAGGCACGCTCGCCTAGGGCTCAGCTTGATGAAGCTCGGCCTACCGAGCTCTCTGTCGCGCTCATGACTTACGTCGCGCTCGTTACAGAGGGCTCCTCAGCAACACAAAGGCCATTCCGCACTCTGTTGCGCTCACGACAGGCATCAGGTTCGCGACAGATACGAGAATTACCCAAAATCTGCACTTCACTACACTTCTTCCCATCACAACCAATACTCAAATCCACTCAAACATGCACTAACACTTACCTCATCACTCAAATGTATATGAAGACATGTTATAATTAAAATATAATCATTATACGATAATTATTAACTAGAAATACACTCAACATGTGAATTAAATCACAAAACATTCAAATTACACTTTACCCTAACTCAGAAGTTCATGTAAAGACCATACTCATTTAAACACTGCAAGTAATCAAAACGAGCATATAAATAAGTATACAACCAATAGAGCTATTGAGCTAGTCAAAGTTCACCAGACATCACTACTCATACCTATCTCTTTGTGAGCATAAATTACTCAATCACAAACACATGTAAAATAATTGAAATCGCACTCGATCCCAACCTCTAGGTAGCTCAATCACTGCTCTTTACTCGATTTCGATCTTCTCCTTGCCTTTGTCCAGTCTCTTATCCACAGCTTCAATAAAATGATTCAAAATAACCCATGAATCAATCCTCTTCTCACTTTAAATCAAATCAGAAAACCAAAGTAGAAGAAGAAGACCAATACTAACAAAATCACAGTACTTACCTTCTCCAGAACCACTTCTACCCTTATCTCACTCTCTTCAAACCAATCCAAGTGATCCACTTAAGGAGCAATCAAAGATAAGAAAATAAAAGGGAAAGGGGCACGACAAAACAAGATATAAAGAAGAGGAAAATAGAAGCAAAGACCAAGAGCAGAAAAAAATGAAGAGGAAAGCAACAAATGGCCGGTCAACCCTCTCTAAATGCCCACCAACTAGCCTTAAATGCCACTAACTAGCCTTAAATGCCACTACTCCCATTTATTCACTCAAAATAAAAAGTCCCATGTCAAGTGTCAAACTCCTACTTTGCCACTTGTCAAAGCCCCTGCACACACCCCCAAGATGCCACGTGTCCAATACACATCACTTAAACCCGAAGAGTCCAACTTAGAGAACTCGACCAAAGGAATGTTCTGTCGCGCTCGCGACACTTGTCTTGCTTGTGCCAGAACCCTCACTTAGTCCACTACTCTTCTTCTTAAAACCACACTAGTACAATCAAAATAATTGCATCCATATTCGGTCTTAACTTATCAAAATCCAACAAAATTTAGCCAAAACTTCTAGGGTCCAAATTGGGTCATTACAGTCTAAGTATAGAAAGCGATGATGAAGTTTTATTGAATGTAATGACTAATTCCTCTAGAAACCATCAATAGCTGATGAATTTACTGAAAGTAGCTGGTTTACAGGAGATAGATTTTATAGAAAATCTATTTTCCATTTTCTGTTTAGGGTTATCAAGAGGGGAATGTTGAGAAGTAACACTAAATCTGTGATGGTATTGAGAAGTGGACATAGTGTGCATCGTCTATGGCTTAACAAATGAACATATGAGTTGCCTAATGAATTGGTAAACATGGTCAAAGAAACGATCCCTGTAAGAAGCAAGATTTTATGAAAAATTTATACTTATAACATAGTTGACATAAGTATCAATTTTAGTTAGCGTTTTTCTTAGATATGATTTATATTTCCTATTTTAGACATTTTTGTCTAAATAATGAATTATTGGGTTTATTTTTTTTGAATAAACGTATGAGACATTTATTATATATTTGTTATGGTTTTTAACTTTATGATAAATGTGTTTATTAAAGTATTTATTGCCTCATAATATTTTATGATTGTATGATTATTAAGTTGAGACTTAATGAATCATATCAATTGAATTCCCCCCCTTAAGTTTGAAAACTTAATATCCAATAATTTTGATTTATTATGTATAAAATTTTAACCTGTAAAGTTAGACATTAGAACTTAAAGGGTAATTTGATACTATAAGTAGCCTTTTCGAATTTAAGCTTGATAGAAAACTTTACTAGATTATTATTTCAGATGAATAGTAAATAACATGTATTGCCAAATCTTAATGTGCAACTTTGTATTATTAGAGATCAGAGGATCCAAATGACTACTGCTTCTGAATCAATTATCCTGAACTAAACAAAGATTTGAAACTGAATGGTGAAAAATTATGAAATCGTGAGTATGAAGATCCAGTATGTGCTTGAAAAGCAGGAGAATCTTGAACCCTTAAGTTCGGTTATTGTAGAACCTGAGGATAGGGGACAGAGATGCTTATGTGGCATGGAAAAGGAAAAATTCCACTGCTTGAATGATCTTGTTAAGTGAAATGGATGATGATATCACTAAACAGTTCCGTAAGTATCAAAATGCAGTGGATCTATGGATTGCTTTGTGGAAGAAGTTCGGAGGTGTGACTCTGAGTAAGCTTTGATAATTAACGATCAAATTTGATACCTATCAGAAAAAGTCTGATCATCCATTGCGGAAACATCTAAGAGAGATGAAAAATTTGATAAGTGAACTTAGTGAGTATGGTCAGAAGTTGACTGATGAGTAGTAAGTCCAAGCTTTTATCCATTCCTTACCTAAGAGTTTGGAGCATATGAAGATGCAACTAATTCATATTGATAATTTAAAGACATTTGAGGATGTCACTTATCATTTAGAGCTTGAAGAGGACCGTCTGGCAGAGATTAAGGTCAATGCCGAAGTGCATATAGTACAATCCTATTTTGGTGGAATGAGTTCTAACCAGAATAAAAAAAGAAGCTTCAAAAGTCAGGATAAGGAACAAGCGAGAAAAAATAAAAAGCAAAAGAAGGAACAAAATTATAAAAGGTCCAAAGGCAAAAAGTTGGTAAACATTTCAAAAGTGAAATATTTCAATTACCAACATAAAGGACATTATGCAAGAGAATACACTATGCCTAAAAAGATACACTATATTGGCTCAAGAGTGAGTGAAATTAGTGTATCTAGTTTGGTATTCTTATCTGAATTTAACCTTTTGTGGATAATAAATTCAGGAGCAATAGATCACATAACAAAGGGCCAAGATGCCTTTGTTGAATTTCAACCAATTTTGAATGGAGCTAAATGGATTTATGTAGGAAGTAACACTAGAGTGGCGGTTCAAAGGATTGGCACGTGTAGATTAGTCTTGCTTGAAAGCCGAACCTTAATCTTACATGATGTACTTTATGCCCCAGATATTCATAGGAATTTATTTTCTATTCTTACTTTAATGAAACTTGGTTTCGATTTATTTTTTAAGGAGATCAGTATGTGCTTGTGCTAGGATGATGTTTATTATGGTTCTAGTTTTATACTGAACGATTTTATTGTTATGGATATTGACCATGACTATTTGAATAAAACTAGTTTTTCTTTAATTTCTTCTTCTTCACATGGTTTTGAGAATAATGTGAAATTGTGGCATGCTATATTAAACCACATATGACAAGACCGAATAAGTCAGTTAGCCAAAGTGGATTTGTTAGGTGATTTAAATAAAGTTGAATTGCCTACTTGTGAGCATTGCTTAAAAGGAAAACTAGTTAGAAAACCATTTGGAAAGCGAACTAGAGCTAATTTTTCACTGCAATTAATTCATTCTGATGAATTTTTCACTGCAATTAATTCATTCTGATGTATGTGTTCAAATGAATGTGAGGGCAAGGCATGGAGCCTACTACTTTATCACATTTGTAGAGGACTATACTAGGTATGGTCATGTCTATTTGATTTCTCATAAGTCAGAAGCATTAATTTGCTTCAAGACTTATATGAACTTAGTTGATAATAAATCAGATAGCAGGATTAAAGCTTTAAGAATTTATAGAGGTCGAAAATATCTTTCAATTGAATTTAAAGCTTCATGTGGTGAAAAGGGCATTGAGCATCAGTTGTCCATTTCCAGACCTCCTCAACAAAATGGTGTTGCAAAAAGTAGAAGTAGGACTCTCTTAGATATGGTTAGATCTATGATGGCAGAGGCAAATTTGCCAATTTTCTATTAGGAAGATGCTTTATTAACTGTCACATTTATGCTAAACTGTATGCCCTCTAAGTATGTCACTGTAGACACCAGGTACTGAGACAGTCCAGATCAGAGTTACCCGATAAAGATATCAATGCCTGTTTCTGGGCAAATGGATGAAAGTTATGAGCTTTCGCTCTTCGAATTTACAAGGATTGAGGATTTTTCTGGATGATAGGAGATTTTCGGGCGTCAGGATGAGTTTATCTTTAGAAAATCTTGTTTTTGCTTCACCGATGGGAGACCCATTGGTAAGAGGGACGCCTGTCGTTCATTCCGAAGGACGGCCTCCCTCACGTGAGCAGCGCCTGTCGCTCGCTCGGGACGAGCTCGTCTCTCGTAGAAGTGATGCCCGTCTCTCGCGCTGAGAGACGCTTGTCACTCATGCGAGAGACACCTGCCTCTCGCGAGCGACATCTCTCTCTCGGCACCCACCTCTCATGGAGTGGCCTGCCGCTCAAAAGACTGAGAGTGCCCCCATGACCGATGCCTGTCGATAATCGACAGACGCCCGTCGGTTGTTGATCTGCTGTAAGATTGGATGGGATTTTCCAAGATTTTCATATCTTTTCAAATATATTTTAAAGATTTTCCAATATTTTCCAAATCTTTTCAAATATATTTTCAAGATTTCCTATATCTTCCAAATCTTTTCAAATATTTTCAAATCTCTAATTTGATTTTGAGAATATTCTGCAAATCATTCGAATTTAATTCTGATTTCAGAAATCTTTTTCAAATTTAAATTCCAAATTTGAATGATTTTCCTTAACCTATAAATAGGGGATTGAGGCTCATTATTCAGGGTTAGCAATTTTTAGGAAATAGAGAGTTTTCTCATAAAAAGTTCTTGCTTTTATTTTTCATCAAGTATTCTTCAAATCAAGGCGAATATGAGGGAACGAGATTAATTGGTTTCTATCTGATCTAGCCATTTTTTGCATTCATAATTGCTACCGAAACATCAAGAAGGAAAAATATAATTTTATTTTCTTGATTTGTTTTTAACAGATACGATTTTGCAGTCAGAAATCTCCTAAAATTACACATTACGGATCAATTCTTGTAGAATTCAAGGGACAAAAATCACGCGACATTCACCTTCGAAAGTAATATTCCGAGGGTAAACATTTTGGATCAACCACTTTTGTATTTTATCCTTTCATATTGATTTTACACATAAAATTCCATTTTATTCAAAATAAAACAGTTTTTCAGTTAATTTTCTTTCTTTTCCTGGGTATGGGATGACCGACGGGCAGAGGCTCAACCGATGGCCGTCTCCTAGTCGAGCGACAGGCTGTCGAGAATTTCTGCCTCCACCCGTCGGTTGGGCTAAGGACGCCCGTCGCTCGCGCGACATGGGCCCTCCCTGGGCCTTCTTCCTCCATTTTCTTCCTTTTCTTTCTTTTTATCACTTATTATTTTTTTCTTTTATTTATTTTCATGATAATTTTTCATGGATTCTTTTCCTTATTTTATTTTTCATGTTTATTTTATTTTAATTGTTGCACTAACATGATTTTTGCTTTTGTGAGTTTTATTGCTTTTTTTTTTATGGGATTTAGGGTATTATAAATGGAGGACTCTGCGATGATCTGAGGACCTTAATCGGGTTTATTTCTCTATCCTATTTCCTCTTATTTCAATTTGCATGTACCATTTATTATAAATATTATTTTACTTCGCTAACATGGAAAATGGCTAAATATTTATATTAATTAAATTAAAAATTTATTAATAAAACTGGACCAATGTCCTAACTTTTCCACCCAAATGTAATTATAAATTGTCCTAATAAAATGTAATTATAAAATTATTTTTATAAGCATACATGCGAAAACTAATATTTTCATCCTTAATCGAATATACCATTTTATGTATGATTTACATTTTTGTTTACAATGGGGGTTGTATTCAGCCTCTAGTTTGTTGTAATTTATTTTTCATTTACCTTATGTTTATCTTGCTTTCATTTATCTCCTTTGTTACGTGAATGACCTGCGCTTTTAATTGCATTGAAATTGCATGAGAAAAGGAATGAAATCTTAAATTCAAAACTCAATTATAACTTAATCAAGGTATGAATAAATAGGAAGTCCCGAACCTTCTCTGGTCTTAGGCTCAAAGAGGTTAGAGGACCATCTCAATATCCTATTGGTGTGGGGTCTCCAAAATATCTCTTGTTGCCCAAAATAGGCCCAATTTGCATGGTCTTAAGCTCCACGAGATTAGATGATCTTTCTAATATTTTGTTGGAAAGAGGTGTCAAAAATATCTCTGGCTTGCCCAAAATAGACGTATATGCATCGTCTTAGACTTCACGAGATTAGACGATCCTCCCAATGTCCTATTGGAAGTGTCCAAAATATCTCTGATTGCCCAAAATAGACACACATGCGCTGTCTTAGGCTTAGTGAGGCTAGAAGACCTTTCCCAATGTTCTATTGGGTGGCAACTCCAAAACACCTCCTTGTTGCCCAAAATAGACGCCCTTGTAAATCTCTTACAAATTCTATGAACCTCTCTTGAATGCCCTAAAAGCGGGTCTTCGAGGCCTCCCGGGGTTCGGCGTGCATCACAGTCACTTCCACACCTTATGTGTTATGGACTGGTTAACAACCTGTCTTAAGCCATTTATGACCTTGGGGTTATGCTGCTTATGTCCATGATACCTCTAACAAATTTGGTAAATTGGGACCTAGAGGTAAAAAGACTATTTTTATGAGATATTCTAAAGTATCAAAAGGATACATTTTCGTGTGTGAGCAAGAGAACGTTACTGTGATAGAATTTGAATCACGAGACATCATATTTTTAGAGAATGAATTTCCAAATTTAGACGAAGTGAATTAAGATTTCAGTTTCAATGAAACTCAGGAAGAGAAACCATCAAGATCATTCCATCCGAGTGGAAGGGATAGAGGAAGAAGGTCAAGACCTTCTTCCTCCAAATGATTCGGATGTTTGAGACCTTATTTTTAGTGGGAGTATTCCTGAGTCTAGAAGGAGTATGGAAATTGACCCTAGTGAGAGCATTTCGAATTACGATGAATATATGAGATATGTTTATCAAGATTTGAAACTGCAAAATTCTAAAAGGAAAAGTGTTTCGCACCGATGATTTGAAATCGAAGTCTCGAATGAAGCCCTTTTGGTTACCCCACAAGATGAAGAAGAACCCAAAAACATTCAAGATGCTCTTTCATGCCCAGCTAAGGAAAAATGGATTAAAGCAATGGAAGAAAAAATGGCATCCATGAGATTAAACCATATTTAGGAACTAGTTGATCCATCGAAAGGACGTAAGCCAATTGGGAATAAATGGATTCTCAAAGTGAAGCGAAAGGCTGATGGAAGTATCGAAAGATACAAGGCTTGGCTAGTCGTTAAAGGTTTACACAATAAGAAGGGATTGACTATGAGGAGACTTTCTCACCTATTGTAAGATTTATGTTCATAAGGTTGATTTGGCCTTAGTGGCGAGTTTGGACCTAGAGCTATATCAAATGGATGTGAAGACTGCTTTTCTCATTGGAGAATTGGTTGAAGAAATCTATATGACAAACCTATGAGTTTCATAAAAAAGGCAGCGAACATAAGGTTTTTCGATTGATGAGATCAATCCATCCCTTAAACAGTATTCAAGACAATGGTATTTAAGATTTCATAATACAATCATATCGAATGGGTTCAACATCATTGATGAAGACCATTCTGTTTATAGTAAAAGCTCTGAAAGTTATTTTGTCATTTTGACATTATATGTAGATGACATACTAATAGCTGTAAATAACAAACGATACGTAAATGAAATCAAAGATTGATTATCATCTAAGTTTAAGAAGAAAGATATTGGTCAAGCATATTACATTCTTGGAGTTAAGATTTCAAAAGATCGTTCGAGAAAGTTGTTGTCTCTTTCTCAAGAGATATATATCAACGAAGTCTTTGAATAATTTAATATGCAAAACTACAAACTCATAGATAACGCAATTGCCAAGAATCAGTTTCTTAGCAAAAATATGTGTCCTAAGATGCCAGAGGAAATGGAACATATGAGAAACGTTCCATATGCTAGTTCTATGGGTAGTCTTATGTATACAATGTTGTGCATAAAACCTAATATATGCTATGTAGTGGACATGGTAAGTAGATATCAATCTAACCTAGGTAAAGCACATTGGAAAGCAGTCAAAAGGATACTTAGACACCTCAAAGGTACAACAGACTATTCTTTCTATTATCAAAGTAAGGATCTGCAATTGAGAAGATACACAGATGCTGATTGGGCAGGAGATGTGGATGGGAGGAAATCGGCTTCATATTCTTGCTTGGCAAGGCTGCTATCTCATGGAGTAATAAGAAACAAACCTGTGTAGTTATATCAACAATGACAGCTAAATTTGTTGCTTCCTCAGCTGTAGTACAAGAGGCAGTTTGGCTAAAACTGTTTATGGGCTATTTAAGAGTAACTGCCTCAAAGGAACTAGTGACAATATATAGTGATAGTTATTGATATCTAGTATTAAAGATCCAAAATTTCATAGTAAAACTAAGCATATCGACATTAAGCATCAATATACCAAAGATATTATTCCACGAAAAAAGGTGAACTTACAGTATATTTCCATGCATGATATGATTGCAGACCCATTAACTAAACTTGTGATAAGAGATGCATTTGAGAGACACATTAGATCTCAGGGCTTGCGAGGATTTGATTAAGTAATGTTTTACTTTATGTAATCCCTTAACATTATATTTATGAATAATAATCAAGTTCATCATTGGCAATACATGAGTGTTAATATTTAATGGGTGAACATTTACAATTATTTATTATGAGATTGAGCATGTCGGATAGAGAAGTAACCCACACACAAGGGTGTTTACCTTAGTTTTATCAATGAGTTGATAAATACTAAGATGAGGCAAATTTTGAACACATGATAATGCTCGAGAGCCTGTTTAAAATAAAAGTGTTATCTTACAGAAATTACAAGATTAGTCTTATTAAGATGTGAGATAAAGACGTATATAAGGTTGTATGCTTTGGATTTAGATCTAAATAAGGATTGAATGGAATTCCATGGTAAGTTAAATGTAACTACCATGTTCTGTCCAAAAAGGCACAAGTAGTCCTTAAGTAAGTGAACTAAAGTTGGATGCTTCAGTGCATCGCAAGCTTATGCTTCTGTACGGTGTTATATATTTTTTAAAATGTGAGACATTTGCTCGTTTAAGGCAAGAAAAGAATACGATAACACATGTTTTATACCGCGTGTGTTTAAGTGACCAATAGATGAGAATTTAATATTATTGATCTCAACTTTTCCTAGTGTGAGATCCTATTTGAATTTCGACCCTTAGGACCTTTAACTTATCCCTAAAGCATGGTTTAGTATGGCTAGCTTAGTTAGTCTCTGTAAGGTCATGAAAAAAATTCAGCTTGGTGGATCTAACTAAAAAAATGAGCTGAATCATGATGGATGGCATATAGTAAGAGGAAAAGATAGCTTTTTGATCACAATCATAAGGATTTGTGGTTCACCGACATGTCTATTATAGTTTCTATGAGTAAAAACATAATAGTGAATACAAAAGTTATTTTATGAGATCATGAGTTAAAATGGTGAATGTGAAAAGGCCATATGGGGTTAGGCATACGTGGATAAGAGGATCTTGTTTTTTCGAGATGCTAAATATCCTTAACCAGTGTATAGCTCTAGTGCTCTCGAGGTATGCTGGTGACACGGTCTATTTGCCAGTATAACTGGAGATTATGACTGAAAATTATTCTATTATGTGTGAGTGGGAGATGATAAAGTTTGGGTACGCTGATGATTCTAAATATGAATAGAGTTTCATATCAAGATAATATCAATTATCTTTATCTAATAAGAATTATCTAATCTTATCTCAGAAAAAGTTTGAGTTATACTAGAGATTGGTCTCTAGTTTTAGGATACTATAAATAGATAATGAAAAGTTAGATTGGTGACGCTTAATATCACGTAACGTGTAACGTGTAACATATAGAGTATAACCCAAAAAGTGAAACACTTTAAACATATATCTTCAAAGGGCTTTTAGACGTAGAAATTACTGTTATCCTGCAAGTGGGTAAAAGCTAGGCCAGTGACATAAAAAGGGATCCTTGTATTCATTTCTACAATAATTATGCACTACAAGAGTTAAATACTATATTGTGCATTTTTACCATTATTTTCCCTTCACATATATATATAAAATTCACAAATTTTATTTTTACATTCATCTTTCTCTCATACTTTTAATCTTTTTTAAATATTGATTTCAAGTGTTCAAAGTTGTTGCTTACAGTTTCTTTTAGTCTCTCAATCACAATTTGCTAAACTTAAAAAAAAAACTTGAATGCATTGGCTATATTAGCTATTGAAAAGGATTTATTAGTAAAATTAGAATATAAAAACGTAATTTCTACATTTGTGCATCTCAAATAGTAAAAAAAATAAAATTTAACTAATTGTTGCTTTAATTTTGTTTATTTATTTATTTTGTTGGTTTTAATTCCTTTTAAATATGGTAATTTTTTACATAATAGATTTTTATCTTTGAGTCGATCCTGAATACATCATTTGAATTCTAAACTTATAAAAAAAATTATTTTCAATACTAACTTTTCCAAAGCTATTTTTAATATCTAAACCCATAATATCTGCAATAATTTAATACTTGGTTATCTTGAAAATTGGAAAGCATAGTAAGTAATAGTCACACAACGCTGATGTGGATATTGATACAATACATGAACAACATGTGCCATAATTTTTTTTTTGAAATGGAGAGAAATTTTTTAACGCTCCACAGTTGTTTTCAACTATCATGTTTATTTTTTTCCAATTACTCCATAATTTCAAATCAATGCATCGAACTTTAGTTTTCTCATTTGCAATAAAAATACAAAAATCTATGAATTTTTCTTGGTAATTGTTTGAAAAATGTACCACTAAGAGAAACATAATTAAAGAAGAATGAGGGATCATATATTTTTTTTTATTTCGCTTAAGAAATATCAAGAGCAGGGAGAAAGAGAGAAATTTATAATGTTTTTCCGCTAGGGATTTTAAGGGTGTGCATAATAGTCGTTAGGAATTTCAATTTGTAGAAATTTGATTAATTATCGATTATTGAAGGAATTGATTTAAATAGTTAAGGCACTCATGCTCTGTTCTTGCTTAAATTACAAACTCCTGCATTAGTCAACAATTTAAGATAATTAAATGTTTAATGATTACAAATATTATGAGTTTAGGTATTAAAAATGACTTTCAAAAAGTTTGAAGTACTTAAAATGCTTTTTTTTTTCTTCTTTTTTTTTTTTTAATTTTTATATATACAAGTTCAATTCCCAAATGATTATTAAGCTAAAAAGTTTATGCCACGTATCATTCATGACTGAATCATTATTTATGTCACAATCGCATGACTAATACATTACCCTTTTCAAATTTCAAGGTAATCGAGTATTAAATAATTATAGATATTATGAGTTTAGGTTTTAAAAATATCTTTTAAAAAGTTCAAGTATAAAAAAATATATATTTTTAAGTTCAGGCCCAAATGTTTTACTAAGCGTAAGATAAAATAACAGTGACTAGTAAATAAAACAACTAAGCGCAAATGATTTATTAAGAAGAATTGGTTTAGTGACCAGTAAATAAAACAATTAAGATGACCCGTCGTTTGTATCTGATGGGAAAATATCAACACATTAAGGTAACATTAATAATGGTAACTACCTTTTGTAGCGTAGAAAACATCACGAAAACGTCTATAAGGATCTTGTTTGTTTTTAGTCACTAGCCTGACTCTTATCCACACGTGGGATAACTGCAGCTTTTCCATAATCTAAAAATCCCTAAAAGATTAAGACAAAAAATGAGTGTGAGTGGAAACGAGCAGTTTTGAAGCATATACTTTTTCTCGTTACCAAAATCTGAGATTTTCCATCTATTTATAGAGATCCTAGAAGCTAAAGACCTATTTCTTGTATAATTCAAACTCTTTCCGAGATAAGATTTTGGTAATCTTATTCAGGTTGAATTACTTAATTCCATTTGGATTGGAACTTTATCCAAATTAGAGTTATGGGCGTACCCAAACTCTACCATCTCGTACTTGTAATACCCCAATTTGTGCTGTAATGACCCGATTTGACCCTAAAATAATTTTAAAATTTTTATTCGGTAATTCAAGAGTTTGTGTGTATAAGAGAGTGTATTTGGCTGAGTTTTCGAGTTGATGAAGGTTAAGAGTTTTGCTATAAGAAAATTATTTTGAGAAGATATATAAGTGGCTTGTGTGTGGATTCTGTCGCGAGCGCGATAGAATACTTCACGGGAAGCCTAACTGAGTTGGACGTTTGGGCACATTTGATGTGTATCGGACATGTGGCGGCGTAGGAGAGGGACACATGGCAGCAAGGGAGTGTGTTATTTTGATTTAATGAGCTTTTATTTTTAGCAAATAAGTGATGTAAGAGGCATTAAAGGCTAGTTGTTGGGCATTTATGAAGTTTGGTTGGCTTTTAATGTGAGAGGTTGGTTTTCTATGGGGTTTGACCAGCCACTTTCTTATTCTCCTTTCAATTTTCTGCTTTGGCCCTTGCTCTTCTTTTATTCTTTTGCTCTTTCTTTGGTTCTCTATCGTGCACTTTACCTTGCTAACTCTCTCTTCTTTCTTTTATCTCTTTTCATCTCTTTTGATTGCTCCTTAAGTGAGTTACTTGGATTGGTTTGAAGAGAGTATTGTGAAAGTTGAGTTGGGTGCTTGAGAAGGTAAGTTGGATGTGTTCTCCGATCTGACCTCCTTTTTCTCTCCATATTTCTGTTTTTGGTTTAAAGTTAAGAATTTGGGTTAAGTATTCTATTGGTTGTTTTGTGCATGTAAGCTGTGGACAAGAAGAAAGATAAAGGAAAAGAGAAGGGGACTGAGTAGAGAGCAGTGATCGAGCTATATAAAGGTCGGGATCGAGTGTAGTTTTATGATTTTTGTATGTGTTCTTGAGTTATATGCTTGAATAGAGTATATTTGTTTGGATATTCATTTTGATTGCTTGCTGTGTTCTTATGATATATATATATGTGTGTGTGTGTGTGTGTGTGTGTGTGTGTGTATGGTTATGATTATGTAATGTGATCATTTGCATGAGGGTTGATGACATTAGATGATTGACATATAGTTTTTGAGTGTAAGATGATTTTGGGAAAACTCTGTTTATTTGTCATCAGACCTCTGTGTAATATTTTTGTCATAAGTAGAGTTTTAGACCTTTAAATTGAATGATTATTGATCCATTAGAACCATAACTTCAATACCTATAAAAGTTTCAGAAATGACCTTGAGCAAATTATTGCTCTAAGACCCTGCAAATTGGCCAAAATAGAGGTGTCCTTACTTTGGCCGGTTCATTTGAGAAGTTCATATTGTTTAGGTCATATCTTAAGTTATAGATGTCCATTTGACCTGAACCTTATTCCATTTGAAATATAACTCCTATGGAACAATTGTTAAGAAGGACATTTTGTCTAAAAATGACGTTTAGATGTTGGTTTAGGCGATATAAATTTGAGATGAGAAGCGGTCTCGTGAAGGTTCCTGATGGAGCCTTCTGTCGCGAGCGCGACAGGGGTTGTGAGTGCGATAGAATAGGTCAGCAGAGTGATTTTCCTCTTGCTTTAAAGCCCATGGTTGTCATGAATCAATTCCCCACCTTTACCCTCAACTAATTTGTATATTTTTATGTGTTTTCCTTCCCGAATTGAACCCGTATTACACCGAAACATTCTGGAGTCTATACCATGCATGTTTAGGTTTATCAAATCATTATAAGATTAGTCATCTGGGTAAATAATGCTACGGCATAAGAGTTAGTGTTGAACATGACATGCCATGTGATCTTAATTGTTTTATAATGCTTGAGTTAGTGTAATGCATTTGGTATAGTATATAGAGTCTTTTTGCAATCTGGCTTCTGTCGCGAACGCGACTTCTTATCGCGATCGCGATAGTAAACCCCTTCTCGCCCTGTTCTATTTTTGAAAAATATTTTCTTTTGTCTTGCTTTGCATGATTTATATGTTTATGCAATGAATTGATAACATGTATACTTGAATAAGTGATTATGGATAGTGATATGTTCCGAATGTGTGAGTTAAGCCCAAATGGTCAAAGTAGTGGATAAATAAGCATGCTTATAAAGGGTTAGAGTGCAGCTGCCACAGTGACCTTAATTGGTTTAACGACGAATACCCAGAGTATTCATTTTGAGTTAGGTCTCTAAAGTTTGATACTGTTTATCAGTATCTGAAGTAAAGTACCCGTATCCACAATTGTTGAAAGTTCAGGCTAATGTGTATTTGGTAGTGTACAAGAGGTGAAGTAGAGATATGTAAATGTATATGAATATAATATAGTATGACATGTTACTGATATCGTTTGCCATATATGGATTTCTGCATTATGAATGAGTTAAAGCATGATGGTATTTGATTACAAAATTGTGTACATGATTATTAGTATAGGACATGACTATCAATATGCCTATGTTATATTTATGACTTCATGCGAAGTCTAGTATTTCTATTTATCCCCACTAAGCGTTATCGTTTAGCACGGGTGTTTTTCCCATGTAGGTTTTCAGGATTGGATCAGAGGGTGCACATTTGCAGGTCAAGGCCACTAGGAGCTTTTATAGAAATCTTTTTGTACTAGATAGAGTTTCTTACATTTTAAGTAACATCATTATGCATATAGAGAAGTATAGTATCGATATGTAAATGTTAACTGTATGGTACATGTACCGAAGATGATTATGTATTAAGTATAAAACCTTTTGTGATATGTATATTATTTATTAATAGCATATGTTTGGCCCAAAATATTCTTATATTTTCATTATTATTGCTTTCGCTATAGTACATGTATGTGTGTGTGTGTGTGTGTTCGCGTAGCGCTCCGATATCCTCCCAAGGGGTATTGGGGTGTTACATGTGCCCTGGTAGTTTTGAGTATAGTTTGATGTATAATTATAACTAAAAGAGAATGATTGAGTTAATAAGTTAAGGACCTAGGTGGAATCAACCTAATTATAGAAGATAATTTGGTAATATATGTATGGATGGACTTTGTTGAATAAAAAGGAGGACCTAATTGCACTATGCTTGTTAATTGAGTATGCCAATATATGATTAACAAAAATTAAGAAGCAAATGCTTGAAATTAAAAAGAGGAGGGACCGTATGGCAAAAGAGGAGAACACATATACCAATAGGAATGGCACATGTGTTGAATCTAGAAAAGTAAGAAGGACTCTTCATGGCTATATAAGCCATGAAGAACGGCAGGTTTTGGGTTGGCAAAACCCAGCCGAGAGCCTTCCCCTCCTCCTCCCTCTTCATCCATTCTTGCACCCTAAGATCAAACTAAAGTTTATTTAAAATTAAGTTCAAGTAGGAGAAGTAATTTAAGGATAGTTTTAAAGTTATAAAGGTAAGAGAGTTAATTACTATTCATCATCTTCATTTTCTTGCTTATTAGGGTACAAGTTATGATATATATGTGTGTATGTATATTTATGAAGTTAACATAATTTTGTTATTTGAACTTGAAGAACAAGCAGTTGAATTGGAAAGAAAAGAGAAGGAAGAAGAAAAGAAGTGATAAAGTGGAAGAAGGAGTAACTTTTGAGGTTTGGGAATCCTTCATCTTTTGTGTTGAATTTACGATTAATTCTAATTTTGAGATGGTGAAGTGTTTGTCCATGTTTATGAATGTTATTAAGAGCTTTGAGAAGTTGTTTGTGTATGAGAAATAATTTTTTTGATGTGTGATTTGTGTAAAAGAAGTGTGTTGGTGTTGTTTGGGGACATAAAAATGGAAAAACAAAGCATGTCAAATTTCCAAATTGGCACAACTGTGCTTTCGAAGCACAGCCGTGCTTTTGAAAACACAGTTGTGTAATAGTTTAAAATAAGGTAGCTATGTTAGGTTACATAGCGGTTAGGGATACCCTTACCGCCGTGTAATCGTGTTAAGTTATGAAAGTATAGCGATACGTTAGCCTACATGGCGGGTAGGCCAGCCCTTACCACCATGTAAATGCATTCTGTCCAACTAAATGGAATGTGAGGCATTACACACGGCAGTCAAGGACTTCCTGACTACCGTGTGGCATGCCTTACATGGCGATCAGAAATACCTTTACTGCTGCGTAAAAGCATTATGTCTGGCAATATTTAAATTTCAACATTTCACATGGCGGGTAGGATTTCCTTACCGCCGTGTGATCCCTATTTTTTTTTCTAAAACTATTTGTGCATTTGCACATAAAATGAACTCTGATTTAAACCAAATTTAATATGATGATTAATTAACAATAATAAATGATATTTAATCAGGTTTTGTGATATTTTGTGAATGACTTTGAAAAATTTCCCTGTTATTCTAAAATATGCATTTTAGATATAACAATTGATGATATGTTAAGTATAAATGAATAATGATCCAATGTGTATTTCAATGCCTGCTTTAGACTGGGTAGTGGATACATAGGCATAGCTAGAGGGACTCTATTTGCTGTAGCCTTTGTTTGGTTCTATAGACCCTGTTGTATCTTTGAGGTAGCTAAGTATCCTCTTAACTGCTTTTCAATGTGCTTTGCATGGGGTTAGATTGATATCTACTTACCATACCCATTGCACAGTATATATCATATCCTGTACACAACATTGCATACATAAGACTACCCACGACACTGGTATATGGAACGTTAGTCATATGTTCCATTTCTTCTGGCATCTTAGGACATATATCTTTGCTAAGAAACTAATTCTTAGCAATGTGATAATCTATGGGTTTGCAGCTTTGCAGATTAAATCATTTAAGGACTTTGTTGATTTATTTCTCTTAAGAAAAAGGATAACAACCTTCTCAAACGATCTCTTGAAATCTTAACTCCAAGAATATAATATGCTTGGCCCATATCCTTTATCTCAAAGTTAGACAATAACCAATCTTTTATTTTATTTATGTACCCTTTATCATTTTCAGCTATGAGTATGCCGTCTACATACAAAGTCAAAATGACAAATTCGCTTCAAAACTTTTATTATAAGCACAATGGCCTTCATCAATCATGTTGAACACATTCGACATGATTATATGATGAAATCTTAAGTACCATTGTCTTGAAGGCTATTTAAGGCCGTAGATTGAACTTATCAATCAACAAACCTTATATTTGCTACATCTTTCGATGAAACTTATAGGTTATTTCATCCAATTCTCCATTGAGAAAAAAAGTCTTCACATCCATATAATGTAGCCCTAGGTGTAAACTCGCTACTATGGCCATAATCTACCTTACAGACATAAATCTTAAAACAAGTGAGAAAAACTCCTCATAGTCAATCCCTTCCTGTTGTGTGCACCCCTTAGCGACTAGCCGAGTATTATATTATTTTGATACCTCTATCATCCTTTCGCTTTACTTTGAGAATACATTTATTCCCAATTGGTTTGTGTTCTTTTGGCAGATCAACCAGTTCCCAAACATGGTTTGATCTCATGGATGCCGTTTTTTTTCCATTGCTTTAATCCATTTTTCCTTAAATAGGCATGAAAGAGACTTTTTGAATATTTTTAGGCTTTTCCTCATCTTGTGGGATAGCCAAATGGGCTTCGTTCAAGCCTTCAATTTGAAATCATTGGTGTGGAACACTTATCCTTTTAGATTTTTGTGATTTCGAATCTTGATAAAAATGTTTCATATGTTCATCGTAATTCAGAATGCTCCCACCGGGACCATATTTCATACTCCCACTGGAGTCAGGAATACTACATTCTTTACTCCCATTGGAGTCAAGAATACTCCCACTAAAATCAAGATTGTGAACATCCGGATCATATGGAGGACGAAGGTTTTGACATTCTTCCTCTAACTCCCTCCCACTCGGATGGAGTGATCCTGATAGTTCCTCTTCTTGAGTTTCATAAAAAGTGAAATGTTGATTCATTTCACCTAACTTTGAAAATACATTTTCTAAGAATATGACGTCTTGTGATCCAAATTCTATCATTGTGCGATTATGTTGCTCATCCATGAAAATGTATCCTTTTGATAGTTCAGAATATCTCACAAAGATACTCTTTTTACCTCTTGGTCTCAATTTACCAAATTAAGGTATCATGGACGTAAGCAGTACAACCCCAAGGTCGTAAATGGCTTAAATCAACTTGTCGATTAGTTCACAACTCATAAGTTATGGTTGTGACAAATTTGGAAGGCACACGGTTTAGAACATATGTGGCAATCAATAATGTATCTACCCGATAGAAGATAGGCAAATTTGCCTCTGCCATCATAGACCTGACCAAATCTAGGAGAGTCTCATTTCTTCTTTCCGCAACACCATTTTGTTGTGGAGTTCTAGGAATGTACAACTGATGTTCAATCCCCCTTTCATCACATAAAGCTTTAAATTTATCTGAAATATATTTCTGACCTCTGTCAGTTCTTAAAACTTTATGTTTTTTTCTAATTGATTCTCAACTATGTTCATATAAGTCTTAAAGCAACTCAATGCTTCTAACTTGTGAGAAATCAAATAGATATGACTATACCTAGTATAGTCATCTAAAAATGTGATGAAGTAGTAGGCCCCATGCCTTGCCTTCACATTCATTTGACCATATACATCAGAATTAACTAACTGCAATGGAAATTTGGCTCTAGTTCCTTTTAGGAAATGATCGCACGTGGGCAATTCAATCTTATTTGAATCACCTATTGAACCTATTTTGGCGGACCGACTCAATCAGTCTTTCTCGATATGGTTTAATTTAGTATGCCATAATTTCACATTATTCTCATAACTATATGAAAAAGAAGAAGTTAAATAAAAACTAGCTTTATTCATATAGTCAAGGTCCACATGCACAATAATAAAATCGTTCAGCATATAACCAGAACCATAATAGACATCATTCAAGTATAAACGTATACTGTTATCCTTAAAATGTAAATTGAAAAAAAATTTCAATAAAGCAAGAACAGAAATTGAACTCCTAACAAAGGCATATCGATCCCTTGCTACATGGTTTATTGGTCTTGAATTTGTCACCCACAAAGTGTAACACCATGTGACACACGCCGAACCCGAGAAAGGCCCTAATTGAACCCGCTTTTAGGATTCGAGGGATTGGTTCGCGTATTTTTGATCATGGGCACCATGAGACATCTTGGATGCTTCCTTCCTAATAGAACATTGGAAAGGAACATCTAGCCCCATGGCACCTTTGGACACTTTTCAGGTATTTTGGAGTCGCCACCCAATTTACAAGAAATTAGGAAAGGCCTCTAACCTCTTATTGGTCTAGATCAGAGATTGGTGTTCGGAACTTCACTCTTATTTATGCTTTGGTTAATTATAAATGAGTTTTTAACTTCTTAAAATTTTATCTCTCCTCTCACATGGTTGATGCATTTAATTAAAAGCGCATTGCGAGCATTCAAAAGCAATAAAGGACAGCGATAAAGAAAGCGGTAAATAAATAAAAAAAAGCAATAAACACGTCAAGTACACAATTACAAAGGAAATAGGGGCGGAATACAACCCCTAATGAAAGAGAACTAAAAAAGTAAATTGGTACGGAATACAATCCCAAATGAAAGTTAAATAATATTGCCCCAAATATTAATTACAAGGGCCCAAAATGTATGAACATGAATTTAAACAAACATAAGAAAAACAAACATAATAAAAGCATACATAAATTGGGACATTCGTTTGGTTTAGGAACATTGGTTCCTATGCGCTTATTTTGAAGAGGGATCGAAGAGTTAATTGATTGCTAGTTTAAAAAATCGGGATGAGTGATCTCATATTTGGAGAAAATTTAACTCTTCGTTTTGTTGTGTTATTTTACATTTCTTGGCTAAAATGAGGGACATTGGCCCCAATTTTACTAGTAAAAACTCCAATTTAATTATAAAAATATTTTTGTAATTTTTTATCTCACGCGTGCATAAATAAAATATTTATTGTACAAGTAAACACAATGCAAGGAGAGGGAATAAGAAAGGTCTTACCGAACAACACGGTCTCCTATGCATTGTGACCCACCCGGGACGTCATGGAAGAGGTCATGTAAATGCTCACACAATGCGACTTAAATTAAATCTCAGACAGAAAAAATAATATTAAAAATATTGGTAACAATTCTAAAAAATTAATCAAATAAAGACGAAATAATGACAACAATAAATTTGTAGTGACAATAATAATAAATAATCATGGCATAATAGCAACAATAAAATAATAATAATAGTAATAATAATGATAATGATAATAATAATAATAATAATAATAATAGGAATCACAATAGCAAAAACTATAATAATAAATAATGATAGCACAAAACAAATATGAAATAATGATACTAAAAATAACACCATGAAATAATAATAATAATAATGATAATAATAATAAGACCACAACAACAACAACAATAATAATAATGATAGCAACGGGAAGTCACAAAGAAATCAAATTAAAGCCAACAAACAATATATCAACAGTAATATTAACACATTAAAATGCTAAAAATAAACGATAGACATGATAATAATAGCAAAAATAATAATATTAACAATAATAAATGATGAACAAAAATAGATGAGAACGGTTCCAAAAATATTTACCCTCAAAATTTATAGATCGGAAAATAGGATGCCTTAATCCGTCCTCTTTGTTGATTTTATGGTAATAAATACAAAAATATTTGAGAAAAAAGTTCAAGTTTTAAACAAATAAAACTCAAGAAACTATTTTTTTGGAGGGATAATGTCAAACAAAGAAAATTGATTTTCCTTGCTTGAAATAAATCTTCGAATGAAAAATATTTTGAAGAAGAAAAGGAAGAAGCTAGACTTAAGAAAAAAAACTGAATATATTTTTTGTTCATGAAAACCATCGACTTCTCCTTGGTTGAGAGAAAATGAAGTTCTTTTCTGTTTCAAAAAATGCAGCTCCTCTCAAATGAAAACAAGGTTTTTTCTTTTAATTTGTTGTCTTACCCAAAAATGGAAAGAGACCAAAAGTGCTTTCATTTTTAGTTTATTGAAATTGCACAAAAATTGAAATTGCACAAAAATGTGAAAGAAACGGGAAAAAAACAGACTGAAAATTGCAGGAAAACATAGGAAAACGACAGCGCAGAGAAAAGGCCAAGAAGGCCGCGCGTGGAGGGGCGTGACGAGCACCCACAGGGCATGTCCGCTCACGCGAGGCACGCCCCAGGGGGCACGCGGTCTTGCCCGAGATGCGCCCCCAGTCTCGCGCGAGACACGCCCCCAGGGGCGCGTGGTCTCTTTCGAGATGCACCCCCAGGGGGTGTGCGCGCAGTCCTTGCTTCGTGTGGGCTGCGCACGCAGCCTCCGCGGGCGTGCGCGCGCCCACTGCCTCCGTATGTAGGTGCGGCCCGCACTCATGGCACTCGAAAGGGAATTTAAAAAAATAAAATAAAAAGAAAAGAAAAGAAATAAAAATAATAAAAAATGAGAGCAAAAATGCCAATTTTCGCACTGCAAATTTTGGACGAGCAAATAGATTTTTCGAAAAGGAGAACATCATTTTTGACACCTTTACTCGTGGCAAGTATCATGTTTATCATCGGGCAATCCTGATCTTAGACCGCCTCGGGACCCGGTGTCTACAGTTTCCCCCAATTTTAGGGAACTTAGAACTTGGGTGCCTAAGTGAGCCAAAATTCAGAAAAGAAGGAAAGAGATACATACCTGAAGCGGTCACTTTTTCGGACTGGATGATATTGTTGGAGTGGTTGTTGCCATGCTATCGGCGTATTATCTTTTGTTGAAGTGGTAGTGCCGTGATCGTACTAACCCTCTATAGAGCGGTAGTGCCGTGATCGTGCTAACCTTTCTGAAGTGGTAGTGCTGTTGTCGCGCTAACCTTCCGTAGAATAGTAGTGCCACCATCGTGCTGACCCTTCTGAGCTTTGAAGCGGTAATGCCGTGATCGTGCTAACCTTCTAAGGAGTGGTAGTTCTGTCATCGTGCTAACCTTTCTGAAGTGGTAGTGCCGTGGTCGTCCTAGCCTTCCGTGGAGTAGTAGTGCTGCCATCGTGCTGACCCTTCTGAACTAGTAGTGTCGTGGTCGTGCTAATCTTCTGTAGAATGGTAGTGCCGCCATCGTGCTAACCCTGGTGAGATGGTGCCCTATGAGAGGTCTTTGGTTGGTTGTTGTATTGGTGTTTTGACTGATGTCGTCACTCGGCTTTTGTCTGTGTCCCCATCGAATCTCTCTTGCTACAAAACTGGAAAGCTAAATATGCAGGAAAATTGGTGAGCATGCACATGAAATGTATGTGTCATGCAGGAATGCAGAATAAGAATTCATCTGAGGGGATTTGGAGGCGACAGCCGGTTGGGTCGCAATTTGTGGCAGGATCGGTGCCCCCTAGAATTGCTTTTGAATTTCATGTCTTTGGGGATTACGAGGTTCTCCTCTGATACCTGTAGTCATTCTTTTAAGGTAGTGCATCCCCTTGTGGATTTTCACACTAGCTTTTCTTAGCGGGAAATGCGTCCTTTTCGGATTTTCATATAACCCTGTGCCTTATTTTTTGCCTGGAATGGACCCAACCCAATCCAGCGGCTTTTGTTCATTTTATTTTTTGTAGGACAGACTGGTTGTTTCCAGGTTTTCACCCTGCCTTTCGGCATAACTTTTTCTTAGAGCGCCAATTACGGTTTTCATCTCTAACGGCCTCTTGTTTTTTTGAGAGTGGCTGAAGTTGTTGTAAAAGATCTTTTAGGTATAATCGGCATGTATTTGCGTCTTAGATCATGGTTGCTTGAGCTTGGTTATTATCATGAAGATGCTACAGAATTGGCTTCACAATGGATAGCAAGGTGAGTCGACTGAAGTGCTTGAGTGGACAGAGCATCGGAGGGTAGATAGTACCAATGCGCTGATTCTATGCCGGAACCAGATAACTTTTAGTATGCAAGATGAACTACTCTGGTCGGAGACTACACCCTCGCCTCCATAAGTGCATGTAAGAGAAGGGTACTCAGCCCCACGGTAGATAATAGGACCCATCGGCTTAGGAATCTGGTCGGTGAGAGCAGAAGTAGAGTATAGCCATTTAGATTTCACACATTCAGTAACGAATGATGTTTCTCTTTTTATAAAAGAACTAGGAAATGATGAGTTAAACTGCTTTTGTTTTATATTTTTTCGCAAAATTGTGCACATTTTAGTCTGATTCTCCATACATGATCACCATTTAACATAGATTCAGAATGCAAAATTACATCTAATCTCGGAGTGGAACTTGTAAGCATCAGACTCCTGTTTCCAATCAGCCCTCTCGGGTTTTCTTGATTGGACATTTTCTCTCAAGCCTCTAATTTTTGACCAGGATGCCTTTTTTCGGTTTTCACCTTGACGAGGCACCCAATTTTAGCAAGGCCGCCTCTTTTCGATTTTCAACCCGCGGGGCATTTATTCTCTTCTTTTGATTTTTAGTCTTTAGCCATGGACCTTCTTGGGTCTGTTGATGCTGACTGGTTCTTTGAACTTGCTTCCCTTGCTGACTGTCGGAATGCTGCTCCCTTGGATAACGCTTTTTCAAGAATAAAGGGGTCTTCATACGTCGTCCTGAATTTACGTCGTCCATATGGAACAGTTGGGCCTATTTGCTTGAAGACTAAATCTTAATCTTTCAGTAGGTGCTTTCTGACTTTCTTCCCAAACGATCGAATGAGGTGTTTTCTGATAGATCTGATTGCGATAGTAATCCCAAAACTTGTTTCGTTTAACGTGCTTGGCTACTGTAGCCGTTGCTTCCATGACTACCCCTTAAAGATTTAACATGCTTCAATGGGCAATAGTGCTTTCGCCTCATGCCTCAAGGAGTAAAGCGTGACTCTTGTAAGGGTTCTAATTGCAGACCCCAGCATGGGTCTCCTTCATAACCTTCTTGGTCTTCTTCTCGAAGCACCTCAGTCGTATGTCATCAGCTCAACCCTCGTACTACGCATCCTCTATATTGATGAACTAGGTGGATAGCTTTTGAATCAGTCTTTAGGTCCTTCTCAGTAGCCAAGAAGAACAGCAAAATACAGGCATGTGTAGATCAACGGGATCTGAACAAAGCTTGCCCCCAGATAACTGTCCCTTGCCATACATCGATGATTAAAAGTTTTTTTCTCTCTCTCTTTTTTTTTGTTTTTTTTTTTTGCTTTTTTTTTGTTTTTTTTTTGCGTACATTTTTTTTGGCTCCCTAACAAGCTTCGTCCAAATCCTGATAGTTTACACATACGCACACTTCTCTTCTTAACCATTGGGGATGTCGTTGATCCACCTAGTTAGTCATCGCGCTTCAGTAAAACATTTAGCTCTGGTTCTACTTGTGGATCCTCTTTTTAAACTTTTTTATTCCTCCTGGCTTGAATCTTCTGAGCTTCTTCTTGACTGGTTCATGATCGGGATACACTGGCATAGCGTGTTCGGCAGCTTCATAATCATCTCTTGGCATGTCTTCATAGGTCCAAGCAAAGACTTTTGTATTTTATTTTTTTTATTTTCTCTCTTTTTAATCTCTCTTCAGGAGCTATAACAGACGCTATCAAGATTTTCTTTGGCTTCCCCAAAGTTTTGAGATTAAATAGAATGGCATTAGTTGAGTTAATGATAAACATGAGTGTGTCATGATCATGCATGGTAGAATCACAAGAAATAGATAAGTGAAATCATTTATTTCGTTTAATAAAAGCTAGAATTAAAAAAATCATTATCAAATAGTTCCAAAATAAAGAGAATGACATCTAAATAGCTATCCTCTTCCTGTTTCCACCAGCACAGATGTTTTAGCCAATAGTTCATTATCCTCCGTGGGCGTCGTCTTCCTTCCCCATTCAGGCATTCAATCTATCTTCCTCTTCTTTTTTCGCTTTTCTGGGTCAGAGATCTGCTTGCTATAAATGAGTTCTTGAACCCGATGCCTCAAGGTCTTACAATCGTCTATGGTATGCTCGGTGTGCTGGTGGAAGGCACAATACTGATCCACCTTATGATCGGGATGTCTTTGGTTCCCAATAGGCCTAGCTGGCAATGGCTGTAACATTCCCCTCTTCATCAGCTCCTCGAAAACCCGTGACAAGGACCTGCCCAAATAAGAATAGTGCCTTTGATCTGCTTTCGTGGTTGGCGCTTACGTCCTCTTAGCCTTATCCTTAGTGTTGTTGTGGATACTCGAGCTTTCACTTTTCAGAGCATGTGTTGTCACTAGGTCTATGCCCTCTTAAGGCATGATGTCATATTCTAGAGTAGGCCTCTTACTTCCTCTTCTTCGCTCGACTGGTGAAACAAGTGGAATCTTGCCTCTGGGCTTAGAGGTAAAAGGAGGCACTGAGGTCGTCGCTGTGTAGGCTTTTTCGACAGTGGCCGGCTCCACTTGTTTAAGAGCAGTCGCCATAAATGGAGCTTGAAGAATGAGCACCATGGCATCCATCCTTTCCTTAATTATGGCCAATAACCTCTTTTCAAGCTCCTCGAACCTTCTATCCATCTCTTGGGTCATTAAAGCACGAGCCTCTTCCATAATAGGCAATTCAACTTCTTCAACAGCAGGGGCCACAGGCGGTTGCCTGGCTTTTGATGCAATTTGAGCAGCGACATTTTCCATCATGGCCAATATCCTCCTTTCAGAATCCTCTAGTTTTTTGGCAAGGTCTTGGGTAGTTAAAGCTTCGGTCTCCATCGCAGATGATGCACTAGTCGTTGAGAGTGACTCAGAATCCCAAATAGGCACTAATTCTAGCAATCCAAAGGGCGAGTCTATTCTCACTAGTCGACCGTCAGAACCTCTATTCCACTTGGATAAATTTATGGTGGCTGAAAGATTCAAATTGTTAGAATGATGCATGGATGACAGGTATAATGCATAATCGTGAGTTTTGCAGCATTTCGCAACCACATACGAGCAAATAGATCCTTCCAACCTTTTAACTCTCGCACATCAGGTCAAATAGTCTCTTTCTAGGTGGGCTTTATCCATGGGTCAATAGGGTACCCTATGAACGCGCATAGTACACGGTGAAAAACCGGTAGCATAACACTCTTATCTATTGTACATACGTATGAGTTTTGACCATTATGTATTTGGACAATTCAATCAAGTTAAGGTGGGCTTACCGAGGAATGAAAGCTTTTGATAAAATACCACTTAATTTGCTTGATTTTGTTTAATATGCAACAGCCCACATCACAAGCATCGTATTAAGGAGCATATCACCTAGTGGAAGTTTCTATTTGTCATTACATGGGCTTTGGTTAATGGTGACTTTTTTGGTCTACCCAAGCATGGTCCCTGCCAATGGGTCTAGCTCATCACGAGCATGGCGACCGATCGTGTAATGCCCCAAAATTTTCAGTGTTTTTATTTATAGCTTTGCACGCTAAAAATTCATCGAAAGTAAATTTTTGATGCTTAAAAGTGAAATTTTTCCTTGAAACTACGTGATTTAATTATTCAAATGAATTTTTGAAATATATATATATATATGTGTGTCTGTGTGTGTATATATAGGGGTATATTACATGTAATTGGAATAGAAAATATTATACAAGATATAATAAATAAATAGACAAATAAAATAATTAAAACATGTGACAATTTTTATTAGGACTAGAATTCTATAGACAATGGAGATTAAGTTAGAATTAGTAGGATTTATGAGAAGGAAAAGAAATAAAAAGTAAGAGGCACAAAATCGGTGAGGGAACGGGGGAAAGAAACCGAAGAGAGGGAGAGGGGGGGGGGGGAGCACGGTGGAAGGGGGACAGAGCAGCTAACGGTGGTCAACGGCGAGCAGCGGCTCCTCGCAATGCCGATCTCGACGTCCTTTTCCCCTCCATCGCGACGTCGGCGTTCCAGGAGAGGGAGGAAAAATCGCAAGCTTCTCCGGCATTTTTCAGCGAACTCCGACGGCAAGAGGCGACACGAACGGCACGACTGGACTCACAGCAGCAAGACGAAGCTTTCGGTGGCCATGGATCCTCCTAAATTGCCGGCGATGAGTAGATCAGAGAGGAAGAAGACCAAAGCTTTCGGCGTCAATTCCGACGAAATGAACGATCTTCACGGCGCGTGACCACCGGAAAAGCAACCCCGGAGCTCCAAGCTTCCTCCCGGTGATTTTGGTGTCTTCGGTGGAGGTCTGGTGAGCCTTCGGCGAGTCTCCGGCGATGGTAAAATGGGCCAAAAATATCAGAAAAATCGGTTAGTGGCCACCAAACTTACCTTTTCCAAAAGATTTATTTATAAATTAAATTGTTAAGATACGATTTATATTTACAGTATATGCGTGGTTAACGTTTACTGAATTGATTGATAAATTTTCTGTGTTAATTGAGCAATTGGTTGGAGTAAATCAAATCTACCTTTCCATATGATTTTATATAAGATAACCATGCTATGGAATTTTTGTGTTATGTGTACTGAAGTTTAATGTCTAATTGGCAAATTATGTATATTAGGGAATGCTGATATATGGTTCTGGTTTTATTTGCTATTAAATAACTCCTTTAGCTTATTGACAATTAGATATTAAAAATTGATAAGCTATTATGGTGTAGCTATTTTTGCCATTAAAACCAAATTCTAAAGTTATTTTGTTAGCTTGTTGAACTTGCATGTTAGCTAACATTACACAAATGTAAAATGATAAATTAAAGTGAAATTAGAAGAGTATGATGAACTTGTCTCTTTGTGACCCTCACAGCTTGGTTAGGAAGAGGAGTTTAAATTCTAAATGTGCTAACAATTTCACATGTTAAATAAAAATGAGAATGGTTAATGGTAGTTAATTGAATTAAAAGAATTAGCTTAAAAAGGATGCAAATGAACTATCCAGGATGGCTTAGTAACAAAGGGTATGTTTGTTGTTCCTCATATATATATATATATATATGAAATTGAAATAGGCGTTAATTAATGGACAATAGGGACTGTTCACATAATTTTTTTTTTAAAAAAAAAAACTTTCATTCATAAAAATTAGTTATAAATTAGGTTTTACAATAGTAAAAATGTACTGACTTAGGAAAATTTTAGAAAAAAAAAAGATTGAAGAAGAAAATAAAGATTTCATTTCACCAAAAAGGTTTATGGTTACTTGCCTTCTTATGTGCTTGACTAAGTGTGTGAAATATAAACCTTTGAATGTAGCTATATTATATAAAGAAATAATTTATGTGATGTCTGTAATATATATATTGGTATTAAAGGCTTAGTTTGAAAAGTAGCTCATGTATATTTGAAAGTAGTGATGATATTGATTGAAAGAATTCAATACTAGAGAGATGCATTGAATAACTAGTATGAATATGTATTCATGTATGCGGGTGAATGTGTATAGTATTTATGTGTTAGTGGGTTTATGTATAAATAAAAGTTTGGTTTGCTAAATTATGCTCAATGACCATTGGATGAAGAAATTAGAAATGAAAATTTAGAAACTTTATCAGTATTTGGACCTTAAAGATGTAAATAGCGAATTTAGGTTCAATTTGATTAAATGTCATGACAACCCGTATAAATAATAATATAAAAGTATATGAATTAAATATGTAAATTTTGGTTCCATGTGAAATAAATTTGATTTGACGAAATAAAATACAAGTGATTTGGAAGGGAAAGGGAGAGCGGTGATTGAATGTATACCTTTATATATATATGTATAAATGAGGTGTACTATGATTGTTAATACATTTTAAATATATAATAGGATTAATGGCTTGCTGTGTAGCTAAATCAGTGGAATATGATAAGCAAATGAAATTTTGCGAGAAAATGATAATGGGTGATATTGAGATTTATTTCCCACATTTTTGGATTGAAATGTATATTGATCTTATTTATATAAAGATCAAAGTTTTGATTTATTTAAATAACATTCAATGATGTTGCTTTGGTCTAGATCAGAGATTAGTGTTCGGAACTTCACTATTATTTATGATTTGGTTAATTATAAATGAGTTTTTAACTTCTTAAAATTTTATCTCTCCTCTCACATGGTTGATGCATTTAATTAAAAGCGCATTGCGAGCACTCAAAAGCAATAAAGGAAAGCGATAAATAAATAAAAAAAAGCAATAAACACGTTAAGTACACAATTACAAGAGAAATAGGGGCGGAATACAACCCCTAATGAAAGAGAACTAAAAAAGTAAATTGGTACGGAATACAATCCCAAATGAAAGTTAAATAATATTGCCCCAAATATTAATTACAAGGGCCCAAAATGTATGAACATGAATTTAAACAAACATTAGAAAAACAAACATAAGAAAAGCATACATAAATCGGGGCATTCGTTTGGTTTAGGAACATTGGTTCCTACGCGCTTATTTTGAAGAGGGATCGAAAAGTTAATTGATTGTTAGTTTGAAAAACCGAGATGAGTGATCTCATTTTTGGAAAAAATTTAACTCTTCGTTTTATTGTGTCATTTTACATTCCTTAGCTAAAAGGAGGGACATTGGTCCCAATTTTACTAGTAAAAATTCCAATTTAATTATAAAAATAATTTTGTGATTTTTTATCTCACGCGTGCATAAATAAAATATTTATTGTACAAGTAAACACAACGCAAGGAGAGGGAATAAGAAAGGTTTCAACGAACAATGCGGTCTCCTACGCGTTGTGACCCACCCGGGAGGTCATGGAAGAGGTCATGGAAATGCTCATACAATGCGACTCAAATTAAATCTCAAACAGAAAAAATAATATTAAAAATATTAGTAACAATTCTAAAAAATTAATCAAATAAAGACAAAATAAGGACAACAATAAATTTGTAGTGACAATAATAATAAATAATCATGGCATAATAGCAACAATAAAATAATAATAATAATAATAATAATAATAATAATAATAATAATAATAATAATAATAATAATAATAGGAATCACAATAGCAAAAACTATAATAATAAATAATGATAGTACAAAACAAATATGAAATAATGATACTAACAATAACACCATGAAATAATAATAATAATAATGATAATAATAATAAGACCACAGCAATAACAACAATAATAATAATGATAGCAACAGCAAGTAATAAAGAAATCAAGTTAAAGCCAACAAACAATATATCAACAGTAATATTAACACATTAAAATGCTAAAAATAAACGATAGACATGGTAATAATAACAAAAATAATAATATTAACAATAATAAATGATGAACAAAAATAGATGAGAACGGTTCCAAAAATGTTTACCCTTAGAATTTATAGATCGGAAAATAGGATGCCTTGATCCGTCCTCCTTGTCGATTTTATGGTAATAAATACAAAAATATTTGGGAAAAAAGTTCAAGTTTTAAACAAATAAAACTCAAGAAACTATTTTTTTTTGAGGGATAATGTCAAACAAAGGAAATTGATTTTTCTTACTTGAAATAAATCTCCGAATGGAAAATATTTTGAAGAAGAAAGAAGAAGAAAAAGAAGAAGCTAGACTTAAGAAAAAAAAACCGAATATATTTTTTGTTCTTGAAAACCCTCGGCTGCTCCTTGGTTGAGAGAAAATGAAGTTCCTTTCTGTTTCAAAAAATGCAGCTCCCCTCAAATCAAAACAAGGTTTTTTCTTTTAATTTACTATCTTGCCCAAAAATGGGAAGAGACCAAAAGTGTTTTCATTTTTAGTTTATCAAAATTGCAAAAAAATGTGAAAGAAAAGGGAAAAAAATAGACTAAAAATTGCAGGAAAACGACCGCGCAGAGAAAAGGCCATGAAGGCCGCATCGGTCTCACGCGAGACGTGCCCCTAGGGGCGCGCGGTCTCGAGCGAGACGCGCCCCCAGGGTGCGAGCGGTCTCGAGCAAGATGCGCTCCCAGGGGAGCGCGGTCTCGTGCGAGACGCACCCCCAGGGGGCGTGCGCCTGCGCGCGTGCAGCCTCTGCTGCGCGTGCGGCTACGCTCGCAGGCTCCGCGTGCGGGCACGGCCCGCATGTGTGGCACACGAAAGGGAATTTAAAAAAATAAAATAAAAAGAAAAGAAATAAAAATAATAAAAAATGAGAGCAAAAATGTAGATTATCGCACTGCAAATTTTGGACGAGCAAATGGATTTTTCGATAAGGAGAACATCATTTTCGACACCTTTACTCGTGGCAAGTATCATTTTAATCATCGGCTAATCCTGATCTTGGACCACCTCGGGACTCGGTGTCTACACACCCCAACTCTCACACATGGCATAATGAAGGACAAAGAGCTATGGTGAGCGGAGGGTGCTACCAGACAAACACTTTTAGCAGTAACGAAAAAACAAAATAATAAAATTTCTTTAAACAGAACCTCAAGACATGCACATCCTAAACCTATATCATCACCACACCATTATTCGCTCTAGAGAATATTACAACTTATTACAAATGCTAAATAAATAAACTTAATTACAAACCGACAATCAATAAAAACTTTCTATAACTTCTACCGACTCATTAGCCAAAGTCACAGATAACCGCTGCGCTACTCTGATCTCTTAACCTGCACGGAGAAACACCCGTGTTAAGCGATAACGTTTAGTGGGGCAAAATAAATAATAACCAACCACTCACAGTGGTTGATAATACAAGCACATTCATAAGCAGTATATATATATATATATATATATATATATATATATATATATATATATATATATATATATATATATATATATATATGTATATATGTGTATATATATGTATGTATATATGTGTATATATGTATGTATATATATGTGTATATATATATATATATATATATATATATATATATATATATATATATATACACACACATATATATATATGTGTATATATATATATATATATATATATGTGTATATATATGTGTATATATATGTATATATATATATATATATATATATATATATATATATATATATATATATATATATATATATATATATATATATGTATGTATATATGTGTATATATGTATATATATATGTGTGTATATATATATATATATATATATATATATATATATATATATATATATATATATATATACACACACACATATATATATATGTGTATATATATATATACATATATATATATATATATACATATATATACACATATATATATATGTATATATATGTGTATATTTATATATATATACATATATATATATATATGTATATATATATACCCATAAAAGCTTAAAGGAATACCCGTTAAAATTATTACCAATTCATAACTTTATTCTCATACGAAAACTTGGGCAATTTCATACGCATATCCATCTCATTCACCACAGACAGAAAATACTTTATTACCTATTTACCTATAAATACGTTATACATACTCGTCGTTTGTCTAAATCACCGCATTACTTATATTAATAGTTATATCTCACAAGTTACCAAAATACTTTTGCTAGTCAGAACATATTAAGTCTTACCCATTCTCATTATTACTAAGATTTCCAAAACCATACAGGTTACAATATCAATACTTAAGTTAAACTATTTCAATATTCAGATTTGGTTTGGGCTTGAAATAAATATTCCAAGCTTCTTATGTATCCCTATGGTTGGGGAATCAGAACCATGTAATTCTACAGAAAACCTTTACACACACAAGTTTTAGAATTACTCCTAACTTATTTCCTACATTCAGTTATCTATATCATTCTTAACACTTTATTATCCCATACTTACCAATTGATACATAATTACCGTATTCGTTAAAACTAACAATAATGCACATCAATTACTTACCAATATACTTACAGTGGTAATCCAGTCTACGGTCAAGTAGGCAATAATATAACATCCCTGTATTCTCAATTCAACATGTAAACGAATATATTTATAGAATTCATTCACTAATTATTCAACCATAACAAATATGTATGTCAAATATTTCAATAATTACCATGCAAAGGGAATACATTAAATAATTCACATTTTAAATCATAAATGTATAAAATAAGTGTGAGAACATACAAAGAAGATGATCTTTCAAAAACATTTCTGAAACAGAGAGGGGACTGTCGCGAGTCCGACTGGAAATTGCTCGACTGCCGTTTGGCAGCCGAGTGCTCCGTTGCGCTCTCGACATGAGTCGCGCTCGTGACTGAGTTCCCATGGCACTGCCGTTCGGAAGATAGCAGCTTGGTCGAGACCTGGAATTACCGATCCCTATCATGTTCGCGGCGATCGGCAAACATGCATATCATGGATTATAAATTCTTTTACGAAGTACTCAACTATAACGAACATACATATCAAATCTTTCAATAATTCTTTACAAAGACTTCATACAGAAAAACATCCTCATAGCTTGTGAACAGATTAATAGCATGCATTATCCACATACTAACTCTTATGCAATCATGATCTATGCATACATGCCTATTAGAACAAACATTACTGGGTACATCTTTTTTCATTGAACAGATATTGCATTATTATATAAAGCACATGGGTACCCGAAGATACCATACCTTTTCGCACAAATGTCCATAAAGGATCCAGAACAGAGGAGTGCGTAGAGCACAAGTCAAATGGCATTTATCACAAATGCATAAGATACTTATTCACATAATCTCTTTGCACATCATTACAAAACTTATCAAATCATTCACGGGCTGTTATTCTTTTAATTGCCTGCTAAGTCAAAGGGGTGGATAAGCGAGTAACAGAACACATTGGGGATACCCGAGGGTACAATCGAAAAGCAATTTCTTATTTTCTCATAAAAACATTTTCACATTGGAGATTTTAAACAAGATCCATACACATTGAGGATCACGAGGATCCAAACGGGGACCTGATCAGGGTCCAAACAGAACAAAGGGCTGCAGCATCAGAACTCTATAGGCATGCCTATCTATCCATGACTCTACTAATGCAAGCTAAATTTTCCTAAAGCATTATTGAATTCATCACGTTCTCATATACATATACACATTTCATTAATCATATTCAAAACTAATCATATATTATTTAATGGATAAAATATTCATATGAACATACTGTACATAACTATATTATTGGGCATCATACACTCGTCTAGTATTAACAAATAATTTGCATTACCTTACATGCATACAATCACTAAATAATAGAAGTAGGCGAAATCCCATAATTCAATTATTATCATGCATAGAGACATTTGAATAATTTACATTTGAAATCATCGATGCATAATACAAGTGATAAACCAAACCATATAAAGAAGAGACATTTCAAAACATTTTTAGGCAAAGAGGTCTATCGTGCTCGCGACGAACGAGGCCCAGGAGGTGATCACGAGTCGTGCTCACTGTCACGACTCGTGAAGGCAAACCCATCAAAGCATAACAAAAGAACAGAGGAAGGCAGGAAAAGGGGCGGGAGTTGTCACGACTCTTGCTTGCCAGCACGAGTCGTGCTCCCGAGCACAGGTCCCGAACGAGCTCTCATGCCGAACGGGTTCTCAGCCGAACGGGCTCTCAGCACGAGTCGTGCTCCCCATGCCAAAACGTGCCGAGCAGAATCTCATGCGGAGCGCTCTGACACATGGTCGGATGCATTTATGCACGACTCGTGCATAAGTGTACGACTCGAATACTTCTCCTCCGATTGGATACCCGGGAAATGCCAGATTCACTGATCTCTGTCGCGATTGCGATGAGCGTCGCACT
The DNA here is from genome assembly GCA_947683425.1 of Excoecaria cochinchinensis. Classification (NCBI taxonomy): domain Eukaryota; kingdom Viridiplantae; phylum Streptophyta; class Magnoliopsida; order Malpighiales; family Euphorbiaceae; genus Excoecaria; species Excoecaria cochinchinensis. Next base: position 11,529,524 of record CANTUQ010000112.1, read on the forward strand.
CATGACAGAGTCGTGATTCTCAGCTCTTCATCAAAATCTGCAAAAATTCTTTCCTCCAAAATTCATACCCAAATCCCCCATTCCATCTGACTTTAACGCAATACAAATCATTCATTTAAAACCTCATAATTAATACAAAACTCAACTTTAAAATCATAATTACCCAGAAAATCAACCACAAATCAACACAATCAAATTATACATGAAAACCTAAATTCCCATACCTCAGCTCCTATGCTCCTAATAGCTTTCTTGGTTGATCTTTCTTGTTCCAAAATCCATCCAAAGTCTTTCTCATCCAAAATCCTCAGCAATAACACAAACACACACACAACACATAAATCTAGGGTTTTATCCAAATCAAAATAGATAGAAGGAATCAAAACTAAATCTTACCTCTCTTAACAACCTCTTTACTTAAATCACTTGAGCTAATTAACTTCATCATCAATCTTGAGTTTAGATCTTAGGGAAATCACATAGCATTGAAACAAGAAGGAAAATGAAGAAGAGAAGGAAGAAGAAAGAACGAGAGAACGGGAAAGGGAGAGGGCAGATTTTATCTCCTTCTCTCTTCTCTTATCCCCTAGCCACTTGTTACATTCCCAATTGTCCAATTTAGATATTTATGCCAAATTCTCCATTCAATCCTTCAACTTTCATAACCTCATACATTGGTATTCATAACTTAATAATCCTTCCCATTGGCCCACTTAATTAATCTTATTCTTTCAATCAAGTCCTAATTCCATATTTCACAATTTACTATTTGCCACTCTTGCCGAAACTTTTACATAAATTCTTAAATTGTCCAAATGGCACGCCAAACACTTCAACTTGCACAACTTCGATCACTACTCATCCTCTATATGCACAAATCCTTCTAGGGTACTTTTCGAGTTGTTATACAAAGGATGAAATTCAATATTGGATACACATATTTCACTCACTCTTGAGTCAAAATAGTGTATCTATTTAGGCACAGTGCAGTCTTTTGCACAGTGTCGTTTTTATTGGCAATTGATGCATTTCATTCTTGAAACATTTGCCTCCTTTTTGCCTTTGGACCTTTCGTGATTATGTTTCACTTTTTGCTTTTTTTAGCTCTCGAGCCTTTTTCCTTATCCTTACTTTTAAAGCTTCTATTCTTGTTCTGATTAGAACTCATTCTATCAGAATGGGACTATGCCTTATGAATTAAGGCATTGACTTTTATTTCTACTAGATGGTCCCCTTCAAGCTCCAAATTGACAAGCGACATCTTCAAATGTCTTTATGTTGTCAATATGAGTTAGTTGCATCTTTATATGCTCCCAATTCTTGGGTAAGGAATAGATAACATCTTGGACCTGCTGCTCATCAGTCAACTTATGACCAACTTCACTATGCTTACTTATCCTTTTCCATCTCTCTTAGATGTTTTTGCATTGAATAATCAAAACTTTCTAATATGTATTAAATTTGATCATTGATGATCGGAACTTAGTCAGAGACACACCTATAAACTTCTCCTGCAAAGCGATCCTCAGATCCATTGCATTTTGATACTTGCGGAACTGCTTAGTGAAGTCATCATCTATTGCATAACAAGATGATGTAAGCAGGGGAATTTTATTTTTCCATGCCACATAAGAATTTCGGTCCCGCTTATGCTGGGATGTAGTGACATCCTCAAGTTCAGCCATAACCGAACATAAAAGTTCAAGAGCCTCTTGCTCTTCAAGCACATACTGGATTCTCATACTCCAAATTTCATAATTGTCACCATTCAGCTTAATATCTTTATTAAGTTTAGCAATAATTGACTTGGAAGCAGCATATATTAGGATCCTCTGATCTCAAATGGAACCATGTTGCACATTTTTAAGAGAGATAAGGCAATACATGCAATTTACTACGCTTCTGAAATAATAACCTAGTAAAATTTTCTATTAGGCTTAAATTCGAAAAGGCTACTTATAGTATCCAATTATCCTCTAAGTCCTAATGTCCAACCTTACAGGTTAAAATTTTATGCATAGTAAATATGAATTATTGGATTATTAAGTTCTTAAACTTATGAGGGAATTTTTATTAAGTTTCTACTTAATAAACATGCAAATATTTTACTCATAAAATATTGCAAGTCAAACAATTAAAATAAACACATTTATTATAAAGTTAAATGCCAAGAATAAACGCATTCATTCAACCAATAAATAAAATTAAATAATCCTAAAATAAGACACTCATATCAAATAAAAATAGGAAATATAAATCCTATTTGAAAAAAATAAATGCCAACTTAAATTGACACTTATGTCAGCTATTCTAAAAGTCCAGATTCCATAAAATCTTTCAGACACTGGGACTATTTCTTTGACCATCTTCATAAATTCATGAGGCAACTCATAAGTTTATTGATTAAGCCATGGACGATATACACTATGTCCATTTTTCTATACCATTACAGATTTTAGTGTTACTTCTCAATACTTCTCTTTTGACAACTCAAACCAAAAAGTGGATAATCGATTTTCTATTAAAATCTCTCATATGAACTAGGTAGTTTCTAATAACTTCCTCAGTTCTGGATGATAATCAAAGAAGATAGTCAACGTTTTAACCAAGACTTTGTCATCCTTTTATTACTCATACCACCAATCGAAATGCACTCTTGCATTTGTTCTTGCACATGCACTATATGATGCACTATTGCATTAACATCATCAGCTCAAATCTTCATTCGCATTCTCATGTTGTTTATTGATTGTACTCTTGCATTTCTCAAAGCAACCAATGTGTAGTTTAAGGAAGAATTTGTGTCCTTATTCAATATTTCTGCAACACAATATAGAAAATTTTATATACTCATGTATAAACACACATAATTAAAACACATTTCAATCAATAAGAAATGACTAAACTTCAAAGATTTTTCAAAATATTTTTAAAAATATCCGAAGGCAGAAAACACATTTTCTACACGATTTTTATAACATTTTTAATAATTAAAAAATAAAAATTTATTTTATGATCATTAAAAAATTTTGAAAAAATGACCAGAAAATTAAAAAAATTTTAAAAAATGAAGTCGACAAAAAAAGGAGCTGATTTGGTAGTCGGAGGAGGTCTCAAGCGCTGGTGGAAGGCATGTAGATGCACTCACACACCTACATGTGCCACCATGCTTGCATCACTTTCACTCTGCCATGTGGCGTTGACCATTGGTCCACGTGTCAACACACATGTTGACATGTCAGACCTTCACAAAGACACATGGCAGTCTTTGGTTGGTCCACATGGCACCCAGGTGACACGTCACTTACCACGTGGCATGACCATAGTCATCCACGTGGCACTGACCCACATGTCAATAATGACACATCATCACTTATAACGGTAAGACACGTGGCATGACCTTAGTTGTCCACGTGCCACCCCCTCATTGGGCCACTTGGCGCCAATGTGGTTTCTAGCTGACACGTCACTGCCACGTGGCATGGCCGCTGCCATCCACGTGGGGTGATGCTATTGGGCTACTTGTCCACGTTGACACAACATTGAGGACATGTGTTTGTGCGTGCACGCACCTAACATGTGGCTGCGCAAAGCCACGCGTCTCCTTTCCAGTGAAATTTGATGTCCAAATTTCAACCGGTGGGGGCTTTTCGGGGTCTGTGATTCTAATTGTAAGGTCAAAAATTAAAAATCACAACTTCTAATTTTGCATTTTGAATACTCATATTCGTCCACTTGATTCGCAGTGTACACATATACAATTTTTGAACCGCAATATATACACATGTATATTATTAAAACAAAAAATAAATTTATTGTGTTTCATACATCCTAAATCTACCAATTTCAAGTATAAAATTTTAGATCAAATTTCAGCCACATGTCAGGATGCAAAAACGACAGCTCTTACACCAATGATGGAAAATATCAACACATTGAGGTAACATTAATAACGAAACCTACCTCTTGTAGCGCAAAAAATGTTGCAAAAGCGTCTATAAGGATCCCGTTTATTTTTGGTTACTGGTCTGACTTTTATCCACATGCAGGATAACAACAGTTTTTTTCACAATATAAAAGCCCCTGAAAGATTAAAATAAAAAACTAGTGTGAGGTGGAACGAACAGTTTTGCGGCATATACGATTTCTTGTTACAAAAATCTGAGATATCCCATCTATTTATAGAGATTCTAAAAGTTAGAGACATATATCTAGTATAATTCAAACTCTTTTTAAGATAGGATTTTGATAATCTTATTCAGATTGAATTACTCAATTGTATTTGCATTGAAATTTTATCAAAATTAAAGTTATGAACGTACTCAAAACTCAATCAGTATTTAAAAGCACTTTAGTAACCATTTTAGTTACCTGAGTGACTAAAATACGCAGTTGAGAACTGATATAACTAAGTATGGATGAGTCATGGTTGGATTACATTTCCTAAAAAAATTTAATAAATATATATCATTATGAGATGGCAAAACTATATTCCTCAAATATTTTTTTTTCCTTTTTTTTTTTGTTTTTTAATGTAAGGGAAGGAAAATGGAGTGTGTTTCATTGTGTAGACGAATTTAGTGCTTGTTCAATCAAAATAAAATAACATTAAATTTAATACAATAGTGTACAATTCCAAGCACCTAAAAAGGTTAAGAGTTAAGCATAGCCATGCCTTATAGGCTGTTCTCAATGTCCATGCTAATTGGCTAATCTATATATATATATAAACAGAAACTTTTAAGGTATTTTTAGGAGATTATCTTCTTTCACTAAAATATTTATCTTTTTTTTTCATTAATTTAATAATTAATTAATTATTAAATTAATGAAAAAAAAAAAGATAAATATTTTAGTGAAAGAATTTAGGAATTAATTATTAAATTAATGAAAAAAAAGAAAAATATTTTAGTGAAAGAAGATAATCTCCTAAAAATACCTTAAAAGTTGATTTTTATATATTAAAAATATTATTTTTATATGTTAAAGGTTTCCCAGTGTCATCATATTACTTAATGAAACTTAGAGATCTAATGAAACTTAGAGATCGTGGAACCTCATCCGTGCAAAAAAATATTTGAAATGTAAATCCAATTTTCAAAGATAATTATGAAAAACATAATTAATATAAATACAGCGGTTTAGTGGTTATAGACTTCTACAAAAATTTATTTATTGGCGCCTACAAATACATATTTAAGCGATGCATATTTCATTGAGATTTCATTTTTTTTAAACCTTTTTTTTTTACTTTTAAAATTAAATTTATTTTTATAACTTTATATTCTCTTTAAATGTAATATTAGATTTATTTATGTTGTAATTTATGTAAAATGCTATATAAATAAGATAGTATTTTTTTTTTTAATCGGAAGAAGACGAGTAGATGTATCCTTCATATTTCTTCACTTCATTCATTCCTAATTCTTCTTTCTCTTTTGTTTTTATTTTTAATTTTTGTTTTTTTCTACTACATTTCAGATGACTTCTTTCATTTTTAAATTTTCTTATTTTTCTTTTTCTTTTTTCTTATTCTTTGTTTTTTTAATTAGCTCATATTTTTATTTTATTGTTTTCTAGGTTTTGTATTAATTAACAGAACAGAAGGTTAAGTTGCTATGTGCACTCTATGAGTATTATCATTTTTTTTAATGAAATTATAACTTCAAACAATTTGTTTTATAAGTTTGCATTCGCAACAATTCATAGACATATAGAGGCAATTTGAGTAGGAGGATAAGAGGACTCCAACTTTGTACAATATATGTGTTTAAGTTTGATCCGACCTTAATGTGCTAACCGATTTAATTATATATATATTATGTTTAAGTTTAGTCTGTATATTACATAAAAAAAATATTTTTTTTATTAATTTGACAATTAATTATTTTTTCATTAATTTAATATTTTACTTAATTTAATATTTAATTTACTCACTTATATAATTTTTATAATATTATCTTGGCTTAATACCTAAAATCTCCCTGTACTTGTATTTAATTTCATTATTGATACTTATATTTTAACGAAAAGTGTAATAATTTACCACCTAAAGACTGGAGAGTGAAATGCACGCAATGAGAAGCGTGAGACATGAACAAGTGACCTCTTTAATTTTAGAGACACCTACTTTCCGTTGCTAATCCGTCGGTAAATTTTATTAATGATTTTTTTAACATATTTTGTTATTTTGCTATTTTTCATGTGAAATCAATTAGATGTTATTTAAGCACTTAACATGTTAACACACTAATTATTGGATATAGTAAGACAGGTAGCTCAATGATATACCATAGAAAGCAACTAATCAAGGAAAAATCAAACTAGGCTAATTGTATATGCATTGCATCCCTTTCAACAATGCATTGAAGCGTAACATGCAGTTTTTCAAGTATATACCCAATTCAAGTATATACAATTTCTATACCCTATCATGCAGTGCTAAAATGTTGTATAATTCAGAGCAAAAATGCAATGTAAATATAGACCTTGAGATAGTAAATTTAAGTTGCATCAGAGACAGTTCACATACTCTAAAAACTAGTGGCACACAATAGAGAAATGTTAAACACTTGCTAGCCTACCAAAAGTTGCATAATCAAAGATGCTATTTATAGAGCCAGAAGGCTCATAGCTTACATCACTGCTTACATAAGAAAACACTAATTACAGATAATGAGGAATCTCCTTTTCAAAAGCTACTTTACAAAAGCATAAAATACAAACTGCAAAAGTTACTTTATTTAAAGTTGGAATCTTAAAAGCTACTTTAGTCCTTATTGCCAGGCTGGATGGGTTCATGAGAGGGGGACATATTCATATCTTCAGAATCTTGATCATATTGTGCTATCCAGTCAATATCATCATCAAAATCATCTTTAATTTTCTTCTGTGTATCAAGACCAGAGAGAAAATCACGAGTGGGATTAGCACTGGTAGTGGGATTAGCACTGGTACTAGCACCTTAATTGTTCTTGTCCTTATTCTCTATGTTCAAGTCTTCATAGGGATCCTGGGAATCTTTGAAAAGCTCATCAAGATAATTGGGACGGAGAGATGATTCTGCAGTATCTAGCATAGGAGGATGTAATGCAGAGTACTCAATATTATTGAGTTCACAAAGCATAGCATGAAGAGCTTTTGCTATAGCAGGAATTTCCAAGTCTTTGCTAGAGTCAAAAGTTTCCCAGTAAATTGCTTGAGGTTGATCCCATATGGTATCTTGAGTAGGGTTCCAGAAATAAGGCCTGTGAAAGAAATAGAGAATGACATGCTCTCTTGCAAATGATTCTTTCATGTTCCAGACTTTGAGATCTTGGATCTTTTTGAGCAATTGTTTTCTCCACCATGAGAGAGGGGAATACCACTGAAGAAATTGCCAATGGAAAGAGTTCTGCTCTTTAGGAGTGGTAAGAATTTCAAAGAGGCCAATGAGTGGAAATAGGACAGCATGAGTGTATAAAGTTGACAAGCACCATAAGAACCAAAGTTCTTCTTCAAATAAGGAGAATCATGAAAACATTTGAAAAGAATAGACCAAGGCTGGTCAGCCATAAAATAGTTCTCATGTGATGGTATATTTCTCTTTTGGGTGAAAAGGTGAAGATAATGAAACATATGGCGGGTGGCAAATGTTTTAATGGATGCAGGAGAGGTGCAGGGACAGTTTGGTGGTATGGAGTCTGTTTTAGTTGCAGGAAGATTTAAGTAGGGTGGTTCACTTTTTCTGAGGCAAGGGTGAGGTTTGAAATGTTCAAAAGCCATAGGATAAATAAGAGAGGATGAAGGAAGGGGAGTTTTAGGAATGGGAGGCTTTGGTTTGGAAAGTCTTGAGAGATAATCTGGAACTAAGTTCTTATCACCTTTTATATGCACAACTTCAAAGTTATACTTGCTGAACCATTCTGCCTATCGAAGAAGTTGATGATGTGGCACAGACTTCCCTTTGAAGGAAAGAATCTTTGGAAAAGAAGAGCAATCCATTATAACTGTGAACTAGTGGCCAATCAGATGAAATTCGAATCTTTTAATGCCATACTTTACAGCTAATATCTCTTTAAAAGTTGAGTGGTAATGGCATCTGACTCTTTGAACTGACCACTGGCATATCCACATATCTGTCGAACATTGTCTTTTTCTTCCAAGAGCACTGCACCCCAGTTTTAATCACTTGCATCAGTCTAGAGGAATCTTTTTCTAGTGGATGGAATATGAAGAGGTGGCAAAGCCTGAGTGACTGCTTTGAGATTTTGGATTGATTGGGAGTGGATTTCTGACCAAGGCGGTGGATTTCTTTTTAAAAATTGTGTGCGTGGTTTGGACAGGTGGCTGAAATGTGGGACAAATTGTCGTATGTAATTTGCAATGCCAAGAAACTGTTGGACCTGCTTTTGAGAAAGGTGGTGATATGGAAAGTTGAGCAGTTCTTTAGCAAGGTGTGGCTGTGGTTGATAGGCTTTGTTAGCAAAGTGCATTCCTAGAAAATCAATCTCTTTTTGTGCTAATATCATCTTTGATGGGGAAAGCATTATCCCATGTTCCTTTGTAAGTTCAAAGAACTGAGTTAAGTGGCATTGATGAGTAGGAACATCTGGCGAAAATATTAACACGTCATCAATATAGATGAGAGCAAAAGAAAGGATTGATTTGTAAACCCGTATCATAAACTGTTGGAAAATGGATGGTGCTGTTTTGAGGCCAAAAGGCATCACAGTCCATTGATAGTGGAAATTAGGAATACAAAAAGCCATTTTTGATCTATCTTCAGGGATGATACCAAGTTGCCAAAATCCTGCCTTAAGATCAAACTTTGAAAAGATTTGGGCATTGTGGAGGTATGGGAAAAGTGAAGAGATGTTTGGTAAAGGGTATTTGTTGTCTTTAAGAAAAGGGTTGAGAGGTGTATAATCAATAACAAGGCATTTTTTTCCATGAACTTGTTCAGAATGTTTATTGACATAAAAGGCTTGGCAAGCCCAATCAGATTGAGTAGGCTCAATTAACTTCTGAGCTAACAACTGAGAGCATTCTTCTTGGGCTAGGGCAAAATCTTTAGGAGACATTCCTGGATGGGAGGCCTTTGTGGGATTAATGTCTTCTGACTTTTTGAAGGGAAGGGTAATAAAGAATTCAGGCCTAGTCCACAAAGAGTTTGTGTGTTTGGCTAGAAAATCAGTGTGAGAAGTTGCACAGCAATGGCCTTCAAGTTGGACTTGAATGTTTTGGAATGGATTTGGGCTAGAGATAGAGAATAGAGAATGGGTTGTGGTGTAAGGTTGAAAATGTTTTTTATGTTTCAGGCCAATGGGTTTAATCCGAAGATGGGGTAACTGGAAAAGAGCATCAAAACCAAATACAAGATCTTTTCTTGGAAGTTCTGAACCAAAGACATTGGTCCAAAGGAAACAATCAGGGAAAAGTTGAATCTTGATAGGGTGTTTGGTTTTTAGCTTAATTGTAAGGACTCCTTGGTTTACAGCTTGGAAATATTGAGTGTATGGTTTCCAATAGGATGAAGGAAGTATTTTTGGATTAAGAATGGTATTGTGAGCTCCAGTATCAATGAAGGCAATTATGCTAATAGGGATAGCAAATTTATCAGGGAAGATCTTTGCTGGAACAAGGGGAATAGGATGGGTGGATAATATGGAATGTGGTGAGGGAGTTGGGAAAAGGGTAAATGGTTCAATGGTTGAAATATTAGAAATAGTCTCACAGTTTTCAGAATCCTGGTCAGATTCAGAATCAGAATCAGAATACTCAATAGCAAAGAGAGTATATGGATCTGGTTCTTCATCTTCTGAGAAGAGTGATTCGATATCTTCATTTTGGATATTTATGGGAGAAGTCTGCTGGATCTGTTGTAGCAGATGTTGAGATCTTTTCTTCTTGGGACATTTTTTAGCGAAATGACCTTTCTGACCACAAACAAAACATCGATTTTTTTTGGGCTTAAACCTCTTTCGTCTGTAAAACCGAATCTTCTTATGGCGGTAAGGAAGACGTCTCTTACTCCGTTTCTTTTTGAACTGCTTTTTCCTATGCTTTTTGTAGGGCTTACAAGAGCAATAGTCGTTAGAGGAACATTCGATTTGCAGGCCTGGGCATCGGCATGCTTCTTTCAGATGAGGGTCTTTTCCTTTTTGGAAGATATCTTTAATTATTTGCTGTGAAGCACGGAGTTTATCAAGTGCCATTAAAACTCTTTGATAAATTTGACCCTGAGAAAGAGAATTGATCTGTATGCCTTGTTCTCTGAGATAAAACATCGTTCTAGTGGAAAGTTGTTCTGGCAATGATGACAAAAATCCTTGTTTCATGTTAGGATCATTTGCACCATTAAGCATATAAAACAGCTTCGACATCTTCTTGTAATGTTTATCCAGATCTTTCCTTAACAGAGAACAACATCGCATCTTGAAATAATCATCACGATTTGCATTTTCAATTTTTTGAACATCACCAACGAATTCAGCATGAATTATCTGAAGAACATAAGCAATGGATTCAAAATTGATGAATTGGAGTTTGGAGTATTCATCTTTGTTGGTGAACCAATCTCGAAGTCTGCCTGCAAATCTACATTGGAATTCATGAAAGATGTTTTTGTAAGTTGTAACTTCAACAGGTCGTGATCTTGCTTTTAAGTCAAGCCAAGCAAAAAACTCTTGGATTCGATCATGCCATTTGTGTCTGGCAACATCTTCAAAACCAAACCATGCTCCAGTTGTTGGTCTGGTATCTACAGGAAGAGGAGTACTTTCAGCGGCCATCTGACCCACTTATTGCTAATTTTAAGAGGAGTACTTTTTTTATTCAATGCGCCACTTGTCAGCCATGCATTGGTTCCTTTACACATCAGCAGTGCGTGCGTTTCACTTGAGAACGATTATCTGTGCTTTGTTTTTTAGGTGGTAAATTATTATGGTTTTTCAAAGTACGGGTGGTGAATTAAACGACATTAAAGTATATGTATCAATAATAAAATTAAATATAAGTACAGGGGGAATTTTAAGTATTAAGTCTATTTTCTTTTATATTACTCTATTATAATAGAGCCTTTTTCTCTTGTATATATATATATATATTTCTAAGGATTATTTTGTAGTACTGACTAATAATAATTGATTTCTTATAGATAATAATTATTAGATAAACATTCATAACTCAAGTAAATAGAATTTTAACTATAAAATAATTCTATTAGATTTACAAAACTTTATATAATCAATCAACAGTTAAATAAAGGCATAGTTATAATGAAAATTTTCCCTATTAAAATTCATATGTAAATAGTTCATAAATTCATATGCATGCATCTTCAAAGACAAATTGATTTTTTTTTTCCATTCCTAAATGATATTTATGCTTAATCTTTATAGTGCTTTTTCTTTTGTGTTTTGGGTACCAAATACAAATTAATTACTAAGTTGTGGTGGTTTAATGATTGTAATTGCTGAAATTCTTTTTCTTTGTTTTTTTATTTTTTTAAAGTAGTTTTCATTTTTAAGTAATAATTCAATGCATGCGCATATGAACTATTGGATACTCGGATCTTTTCATTCTTTTAACATTAAAGAAAAAATATTAAAAGAAAACGGGTGAAATATCCGAAAAAGAAAAAAAAATTTATATGTGGCAACAATATTATATTTATTTGATCTTTGGATTGTGTTTTTTCTAATTGATTTTTTCTCATATGTTTGACAAATTAAAACATGGAGCTCAAAAATAATTTTGCTTAATTAAAAAATTTAATAATATATAAAATTGAATATAGATAATATTAATAAGTAAGAATCACATAATTAACCAAAACAAATTTCCGCATCAATTTTATCTATATAGTAAAGTTGAAATTCTTTGAGAGACATTAGAGTGTCTCTCATTTATGATAATTATTGATGCAAAACTCCAAGGTTAAAAAACGTGAAATCCTTTAGACACATACTTTGACAAGAACATGAACAAGAAAAAGAAGAAAAAACCTCCAACCCTAATGAACCCCCAGTCAATAATAAAAATAGAGACACATATAATAAGGTTGATTGAAAATAAGAATAGAATTCATCACAAGTGATTATTTTGATAAGAATTTGATTCTTGATGCAATATAAGAAGACAAATAATCTTTTCCTATGGAATTTGGCTAAACCAAGAAGATGAGTAAAAATTTAATATTTTTTTATTCAACAAAATCTGCCCTTACAAGTTTAATATGAAGTATTTATACCCCTTGAAAAGAAAGAAATTCTAAAGATATAAAAAGCATTTAAACAGTGGCTTTCCACCAAAATAACTGAAGCCCAAATCTAATATCTTTTAAAAAAATCCCATTAAGCCCATAGACTTAATCTAAATGTGCTTTAAGCTAATAAAAGCCCATCACACCAAAATAAACCCAAAATGATAAGTTAAATTCTAATAAAACAAATACACCATAATAGATTAAAAATAAGCCCATATGTAAAATACAAGTAGTGGGCTGCCCAAAGCTATTCTTCTAACTTAAAATAATTAATTAAACAAGAATTAGAGTCTTCTTCCAAGTTCAGCCCTATTTGATTAGATATTATGCCATTGGTCTTTATTGTCTCTAGAGATTCCATGATGCTTTTAATATCTTGCCATGATGACCTGTGCATGCATCATTCCCTCCTTGTTTAGAAAAGATTCATCCTCAAATCTTTTTCTTGTTAAAGTTAGGAATTGAAGCTTGTGGAATAAATTCATCTTCATAGATAATCTTTTGAATAAATGGGAATAATGCGAATGCTTCTTCAGAATAGAACTCATCATGTTCCTGCAACTTAACAAAAAAAAAAAAACTAGGTAAAACATGGCTAGTCCTTAATATAACCTTTCAATTCTGATTATGACTCCCTATATTTTCCATGTGCAATTCAGCCTCCTTAAGTAGCAATAATAACATGCTGATCTTCCATCACAATTAAACATGTTTCCTCCTTTTTACTTAAACAGTCGACAACATCTTTGCTTTCAATTATTCCATCATCACTCATAATCTCACCATTAAATAAATCTATAGTGTCCCTTTTAGCTGTACAAAGAATTTCTTCTACGATAACTTCCTATTCCTTCCTTTTCTCTTTTTTCTTATACTTTCTACTTAGTTGTTTAAATCACAATTCTGCATTTTCAAGATCTTCCCTTAACAAATTAGTATTTTTTTTAACCCGTTCCATTATTCTTGATTTGAATGTCATTTTGACTTGCAATAGGACATTCTTAAAATCATACATGTTTCATTCGACAGATGGTACTCCACTCGTGTTTTACTCAAAATTGGCTTTTTCTGTCTTTTAAGCTAGCACACTCAGGCCCACTCAAGCTTGTCATTAATTGCACTTCAGAAATCAATTTCTAATCAAGATAGTTCACAAATAACAAATTAAAAACTAGGAATGCAATACAAACATTTAACAAAGAAGATAGGCACAAAACTAGAAGCAAAAATACCAAAATTAAAAAAATATGAATTTAGCACACAAGAGAAAGATAGGTATGCTGACATACCAATTAACAAGACATAAGTTGTTAATTTTAGTATAATAAGAGCCAAAAGTATAACATGCAGGAATAAGCAACTTAGAGTAGAAGAAATATGACAAAACTAATGCAAAAATGCAGAATTTGAGATTCCACAATGAAAAACTCAAATTTGATACAAAAAGATATGTAAATAACTAAACAAAGCAAGAAATACAAAAAAAAAATGCCTACTCAAATTAACCAATAGAATTTGTTCTCTAATTATTTTCGATTATGCCTTAATTCTAATTGGTTTTTAAATGTATAAAAATTATGGAAACAACCCCCAAATGCATGTTTACCCAAGAGTCATTGTCTTGTAATTCCAACACCATAAACTAGATAATTTTAGCCCAAGTAATTGGATGTAATGATTCTTTCTAATGGATGCTTTGAATCTAAACCAAATTGCAAAAAAAATCTTTTCTTAAAGAACTTAATGAATTTAATTGAGAAATATGACTGTGACGCGCGTTAAACCCCGAGTTGCCCGAAACGCCTGCCTTTAGAGTTTTCGGGATGAGGTTTATAAAACTTGTAAGAAATTACAAGGGCATCTATTTTGGGCAACAAGGAGGTTTCATGGAGTCGCCACCCAATAGAACACTGGGAAAGTTCGTCTAGCCTCAGTGAGCCTAAGACAGCGCAGCTATGTCCATTTTGGGCAAGCACGAGGGGTCTTAGAGGCCCCATCCTAATATAACATTAGGATTGCCCTCTTGCCTCGTGGAGCCTAGGACTATGCAAGTTAAAGCTTTTTTACGGGACACAAGAGGTGTCTTGGAAGTCTCATTCCAATGGAACATTGAAATGGTCCTCTTGCCTCGTTGAGCCCAAAGACCAGAGATGGTTCAGTACTTCCCATTTATTCATACCTTGATTAAGTTAAAATTGAGTTTTGAATTTAAGTTTTCATCCCTTTTCTCATACTTTTTGATGCAATAATTAGAGCGCAAATTGGTCATTCAAGGAAAATAGTAAATGAAAGCATAATTAAAGTAAAGTACATAAAAAATAAATTACAACAAAACTAGGGTCTGTGACGCACGTCGAACCCCGTGGCCTCCCGAGGGCCCGCTTTAGGGCGATCAGAATGGGATTCATTGAAACTTGTAAGGTATTTACAAGGGCGTCTATTTCGGGCAACAATGAGGTTTCTTGGAGTCGCCACCCAATAAAATATTGGGAAGGGTCATCGAGCCTCAGCGAGCCTAAGACGGCGCATACATATCCATCTTGAGCTAGCCAGAAAGATCTTGGAGGCCACTGCCTCTACCCCCTGGAGCCTAGGATTGTAAATTGAAGTCTTTTGGTGAGACTCAAGAGGTTTCTTGGAAGTCCTAGACCTCTCGCCTCATTGAACCCCAAAGACCAAAGTGAGTTCGGGACTTCTCATTTATTTATACCTTGATTAATATTATAATTAAGTTTTTGAATTCATTATTTCGCCAACTTTCCACACGATGCAATTAATTTAAAGCGCAACCATTCATGTCAAAATCAATAAATAAAACATTATTAAAATAAATCCCCACAAATCAAATTACAATAAAACTAGGGGCGGAATACAACCCCCATTGTAAAAACAACATATAGATCATACAGAAATCGGGGTATTCATTGGAGTGAGGACATTGGTACTGCCATGCATATTTGTTACAAACTAGTTTTTAACAGGTGTCAATTTTATTGGTTAAAAAAAAGGACATTGGTCCACAGCTTTCAAGAAAACCCCAAGTTAATTACTATAAAATATTTGGCCCTTTTCACTTTAACAACATTGAAATAATCTTAATAATAATATGAATAAAAGAGCAAGGGTGAAGAAAGAACCCGTAAGGAAATCCTCAGGTTGGGCCGACCATCATCATTTACAATTCCAATTCCAATTCCAAAGGGTCAGAAAATAACTCATAGGAATAAAAATGTCAGTATCAGATTTGATGAATAAAGTAAAAAAGGGGTAAAGAAATAAGTTAAAAGATAAAAAAAGAAAAATGAAAGCAATTAATATAAGTTTATTAAATCATATAAGTTCTAATCCAGAATGTTTACCCTCGGATTTTACCTTTTTGGGTGAATATCGAATGGTTTAGGTCCCTGCACGCTCCGCAAAGATCAAATGAAAATAAATCAAACTCAGAAAATTTGTATTTTCTCTTCTGGAAAATTTAATAGCGATCGAATGTTTGAATTAGCTGTATTGATGGAAATGAATGAATTTCGTTACCTCAAATTGGCTAAATTCGCAAGAAGAATTTGAGTAAATCAATTAATTGGAAGAATTTTTTATCAAATAAAATTCTGAAAATAAGGATTTTGTAGCTTTTTGGTAAATTGCTCACAAAGAAGAATTCTTTAAAAATTCCAATATTTCAAAAAGTGTTTAATTTTCCACTAAAATCTCTTTGTTCAATTTTTCTTCCAACCCCAAATAATGAATTTTACTCTCAATTTATAGAATTTTTCAGGATAAAATCAGATAAGCATCCAATTAGAGTTTGAATTTTAAAAAGAGTGTTTAAAATTCAATTTTTAACCAACCTCTATCCCCATTTTCAAGGTTAAAGATCAAATTTTATCCAATCCGGCGTTATCTGATCAGATCCACTACCGACGGGCATCCCTGCAGCTACCGACGGGAGTCCCTACTAAGGGCACGCGTGGGAATTTGGCTACAGACGGGCCGTAACGCGGGACTACGGACGGGCGTCCCTACTCAGACGCGTGTCCGTCCCTAGCTACAGACGGGCCGTCTCTACTATGCATAGAGACGGGAATCACCCCAAGTAGAGAAGGGCGTCTCTACAGATACAGACGGTCATTCCGTCGGTGGAGCAAAATTTCCATTTTTAAAATTTCCCAAAACTCTTTCAAAACCTCATGCTATAGAGAAAAAGATTTTAATCCTTGTGAGACCGAGAGACGAAAACCTCCAAATTTCATCCATTTATCCGGAAACCAACATGAATTTCTTCATCGGGTAACTCTGACCTGGACTGCCTCAAGATCCGGTGTCTACAGCTGTCCCCAATTTTGGGGAAACTAGTGCACTAGTGTCTAGATGAGCCAAAATTCAGAGAAGAAAGGAAAGAAACGCATACCTGTGGCAGTCCTTACCTTTTTTGCCGTGGAAGTAACGATGCGTTGAGTCTGCTTCAGACTTACAGAACGCGAGGATTGCTCTCCTGAGCTACACCGAGTCTGTTCCAAACTTTCAAAGTGCGGTTGGCGGATCGTCGAGTCTGCTCTAGACTTACAAAATGTGAGGTTTGCTCTCCGAAGCTGCACCGAGTTTGCTCCAACTTACAAAGTGCGGATTGCTCTCCTGAGCTGCACCGAGTTTGCTCCAACTTACAAAGTGCGGATTGCTCTCCATCACGTGTGCCCCGCTGTCCTCGTCTAGGCTTGCGTGGTGGCTAATCTTTCCTGCTAGCCTCATCTTAGCTTGCGCGGTGTCTAATTTATATCGCTAGTCCTATTTTGGGCTTGCGAACTTTGCTAACCCCCATTCAATCTGCAAGGTGTGATTCTGATCCGTTGATTTTCATCTAATGATGTTTGATAGGTTTATCCCTCCTTTTGACTGTTGGTCATTTTTGAATTGATGTAACCATGTGCCTGTATTATAAGAGATTCTTGTTAATTCTCATACCAATTATCTTGATTGGTAGATTTATGAACATTTTATGTCTCTCTTTATTATTTATCATCCAGTTTTCTATATGATCAATTGTCTTTTTTTCTTTTTTCTTTTCCTTTCTCTCTCTTTTAAATTTTCTTTTAAGAAATTTAAATCATGAAGAAATAACATGCAAATTTAACAAGTTAACCCATAAGTGTTTTTTTTTCACTAAAAAGTTAAATTTTGTACAATATTCAGATGTAATTACAATAAAAAGTATAAACGCAAAGCCAGGAGAACTCCCTGAACAATCTACAATGGCGCATAATCTGAGAGCTCCTCTGGATCATCATCATCATCATCTGATATATGAACTGGCTGGCCTCGTGATGAAGAAGCAAATGGTCCTGCATCTGGAGCAGAGGGCTGCCTGGGAGGGGCTGATGGTCCAGCCTGATGAGCAGCCGAGGCTCTGGCCTGTAGCTGGTATCTGGGAGGTAGCGCCACTGGTACTGATAATGGCTGTGCTCTCGTTAGGTCCTGCTGCTGGAACTGGACCTGTGCATATCCATTAAGGAAAGGTTGCGCGCATACCGTTATGAACTGCAGCGTGTCAGTGACGACCCCCCCCAACTCCCTGAAATCGCCGGCCAAGCGGAGGGTCTGATCTGTAGAGGTAGTCCCCATACTCTTTAGCCCATCCTCTGTATGCTCTCTAAACTCTCACATGGACTGGGCAATGGGAGGTATGGCACCCTCTAGGACCTGGATCCTAAATCTAAGAGCCTCAACTGACTTATCCACCATCTGTACAGATGATTCTATCCTCTGGGCCGCCTCATCCTGGGAGGCCCTCATCTCCTGCCTCAGCTGACCCACAAGTCTCTCCTGCTCCTGTCTCAAATGGTCAATAAGCCTCCCCTGCTCCTGGATAATACCTTGCTGCAGATCCAACCGCTCTAAAATGACTCTATCTTGCTCCTCGAGCTGCCCGAGAAGGGACCTGTCTCTCTCCTCCTGTCTGTGCTCAAAGGATGCAAACATAGAGGTTAAAATTACAGAAAAATTTGGCTGCGCCGGGTGCATCGATGGTGTAAATGGAGGGGGGGCTGGCTCTGGTGCCCGCTCTGGAGGTGGAGCTGCAGAAGTAGATGCCCCCGGGTCCCCTGTTCTAGCATATGGGCTGAACCTCTTAGGTGCTCGGGGAGCTGTCCGATGCATTCTCGATGGCGGAGGCGGAGTAGGACTCTGTACTCTCTGTGCTGGAGGAGTAGCAAACAGCTTATCCATGGTGAACTCAATCCCCATGTCAAGAGGTGTATACGGATGCTGCTCCTCATGCTGCGGCTGCGGAGGCTGACCCTCCTGGTGCTCTTGATGTCGGGGAGGCTGGTCCTCCTGGTGCTGTGGGTGCTCGGGAGGCTCCTGCTCCATCTGGGGCTGATCCTGAGGCTGCTCCTCTACCGGCTCTAGCGAGGGCAGGCTAAACGCACTTCTGGTCTCATGAATGGTGCGAAGTCTGTACGCCTCGGCCTGACCTGGTATCGGCAGTATCATAGCCATCATAATAGCTGCCGGGGCGTCCACATAAATGCTTTCATCCAAGGCTCTGGCCTGTAGCTGGTATCTGGGAGGTACCGCTACTGGTACTGATAATGGCTGTGCTCTCGTTGGGTCCTGCTGCTGGAACTGGACCTGTGCATATCCATCAAGGAAAGGTTGCGCGCATACCGTCATGAACTGCAGCGTGTCAGTGACGACCCCCCAACTCCCTGAAATCGCCGGCCAAGCGGAGGGTCTGAACTGTAGAGGTAGTCCCCATACTCTTCAGCCTATCCTCTGTATGCTCTCTAAACTCTCACATGGACTGGGCAATGGGAGGTATGGCACCCTCTAGGACATGGATCCTAAATCTAAGAGCCTCAACTGACTTATCCACCATCTGTACAGATGCATCTATCCTCTGGGCTGCCTCATCCTGGGAGGCCCTCATCTCCTGCCTCAGCTGACCCACAAGTCTCTCCTGCTCCTGTCTCAAATGGTCAATAAGCCTCCCTTGCTCCTGGATAATACCTTGCTGCAGATCCAACCGCTCTAAAATGACTCTATCTCGCTCCTCGAGCTGCCCGAGAAGGGACCTGTCTCTCTCCTCCTGTCTGTGCTCAAAGGATGCAAACATAGAGGTCAAAATTGCAGAAAAATTTGGCTGCGCCGGGTGCATCGATGGTGTAAATGGAGGGGGGGCTGGCTCTGGTGCCCGCTCTGGAGGTGGAGCTGCAGAAGTAGATGCCCCCGGGTCCCCTGCTCTAGCATATGGGCTGAACCTCTTAGGTGCTCGGGGAGCTGTCCGATGCATTCTTGATGGCGGAGGCGGAGTAGGACTCTGTACTCTCTGTGCTGGAGGAGTAGCAAACAGCTTATCCATGGTGAACTCAATCCCCATGTCAAGAGGTGTATACGGATGCTGCTCCTCGTGCTGCGGCTGCGGAGGCTGACCCTCCTGGTGCTCTTGATATCGGGGAGGCTGGTCCTCCTGGTGCTGTGGGTGCTCGGGAGGCTCCTGCTCCATTTGGGGCTGATCCTGAGGCTGCTCCTCTACCGGCTCTAACGAGGGCAGGCTAAACGCACTTCTGGTCTCATGAATGGTGCGAAGTCTGTACGCCTCGGCCTGACCTGGTATTGGCAGTATCATAGCCATCATAATAGCTGCCGGGGCGTCCACATAAATGCTCTCATCCAAGGCTCTGGCCTGTAGCTGGTATCTGGGAGGTACCGCTACTGGTACTTATAATTGCTGTGCTCTCGTTGGGTCCTGCTGCTGGAACTGGACCTGTGCATATCCATCAAGGAAAGGTTGCGCGCATACCATCATGAACTGCAGCGTGTCAGTGACGACCCCCCCAACTCCCTGAAATCGCCGGCCAAGCGGAGGGTCTGATCTGTAGAGGTAGTCCCCATACTCTTCAGCCTATCCTCTGTATGCTCTCTAAACTCTCACATGGACTGGGCAATGGGAGGTATGGCACCCTCTAGGACATGGATCCTAAATCTGAGAGCCTCAACTGACTTATCCACCATCTGTACAGATGCATCTATCCTCTGGGCCGCCTCATCCTGGGAGGCCCTCATCTCCTGCCTCAGCTGACCCACAAGTCTCTCCTCCTCCTGTCTCAAATGGTCAATAAGCCTCCCCTGCTCCAGGATAATACCTTGCTACAGATCTAGCCGCTCTAAAATGACTCTATCTCGCTCCTCGAGCTGCCCGAGAAGGGACCTGTCTCTCTCCTCCTGTCTGTGCTCAAAGGATGCAAACATAGAGGTCAAAATCGCAGAAAAATCTGGCTGCGCCGGGTGCATCGATTGTGTAAATGGAGGGGGGGCTGGCTCTGGTGCCCGCTCTGGAGGTGGAGCTGTAGAAGTAGATGCCCCCGGGTCCCCTGCTCTAGCATATGGGGTGAACCTCTCAGGTCCCCGGAGAGCTATCCGATGCACTCTCGATGGCGGAGGCGGAGTAGGACTCTATACTCTCTGTGCTGGAGGAGTAGCAAACAGCTCATCCATGGTGAACTCAATCCCCATGTCAAGAGGTGTATACGGATGCTGCTCCTCGTGCTGCGGCTGCGGAGGCTAACCCTCCTGGTGCTCTGGATGTCGGGGAGGCTGGTCCTCCTGGTGCTGTGGGTGCTCGGGAGGCTCCTGCTCCATCTGGGGCTGATCCTGAGGCTGCTCCTCTACCGGCTCTAGCGAGGGCAGGCTAAATGCACTTCTGGTCTCATGAATGGTGCGAAGTCTGTACGCCTCGGCCTGACCTGGTATCGGCAGTATCATAGCCATCATAATAGCTGCCGGGGCGTCCACATAAATGCTCTCATCCAAGGCAGGCCCCAGGATGTCTGGACGAATACCCAAACTTAGGAGTAGTCTAGTGATGACTCCGCCTATATACACTACAGGGGCTGCCCCCCTAGATACCCTCACCATGTTAACCAAAATCTCGTGGCTGATGTTCAGCCGCTGGCCTGCCACCATGGCCCATAAACTCCAAATCTCAACGGTGTTGAGGGACCCTGGGTTACCAGCTCGTCCCAAATAGGAGCTGGATAAAACCCTGTGAACATATCGAAGGGCCAGCGATGAGAGTACCGTGATCTTCGCCGTATCATGATCATATGGCACTCCCGGCAATGCAATAACTACACTAATTTGTAGGTGTGAAAAATCACGGCTGAACGATTGATAAACACCAGCTAGTAGGTGTGTGAAACTGCCAGACTTTGAAGAACATGATTGATAAACACCAATTTGTAAGCGAGTGAAACCACGGCTGAATGATTGATAAACACCAGCTGTAGACACCGGGTCCCGAGTAGCCTTGATCAGGATTACCCGATGATGAAATTTAGCTATGCCGGCTTATAGGCAAAAAGATTGGAGCTCGGAAGTGATTTTCCTTGTCTTTTTTATGAGTAAAAAATGTATTTTAAATATTTTAAAAATATTTTTAAAATTATTTTGGAGAAGAAAAAGTGTGTTTTAGGTTGAGGGTATTTTATATAAAAATTTAAAAATTTAAAATTTTAAAATATATATATATATATCTGCCCGAAAAGCACGGCTGTGCTTCTTTGAAAGCACGATGTGCTTTGCGCTGTACTGCGCGCAGTGCGTGCGCAAAAGCACAGCTGTGCTTCTTTGAAAGCACGACTGTGCTTTGCGTGCAGCGCGCAGTCGCCCATTTTCGACCCCCACTCGTTTTTTAACGATTTTTGGACGGTTTTGGGTGGTTTTTGGGTAGTTTTTGAGTGCAAAAAGTGGAAAAAAAATTCAGATTTGGGGGAGGACGAACTAAGAACATTTAGAGAGGAAAAAAACTGAATTTTGGAGCTTTGGAGTTGAGAGAAAAAATCCATCTTACACACTTGTTTCCAAGAGTTTTTCTTCAAGTTTTCAAGCTATTTTCTAAGCATTTTCACAAGAGAAGACAAGGAATTCAACACTTCTACCTTCAATTCTTCAAAACTGAATTTGAGGGTAATTATTCTTGGTTTTACTCTTTAATTCTCTTGTTAATTTCATTTATTTTTTGCTTACAATTAACATATTAAACATGTAAATTCTTTTAGTCTCCATATTTTTCTTCTTCTTTTATCTTCAATTATTTATTTAACAAGTTAATTCTTTCAAATTTATCATATCATTTTCATGTCAAGGTGTTTATTTTTATGTCATTATGCATGTTCAACTTAGGTTGTTAATGTTCTTTACATCCATTGATGTTTATTATGGCTATTATTGTTATAAATGCTAGTTTTATTATTATAATTTATATTACACTCATTTATTGATGTCATTAGGTATTAGTATCATTATTACCATTAATGTCATTGTTCATATTTTGCATGCATGTTAAATTTCAAATTTATTTTCTTATGCCTTTTATGTTAGATATTACTTTAGGCTTTATTATGCATGCTAAGTTTTATTATTCTTATGTTATGTTTTCATGCACATCTTAGGAGTATTAAAATTGATTGTCACTAATCTTTCATGCATGTTAATCACTATTATTAATAAATTGCATTTGCCATGATGTTATCTCACTTTATGCTTGTTAAATTGCATCATAATTATTTTTATGCATGTTATAGTATCTTAGGCATGTTATATGGTCATTATACATATTATCTTTTATGTCATCTCATCTCTTTGGGTTAATTTCTAACATGAATCTCTTCTATTTTATTTTTGGTTTCAAATCATTGTTATATTCTCATTTGAGCACCAATGCACGAGAAGGAGGATATGCGGACTTTGGTATTTTCATTGCACATTTTCAATTCTCATTTTATTTATATTTCCTTGTATATATTCGTTGAATAAAATGTTTTTTTTATGCACGCATGAATAAAAACCACACAAATATTTCTAATAAATTAATTTGGATTTTTCATAATAAATGGGACCAATGTCCTAATTTTCATCCCAAATAAATCATCACATCCAAAATGTTTTCTTTAATTGTGCATGCGGGGACCAAAGTCCTCATAATTAATAAATTCCCCGATTTTATGTATGTTTGCACTTTTAAATGGGAGTTGTATTCCGCTCCTGGTATTATTGTAATTTATCTTTGATGTTATTTTTGATATGTTTATCTTATCGCTTTCAATGTGAATATTTGCGCTTTTAAGTTAAAATTGCATCGTGTGGAGAGAGAGCGAGTTAATAAACTCAAAACCAAATTATAAAATTAATCAAGGTAGAAATAGATGCGAAGTCCCGAACCCATTCTCTGGTCTTTGGGCTCAAAGAGGCTAGAGGTTTACCCTCCAAGACACCTCTTGTGTCACGAGACTTAGACATTAATCCTAGGCTCCTTTGGGCGAGAGGTTTAACCTCCAAGACCCCTTTGGCTTGCCCAAAATGGATAAAAGCATTGTCTTTGGACTTAAGGAGGCGAGAGGTTTACCCTCCAAGACCTTTCTTATGCTCTATGACCTAACAAATCCTAGGCTCCTTTGGGCGAGAGGTTTACCCTCCAAGACCCCTTCGGCTTGCCCAAAATGGATGAAAGCGCTGTCTTAGGCTCTCCGAGGTGAGAGAAACTTTCCCAATGTTTTATTGGGTGGCGACTCCATGAAACGTCCTTGTTACCCAAAATAGACGCACTTGTAATTCGTTACAAGTTGTCAACGGACCTCAAATGCCCGATCGCCCTCAAGCGGGCTGTTAAGGGGCGCCCACGCGGGTCCTGCGCGCGTCACAGTGGCGACTCCACTGGGGACAACTGGTTCGAGACTTCAATTTGAAAATACCTTGATTAACTTTTACAATAAAGTTTTAGTTTATGAAATTCGCCTTATCGCAAAATTGCATATCATCTCATTAGAGCCTTAGATTAAGTTAGTTTGGTCCCTTTTCAAACCCCGGTGCGTTCCTGAAGCACGACCCTATTTTCACTCAATTTAGGGAAGTGTTAAGGATAATCACCAGCCCAAGTGTCGTACCATTATGGTATATCACATGGTGACCCGATCGGTCGTTATGCTCATGATGAGCTAGACCCGTCGGCAGGGATCATGCTTGGGTAACCCAAAAATATCATCACCCATGACTAAAGCTCATGTAATGGCAATAGATACTTCCACTAGGTGAAATGTACCGTAATACTATGCTTGCTATATGGGCTATCATATATTGGACGAAATCAATTTAATTAAATGGTCTTCATTAAAGGCTTTCATGCCCTGGTGGGCCCATCCTAGTTAAATTGAATTGTTCAAATACATAAAGGCCAAACACCCATACGTATGTACATTAGATAGGAGTTGTTATGCTGCCGGTTTTTCACCACACACCATACGTGTCCATCGGGTTCCACGTTAATCCATGGATCAAGCCCACCTAGGAAAGAGACCGCACTACTACGTGTGTAGGAGATATAAGGTTGGAAGGATCTATCTGCTTGCATGTGTTTGTCTATGTTGCATCAGCACGAGCATGTATTGCATTTTAATCATGCATCATCTTAACAATTTTTGCATTTCAGCCATCATAGATTCTCCTGGGTGGTCTAGAGGTCCCGACGGACGGTTAAGAAGGACGCCGCTTTTGGGGTTAACAGAGTTAGTGTCGGATCAGAGTTCAGATTCAATCTTAGAAAATAGTGTGGGGTTTTCTTCCAAATCATCAATAGAAGTAAGCGTGGCTAATCCATCAAATGAGTCTGATGCAACCCGGGCAATAATTGCTGAGGAGGTAGGAAAGAGAATGGAGGAATTTGAAGCCCGAATGATTGCAATGATGGGCAATCTTGCCGCCACAATAGCTGGGAAACAAGCTGCTGCTGCCCCTATCCGAGTACCAGCTGAACAAGAGGCTGTTAGAGAAGAACATCCTACTGCAATTAACCAACCAGTGGTTGACCCACCTATTGTTGAGCAAAGAGTACCTGCACCTATTGAGCGCAGAGAGGGCCCCAGGTCTGAAGCTGAGTTTGGGGGAGATGAGCTAGAGGAGCATACAGTAGCTAAAGAGAAGTCGCCAAAACTGGATGAGGCAATATGGAGGAAAATGGAAGAGAGATTTGAGGCCATGGCAAGGATGATGACTGTGGGAAAAGGAATGAACCTGGAAGACCGAGAGCTGGATGGGGATGACCTGATTCCCTAGAATTTTAAGATACCAGACATTCCCAAATTTGATGGCACCTCTGACCCTGCCGCACACATCAAGCAATACTCGCTAGTCATGAAGGGAACGACCTTAACAAGAAAGCAAAAGATAGAGTATTTCTGCTTGAGTCTCACAGGAGCTGCTATTGATTGGTATCATGGGCTTGAGAGGAGGTCCAAGGAGGATTGGGACTTGCTAACCGAAGAGTTCCTTAAGCAGTACGATTGCAGTACCCGGATGGAGGTCACTTTGAAAGATCTCGAGTTGCTACAACAGAAGGCTGGGAAGTCCTTCCACGAGTACCTTACTCGGTGGAGAAACCGGGTTATGGAGATGAAATGCAAACCGGACACTTCTGATCAGATCCGGCTATTCATTCGAAATGCCAGCCCTTACTTGAGAGATGGACTGAAAATGAAGGGACTCAAGGATTGGGAGTCCTTGAAGGACATTGCCATAGAAGCAGAAGGAGAATATTTAGCCAAGAGGGTAAACAGCGAGTCCTATGCCAGGAAGGGATACAGCAATCAGGGGACAACCAAGCCAGCAAGTTCAAACAGCGGTAACAGAGGTGGGAAGACAGCTGAGGTGTCTGCAATAGGCGTAAGTTAGAGATACTTCTCGAACTTGGGTAGGCCTTTATCATGGGTGCTGAAGAGGCTAGTAAAAGAAGGAAAGCTGCGACCCCTATCACCTAGGCCAGCCAAGAACCAGGGACAGCCAGGGCACAAGGAGAATGAATACTGCGCATTTCACCAACATACCGGCCATTTGATGGATGATTGTATAACGCTAAGGTATCGAGTTCAAGATCTAATTGACAACAAGCAGATCACCAATCCTGAGAAGAGAGAAAGCAAGAAGAAATCCGGTTATAATACAGTGCCACCTCCAGTCTTTATGATTGGATCGAGCCTATCAAAGTGGTACGTGATGCAAGATCTATATGGAAATGAGTATGTCGCTATTACTCGCCCTGCGGTGGATGGAGAAGGGGTTTCGGTAGCGACAATAGACTGTTGGTCCACTAGTGAGAGTGGAGATGATGAAGATAAGAAAAATGGAGAGTTTACGGATCCGTGGGATTCAGAGGAAGAAGAAAGAGTAGAAGTAGTAACAAGAAGTGGGAGGGTCATTCCAGAAGTTGAGAAGCAACAAGACCTAGAGTAAACACCCGCAGAGAAGGAGCCGGAAGAAAATTCAATAGTGAAGCAACTGAAAAAGACCACGGCTCAGATATCTATTTGGGACCTCTTGAGACAGTCCCCTTCTCACCAACAGAAGTTAGTTGAAGCATTGAGTGTATCCACCGTAGCAACTGACACGACCTCAGCAAGTGTACTGAATCGACAAGTAATATAATGGAGTAAAATTATGACTCCGAGTTATCGTACCCAAGGGACTGAACACGCAAGTTATGAAAATTGAATGTATGCTAAAGAATTCCCAATTAATTGAATTGATTAAATTAACTAAACTAAAACTAATAAATTAATCGACTGCTGTAATGATTAAGCAAAAACAAATTAAGATGACAGTAAAACTAACAAAGATAAAAGTAAATAAAAACGAGAAAAGATATCAAATTATAAAAGCGTTGTTCAAGTTCACTCATCCACCCCTTACCCAAATATGAATAAAATCAATCTATGAATCTTATATGAAAGAAATCGGGATAACCCTCTTAACCCAAGCGTCCCATTCCGGAGCAAGCTATTCTAATCGCATAACGTCCCATTCCGGAGCAAGTCATACAACTAGCCTAATCACGGGTCTAAAATCCTAGGTTCGGTTTGCTTTCCCATTCCGGAGTCAAACATCCCAAAACCTCATTATTTCGCTCATCACTCAAATCTTAAATCATAAAATCCTGTCCATTTAGATTCCCATTCCGGAGTAGTCTAAACACCACAGCAAACATGATAAAAAATTCTGAGAATAAAATACATTCATGGCATCCAATTAACAAATTCAATAACCAACATAGACATATGAAATAAATCATTCATCACAATTGGAAACTGGACTGAAAAACTAAAATCCATAAACAAGCAATAAACACCAGCAAAATAAACCAATCTTTCATACATAAACTCAATAGATGTTCATAATTCACATCTTAGATATAGGAGATTCAGAGATCCCCCGAACAACTAAACGACTACTCACAATCCATTACAAAATCAAAAGAGTAAAAGAAAGAATAAACCCTGAAATTCATTGAGAAAATCCCGGTTGAATTGCTCGATCTTCGATCTCTTTCTTCAACTCTTCAATGGAGAAAATAACTAAAATTCTGGAAAAACTAAGAACTAGCAAAACTCTTGAAATTGAACTATGAAACTAAAGCAAATTAATCTCAATTACTAATCGAAAACCAAAAACAAGAACGAAAATTGAAGTTTAGGACCGAAGAATATCTCTCAAAATCTCAGCTACAAAAACTAATAACAAAAACTAACTAAAAAATTCGGAACCCTAGCCAAATAGAAAGCTACGAATTTATACTTCCAGAGGGGTCACGGTGGCAATGGATTTGGTTGCCACCGTGACCTATCGGGAATTTCCAATCCTTTTCCGCACAGGAGATTGGTCACGGTGACAATGAATTTCATTGTCACCGTGAGGTCTTCACAGTTCAGCTTCTGCCCACAAATTAATTATCTCATGGTCACAATGAAATCCATTGTGACCGTGAGGTACATGCTGCCTCGATTCTGCCTTGCTAAATTGACATGTCACGGTGACAATGAAGTTTGGTTGCCACCGTGAGGTCTTCAACTTTTGCATTCTGCCCATTTGATAATTATGTCACGGTCACAACCATTTTCATTGTGACCGTGACCCCTGCGACTTCCATTCTGCCTGCAATCTCCTTATGTCACGGTCACAACCAATTCATTGTGACCGTGACCTCTTGGGCAAAAATCTACAAAGGCACGAAATTGACATCAAAATGCTTTCTAAAATGAATCAAAACTTCAATTTGGCTAAAATTAACAAAATTAACATAAAAGAAACATAAATTAACATTAAACACCCAAAAATCACACTAAAACACTATGAAAACTAAACACTATATTGAAGTTATCAAAATACCCCACACTTAGATTTTGCTCATCCTCGAGTAAATGAATTATCCAAATTCCTGAAATTTCAAACTCTAACTCAGAATATGAAAACTTAACAATAGTCATAGCACCAAGTAGAAGGGTCTTAGTTACAAATTCTCAAATCAATTTATATCAAGTAATTTCACACGTGTGTGTGCTAGGCTCAAAACCAATTTTCTCTTTTCAAAACAAAACAACCAATGCATTCCAGTAATTGAGCAAAGAAATTGAATATGCAAATGAATTCGCATATAGGTTTCGCGCTTAAAACTCAGGATAATCATACGCCTCTCCTTTAGCACCGGAACCACAAGGGTCATCTCCACTTAAACAACTCAAACCAAGAATAGAATCAAAAGGACTTATTCCAGGGTTGTAATGTTAGGTTAAGGTGTTGGCTAACAAGAAAAGTTAAAGAATTCAAACAAAGAATTTGCCACTTTACCTACAATTCAACTAACCAAACTGAACAAAATTGTCCAGATCCTACCTTCAATTCACCCATAATTTCCAATGTTGTCTACTTCTCCATACATAATATGCATTGAACTCAACAACAACAAAATGATGAATTCCCCTTTTAATTCACTTTTAAACCCAATTCCGTAATTACGAGTATATCTTTCTCTACTCAAAGGTACCCCACACTTGAATTTTTCTATATTCAATACATCAAAATTGACCAATAGAAACCACAAAACTCATCAAACTTTCATCATCATATATTTTTTTTCTTTTCTTTTTTCTTTATTTTTCTTTCTCTTTTTTTTTTCTTCTTTAATTTTTTTTTTTCTGGGGTACCCAAAGTCTAGAATTTCTTATACCCATCTAATGAGGGAAAGTTTAACACCATAATAAATAATGCCCACAAAATTCAACAATTCTTCTCACACTTCCACTATTTCAACAATAGATACTCTTCTTCAACTTTCAATGATATTCCAACCCAATCCTAGAGTGGCCAATTCTTAGAAACGGGTAGGCAAAGGCATTTAGGCTAAATGGTAAAATAATAGTGTAACAAGAAAATTTCGTAGTACGCTTTTAGCATACTAAATCAGCTCAACGGGGCTAGCAATGGAAATAATATAAATAGGTAGGTCTAAAGCTGTTTAAAAGTGGCTATCAAAGAACAAATTGCCTTAATCATGTCCTAAACTTGTTTAAGTTATTATCATGTTTCAAAGGGTGATGAGGAAGGTTCTAATTATCCTACCATTCCTTCACTCAAAAACTCTTACGCACCGGATTTTTTCAATTTTTTCAAACAAGCCTATAGTGCATAAAAGATTTGAAATCACAAGATATATGACCGATTGAGATTCTATTTGCTTCTAAAACTTTCAACTACTCGTTTGCCAAGATCAGTTTTTTAAGATAGACTATTCTCCAATTAAAGTTCAAAACATTCACAACAGGAATAACTGAGGTTAAGCTAAACTAAGATAAGGATATTTAGGCAACCGTAATAAAGTGCAAATAAACTAAAACAGAACTAACCATGCATCATACATCAATGGAATGACTGTTAATTACATGTATAATGCAAAATTAATGTCTCCTACCCCCCACATAAAAACTTGCTGTCCCCAGCAAGTAATAATATTACAGATCAAAAAGAAAAATAAAAATAAAATAAACAAAAGTCAAAACAAAAGATAAGGGTTCTCCCTGATCATAGATCGGATGATAGTGGCGGTGGGGGAAAATGTGCATCAAATCTGGACGTCAAAGACGCCAGGCCATAGAGCACTTGCTCCATCTGAGATCGGAGCTCAGTCTGGGTAGCGGAGAGACTATCCATCCGCTCCATCAGAGCGTCATATTGCGCGTGCCCAAACTGATGCGGTGCTTGTGCAGGGGGATCCTGTGGCTCAGCCTCTTCACCTGCCTCCTGTGGCAGTCCACCTAGACCCCGCTCCACCCCTTGCAGATATTCATCTCTGGTAGACAACCGGTATCCATCTGCGGTGGTGGCATCCTTGACTATCACTTTCATATTTCGCAGCATCTTATCATCAATGACTGAAATCGATGATAGAATTTTTCCCCTGCCAAAATCATGATGTACCCGCTTTGCAATCAAAGTCACGAAACCTCCCAGCGCTACTTTTTTTACCTTCCTCGGGTGCCACTGCATTTTTTCTAATTTGTGCCAGAAATGGGTAGCACCATTGATCCAAACACCCCTTACCATGCAGCCAAGAAAAAGGGCTTCGGGCAGGTTTACCTGACCTGCGGAGTCTACATGGCTCAGAAGAGATAGGGAGAAGAAGCGGTGGATGATTCGCAATGTGTGATCAGCCAAATGATGAGCCTTCGTCTTCCCCGAGACATACATGGTGGCAGTGGCGGGGTCTCTAATGGTAGCCCAGGCAGTGTCTTTATCATAGTCATTAAAAGCATCGTGGGTGCGTGGTGGAAAACCCAGAATTTCTGAAAATTCCTGAAAAGACATGTTATATTGCGTTCCCTCTAACCAAAATGAGACTTTACCTGGGTCCTGGGCTGGGTTGCGACCGGGTGTACAAGTGACTGTGGATATGAAATCTCTGGTCAAGTTCGGGTAGACTTTCTCTTGTATTGAGAAGACCTGTTCCCACCCGATGTTTGCAATTAGGTGCTGCACTTGATCCTTTATCCTGAGCTTCTGCAGCAAGTCGAAATCCAAATAGGTGGTGGGGACGTAGGTGCATTTGGTGAATAGAGCATAAACCTCTTTCTTTGGGACCGGTACCCACTTAGGGACCTTCGAAATATCCACGGATTGTGAGCTTGGGGGTGAGCTGATGGAGCCAGAAGTAGATGCTGTGCTCTTTCTTTTGGGAGCCACTACATAAAATAGAAAAAGTCAAGTTCAATAGCATGAGATGGCATCAACAGCAATGTATTTGAAAAATACAGCATACGGGGAAATTGATGCTAACTTTGGGGCAATCTCCTAATTCCAATTGAATAACATAAAAGGTACACGGATGCAAATAGAATTTAAATGAACAGAAGCATAATTCAGCAAAATATGTGAGCAATTGCAGTCTTAAACCCACAAAATGCATATAAAAGTTTAAGAGAATTCGAGCTACTGTCAACAGGCAAAATTGATGAATGGGAACAACACTCTCATTCGAACAATATTGCGAAAGAATCTTGGCATTTCACATGGCAGGAATTGGAGAAAAACAAGAAAAGCATTCATTCAAACATTCAGTCGAACACCTGGTATGCAGATAAGTTACTGATGAAATTTAAGTTCAAAGATCATACCAAGAATCCACAATGTCAACAATCAGTCATGACAACACAGATTAAACAATTAAAACCAGTCAATTTCCATTATGAACCTAGAATTGGTAGAAAAATTGCAATTTAATCCTATACACATGCTTGCCCTAACATCCCAACCCAACTCGTTCCAAATAAAGAAAACAACTTGAAATGGGGGAGTAAGAATGTAAGGTATGCATAGCTTGAATCGAAAAATCGCAAAGAAGAAAAAGAAAAACATCGGCACAAGAATCGCATCTATAACAGCCATGGACATCCACTGGAACAGGGGATGCAGGGAGGAAGAAAGATAAAAATAAATGAATTGAAATAAAATGAAAAAGGAAAAGAAAATACTTACTTGTTGGAGGAAATCCGGAGTGATGGTCTAAAGAGAGAAAAGAGACACATGGAATGCAGAGAAAAATAAATCGTGCTCGTGAGAGTGAAAGAGGTGTGAGAAAGTGAGAAAGAACAAATAGAAAACTTGGGTTTTTAAAACTTCCTTTCGTTCGTCACGGTCACAATGAGTTTCATTGTGACCGTGACACATAAAAAATTTGCAATCCAAAATTGAACCGCCATGGGGTCACGGTGACAATGAAATCCATTGTCACCGTGACATTACCAAATTGGAAAACAGAATCGAATTTGCAATATGTCACGGTCACAATGAAACTCATTGTGACCGTGACATAACCCAGTTTGAAAACAGAATGTCACTCACTCTACCTCACGGTGACAATGAAATTCATTGTCACCGTGACATGTGCACACCTCAAAACAGAATGTAACTTACCTTATGGTCACGGTCACAATGAGTTTCATTGTGACCGTGACATGTGCATCAACCAGAATCCAGAATGCATCCTCCTTTGGTCACGGTCACAATGAATTTCATTGTGACCGTGTCCACCTGCACACTTGCACACATTCATCAATTTCTCTAAATCTCTTGATACAAATGTTTTGAATCTTTTCCAACAAAACATAATTTCTCTTCTAAACCTAAAATTTACAAAATGAAACAAGATTAACTTCCTAGACAAAATACCATTAAATGATAAAGATAAATGAAGATAAGAAGTAGTTCTGCATTTCACAAGTCCGCAGCTGGACTTTTAAAACCGTCAAGGATCTATAAGAGTGACGATCGTGGAAGCATTATCAAATGAAGATGTAAAATAAGGCTTCACACGATGTCCATTGACCTTGAATTCTGTCTCACCCCTCGGGTGTTTCAGCGTTACCACTCCAAACTTGTTCACAGCCACTACTTGATATGGTCCCTTCCACCTCGACTTCAACTTACCAGGGAATAATCGCAGCCGACTGTCATAAAGAAGTACATGCATCCCAAGCACAACTTCCTTCCGAACTAACTTCTGATCATGCTGCTTCTTGGTGATGTCCTTGTATTTGGTGGCATGATCATAAGCCCAGAATCGGTGCTCCTCAAGTTCATTCAGCTGCAAAGACCTGCACTTTCCTGCATTCTCAAGGTCAAAATTTAGAAATTTGGTAGCCCAATAGGCTTTATGTTCTAATTCCACCGGAAGATGACAGGACTTCCCATAAACCAGCCTAAAGGGGGACATCCCTATTGGCGTCTTGAAAGCAGTCCTATAGGCCCATAAAGCTTCGTCTAACCTAAGGTACCAATCTTTCCTAGAGGAATTGACCGTCTTTTCTAAAATGGCCTTTAATTCCCTATTCGACACTTCCACTTGACCATTAGCCTGAGCATGATATGGGGTTGTGACTTTATGCCTAACGCCAAATTTCTTTAATAAAGCATCGAATTGGTGATTAACAAAATGTTTACCACCATCGCTTATAATGGCTCTAGGAGCTCCATAACGGGTAAAAATATTTTTTCTTAAAAATTCTAACACAATTCGTGCATCACAAGTCCTAGTAGCTACAGCTTCGACCCATTTACTAACATAATCCACTGCTACCAGAATATATTCAAACCCGTATGAAACCGGAAAAGGTCCCATGAAATCTATTCCCCAAACATCGAATAATTCAACCTCAAGCACATTTGTTAAGGGCATCTCATCACGTTTGGATATATTTCCTACTCTTTGGCATCTATCACAACTTTTCACATAATATTGGACATCTTTAAACATTGTTGGCCAATAAAAACCAGAAGACAGAATTTTCATTACCGTTCTATTCGGCCCATGATGTCCACCAGCTTCTCCACTGTGACAAGCTGTGATGATTGCACTGGTCTCCGCATCGGAGATACACCGTCTTAACACTTGGTCAACGCATAGTTTGAAAAGGTAGGGATCATCCCATATGTAGTGTCTCGCATCCGCCCGCAATTTCTTCTTTTGCTGCCATGTAAAATCCTTTGGCATAAAGCCCCCTGCAAGAAAATTAGCGATATTAGCAAACCAAGGGACAGAATCTTCACAGGAAAATACAGCACAAATATGCTCATCGGGAAATAAATCTAAAATTTCCCCTTTTTCAATACGATCATTTTCCAATCGGGATAGATGATCTGCCACAAAATTCTCAGCGCCCTTCTTATCCTTAATTTGCAAATCGAATTCCTGCAACAAAAGCACCCATCGAATCAGCCTCGGTTTTGATTCCTTCTTTGCGAATAAATGCCTCAAGGCTGCATGATCCGACCACACCACCACTTTTGCACCCAGCAAATACGGCCTGAACTTTTCAAACGCATACACTATCGCCAGAAGTTCTTTCTCTGTGGTGGTGTAATTTACCTGTGCTCCTGTCAAAGTGTGACTAGCATAATATATGGCATAAAAATCTTATCTCTTCATTGTCCAAGCACTGCCCCTATTGCAAAGTCACTAGCATCACACATTAGTTCGAACGGCAAATTCCAATCCGGAGATATAATCACCGGAGCTGAAATAAGTCGTTTCTTTAAAGTTTCAAATGCTAACATACATGCACTGTCAAAAACAAAAGGAGCATCTTTCATAAGTAAATTAGACAAGGGTTTTGCAATTTTTGAAAAATCTTTAATAAAACGCCTGTAAAACCCTGCATGTCCTAAAAAACTTCTTATGCCCTTAACATTTGTCGGAGGTGGTAATTTTTCAATTACTTCAACTTTGGCCTTATCTACCTCTATCCCATTCTCTGAAATTTTATGTCCTAGCACTATGCCCTCTCTTACCATAAAATGGCATTTTTCCCAATTCAATACCAGGTTAGTCTTTTCACACCTCCCTAGTACTAGATCAAGATGCTGTAAACAGCTCTCAAAATCAACCCCATATATGGTGAAATCATCCATGAATACTTCCATAAATTTTTCTATAAAATCATGGAAAATGGCCATCATGCACCGCTGAAACGTAGCCGGTGCATTACATAACCCAAAAGGCATTCTCCGATATGCAAATGTGCCGTATGGGCAGGTAAAGGTTGTTTTCTCCTGATCCTCAGGGTCTATTGGAATCTGCATATATCCCGAATACCCATCTAAAAAATAGTAAAACCTATTACCCGCTAACCTCTCTAACATTTGGTCAATAAAAGGCAAAGGAAAATGGTCCTTCCTAGTGGCATTATTTAACCGTCTGAAATCAATGCAGACTCTCCAACCCGTAACTGTACGAGTTGGAATTAACTCATCTAGTTCATTCTTTACCACTGTCATTCCCCCCTTTTTAGGCACACATTGCACAGGACTTACCCACTTACTGTCAGAGATAGGGTAGATAATACCTGAGTCTAGGAGTTTTAAGTACCTCCTTCTTTACTACCTCTTGCATGACTGGATTGAGTCGCCGTTGAGGCTGAGCTACCGGCTTGCACTCCTCCTCCATTGGGATCCTATGTGTACAGTAGCTTGGGTCAATTCCCCTCAAATCTGAGGTCTTCCAGCCAATGGCTCCTTTGTGCTTTTTCAGCACCTCTAGCAGCATCGTCTCTTCTGCACCTGACAACAAAGAAGAAATAATTACTGGTTTACTCTCATTTTCTAAAAACACATACTTCAAGTGAGAGGGAAGAGGTTTAAGTTCAGCATTTGCATCCCCCTCTTTAGGATCAATTTTCTCCTTTTTTTCTTCTATCTCCACACTTGCTATCTCTTGTCCCCTCATCTCTTCTTCACATTCTTCTCCCTCCACTGAATGTAATAGATACTTATTTTCTGAATCAGCTCCCAATTCTTTTTCTTGCATTTCCTCCACACAATCATCTATTACATCCACAAAATATATAGACTCTTTCACATCACCAGATGGGTATTTTTGAGCCTTGTTCATATCTACCACCAACTCCTCACCATTAAACCTTAGGGTAACCGTTTGACCATTAACGTCTATCAACGCCTTGGCGGTATTTAAAAATGGCCTCCCCACAATCAATGTCACCTTGTGGTCTTCTTCCATCTCCATTACCACAAAATCCACTGGAAAAATAAAATTTCCCACCTTCACTAGCAGATCCTCAATCACTCCCTTTGGTCTCCTCACGGACCTGTCTGCTAGTTGGAGTCGCATTCCTGTCTCCCTAAGCTCTCCAAGATTCAGCTTCCTGCATATCGAATAAGGCATTAAGTTTATGCTTGCACCTAGATCACATAAAGCATTACCGTAAAAATCTTCACCAATAACACAAGGAAGAGTAAAGCTACCTGGATCTTCCAATTTCTCAGGAATCTTGTTCATAATAATAGCACTGCAATTTTCTGTTAGTTGTACAGTCTCATGCCCTTCTAATTTCTTTTTATTAGAACAGAGTTCTTTCATGAATTTAGCATAGTTAGGCATATGAGCTAAAGCTTCAGTAAATGGTAAATTTATGTGCAGTTTCTTAAACATCTCTAGAAACCTAGCTTTTTGCTCATTTTTCTTTTCCTGTCTAGCAATAGCAGGAAATGGCAGTTTATTAATATCAAGATCCTCTATCTTAGGATTCACTATACTCTTTCCCTTGTCACTTTTAGGAGCATTTTCTTTAACTTCTAACTTAGAGTTAGAGTTACTTACCGTCCGTGTCGGCTCCTCCTTTTCTGATAAAAGATTTTTACCTTGATCATCTTTCGGTTCCACTTCCTTACCACTCCTCAGTGTAATTGCCTTAGCCTCCTCTTTTGGATTTCAGTCTACATTTGAAGGAAATGTTCCTGGTTGTCTCTGGGACATAGAATTTGCAAGCTGTCCCACTCGAGTCTCCAAATTTCTTATGGAGGCATCCTGGTTCCGGTTCCACTGCTCTTGAGACTTCCATCTAGACTCTTGATTTACCATGAATTGCTGTTGGTTATTCATAAACTGCTGTTGACTGTTAATGAATGTAGCCAACATGTCTTCCAGATTTGGCTTTCTCTCTTGAACAGGTGGCCTGGGTTGATAACCCGGTGGGTGGTACTGCTGCCCTTGGTTCTGAGGAGGTGGATATGGTGGTTGATATGGCTGCCCGTGGTTTTGATGGATGTTTTGGTTGAAGGGAGCTCTTACTTGCGGATTAGAGGATGAAGCATTTGGATTTCCATCTTTCCAGGAGAAATTTGGATGATTTCTCCATCCCGGGTTATATGTGTTATTGTAAGGGTCTTTCCTTCTGAAATCTCCCACAGCATTGACATCACCCATTGATCCTCCACTTTCTTGCCCACCTTGCTCCTGTTCATACCATCCACTCTCTTGGCCCACAACAGCTACATTCTGCACTTTTAAACTACTCATCTCCTTCCTCATAGATTCCATCTGTGCCTTCAGCATCGATACCTCATCCACAGCATGTATCCCTTGTCTTCTCGGAACTGCTCTAGGATTAGACCATTGAGCATCATTAGCTGCCATTTCATCCAGTAATTGAAAAGCTTCCTCTGGTAACCTATTCATAAATGACCCTCCTGATGAAGCATCTAATAAGGATCTTATCTGTGGTGTAACCCCAGAATAAAAAGTGGTCATCAAATGGTAAATTGCTATCTCATGGTGTGGACAGCTTCTCAACAATCTTCTAAACCTTTCCCATGCTTCATGAAAGGGCTCCTCACTCATCTGACTAAAGCCTAATATACTATTTCTGATGTTCGCAGTCTTTGTGGGAGGGAAGAATCTCATCAAAAATTTTTCTTGCAACTGATCCCAAGATCTAATTGACTGTCTAGGTAGCATTTGCAGCCATTCACGAGCTTTTCCAATCAATGTAAAAGGGAACAGCTTTAATCTTACCGCGTCAGATGACACTCCAGGAATTTGAACCGTATCACTGACCTCTAAGAAAATGTCCAAATGTTGTGCAGGATCTTCGACATCTGCACCCGAAAACTGATTTCGCTGTACCATACCGATGGTGGCTGGTTTAAGTTCAAATTGCACTCCCCTGGGCAGTACAATTGTCCTATTATCTTCATTCCATCTAGGCACCGCATAGTCCCTAATTGTCCTCTGCCTAGGGATCTCTTCTCTATTATGCCCCGGATTATGGTTTTGTGCCCTCAGCACTTGTTCATTTCCAGGAGGAATTTCACCAATAGGAAGCGAATTTTCTTCCATGTTATTAATCCTGTTGGCTCTTAATTGTTGGTGTAAAGTCCTCTCGATTTCAGGATCGTAAGGTGCTATTTGTTCTTGTCTTCTTCTGCTCATACACCTTCAACAACCACCTGAAAAAAAATAAAGAATAAATAAAAATAAGATAAAATAAAATAAAAAATAAAAACACACGCAAATAATAATCAAGACTTAAAACAACGCCAGTCAGCCTCAACGGTGCCAAAAACTTGACACGACCTCAGCAAGTGTACTGAATCGACAAGTAATATAATGGAGTAAAATTATGACTCCGAGTTATCGTACCCAAGGGACTGAACACGCAAGTTATGAAAATTGAATGTATGCTAAAGAATTCCCAATTAATTGAATTGATTAAATTAACTAAACTAAAACTAATAAATTAATCGACTGCTGTAATGATTAAGCAAAAACAAATTAAGATGACAGTAAAACTAACAAAGATAAAAGTAAATAAAAATGAGAAAAGATATCAAATTATAAAAGCGTTGTTCAAGTTCACTCATCCACCCCTTACCCAAATATGAATAAAATCAATCTATGAATCTTATATGAAAGAAATCGGGATAACCCTCTTAACCCAAGCGTCCCATTCCGGAGCAAGCTATTCTAATCGCATAACGTCCCATTCCGGAGCAAGTCATATAACTAGCCTAATCACGGGTCTAAAATCCTAGGTTCAGTTTGCTTTCCCATTCCGGAGTCAAACATCCCAAAACCTCATTATTTCGCTCATCACTCAAATCTTAAATCATAAAATCCTGTCCATTTAGATTCCCATTCCGGAGTAGTCTAAACACCACAGCAAACATGATAAAAAATTCTGAGAATAAAATACATTCATGGCATCCAATTAACAAATTCAATAACCAACATAGACATATGAAATAAATCATTCATCACAATTGGAAACTGGACTGAAAAACTAAAATCCATAAACAAGCAATAAACACCAGCAAAATAAACCAATCTTTCATACATAAACTCAATAGATGTTCATAATTCACATCTTAGATATAGGAGATTCAGAGATCCCCCGAACAACTAAATGACTACTCACAATCCATTATAAAATCAAAAGAGTAAAAGAAAGAATAAACCCTGAAATTCATTGAGAAAATCCCGGTTGAATTGCTCGATCTTCGATCTCTTTCTTCAACTCTTCAATGGAGAAAATAACTAAAATTCTGGAAAAACTAAGAACTAGCAAAACTCTTGAAATTGAACTATGAAACTAAAGCAAATTAATCTCAATTACTAATCGAAAACCAAAAACAAGAACGAAAATTAAAGTTTAGGACCGAAGAATATCTCTCAAAATCTCAGCTGCAAAAACTAATAACAAAAACTAACTAAAAAATTCGGAACCCTAGCCAAATAGAAAGCTACGAATTTATACTTCCAGAGGGGTCACGGTGGCAATGGATTTGGTTGCCACCGTGACCTATCGGGAATTTCCAATCCTTTTCCGCACAGGAGATTGGTCACGGTGACAATGAATTTCATTGTCACCGTGAGGTCTTCACAGTTCAGCCTCTGCCCACAAATTAATTATCTCACGGTCACAATGAAATCCATTGTGACCGTGAGGTACATGCTGCCTCGATTCTGCCTTGCTAAATTGACATGTCACGGTGACAATGAAGTTTGGTTGCCACCGTGAGGTCTTCAACTTTTGCATTCTGCCCATTTGATAATTATGTCACGGTCACAACCATTTTCATTGTGACCGTGACCCCTGCGACTTCCATTCTGCCTGCAATCTCCTTATGTCACGGTCATAACCAATTCATTGTGACCGTGACCTCTTGGGCAAAAATCTACAAAGGCACGAAATTAACATCAAAATGCTTTCTAAAATGAATCAAAACTTCAATTTGGCTAAAATTAACAAAATTAACATAAAAGAAACATAAATTAACATTAAACACAACTAAACACCCAAAAATCACACTAAAACACTATGAAAACTAAACACTATATTGAAGTTATCAGCAACTACAATCTCTCCATCTGAGCTTTTAGACCTTGTTAAGGGGGGATCCGGGGAGAAGTTGGTTTTTTCTGATGCAGACCTACCAATAGAGGGTCGCAACCACAACCGACCTTTATACATCAAGGCACAGATCAATGGTAAACACACCGCTTGCATCTGTCATGGCCGGATTTATACCCTAAGAGAATTAACCTAATTTGGCATGTGAGTGAGTGGATTGAATGTGTAGGATTGGACTTAATTGAAAGAAAGCAGTATAGTTAAGGGGTTAAATGGTGATTATGAATGTTTGTGCTAAGCATGAGTTAAAGGCTGATTAGCTAGTTAAAGGAAGGATTAACTAAGAATAAAATAACTTGATTTAATGGAAAGTGGAGGCAGATTAGAGGAAGTGGTTTCCGTGTGGCTTCTTGAGAGGATGCCACCTACACCTTTGCATGCAAGAGTGAGTTAAGGGAAGGGAAGAGTTTCATTTGTGTAATCTAGCAATTTTCTGTGTTCTTCTCTTTTCTTTCTTGCGTGGGAGTGAGTGTTAAAGAAGGGTAAGTATATTGATGTTAAGTTGCTCATGAGTTAAGGGTTAAACCTAAGAGGTAAGTGAATAAGTGCATATTCTCATCTTCTACTCTTTCTT
Source organism: Excoecaria cochinchinensis (assembly GCA_947683425.1). Classification (NCBI taxonomy): domain Eukaryota; kingdom Viridiplantae; phylum Streptophyta; class Magnoliopsida; order Malpighiales; family Euphorbiaceae; genus Excoecaria; species Excoecaria cochinchinensis. The sequence goes on from CANTUQ010000112.1 coordinate 11,570,415, forward strand.
CTTGGTTGAGCTGGTTTGGATGGGATATTATTGGTTTGAGTTTGAGCTTGAGCATCTGTGTTGTTTTGTTAGCTGAAGAAGTGAAGAGAGATAAGGGAAAGGCTGTAATCGGCGAGCCGAGCGTCCGTCGTAATTAGGAGCTAAGGCGACGAGGTTTGGGAACAAACCCTAACTGTATGAATATGTGATTAGTGTTGGTTAAATAGGGTTTTGAACTGAATTGCATGATATGTGAAATTGAAGGTTAAGCATGAATTATGTGATGCTAAATTGTATGAGTATAGTAGCAATATGATTGTGATAAAGTGCTTGAAAGTGATTATGATTTGTACTATTATTGAATGCCAAACAAGAAGGGAAAATCAGGTATGTGTTATTGATTGTGTGGTTGATGTATTTGGGTTAATTGCCAAAAGTGAGAATGAGATTTGAAGTCTTAATGAGAAGGAAGAAATGGACTGAGAAACATAACCATGTTATGGTGTTTTTGCATAGGTCACGGTGACAATGAAATCCATTGTGACCGTGAGGTATGCTTGAGTTCAATTCTGCCTAATGGATTTTGGTATGTCACGGTGACAATGAACTTCATTGTGACCGTGAGGTACCCAAGGGAGCATTCTGTTTTGCAAAGTGAGAATATGTCATGGTGACAATGGGATTCATTGTGACCGTGACATACCCTCAGGTTGCATTCTGCCGAGAGTTGGGAACACATCACGGTGACAATGAAATTGGTTGTGACCGTGACATGTCCCCAATTTGCATTCTGTTTTGGACTTCAATATGTCACGGTGACAATGAAATCCATTGTGACCGTGACCCACCCTGTTTTGGCAATATAATCCTAATGTGTTTGGTCATTCAAATGGCATGGCTTTAAGCGGAAATAAAGGACAGCATGAGTAAGTAGTGTATATGTGTTAAGTGAACTACAAATGCATACAACTATGATGACTTCTGAATGTGATAAGTTATGTGAATATTGAATGTGAAGACTGAATTTGAAAGCATATTGAATATGCAAATGAAATGTATGGCTGTGTGCTAATACAAATGTGTAAAGTGAAAAGTGAACTGAATAACGTGTTTAAACAACTTAAGCCTGCGAGTCAAGTAGTGGATAGTTAGGCATGCCTATAGGGTCAAGTGCTGCAGCCCCATGCGTTAAATGTGTCTGATTCCATGGGAATCACAATGCGATTATCCTTACTGGATTGTGTTATATGTGGAATGATGAAAAGTACCAGAAGGTACTAATATGATATGAAGCACCAGAAGGTGCTAAATGTGAAAAAGTAGTCTCGATGAGATTACTGGTATCTGAGAGATACCGATGCGATACCCGTTATCCGCGTCATTGAATTGCAGGCAAAGTGGCAAAAAGGCTAATTGGTTAATCGGCTAAAAGTTAATTAAATATAAACAGAAGTGATTGTGATACAAGAAAGTATGGAAATGTGAATAAGTAATTGATGCTTTATGATTGAATATAGTAATGGTTGATCTGGCATGTTTATTAGCATGTTATGTATGATGATTCTGATGTGTGATAAACTATATGCTATATGTATGAGTTCCCCACTAAGCGTTATCGCTTAGCATGGATTCACTCTAATCCGTGCAGGTACGGACGAGAGGTGACTGAAGGACGTCCCCCGCATTTTGGTACGGTCAACAATAGGAAGTATATAGTGTAGGTTTGGGACCTTTGTATAAGTTTTATATGGTTAATATGTATTCTGAATATGTAAATGCATGTAATAATGTAGTAATCGCGGATGTAACCTCCCACATGTATGTGTGTCATGTGAATAGCTAAGGCGTGTGACTAATAGTAGTTGGCATGTGATGCATGAATTAAAATAGTGTGTGATGAAATTTTATTATTCAGTTTCCGCATGTGTTCTGTGTGTGTGTGCGACCTTCTCTAACTAAGATTAGCTGAGCTAGTTGTCGTTAGGGAACGGGCGTCACAGCATCATGGTTGATGATGGGTCGTCAATAAATGTTTGCCCTTTGGTGGTGCTTCAGGCCTTTGGGATGGATGAGAGTATGTTAAGCAAATCTGACCTGACCATCACTGCCTACGACAATTCCAGGAGGCAAGCATTGGGAACTTTCAAAGCTGTTGTAAAGACGGGGCCCATTGAGACAGAAATGGATTTTGTGGTCTTACCGATTCCAGCAAACTTCTCAGCTTTGCTTGGAAGACTGTGGTTCCATAAGTTAGGGGGAGTGCCATCCACCTTACACCAGATAATTAAGGTACCTCATGAAGGAGAGGTAGTGACCATTAAAGCAGCAAGAGAGAACCAAGTGTCTGCCTTGGAGATCTCTAATCAGCCATTCAGTGGCTTTCATGTATTGGTCATCGGAGAAGAGCAAAGCTTAGAAGGTAGCCCTCAAGTGGTGAACATGCTAAAGAAGATGCACTTCCTCCCAGGGGCTAGTTTGGGAAAAGAGTCACAAGGGCGGCAGGATGCTATCACTACACGTGGTCAGAAGAATCGAAAAGGGTTGGGCTACAAAGGAGAGTATAGTGAGAAGAAAGTGTCAGAGAAGATTCCCCATATTTCGGAGAGCTTTGTGCCATCATCATCGATTTGTGCTTACACCGGAGAAGAAGAGCTGCAATGGGTGGACGGGAAGATCATCCCTGGATTTGAAATTTTCAACGATGTCTTTGATTGGGAGATCAGAGTTGTTAAAGCTGTAGAGAACTTTTGGGATGAAGAGATTATGACCCAATGCAGCATCTGGGACAGGGATGAGCCCGAAGAGATTGTAACTGATAAGCTGTTAGCCACCAAACTCAAAGGGAAGGAGAAGATAATAGGCATTTCGACCTGCTCCACAATGGGAGCTATAGGAGGCTACCCGATATTTGGTGCCATTTAAGCAGCAATGTTTCCCATCATGGCTAACATCCTCCTCTCAAAGTCCTCAAGTCTCTTGTCTAGGTCCTGTACTGTCAAAGAACCAGTTTCTTCTGATAAATCTACCATCACGGACCCTAAAGATTGTCCCGAAGAGAGATCTGAACTTTTATCCCAATCTGAACCTGATGCAAGCATTAACCTTGGTGACGAATTTCTGATGAGTCATCCGTCGGATCCCCTAAACCACCCAGATGACTCAATAATGGCTGTAAAAACTCGAATGGTTAGGATGAAGCATGAATGAAGTGCAATGAATGGCCGTGAGTAGTGCAAAGTAACCATATGCGAGCAAGTAGACCCTTCCAACCTTTTAACTCCCTCACACGAGGTCAATTGGTTCCTTCCTATGTGGGCTTAATTCATGGGTCAACAGGGGACCCAATGAACGCGCATAGTGCACGGCAACAATCCAATAGCATAACATCTCTCAAAATGCACATACGTATGAGTTTTGGTCATTATGTATTCAAACACTTTGATCGAATTAAAGTGACCCCAATGAGGCATGAAAGCCTTTGATAGAAGACCACTTAATTCGCTTGACTTTGTTTAATACATAACGGCCCACATGATAAGAATTGTATTATGGTTCATCTCACCTAGGGGAAGTATCTATTTCCATTACATGAGCTGTGGTCAAGGTGATGTTACTTTAGGGCTACCCAAGCATAGTCCCTGCCGATGGGTCTAGCTCATCACGAGCATAACTGATGATCGGGTCTCCATTTGATATACCAAGAGGTACTAGGCTTGGGCTGGTGATTATCCTTAACACTTCCTTACATTGAGTGAATATAAGGTCGTGCTTCGGGAACGCACTGGGGTAGAATTATGGTACAAACTAGCATAATTCTAAGGCTCTAAAATGATGCAATGCAATTTTCAAAAAGAGATAGAATTTTAGGTTTTAAAAACTCAATTATATATTTTAACCAAGGCACTTTCAAAGCAAAGTCACAAAGTCCCCAGCAGAGTCGCCACTGTGATGCGCGCCGAACTGAAAAGGCCCTCATAAAGCCCGCTTTTAGGGCTCGAGGGATTGGTTCGTGTCATTTGATCTTGGGTAACATGAGATATTTTGGAATCCCCACCCAATAGAACATTGGCGAAGTTCATCTAGCCTCATGAAACCTTTAGGAACCTTTGACATATTTTGGAGTCACCACCCAATTTATAAGAAATTGGGAAAGTTCACCTAACCTCTATTGTCTAAACTAGAGAGTGGTTCAGAACTTTGCTCTTATTCATGCCTTGATTAATTATAAATGAGTTTTTAGATTAGAAAACTCCATCTCTCTTCTCACATTTATTTAAAGGCGCATTACAAGCACTCAGAAAGCGATAAATGAAAGCTGTAAATAAAGTGGTAAATAAAGTGGTAAACACTCCATTTTTCAAGGAGAAATTGGAAAAAATACAAGCCCTCAAATGAAAAGAAAAGGTAAATAAAATTGCCCCAAAAATAATTAATTATAAGGGCCCACAAGATATATAACATAAGTCTAAATAATTAAACAAAATTAAACAAAAGGGGAGACATGCATAAATCGGGATATTTGTTCGGTTTAGGAACATCGGTTCCTTTATGCTCACTTAAAGAGGGATCAAAGAGTTATTTCGGGTATTGGCTTGAAAATCGAGATGAGTGATCCCATTTTTAGAAAGTTTAACTCTTCGTTTTAATTCGTGATATTTTGCATTCCTTGGCTAAAATCAAGAACATTGGTCCCAATTTATTAGTGAAAATCCCAATTTAGTAGTAAAAATATTTTCTTGATTTTTATCCTACACGAGTATAAAATAAAATTATCTTATTTATAAAAACAACACGGACACACAAGTAAAGGGTTGGTAGGGTCTCACCCAATTGGCATAGTCTCCTACGTGTCGTGACCCCTCAACTTGGTCACGAAGGTGCTCACACAAACAAGATCACATTTCAACCCCACACAAGAAAAATAACAATGAAAAATGTTAATAATAATGCTAAAATTAACCATATAAACATAAAGACAAGGTAAATGCAAAAGATGCTTAATATACATGTAGGAAACGAGATGGGTTAAACTGGATGTGTGAGTCTAAAGTGCAGATCATACTCATGTAAAAAGATTTAATGAATCATGCAAAATTATCCATACAAATGACAAAATAATAATAATAATAATAATAATAATAATAATAATAATAATAATAATAATAATAATAATAATAATAATAATAATAACGATAGAAATCAAAGTAATAATAGCAATAAGAATAGGAATATTAACAATAAAAGCAATAACAAGATTAATAATAAGAATGATAAATAGTAATAATAACAATGATAATGATAAAGATGATATTAGCATGTAATGATAATAATATTAAAAATATTGACAAGGATAGATGATAATCACAATGGTAATAAAAATAACAAAAATAAATGTAACGTCAACAGTAATGGTAATGATATTAACAATGATAATGACAAATAAAATAAGATGAGATGATGAAAATGGATCCAAGAATCTTTACCCTCAGATTTTGATGATATAGAAGCAAGATGTTTGAATCCGACTCCCCTTGTCAAAGTTTAAAACAGATTCACAATGACTTAAAGACTCAGAAAAAACTAAGATTGAAAAAAAAAACCAAAAGATTTTTTACTTTTGTTTGATAATAAACCCAAGGTAAGGGAATTGATTTCCCTATCTCAAGGTAAGCTCAAACTCAAAATCCTTTTCCTGGGTTCAAGAAAATCCAAGGAAAAAGAAATTTCACTTTTTGAAAGATTTTTTATTTTTCTCAAGAACACTCTCTCCTCCCTTTTTTCTTCTCGAGCTCTCCCATTTGTTCGTCCTAAAAAGTCCTGCCCAAAATGAAAAATCTTTCTTCTTTATTTTTCCCTTTCTTCTCAAAAGGGGAAAGGATAAAACCCCCTTTCCAATCCCCTTCCCCCAAAAATCCCTGAAAACAAAAAAAAAACGGTCTTCAAAATCTGTCAAAGACCAGATTTTTGCAGGTGGGAATGGGACAAGAGGGAGACTGCCCGCAAGTGGGTGGCTGCACATCGTGCGCCCAGGTACGAGCATCGCTGGCAGGGCGCATGTCGCGTACCCACGCTGCGGCGCACGTTGCATGCACAAGGTGCGGTCTCGCGCTAGAGGCCGTACGTCGCGTGCGCGAGGTATGGCCTCGAGTAGGAGGCCGCGCTATGCGAGGCGAGGCCATCCAAGCCCGCACGTAGGCAGTGCCGCACCTCGCGCGCGCTGCCAGTAGATGTTGCGCCTCGTGCATGCCATACAGGCCGTATGATGGTAGGCTACTAGAAACCCTAAGATAAAATTTTTAAAAAAATTTCGTTCAAAAAGAAGAGTTTTCAACAAGGGAATCATCAGTTCTAACCCTTTTTGCCTATGAACAAGCATCATTTTTATCATTGGGTAATCCTGATCTTGGACCGCCTCGGAACCCGATGTCTACAGTGGGCCTCCCACTAAAATAACTGAAGCCCAAACCTAATATCTCTAAAAGCCCATTAAGCCCATATATTTAATTTAAATGTGCTTTATGTAACACCCCCTACCTATACATAGGGGAACCCATCCGCGAGGGAGTGAGAACCCGTACGAGCAGGGGTATCACACCAAACAGAACGGTACAAAACATACATTCACATAATATAAACATACATATAATGTAACACCCCCTACCAATAGTAGGGAAACCCATATGCGAAGGAGTGAGAACCCGTACGAGCAGGGGTGTCACACCAGATAGAACGGTACAAAACATACATTCACATAATATAAACATACATATAAACGGCGAAAATTAAAACTTAAAACCAAACTGAACATTCATTCATGATACAACAATATTCAATTACAAAATTGTTCTGATACCATCATAATTACATCATTCAGAGATACACAGCGGAAGCTTAGTAAAATACTATATAAAAGAGAGATCACTATTACAAAATAATGATGATACAGAAGGGAAACTAAGTCCTAACAACAATCCCACTATGTTGGCTTGACTGGCAGCGACTCTCCCAAAAGCTATACACCTTCAACACCTACATGGGTGAAAACACCGTGCTAAGCGATAACGCTTAGTGGGGAAACAAACAATAATAATATGGACGGCCATTCACAATGGTCATCAAGGTAAATCACATACGAAATGGCATATTAAAAATCATAAGATATAAACACAATAGAATTCCATTCATAACCATACAAAGGTTCAATAAACATATTCATATGCCAACTAATTCATATGCTCATATTAGAGTCATTCAGATTCAAATACTTATAAGCATGCTCATTCGGATTCACATATTTATAATCATATCAGAACAAATCATAACACCTGCTGACTCACAGAGTGGATAACTAGTAAACACGTAGCGGTACCTTACAGGTACGAATCGACACATAGTGGTACCTTACGGGTATGAATCGGAAAACAATATCACATTTTCTCTTTTCAATACATTTTACAAAGGGATCTTAAACAAGATCCGTACATTTAAAAGTTTGTAAGGAACTAAACAGGGACCTGATCAGGGCCTAAAACAGTACAGAGGCTTCAGCAAAAGGACTCTTTTAGGCATGCCTAACTATCCACTAGACTGACTCTTACAGGTCATGCATAATACCAATCATGCTCAAGGCATATCATCTAATTTATCATGAAGAATTCATAGTACTACACATATATAAGCATAATTATTCCCATACACTAGTAAAAACTCATGAAGAAATGATACAAAAATCATTTTAGAAGAAAGGGACAAAATCAAAAAACAGGGCGAAAGGAGGTCAGTCGCGATCGCGACAGTGGCCTGATGGCCTTCGTGAGGGGAAGGGGAAAAGAGGTCATTGTCGCGATTAAGACTGGTGTCGCGCTTACGACAGTGGCTGATAGGCCTGCGCGAGGGGAAAGGGGCGAAGGGCGTGCGAGTCATGAAATAACCTTCACGACTCTTGAACAATGTTCACTACTCGTGAACTGTGTTCACGACTCGTGAACATGGTTCACGACTCGTGAACTCTCAGCCTTCCCTCGCCAACACCTGATCCGCTGCACCACTCGCGCATGCCGAAGCTTCACGAGTTGTACTGCCCAATCATGAGTCGGATGCCTCACAACAACAGAGCAAATCTCGTGTAAAACTGGAATTCACCGTTCTGTCATGCTCGCAAGGATGTCGCGCTCGTGACAGCATCGCGATTTTCAGTTTTTCCAACAAACGCAGAAAACCCAAATTTCCAACCACAAAACCATTTTGACCAAACCTCATCGTACCTTCAAATAAGCCTTCCATCATCACATATAACATAAAACACATCTTAATTCAACAATTAACACAATCAAATCATGCATTAGCTAAATCAAACTCCTCAAGAACACAAACCCATAATTTTACAGCAAATATTCATCAAACATCAAATATTGTTCAATACTTTAACATTTATGCATTATAACTCAAATCAAATGATTACCCATAACATTAACACCATAATATGCCTTATCAAACACAAATTTTCCAGAAAACACATGTAAAGGCATAAATCACCATATGAACATCAAACAATCAAATTCCAAACAAAACCCAAACAAAATCCCAAACCTGTTACTCCTATGCTCCTATGCTCCAAATCCTTTCCCTTGGGATCGCGAGAAGACTTAACAAAAAAAATAAACAAATACAAAACCTAAATTAAAACCCAATCAAAAAAAAATCAAGAACAAAGGAAGAAGAAGAAGAAGAAGAAGAAGAAGAAGAAACTCACTATACATACCAATCTAAGCTCAAGGGGATGATCAATTTCCACCACCACACTTGAATCCAAGCTAGGGCACACAAATGAAGAGAAAAGAGGAAGAAGGAGTAAAAGAAAGAAGAGGAAACGGGAAGAGGCAAATCAGATTTGCTGTGCCATTTTCTCTCTCTTCTATTTATACCTTCTTTTGAAATGCTCTAGCCACATATCACTCTTTGGTTGGTGGAACTTGATAACTCACACCCTACACTCATGCATGCCAATACACATAAGACTAACCCACATAATTCACACACAACAACCATATGCTCATGCACACACTAACACCACCCAATGCACATACACCCCTAATAACATATATGCACCCACACAATATTACAACCATAAAACCTGCATTTTACCCAAAATGCCCTTGACACATGCCAAAACTCTCACACATGCACACATACACATGGAAAACATGGCTCAAACTGATAGGAGGGAATCGGAGTGTTACAACTCTCCCCTACTAACAAGAATTTTGTCCTCGAAATTCTCACTTGAACTAAACAAATGCGGGTACTGAATCCTCATCGTCGCCTCTGGTTCCCAAGTCAATTCCTCGACTCTGTGATGTTGCCAAAGAACCTTGACCAAGGGGACTTGATGCTCAGCCTTTACCTATTGATAAGTCCAACACTTTGCCATGAATTCCACAATAGCTCTCTTCATCCCAGACCACCAGTAGAACTGCTTCATATCCCGATACATCTTTTCACTACAAGGATGCATAGTAAAGACCGTAATATGTGCCTCACTCAAAAGTTTCTTCCTTAACTCATCATTCTCGGGCACACACAAACGATTTCGATATATAAGCACCCCATCCAAAACTGAAAACTCAGACTGCTTACCCTGCTGAACCTCTTGCAAAACCCACTACAATCTAACATCATCCTTCTGAGCGTCCACAATCGACTGTCTCAAAGTACGCTGCACTCTTAATTGGGCAACCAAGCCCCATCCGAATTAAATTTCCATCTGAACTGCCTCAAAAATAAAGCCGAAATCGACTTTTGACTCAAAGCATCTGCAACTACATTGGCTTTACCCGGATGGTAATCCACAATGCAGTCGTAGTCCTTGAACAACTCTAACTATCGGAGCTATCTCATTGTAGACACCGGGTCCTGAGGCAGCCCAGGCCGAAGTTACCCAATGATGAGAATGATACCTATTCACGGGAAAATAGACAAATGGAAGTGATGGTTTCCTCGAAAAAAAAATATTTTTCATTTTTTCTTAATTTTATTTAAAAAAAAAGATGGCTTGAGTTTTGGGGGGCTTGTGGGTGAGGCCCATCTCACCCATGTGAGATAGAGCCTCACGTTGGTGAGGCCCATCTCATTTGGGTGAGATGTTGCCTCACCACGTGAGGCCCAGCTCATAGGTGAGGAGCTCCTCTCACCTGCTTCCTCACATGTGCTCCTCTCCATCACGTTTTCCTTCCTTGTTTCATGGAGATTTAGTGGGAAAGTATGGCTTTACGTGGGATTTGGTAGGAAATGAACTAATCCTATCAAATAACATTTAAAGAGTTGAAAAATAGGGAGAGAGAAGGAGATCATTATCAAAGAAGAAAAAAAAAAAGAACGAAAAAGAAGAGAACACAAAGAGTGAAAAGCTGGGAAAAGAAGAAAGAAAAGGAAGAAAAGAAAAGGAGTGATTCTGGGATTATTTTGAGAGCAGAAAAGAGTTTTAACATTGAAAATCCATCATTTTGGTGTTGGTTTTTTTAAAAACATATTTTCCACTGTAGCTTCCAGTATCTATTTTTAACTTCATTTTCAAGAAAAGCAACGAGGAAAAATGAAGCTTTTCCATTTGCAGATAAAAAATCAAATATCATTCTGAGGGTAAATACTTGGATCATTGTCTCTTTATTTCTTTCTTTCCTTTTTCTTCTCTTTTCCTTCTCTTTTTCATTTTGCTTTACCAGTTAGTTCCTTCTCTTTGTACATACTCTGTTCATTTTCACTTGATTCTATTAATCTGTTATTTATATGTTTGTGTTTTTTTGTTATCAGACATAGATTATAGGTAGTTATTGTGATTAAATGAACATATTCGCATGATATGTTGCGCGTTTTGATCGCATGATTTGGTGTTTATTTGGTCTACTCAAATGCTCTGTTTGCTCCTGTTTTCTGGTTGTCTGGTTCATCCCTTCCTTTTGTTTGAGTCGTGTCTTTGCTTCTCTATCCATGTCGTGAATGTCTGTCCGAGTCTTGTCATTTCGTCCGAATCATGCGCCATTCCCCTTTGCCATTCTCCTCTGCTCTCTCTGTCCGAGTCGTGAAAGGCGTGCATGACTCGTGCACTTCTTGCACGAGTCGTGCTCCCTTTGCACGACTCATGCAAGGAGAGCATGAGTCATACTCTCCCTGCACGACTCGTGCAATGAGAGCACGAGTCGTGCTCTCCTTCTTCCTTACCTGTTCGTTTCTTCGTTTTTTTTTGCATGTATGTAATTTATTTTATTTAATTTCTGTCTTAATTATAAATGCCATTGTTAGTTGTTAATTTATTTGCATGCCATATAGTTTGAATTTGTTGTTTTTGGCTTCTTAATTTTGAGATCAGTGCTTTTCCTGCTGTGGCTATGGGTTTTTACGTGACAGAGCAAAAATGCAGCTGTGTTTTGCAAGAAACACAGCTGTGTTTATGCCTTGGCTGAAAAATACAGCTGTGTTTTTCACGCTGTCTCGTTCCCTCATTTCCCTTCATTTCTACGTGGCTCGTTGCTCCGTTGAAAAAACACTGCTGTGTTTCGTAAGGAAACACAACTGTGTTTTCTTCTCTCATCCTTTATTTTAATTTTTCCTCATTTCCCTACATGTTATCTTTATTTAATTTATTTTCTATCTCTTTATAATATATCTGTTATATGTTTAATTGTCTTTACTTATTTGATTAGCCTAATTAATTATCATTTGTTTAATTTATTCATTATTTTAATAAGTTAATTTATTCAATTAATTAATTTATTTATATTAATTGCTTAATTTACTTTACTAACATTTTAGAGGCCACCCAACTTAGGGTTTACATTTTAAATTTTGTATTTATTTTTTACTATATTATTTTTTATGTGTTGCATGTAAAATATATTTTATTAATTGCCCGTATCATAGAAAGTCATGTTCTTAATAATTAATAACTTGCCAATTTTTCTTAATAAATTGGACCAATGTCCTAGTTTAACCAATAAAACCTCACTATCAAAATGGAGAATTAGTTTTCATAAAATGGGATCATTCATCCTAGTTTTTTCCAATCAATATCTTAAAAATAATTCTCCAATTTTTTAATAAATAAAAAGGAGCCAATGTTCATAAAATTCAATAAACAACTCGATTTATGTATGTTGCATTTTAATTCCCTTTATGTGCTTATTTATTTGTTTATTTTATTTATTTGGGGATTGTTCTGTCCCATTTTCCTTTATTTATTTCTATTATTTATTGGTGGATTGTTCTGTCCCAATTTTCTGTTTTGTAATTTATTTACTGCTTTATTTATCGCTTTTTAATGTGAATGAATGCGCTTTAATTTATTACATTACCACGTGAGATGAGAAAATAGAATTTGGATTTCTTAACAACTCATTTATAAAATTTAAGTCATTAATAAGAGTGAAGTTCCGAACGCCTTCTTTGGTTTAGACCAATAGAGGTTAGAGACCTTTCCCTGTTTCTTGTAAACTGGGTGGCGACTCCAAAATACCTCAAAGGTGCCTAAAGGCATTGTGGGTCTAGATCCTCCTTTCCAAAGTTCTATTGGAAAGGAGGTATCCAAGATGACTCATGATGCCCAAGATCATAAAAGACACGAACCAATTCCTCAATCTCTAAAAGCGGGTTCAATGAGGGCCTTGCTGGTCCGGTGCGCGTCTACAGTGGTGACTCCACTGGGGATGATCGAAACTTCACTTCGAAAGTGACTTAAGTAATAATTATAATTGAGTTGTTAAGAATCAAAAATTTCATTTCTAATCAAAATTGCATTACATACATTAGAGCCTTAGAATATGTTAGTTGGTCCTTTATCTACCCCGGTGCGTTCCTAAAATACGACCCTACTTTCACTCATTATAGGGAAGTGTTTGGGATAATTACCAGCCCAAGCCTCATACTATCAAATGGTATATCAAATGGAGACCCGATTGGTCGCTATGCTCGTGATGAGCTAGACCCGTCGGCAGGGACCATGCTTGGGTAGACCTAAAGTAACACCACCTTTTGACCAAAGCACATGTAATGGCAATAGATACTCTCACTAGGTGAAATGTACAGTAATACAGTGCTTACTATTTGAGCCATCTTGGTTTAATTTTTTAAATACATAATGGCCAAACACCCATGCGAATGTACATTAGGTAAGAGTTGTCATGCTGTCGGCTTTTTACCGTGCATTATATGTGTCCAATGGGTTCCCTGTTAACCCTTGGATAAAGCCCACCTAGGAGAGAGACTGCATGACCCCATGTGTGGGAGAAATAAGGTTGGAAGAATCTATCTGCTTGCATGTGTTTGTCTATGCTGCACCAGCACGACCATGCATTGCACTTCAAGTCATGCATTATCCTAACAGAGATGTGTTTTGCAGCCATCATAGATTCATCCAGGTGGTTTAGAGGTCCCGACGGTGGATTAAGGAAGATTTCACTTTTGGGATTATCAAAGCTGGTTTTAGATCAGAGTTCGGATTCCTTTTCAGAGGGTAGTGAGATTTTATCTTTTGAATCATCAGCTGAAGCAAGTATGTCTAATCCAACAAGTGGTTCTGATGCAACCAGGGCAATGATTGCCGAAGAAGTGGGTAAGAGAATGGAAGAATTTGAGGCCAGGATGATGGCAATAATGGGCAACCTTGCCACTACCTTAGCCCCACTTGCCGGGCAATAGGCTGCTGCTCCAGCTAGAGAGTAAGATGAGCAAGGGGTTGCTAGAGAGGATCCCCTGGCTACGGTCGATCCACCTGAGGTTGAGCTAAGAGCGCCAGCGCCTATTGAGCAGAGGGAAGGCCCTAAATCTATGGTTGACCTATGGGAGGAGCAAGAGGAACAGACGGTAGTGAAGGGAAAATCGCCCAAGCTGGAAGAGGCAATGTGGAGGAAAATGGAGGAAAAATTTGAAGCTATGATGAGAATGTTGAAAGTAGGAGGAGGGATGAATCCCGAGGATCGAGAACTGGATAGTGATGATCTAATACCTCAGAACTTCAAGATGCCTGACATTTCTAAATACGATGGCACTTCTGATCCCACCGCGCACATAAAGCAGTACTCGTTGGTGATGAAGGGTACTACTTTAACTAAGAGACAAAAGATTGAGTATTTTTGTCTGAGCTTAATCGGCCCGGCGGTGAATTGGTACAATGGTCTAGATCGAAGGACGAAGGAGGATTGGGATTTGTTGACAGAGGAGTTTCTCAGACAATATGATTGTAGTACGAGAAATGAGGTAACCCTGAAGGATTTGGAGCTGTTGTAGCAAAAGGTGGGGGAGTCTTTTCATGAGTACCTCACTTGTTGGAGAAATCGAGTTATGGAGATGAAGTGCAAACCAGATACTCAAGATCAAATACGGCTGTTCATTAAAAATGCGAGCCCGTATCTGAGGGATGGATTGAAGATGAAGGGATTGAGAGACTGGGAGTCTTTGAAAGACATCGCCATTGAGGCTGAGGGAGAGTACCTTTTGAGAAAGGCCAATAATGAAGCTTATGCCAAGAGGGGTTATGCTAATCAAGGGGCAACTAGGCCAGCGAGCTCCAGTAGTGAAAATCGAAGTGGGAAGATAGCTGAGGTGTCGACAACGAGCCTGAGTCAGAGATACTTCTTGAATTTGGGTCGGCCTTTATCGTGGGTGTTAAAAAGATTGATGAAAGAGGGGAAGCTGCAGCCCCTACCACCTAGGCCAGCTAAGAACCAAGCACAGCTGGGGCATAAAGAGAATGAATACTGTGTTTATCACCAGCATACCGAACATCTAACAGATAACTGTGTGATGTTGAGGCACCAGATTCAAGATCTGATTGTCAGCAAATAGATCACTGACCCAGAACGGAGAGAGAGTAAGAAAAAGTCTAATTATAATGTTGTGCCACCACCCATTTTCATGATTGGGCCAAGTCTGCCTGAATGGTATATTTTGCAGAATCTGTATGGGAATGAATATGTTGCTGTCACTCATCCTAGGGTTGATAGAGAAGGGATGTCCGTGGGGGAAATAGATTGTTGGTCCACCAGTGAGAGTGGCGAAGAAGACGAAGATGAGGAGAAAGAAGAAAAGTCTGTAGACTTATGGGAATCAGATGGAGAAGGGAAAGAAGTAAAGGTTGTAACAAGGAGTGGTAGAGTGGTCCCGGAGGTGGAGAGGTCGCAGGAACCAGCACAAGCACTAGAAGAAAGAGAGCCAGAAGAGAATCAAATAGTAAAGTAGTTGAAGAAGACAACGGCTCAGATATCCATATGGGACCTCTTAAGATAGTCTCCTTCACACAGATAGAGGTTGGTTGAGGCTTTGAGTGAGTCCACCGTGGCCACCACAATTTCTCCATCCAAATTGCTAGATCTGGTCAAAGGAGGATCAGGAGAGAGATTGGTTTATTCGGATGCTGATCTACCAACTGAGGGCCACAATCACAACCGGCCACTATACATCAAGGCACAAATTAATGGTAAGCACACCGCTTATGTCATGGTGGATGACTGATCATCTATAAATGTCTGCCCTTTGGTGGCACTTTAGGCTTTTGGGTTTGATGAAAGCAAGCTTAGCAAGACTGATTTGACCATCACAACCTATGATAATTCTAGAAGACAAGCCTCGGGGACATTTTAAGCTCTGGTTAAGATGGGACCTATTGAGACAGAAGCAGAATTTGTGGTTTTGCCTATCCCAGCCAATTTCTCAGTGCTACTTGGAAGGCCGTGGTTCCATAAATTAGGAAGAGTGCCATCTACCCTACACCAGATGATTAAAATACCACATGAAGGAGAGGTGGTGACTATTAAGGCGGCGAGAGAAACCCAGGTGTCTGCTTTGGGAATTTCTAACCAGCCGTTTAGTGGCTTCCATGTGTCCATGATAGGAAAAGAGCAAGGTTCAGCGGGTACCCCTCAGGTGGTAAATATGATGAAAAAGATGCACTTTCTCCCTGGAGCTGGTTTGGGTAAGAATTCACAAGGGTTGCAGTCTGCAATCACTACTCAAGGCCAGAAAGATCGAAAAGGTTTGGGGTATAAAGGTGAATGTGGCGAGAAGAAGAAATCAGAAAAGATCCCCCATATTTCAAAAACTTTTGTTCCTGCATCCTCAGTATGCGCTTATCCCGGAGAAGAAGAGCTTCAATGGGTGAATGGAAAGATTGTTCCAGGGTTTGAAATATTTTACGATGTCTTCGACTGGGATGTTGGAGTAATCAAGTCTGCAGAGGATTTCTGGGATGAGGAGATTATGACACAGTACAGTATTTGGGATAAAGAAGAACCCGAGGAGATTATTACTAAAAAGCTGTTAGCCACCCGATTGAAAGGGAAAGAGAAGATGGTAGAGCCAGATTTAAAGATTGAAGATCTGAGGATTTCACCAGAAATAGTTGAAAAGCCTTCATCGAGCCAAGAGACTAAATCACAGTCTGCTGTTATATCAGCATCAACAGAAGATGAAGACAATAGTCATCTAGATAGTTTGTTTATGCCGTAACTTTTTTATGAAGACAGTGTTAATGTTTCTGATTATATTAATAATATGAACAACTTTGCTTATTTGTGTGATCTTTCTGGTGATTTCATCTCTCATGATCATAAACATGATGCATTTATTTTTGATATTAATTCAACTAGCACAACTGCGTTTAATCTTGGAACTTTGGAAAACCCAAAGGAAATTTTGACAGCATCGGATATAACTCTTGAGAATAGAATAAAATTTGAGATAATTTTAAGAAAATATGAAAAGATCTTTGCCTGGACTTATGAGGACATGTCGGGAATCAATCGAGAGGTCGCCGAACATGATATTCCAACTTACCCAGAGTCTAAACCTGTCAAGCAGAAGCTCAGAAGACTTAGGCCAGAATGGGCACAAAAAGTGAAATAAGAGATCCATAGGCAGATTGAGGCTAAGTTTCTAGTGGAAGTTCAATAGCCGACTTTGTTAGCTAATGTAGTCCCTATGGCTAAGAAGGATGGAAAGGTCCAAGTATGTGTGGATTATCGGGACTTGAACAAAGCCTGTCCAAAAGATGACTTTCTACTGCCTCACATTGATGTGCTGGTAGATAGTGCAGCTGCCTATATGATGTACAACTTAGTGGATGGTTATGTAGGTTAGAATTAGATCCTCAACAAGATAATCCATCGAATTAGGATAGATTTCATCACGGAATGGGGGACATTCACCTACCGGGTTATGCCTTTCGGATTAAAGAATGTGGGTGCAACTTATCAGAGAATGGCAACAAGAATCCTGGATGACTTGATTCGCAAAGAAGTAGAGGTGTATGTAGATGACATGATGATTAAGTCAGCCACTAGAGAAGGCCACTTTGAAGCTCTGGAAAATTTCTTTCAAAGGATCAGTAAGTACAACCTGTGCCTTAACCCCAAGAAGTGCATTTTTGGAGTTACCTCAAGCAAGCTATTAGGCCATGTGGTAAGTCAAAGAGGAATAGAAGTAGATATTGATAAGGTCAAGGCCATTAGAGAAATGCCAGCGCCCTAGAAAGAGAAAGAGGTTAGGAGTTTCCTGGGAAAACTTCAGTACATCAGTCGGTTTATTGCCAAGCTAGCCTCAGTATGTGAACCTATCTTCAAGCTTCTTAGGAAGAACCAACTGGTGGTGTGGAATGATGATTGCCAACTGGCCTTTGATACTATAAAGAACTATCTTTTAAATCCACCTGTCTTAAGACCATAATGTCGTGCCAAGCCACTAATCCTGTATTTGGCAATAGAAGACAGCTCGGTGGGTGCCATAATGGCCCAAGAGGATAAATTTGGAGTAGAGTTTGCTATTTATTACCTTAGCAAGAAATTCCTACCATATGAAGTCAAATATGTTGAAATGGAAAAGATTTGCTTAGCTGTAATCTGGGCTTCTAAGAAGTTGCGACACTACTTCCATTGTTTCAGCGTGCAAGCAGTTGCTAAGCATAACCCGCTTAGGTACCTTCAACAGGCACCCTCTCTGCTAGGAAAGATGGGAAGATGGTTATTACTGTTGCAGGAGTTTGATATTGAATAGATTACCAGGAAAACCATTAAAGGGAGAGCTATGGCTGAATTCTTGGCTGAACACTCTATTGAGGGAGACCAGTTCGAATATAATTTCCTAGATGAAGATGTCGCGGCCATAACGGTACAAGGGTGGCAGATGTTCTTTGATGGAGCAGTTAACAGAAAGGGGGCAGAAGCAGGGATTATCCTTATAACCCCGGATGGTGAAAAGCTACCATTAGCCAAGAAGTGGAGGTACAAGGCGAATGAAGCAGAATATGAAGCTTACATCTTCGGGCTGGAAGCATTGCTTGCTCTGGGGGCAAAGACTGTCGAAGTTTTCGAAGATTCATCTTTAGTAATTCATCAGATCAAAGAGGAATGGTCAGTAAAAAAAGAGAGGCTGTTGCCTTATGTGAAGCACTTGAAGATGTTGAGTAGCCAGTTTGAGACCTGCACTTTTCACTCATCCCCAGAGAAAAATCAGTTGGCTGATGCTCTTGCGACATTAGTGTCTATATGCGATAATCCAATAAGGGTTGCTATGAGACCCGTGCTAATCTCTAGTGCGAAAAGGCCTTGTTTTGAAACTAAGCAGATAATGGATGTTGAGGTCGTTGATGGGAAGCCTTGGTATTATAATATTCAGAACTACTTAGAACGGTCAGTTTTTCCAGAAGAAGCCACTGAGAAAGACCAGAGAATGATTAAAAAGTTATCCTCTCAGTTCATCAGTGTGGACGAAACTTTGCATAAGAGGCAAGCGGATGGTATCCAGTTAAGATGTTTGGCAAAGAAAGAAGCCGAAAGGATTAAAGAAGAGATTCATGCCAGTGTTTGTGGAACTCACATGAATGGTCTGGCCTTAGCAAAGAAGATCATGCGCCAGGGATTTTATTGGCTCACAACGGACACGGATTGTTCAAGGTATGTGAAGCAATGCCAGTTATGCCAGCAGTATGGGAATTTGAGGCATGTGCCAGTTTCAGAGCTACACAATTTGACATCTCCATGGCCATTCGCAGCTTAGGGGATAGACATCATAGGCAAGATATGCCCTACAGCTTCCAACGGGCACAGGTTCATCGTGGTCGCTATTGATTACTTCACTAAATGGGTTGAAGCTGAATCTTTCAAAAAGGTTGATGCTAGGGACATGGATAAGTTCATCGAGCGGAATTTGATATGCAGATATGGCCTCCCGCACCACATCGTGTCTGATAATGGGGTATAATTCTTAGCAGAAACTAAACAGATGCTCCAAAAATATGGAATTCAGTATCACAAGTCTTCTCCCTACCGACCTCAGGCTAATGGCGCGGTTGAAGTGGCGAACAAGAATGTTAAAAGGATATTAACCAAGATGGTTCAGAGCTATAAAGACTGGGCAGAAAAGCTACCGTTTGCACTCTGGCATTACAGAACCACAGTCAGAACCTCTACAGGAGCGACACCTTTCTCTTTGGTATATGGAACTGAAGCAGTTTTGCTAGTCGAAATCGAACTGAAATCTTTGAGGGTAGTCATAGAAGCTGAGATTCTAGAGATAGAATGGGCATAGCAGCGACTATTATAGTTGAATCTATTGGATGAAGACAGGTTGCGGGCATATTATCACAATCAAGTCTATCAAAAAAGGCTAGCCAGGTCATTTAGCAAGAAGGTACGGAAGCACCCATTGAAAGAAGGGGATTTGGTCTTTAAGATGATGAGACCACGAGTACCAGACATACGTGGGAAATTTCGACCAACCTTGGAAGGTCCATTTGTGCTGAAGAAGTTACTGACAAAGGGAGCATCAATTTTAGCGGACAGTGATGGGAATGAATTCAAAGAATCGGTCAATATCGACAAATTAAAAAGGTTCCATGGCTAAAGTCTAAAATAAAAAGAAGAGAATAAATGCCCCGCGGGTCGAAAACCGAAAAAGGCGGCCTTGCTAAAATTGGGTGCCCTGTCAGGGTAAAAACCGAAAAAAGGCATCCTGGGCAAAAATTAAGGGCCAAGAAAAAATGTTCAATCGAGAAAACCCGAGAGGGCCGATTGATAATATGAGTTTGATGCTTACAAGATCTATTCCGAGATTAGGTGTAGTCTTGGGCTTTTGAATTCTTATTAAATGAAAATCATGTATGATGAAATCATATAGAACTGTACACAATTTTGCAATGAATAAAAGAATTCCGTTTGCATTTTCATTGGTCTTGTAATTCTATTTTTTTAAGCAATATATCATTGATCTATCTAATGACTATTGTTCGAGAATTCTCTCTTGTAAAAAAAAAACAGAGAGAGGCCGTTAGAGATGAAAACCGTAATTGGTGCTCTAAGCAAAAGTTAAACCAAAGGACAGGGTGAAAACCTGAAAATAGGCAGTCCGTCCTATAAAAAAAATAATAAAATGAAATAAATAAAAAGCCGCTTGATTAGGTTGGGTCCATTCCAGACAAAAAAATAAAGCACATGATTGTGTGAAAATCTGAAAGGACTCATTTCTCGCTAAGAAAAGTTAGTGTGAAAATCCACAAGGGACGCACTACCTTCAAAATACTGACTTTCGATGCCCGGAGCGATAAGGCGGCATTACTTCGGAGGTAGGGACATGAGTCAGAACCTCGGATATATGATCATCAACAGATGGAAGATGCACGCATAATGAATATGTCAGAATAGGTTTTGGGTCAGAATCCCTGAAGACAAGATAATACTCTTGTGGATCCTTGGGGCATGATGGAGCAGCCAAGCTATATCCTTAACGAACCCTTAACCACCTAGGACATGGTTTATCCATTTTTACAAACATTTACATCTGATATCATGCATACAATTTCTTGTATATACTTCTCTGCACATAGCTTTGCAAGAAATATCCAAGAAGACCATCCCGCTCAGAAGAGCATCTTTCGTACTTTGTAAGCCTAGAAAAGGTTTGGTGCAGGTCAGAAGACCATCCCACTCAGAAGAGCATCTTTCGCACTTTGTAAGCCTAGAAAAGGTTCGATGCAGGTCAAAAGACCACCCCGCTCAGAAGAGCATCTTTCGCACTTTGTAAGCCTAGAAAAGGTTCGGTGCAGGTCTCAGAAGAGCATCTTTTGCACTTTGTAAGCCTAGAAAAGGTTCGGTGCAGGTCAGAAGACCACCCCGCTCATAAGAGCAACCCGTACTTTGTAAGCTTCAGCTCGATGCAGTTCTAGAAGAACAACTCCGCTCAGAAGAGCAGTCCAGAAGGACGTCCCGCACTTTGTAAGCTTCGGCTCGGTGCAGTTCTAGAAGAACAACTCCGCTCAGAAGAGCAGTCCAAAAAAACATCTCGCACTTTGTAAGCTTCAGCTCGGTGCAGTTCTAGAAGAACAACTCCGCTTAGAAGAGCAACTCAGAATAGCAGTCCAGAAGGACATCCCACACTTTGTAAGCCTCGGCTCAGTGCAGTTCTAGAAGAACAATTTCGTTCAGAAGAGCAGTTCAAAAGAACAACTTCGCTCGGAAGAGCAACCTCGCATTTTGTAAGTCTGTAACAGACTCAGCACATCACCCGGTTCGAGAAGGACAGCTGCCTCAGGTACGTGTCTTTTCTCTTTTCTTTGAGTTTTGGGTCACTTAGGTACCCAGGCACTATGTTCCCCAAAACTGGGGGTACCTATAGACACCGGGTCCTGAGATAGCCCAGGCTGAAGTTACCCAATGATGAGAATGATGCCTATTCACGGGCGAATAGACAAATGGAAGTGATGGTTTCGTCGAAAAAAAAATATTTTTCATTTTTTCTTAATTTTATTTAAAAAAAAGATGGATTGAGTTTTGGGGGGCCTGTGGATGAGGCCCATCTCACACATGTGAGATGGAGCCTCACGTTGGTGAGGCCCATCTCATTTGGGTAAGATGTTGCCTCACCACGTGAGTCCCAGCTCACAGGTGAGGAGCTCCTCTCACCTGCTGCCTCACGTGTGCTCCTCTCCAGCACGTTTTCCTTCCTTGTTTCATGGAGATTTGGTGGAAAGTATGGCTTTACATGGGATTTGGTAGGAAATGAATTACTCCTATCAAATAACATTTAAAGAGTTGAAAAATAGGGAGAGGGAAAGAGATTATTATTGAAGAAGAAAAAAAAAAAAGAACGAAGAAGGAGAGAACACAGAGAGTGAAAAGCTAGGAAAAGAAGAAAGAAGAGGAAGAAAAGAAAAGGAGTGATTCTGGGATTATTTTGGGAGCAGAAAAGAGTTTCTAACATTGAAAATCCATCATTTTGGTGTTGGTTTTTTTAAAAACATATTTTCCATTGGAGCTTCCAAGTATTTGTTTTTAACTTCATTTTCAAGAAAAGCAACGAGAAAAAATGAAGCTTTTCCATTTGCAGATCAAAGATCAAATATCATTCTGAGGGTAAATACTTGGATCATTGTCTCTTTATTTCTTTCTTTCCCTTTTCTTCTCTTTTCCTTCTCTTTCAAGTTTTGCTTTACCAGTTAGTTCCTTCTCTTTGTACATACTCTGTTCATTTTCACTTGATTCTATTAATATGTTATTTGTATGTTTGTGTTTGTTTGTTATCAGACATAGATCATATGTAGTTATTGAGATTAAATGAACAAATTCGCATGATATGTTGCACGTTTTGATCGCATGATTTGGTGTTTATTTGGTCTGCTCAAATGCTTTGTTTGCCCCTGTTTTCTGGTTGTCTAGTTCATCCCTTCATTTTGTTTGAGTCGTGTCTTTGCTTCTCTGTCCGTGTCGTGAACGTCTGTCCGAGTTGTGTCATTTCATCTGAATCGTGCGCCATTCCCCTTTGCCATTCTCCTCTGCTCTCTCTGTCCGAGTCGTCAAAGGCGTGCACGAGTCGTGCTCCCCTTCTTCCTTACCTGTTCGTTTCTTCGTTTTTTTTTTGGCATGTATGTAATTTATTTTATTTAATTTCTATCTTAATTATAAATGCCATTGTTAGTTGTTAATTTATTTGCATGCCATATAGTTTGAATTTGTTGTTTTTGGCTTTTAAATTTTGAGATCACTGCTTTTCCTGCTATGGCTGTGGGTTTTTGCGTGACAGAGCAAAAACACAGCTGTGTTCCACAAGAAACACAGCTGTGTTTTTGCCTTGGTTAAAAAAAACAGCTGTGTTCCCTTGGAAAACACAGCTGTGTTTTTCACGCTGTCTCGTTCCCTCGTTTCCCTTCATTTTCTGCATGGCCCGTTGCTCCGTTGAAGAAACACAGCTGTGTTTCGTAAGGAAACACAGCTGTGTTTTCTTCTCTCATCCTTTATTTTAATTTTTCCTCATTTCCCTGCATGTTATCTTTATTTCATTTATTTTCTATCTCTTTATAATATATCTGTTATATGTTTAATTGTCTTTACTTATTTGATTAGCCTAATTAATTATAATTTGTTTAATTTATTGATTATTTTAATCAATAATTTTTTCAATTAATTTATTTATTCATATTAATTGCTTAATTTACTTTACTAACATTTTGTTTTATTTTTGTTTTATCGCCTCAAATTTATTTATCTTCGCAAGTTGCATTTCGTGCCCGGGTTGGAGAAATCGGGGAGATTAGAGGCCACCCAACTTAGGGTTTGCATTTTAAATTTTGTATTTATTTTTTACTATATTATTTTTTATGTGTTGCATATAAAATATATTTTATTAATTGCCCGTATCATAGAAAGTCATGTTCTTTATAATTAATAACTTGTCAATTTTTCTTAATAAATTGGACTATTGTCCTAGTTTAACCAATAAAGCCTCACTATCAAAATGAAGAATTAGTTTTCATAAAATGGGATCATTCATCCCAGTTTTTTCCAATCAATATCCTAAAAATAATTCTTCAATTTTTTAATAAATAAAAAGGAGCCAATGTTCCTAAAATTCAATAAACAACTCGATTTATGTATGTTGTATTTTAATTCCCTTTATGTATTTATTTATTTGTTTATTTTATTTATTTGGGGATTGTTCTGTCCCATTTTCCTTTATTTATTTCTATTATTTATTGGGGGATTGTTTTGTCCCAATTTTCTATTTTGCAATTTATTTACTGCTTTATTTATCATTTTTTAATGTGAATGAATGCGCTTTAATTTATTGCATTACCGCGTGAGATGAGAAAATGGAATTTGGATTTCTTAACAACTCATTTATAAAACTTAAGTCATTAATAAGAGTGAAGTTCCGAACACCTTCTCTGGTTTAGACAAATAGAGGTAAGAGACCTTTCCCTGTTTCTTGTAAACTGTGTGGCGACTCCAAAATACTTCAAAGGTGCCTAAAGGCATTGTGGGTCTAGATCCTCCTTTCCAATGTTCTATTGGAAAGGAGGCATCCAAGATGACTCATGATGCCTAAGATCATAAAAGACGCGAACCAATCCCTCGATCCCTAAAAGCGGGTTCATTGAGGGCCTTGTTGGTCCGGCTCGCATCTACACTCATGTTTAACTTTTTGTGCATGATGAGATATTTCAAACCCTTATGATCCATGAAAATCCTACACTTCTCCCCATATAGATAATGCCGCCAAATCTTCAAAGTGAAGATCACAGCCGCCAATTCCAAGTCATGCGTCAGATAGTTCTTCTAATGTGGCTTTAACTGACGAGATGCATAAGCCGCAACCTTACCCTCTTGCATCAATACACATCCGAGTCCAATACCCGAAGCATCACTTTACATCACAAACTCTTTACCCGAGGTGGGTTAAGTCAGTACAGGAGCTTCAACTAACAAACTCTTCAACCTCTCAAAGCACAGCTGACACTTATCCGACCATTCAAATTTGACTCCTTTCCTCAACAAACTATTCATCGGAGCAACAATTACCAAGAAACCCTTCACAAACCGACGGTTGTAGCCTGCTAAACCAAGGAAGCTTCTAACTTTCGGAACATTCCTCGGCGCTTTCCAATCCACAATTGCCTCAATCTTAGCTGGATCTACTTAAATACCCTTAGTTGACATAATATGACCCAAGAAAGACACCTCTCGAAGCCAAAAGTCACACTTCCTAAACTTCATAAACAAATGGTGCTCCCTCAACACTTGCAATACTAACCGAAGATGCTCTTTGTGCTTATTCTCATCCTTCGAGAAAGCCAAGATGTCATCTATAAACACTACTTCAAATCGGTCTAGATATGGCCTAAACACTCGGTTCATCAAATCCATAAAAGTCGCAGGTGCATTGGTTAAACCAAACGGCATCACAAGAAACTCATAATGGCCATACCGCATTTAAAATGCAGTCTTAACCACATCCGCATCCTAAACTCGAATCTGATAATAACCCGACCGAAGATCAATATTGGAAATGACACCCGCACCTCTAAGCTGATCAAAAAAATCCTTGACTCTAGGCAAAGGATACTTGTTCTTCACTATGACCTTATTGATTTGCTTATAGTCGATACACATCCTCAAAGAATCATCTTTCTTCTTCACAAACAAAATCGGTGCTCCCCATGGGGATATGCTAGGTCGAATAAACCCCTTATCCAATAACTCTTGTAGCTGAGTTTTGAGTTCTCTCAACTCTACAGGAGGCAACCGATAAGGTTCTTTCGAAATGGACAAAGTACCCGGCAAAATCTCTATGGACAATTCCACTTCTCTCTCAGGAGGCAATCCAGGCAAATCACTCGGAAACACATCACTAAACTCCCTAACAACGGGGATAACCTCAATCTCAACCTGATCATGCTTAGAGTCCAACACAACAGCTAAAAATGCCTCACAACCTTTCCTCATAAACCGTTTAGCTTGCATGGCAGAGATCACATTACTTAAAGAACTCGAACGCAAACCTTTAACCACAACCGAAGACTGATCTCTTTCTCGCAACATAACTACTTTTCTATGACAATCAACAACTACCCTATGCTTACTAAGCCAATCCATACCCAATATCAAATCAAACTCCCGAAAAGGCAACTCAATCAAATTAACAGGAAACTCAACACCCTGAACCAAAAGGAGACAATTCCTATGCACTCTACTCACATTGACACTATGCCCCAAAGGACTGGTCACACAAACCTCATAATCTAACTGATCAACATCATGCATCTTATCATACTTGTGCATAAATATGAGTGTGTGGAGCCAGGATCAATTAGAGCATATAACTCAGTGTCAAAGAGTAGGAACTTACCAGCAATCACATCCAGGGCATCTTGCTCATCCCGAGCTCTCATGGCATAAGCTCTAGCAGGAACAGTCAAAGGACGATCAATAGACTCTAATAGAGCTCCCTCTCTATGCCGACCGCCTCGACCTCTACCTCGGCCTCTACCACGACTAGCTTATGGAGCATTAGAACCAACTCTGCTAGCCTCACGCTGATCACCAGAAGCCTCATTATACCTCGGATAATTGCCAAGCAGTGATCAGTGCTACCACATCTGAAATAACCAACTATGAGCCACCTACACTCACCCCAATGGCGCTTACTGCAGTGAGAACACTCAGGCAACACATCAATCCTCAAACTAAAACCACCTTTGCCAGAACCAGAACCCCTGGCAGAACCTTGCCTTCTGCCTCACGAAGTAGGGCTTGAAGAAGACTCATCATGTGGGTTCCTTGACCTCTTACCCGATGATGATGACGATGATCCACCACGAGGGGGATTCCTCCTCTGAGCTCTCTCTCTCTCTCAGAATAGACTCAGACCTCTCTGCCTGCACAGCTGCTTGCACAATCTGGTAGTACCCAATGCCCAGAGTACTCATCAAAGAAATAATCATAGCTCTTAGCGACTCATTCAAATCGGCCTCAAAATGCCTACATCTGAACTCTTCAGTTAGAAAACCTTCAGGAGCATACTTAGCCAAACGGTTAAACTCTTTCTCAAATTCTGATACTGACATAGCCCTCTACTTCAAGCTCAAAAACTGTGCCCACTTGGCATCCTTATACTCCCCAGTTACATACTTATTAGTGAATTCTCTCTCGAAGAACTCCCATGTGATCGGGTCAGGCAACTGGGGTTGCCTACGGACTAACTTCCATCAGTTATAGGCAGACCCCTGAAGCAATGCCACAACACTCTCAACTTGCCTCAATAGGACACCTAGTCTCCATAAACACTCTTTCCACTTTCTCAATCCATTTCTCAAAACTCATGAAGAAATGATACAAAAATCATTTTAGAAGAAAGGGACAAAATCAAAAAACAGGGCGACAGGAGGTCACTGTCGCGATCGTGACTGGTGTCGCGCTTGTGATAGTGGCCGGATCGCCTTCGCGAGGGGAAGGGCCAAAGAGGTCAATGTCGCGATCGCAACTGGTGTTGCGCTCGTGACAGTGGCTTATAGGCTTGCGCGACGGGAAAGGGGTGAAGGGCGTGCGAGTCTTGAGACAACCTTCACGACTCGTGAACTCAGTTCACGTCTCGTGAACTCTTAGCCTTCCCTCGCCAACACGTGATCCGCTGCACCACTCGCGCACGCCGAAGCTTCACGAGTCGTGCTGCCCAATCACGAGTCGGACGCCTCACAACAACGGAGCAAATCTTGCATAAAACTGGAATTCACTGTTCTATCGTGCTCGCAAGGATGTCGCGCTCGTGATAGTATCGCGATTTCCAGTTTTTCCAGCAAACGCAGAAAACCCAGATTTCCAACCACAAAACCATTTTGACTCAAAATCAAACCAAACCTCATCTTACCTTCAAATAAGCCTTCCATCATCACATATAACATAAAACACATCTTAATTCAACAATTAACACAGTTAAATCATGCATTAGCTAAATCAAACTCCTCAAGAACACAAACCCAGAATTTTGCAGCAAATATTCATCAAACATCAAATATTGTTCAATACTTCAACATTTATGCATTATAACTCAAATCAAATGATTACCCATAACATTAACACCATAATATGCCTCATTAAACATAAATTTTCCAGAAAACACATGCAAAGGCATAAACTAGCATATGAACATCAAACAATCAAATTCTAAACAAAACCCAAACAAAATCCTAAACCTGTAACTCCTATGCTCCAAATCACTTAGCACTACTTCCACAAGCCTTCTCCTTTCCCTTGGGATAGCGAGGAGGCTCAACTAACCAAGAACACCCAACAAAACACACAAATACAAAACCTAAATTAAAACCCAATCTAAAAAAAATCAAGAACAAAGGAAGAAGAAGAAGAAGAAGAAGAAGAAGAAGAAACTCACTATACATACCAATCTAAGCTCAAGGGGATGATTAATTTCCACCACCACACTTGAATCCAAGCTAGGGCACACAAATGAAGAGAAAAGAGGAAGAAGGAGTAAAAGGAAGAAGAGGAAATGGGAAGAGGCAAATCAAATTTGCTGTGCCATTTTCTCTCTCTTCTATTTTTACCTTCTTTCAAAATGCTCTAGCCACCTGTCACTCTTTGGTTGGTGGAACTTGACCGTTCACACCCTACGCTCATGCATGCTAATACACACGAGACTAACCCACATAATTCACACACAATAACCATATGCTCATGCACACACTAACTGTAACGACCCAAAAAAGGCTTAATTGAAATTCGTGAGGTAAGTCAAAAAATTAAGGGCAATAGTAATTTGTGCATGAGGAAATTTGGACATTAGGGATTTATTACAAAATTAATTAAATATGTTAAGTGAAGGAATTATCTAGTGAAGTATGTGTATTGTACCAAGGATTTTAAGGGTTTAATAAGGAAGTTATCTAGTGTGTGTTGTGTATAGTGCCTTAGGCCATGAAAGTAAAAGTGGATTCTTTGGTCCAATAGGATAGTGCTAAGTGGTTTAGTTGGTAAGAGCATTTATGATGAAGTGAGTGAAGGAGAGAGGGAAATAAGGAAAAAGCATATTTAAGCTTCTTTCTCACGTTACCTTCTTCTCCTTCTTCACCTTTCTTTCTTTCTTGCTCCCTCTTGCTTGACTTTCTTTGCCTAAGGTGAACCTTGAGATTTGAGGTTGGATTTCTGTAATTGAGCTGGGTTTTAAAAGGTAAGTGCATGGATTTTCTTGGGTTGCTTTGGGTTCTTCTTCTCCTTCTTTATTTCTGGTTTTAGTTAAGTAATGCATGGGTTGACTTGAGTGTGAATTGGCTGGGTTTTTGTGCAATAAATAGAGGAGAGAAGGAAGAACAAGGGAAAGGAAAAAGTGGGATTTTCGAAAGAGTTGGAATGAAGCTTCTTTGTCAGGTTTAGGAGTTAATTTTTGGTTTTGTGTAGTGTGAGTTGTCTGCCCTAGTTCTCATTTTGGATTGAGTGTGTTTTATGTCAATTATAATTCTGGAAACTTGAGTGATTTGCTTGAGTATATGCATGAGTTAGTGAGATAGTGAATTTGGGTTCAAATGCTAGTGTTATAATGATTATTGCATGTGTTCTTATTATATATGAGTATATGATGTAGATGAATTTTTGGGTTTGTACATTATTGTGTTAATCTTGAGATAGTGTATGATTATTGTGTAAATTGTGTTATACTTGATTATAGGCATATTTTGGAAGTATTGCAGTGATGAGGTAAGTGTCTATGTTGGTTTAAGTGATTGGGTGTGTTTGGTTTTAGTGTTGAAGGTTGGAACATATGTGTTTTATACTGAGGAACTGGGAAATGACTCTGTTGCGAGCGCAACAGAGCCGCTTATTTCTAGCCTCTCGTGGCCCGCTCGAAGGCACTCCTCACGACACGTGAAAATCCTTCATGAGTCGTGAAGATTGCCGATTAGTTTTGAGCGGCTCGACAAGGGATCCTTCACGATAGGTGAAGCATCTTCACGAGTCATGAAGAAGCTCGGTTTCGCCCGTTCGGCAGGTACTCCTGCTTGGCTGTCGCTTGTTTGGCAGAATTTTTCATTCAGCAAGGCATGTATCGCTCGGAGCTGGGCTTGTGCATGAGTCGGACATCCTGTCATGACTTGTGCTAAGTAAGAGAGGCCAGTACGAGTCGTGCCTCCATAGCACGACTCGTACCGACCAAGTCTCACTGTCGCGAGTCGTGCCTCATGACACGAGTCACAATAGCTTGCCCCTTCTGGCCTGTAGCGTTGAGGCTACTATCGTGAGCGCGACACAAGTTGCGATCGCGACAGTGAACCCCTTATCCTGCCTATTCTGTTCTGTTTTACCTAAATGATTTGTTCTCTCTTTGCATGGTTTTTTCGCACTGTGTAAGTTATGTTTTGTATTTTTATACAAATTTAGTGATGTTTTTGAATTGTGCTAATAATTAATGACATGTTAGTGTTGGACATTGGCTTTTGACATTGTCTAGTGATAAATGTTTAGAGTAAGTGTGTTAGCCTGAAGTGTCAAGGTAGTGGATAATTAAGCATGCTTAAGAAGGGTTAGTGAGTGCAGCTGCCAGTATTGACCCCGCTATGGGTCAAGTGATTACGGTTGACCTCTGTTAAGGTCTTAGTGAAAATGTTTTGAGACTCCGGTCTCCCGTGCTACCTACGGGTATAAAAGCATTTGAGGCTTCAGTCTCCCGTGTAGTGTTCCCGTATCCTCCACCAGTGAAATTCAAGCTATTGTTTGAAGTGTTTCGCTTATGCGTAGTGAAGTGTTTTGAATATTATGTGATCCCAGTTAGTGTAATTGCTTATTGCCTTCTGTTAACAAGTTCTGATTTCACGTAGTGATTATTGACTTATATATCTCTGTTCTCTGATACTTAGTGAATTCAGTATGTTAATGCATATGTATTTATGTATTATTGCATGATATTATTGTATAGTGTTCTGTTGTTTTTGTTCCTCCCCACTAAGTGTTATCGCTTAGCACAGGCTATTTTCCCGTATAGGTGGCAAGTTTTGTTCAGTTCGTCGCGCATCTGCAGGGTTGGCCACTAAGAGTAGAGTCTTTATTTTTGTGTACTCCTCCTGTATTCTTTTTATATATGTATTCTTTTGGATTAGTGGCATCTGTAATTGTTTTGTTAAGGATCCTTATGTAATTCTGAATGATGTATTTAATTTTTTAATTTAATGTTAAGCTTATGAGTATTCTGAGTATTATTATGAGTTTTGTTTATTGTTATCGTTCGCTTCCGCTGATATGTATGCATGTTTTTGAGTGAGCATTGGGTAGCACCCCGGTGTCCTTCCAACGGGGGCGTCAGTAGGCATTACAGTTTTTAGTATTAGAACTTGGTTTAGGCGGTTCTAGTTGTCTTTGATTGTTTGAGTGTCGAGTCTTTGCATGCGAGTTAATTTTCTGTCGTGGCCTAATGCATATGTGTCTTGTCTTGTGTAGTGTCTAGATGGAGTCTGATCCAAGTGAGAACGTGGGTGAGAAAACGGGTAGTGTTAATGCAGTTAGAGTCAAGAAGTCTGCTTTGCAGCATCAGCAGGATGAGCGTTATGATATGCTCGGTATGGGATTTGGGAATCCGACTTTAGTGCAAGGGTTACTTTAGTTAGTGGACAAGTTAACGGCTCCTAAGGCTCCTACTGAGTTGTTGAGGAAAAGAGGAGCCAAGAATTTTCATGGGCCTTTGTTGGACCAATTGGATTTGGCCAAATTCTGGATTGAGAGAGTGGACTAGATTTTGCAAGAGATTAGTTGTCTTGCCAATCAGAGGGTATCCTGTGCAGTGTCGTTACTTCAAGGGCGGGCGTATGACTGGTGGAAGCTTGTGCTTCGCAACCCTCAACAGCCAATTGAGTTGACTTGGGATTTCTTCAAGCAAGAGTTTGAACAGAAATATGTGACGAAGGTATACCGTGAAGCCAAGTGGAAAGAGTTCATCAGTTTAAAACAGTGGGGTATAACAGTAAGTGAATATGATAAGGAGTTCAGCCGGTTGAGCAAGTATGTACCGGAGTTGCTTTTGACTGAGGAGTTTAAGTGTCGGCATTTTCAGGAGGGTTTGAGGGAAGTGATCAGAGGATCGTTATCGGCTATGGTGGTCATGCAACAGGTTGGTTACTATCGTCTAGTTGTAGTAGCGATCAAATTAGAGGAATCTGAGATGATCAAGCAAAAGATTGAGCACAAGAGAAAAGCACCGGATAGCGGACTAGGGAGTGGTAAGAAATCAAGAGGTATTCCGAGTGGCCATGGAGCGAAGGTATCAGTTTCGATACATTCAGAGGTTAGGAGTATAGCATTACCCTCTAGTAGGGGAAGTTTGATTCCAGAGTGCGAGCATTGTCAGAAATGCCATTGGGGAGAGTGTAGAAGGATCTCTGGAGCGTGCTTCAGATGTAGAAGCCAAGAGCATATGGTGGCAAGTTGTTCGGACCGAAGAGAGCTTTAGGATCAACCCAAGAGTAGAGTGAGTAGACAAAGATCGAGAGGGAACCGAAGTGGTAGAGGCAGTGGATGACCTTCACAGGCACCATCGAAAATATTGCAAAAGGCGCCAACTGAAGAAGTATATGTGCCTTCGCGAGCGTATGCAATGCTTGGAGAGAATGTAGCGGATTGAGCAGGACCTTCCGGTAAGTTATGTTATTAGCTTTTATTATGTTTGGTTTTTGGGTTGTTGGATTTGCAATTAGCTGGGAAATTTCATGGACAAAATTTCTTTAAGGGGCCGTGATTGTAATGACCCAAAAAGGGCCTAGTCGGAATTCATGAGCTAAGTCAGAAAATTAAGGGCATTTCAGTAATTTGTGCATGAGGAAATTTGGACATTAGGGATTTATTGCAAAATTAATTAAATATGTTAAGTGAAGGAATTATCTAGTGAAGTATGTGTATTGTAGCAAGGATTTTAAGGGTTTAATAAGGAAGTTATCTAGTGTGTGTTGTGCATGGTGCCTTGGGACATAAAAGTCAAAGTGGATTTTTTAGTCCAATAGGATAGTGCCAAATGGTTTAGTTGGTAAGAGCATTTATGATGAAGTGAGTGATTGCTTTGCCTAACGTGGAGATTTGAGGTTGGATTTCTGTAATTGAGCTGGGTTTTGAAAGGTAAGTGCTTGGATTTTCTTGGGTTACTTTGGGTTCTTCTTCTCCTTCTTTATTTCTGGTTTTAGTTGAGTAATGCATGGCTTGACTTGAGTGTGTATTGGCTGGGTTTTTGTGCAAGAAACGGAGGAGAGAAAGAAGAACAAGGAAAAGAACAAAGTGGGATTTCCGAAGGAGTTGGATTGAAGCTTCTTTGTCAGGTTTGGGAGTTGATTTCTGGTTTTGTGTAGTGTGAGTTGTCTGCCGTAGTTCTCATTTTGGATTGAGTGTGTTTTGTGTCAATTATAATTCTGGAAACTTGAGTGATTTGCTTGAGTATATGCATGAGTTAGTGAGATAGTGAATTTAGGTTCAAATGCTAGTGTTATAATGATTATTGCATGTGTTCTTGTTATATATGAGTATATGATGTAGATGAATTTCTGGTTTTGTACATGATTGTGTTAATCTTGAGATAGTGTATGATTATTGTGTAAATTGTGTTATACTTGATTATGGGCATGTTTTGGAAGTATTGCAGTGATGAGGTAAGTGTCTATGTTGGTTTAAGTGATTGGGTGTGTTTGGTTTTAGTGTTGAAGCTTGGAACATATGCGTTTTGTGTCGAGGAACTAGGAAATTCGACTCTATCGCGAGCGCAATAGAGCCGCTTGTTTTTAGCCTCTCGTGGCCCGCTCAGAGACACTCCTCACGACACGTGAAAATCCTTTATGAGTTGTGAAGATTGCCGATCAGTTTTGAGCGGCTCGGTAAGGGATCCTTCACGACACGTGAAGCATCTTCACGAGTCGTGAAGAAGCCCGGTTTCTCCCGCTTGGCAGGGACTCCTGCTCGGCTATCGCTTGTTCGGCATAATTTTTCCTTTGGCAAGGCGTGTATCGCTCGGAGCTGGGCTTGTGCACGAGTTGGACATCCTATCACGACTCGTGCCAAGCAAGAGAGGCCAGCACTAGTCGTGCCTCCATAGCACGACTCGTGCCGACCAAGTCTCGTACCCAAAATGCCCTTCACATATGCCAAAACTCTCACACATGCAAACATACACATGGCAAACATGGCTCAAACTGATAGGGGGGAATCGGGGTGTTACATATAAATAGCGAAATTAAAACTTTAAAACCAAAAGATCATTCATTCATGATATAACAATATTCAATTGCAAAACTGTTCTGATACCAACATAATTATAACATTCAGAGATACATAGCGGAAGCTTACAAAATACTAAATATAAGAGAGATCACTATTACAAAATAATGATGATACAAAAAGAAACTATGTCCTATCAACAATCGCACTGTGTTGGCTTGACTGGTGGCGACTCTCCCAAAAGCTATACACCTTCCGCACCTGCACAGGTGAAAACACCGTGCTGAGCGATAACACTTAGTGGGGAAACAAACAATAATATATGGACGGCCATTCACAATGGTCGTCAAGGAAAATCACATATGAAATGACATACTGAATGTCATAAGATATAATGACAATAGAATTCCATTCATAACCATTCAAAGGTTCAATAAACATATTCATATGCCAACTGATTCATATGCTCATATTAGAGTTATTCAGATTCAAATACTTATAATCATACTCATTCGGATTCGCATACTTATAATCATATCAGAACAAATCATAACACCTGCTGACTCACAGTAGTGGATAATGAGTAAATGCGTAGCGGTACCTTACGTGTACGAATCGACACGTAGCGGTACCTTACAGGTACGAATTGGGAAAACAATATCATATTTTCTCTTTTCAAAGTATTTTACAAAGGGATCATAAACAGGATCCGTACACGTAGAAGTTCGCGAGGAACTAAATGGGGACCTGATTAGGGTCCAGAACAGTACAGAGGCTGCAGCTAAAGGACTCTTTTAGGCATGTCTAACTATATACTAGACTGACTCATGCAATTCATGCATAATACAAATCATGCTCAAGGCGTATCATATAATTCATCGTAAAGAAATCATAATAGTACACATATATAAGAATAATTGTTCCCATACAGTAGTAAAAACTCATGAAAAAATAATACAAAAGTCATTTAAGAAGAGAGGGACAAAATTAAAAAAAATAGGGCAAAAAGAGGTCACTATCGCGATCACGACTGGTGTTGTGCTCGCGACAGTGGCCGGATGGCCTGCACAAGGGGAAGGGGCAAAGGGATCACTGTCGCAATCGCGACCAGTGTCACGCTCGCGACAGTGGGCGATAGGCCTGTGCAAGGGGAAAGGGGTGAAGGGCATGCGAGTCGTGAGACAACCTTCATGACTCATGAAGGTTGTTCATGACTCATGAACAATGTTCAAGACTAGTGAACTATGTTCACTACTCGTGAACATGGTTCACGACTCGTGAACGCAGTTCACATCTCGTGAACTCTCAGTCTTCCCAGCCAACACGTGATCCGCTGCACCACTCGCGCACGCCGAAGCTTCACGAGTCATGCTGCCCAATCACGAGTCGGACGCCTCACAAACAACGGAACAAATCTCGTGAAAACTGGAATTCACCCTTCTGTCACGGTCACAACATTATTGCGATTTCCAGTTTTCCAACAAAACGCAGAAAACCCAGATTTCCAACCACAAAACTATTTTGACCCAAAATCAAACCAAACCTCACCTTACCTTCAAATCAGCCTTGCACCATCACATATAACATAAACACAATTTAATTCAACACATTACACAATCAAATCATGCATTATCAAAAATCAGATCATCAAGAACACAAACCCAGAATTTTGCAGCAAATATTCATCAACATCAAATATTGTTCAATACATCAACATTCATGTATTATAACTCAAATCAATTAAATACCCATAACATTAACACCATAATATGCCTCATCAAACACAGATTTTCCAGAAAACACATGCAAAGGCATAAATCACCATATGAACATCAAACAATCAAATTCTAATAAAACCCAAACAAAATCCCAAACCTGTAACTCCTATGCTCCAAATCACTTAGCACCACTTCCACAAGCCTTCTCCTTTCCCTTGGGATCGCGAGGAGGCTCACTTAACGAAGACACCCAAAAATCAAAAGAACGCAAAACCTAGATTAAAACCCCAAACCAGCAAAATAGGAGAAAAGATGAAGAAGAAGAAATGCAGCAAAACTTACCAAATATAGTTTGTAAGATGATCAATTCCCACCAAAATCTCTTGGATCCAAGCTAGGGCACTCAAATGGAGAGAAAACGAAGAAGAGGAATTGAGAGAAGAGGAGAAACGGGGAAAGAGATAGGAATTTCTGCTTTCCCTTTTCTCTTTCTTCTTCTATTTACCTCTTTCCTAACCCTAGCCACATGTCACTTCCTTATTAGTGGGATTTGATCACTCACACCCTACCAAAATGCACTACACCCCACACAATGCTATCCTCACTAATTCACACCCTACTAACATGTGAGCATGCACACACTAACACAACCCAACACTCACACCCTAATAACATGTATGCACCCACACAATATTACAGCCCATAAAACATGTATTTTACCCAAAATGCCCTTAACACATGCCAAACTCTCACACATGCACACATACACATGGAAATCATGGCTCAAACTGATAAGGGGAAAATCGGGGTGTTACAACTCTCCCCTACTAACAAGAATTTCGTCATCGAAATTCTCACCTGAACTGAACAAATGTGGATACTGAACCCTCATCATTAGCTCTAGTTACCAAGTCGCTTCCTCGACTCCGTGATGTTGCCAAAGAACCTTGACCAAAGCGACTTGCTTGTTTCTCAACTGTCTCACTTCTCGAGCTACAATAGCCTTCGGCTCTTCATCATAGGAGTAATCCGGCTGAATCCGAACATCTTAAACTAACAACACATGCGACGGATCCGATCTATACTGACGAAGCATGGAAACCTGGAAGACGTCATGCATCTTAGCCAACTCTATCGTTAAAGCCAACCTATAGGCTACTGGACCAACTCTATCCAAGATCTCAAAAGGTCCAATGAACCGAGGACTAAGTTTACCTTTCTTGCCAAACCGCAAAACTTTCCTTCAAGGTGAAACCTTAAGGAAAACTTTGTCCCCGACTTCAAACCGAATATCCTTTCTCTTCAGATTGGCATAGGATCTCAGCCTATCCGTAGCCACCTTCAGATTCTGCTGCATAACTCTGATCTTCTCTTCGGTATCGCTAATCATCTCTGGCCCAATAAAAGATCGCTTGGTTAACTCTGTCCAATAAATCGAAGTCCTACACGGTCGACCATACAAAGCCTCAAACGGTGACATACCAATGCTCGACTGATAACTGTTGTTGTAGGCAAACTCCTTAAGCTGCACATACTGATCCCAACTTCTAGAGAAATCCAAAGCACAAGCCCGAAGCATATCCTCTAAAATCTGGATAACTCACTCGGACTAACCATCTATCTAAGGGTGAAACGTTGTGCTGAAGTTCAACTTGGTACCCAAAGCTCTCTGCAATTCTTTCCAGAACTTCGATGTGAACCTTGGATCCCGATTTGAAACTATCGATAAAGGCACACCATGAAATCTAACCACCTCATCAACATACACACTGGCCAACTTATCCATCGAGTAGTCCACTCTAACCGGCCCAAAATACGCTGACTTTGTAAGCCGATCCACAATAACCCAAATTGAATCATGCTTCCTCTCAGTCACTGGCAAACCCGATACAAAATCCATGGCAATATCGTCCCAATTCCACTGAGGGACAGACAAAGGAGTGAGCAATCCCAAGGGGACTTGATGCTCAGCCTTTACCTGTTGACAAGTCAAACACTTTGCCACGAATTCCACAATGGCTCTCTTCATCCCAGACCACTAGTAGAACTGCTTCATGTCCCGATACATCTTCTCGCTACCGGGATGCATAGTAAAGACCGTAATATGTGCCTCACTCAAAAGTTTCTTCCTTAACTCATCATTCTCGGGCACACACAAACGATTCCGATACATAAGCACCCCATCCAAAATAAAAAAACTCAGACTGCTTACCCTGCTAAACCTATTGCAAAATCCATTGCAATCTCAAACCATCCTTCTGAGCATCCACAATAGACTGTCTCAAAGTCGGTTGCACTCTCAATTGGGCAACCAAAGCACCATCTGAATTAATGCCTCAAAAACAAAGCCGAAATCGACTTCCGACTCAAAACGTCTGCAACCACATTGGTTTTACCCGGATGCTAATCCACAATGCAGTCGTAGTCCTTGAACAACTCTAACCATCGGTGTTGTCTCATGTTTAACTCTTTCTGCATGAGGAGATATTTCAAACTCTTATGATCCGTGAAAATCCTACATTTCTCCCCATACAGATAATGCTACCAAATCTTCAAAGCGAAGATCACAGCCGCCAATTCCAAATCATGCGTCGGATAGTTCTTCTCATGAGGTTTCAACTGACGAGATGCATAAGCCACTACTTTACCCTCTTGCATCAATGCACATCCGAGTCCAATACCCGAAGCATCACTGTACATTACAAACTCTTTACCATAGGTGGGTTGAGTCGGTATAGGAGCTTCAACTAACAAACTCTTCAACCTCTCAAAGCACAGTTGAGACTTATCCGACCAGTCAAATCTGACTCTTTTCCTCAACAATCTAGTCATCGGAGCAGCAATAACCCAAAAACCATTCACAAACCGACGGTAGTAGCCTGCCAAACCAAGGAAGCTTCTCACTTCAGGGACATTCCTAGGCGCTTTCCAATCTACAATCGCCTCAATCTTAGCTGGATCTATTTAAATACCCTTAACCGACACAATATGACCCAAAAAAGACACCTCACGAAGCCAAAAGTCACACTTGCTAAGCTTCGCAAACAGACGGTGCTCCCTCAACACTTGCAACACTAACCAAAGATGCTCTTCATGCTCACTCTCATCCTTTGAGAAAACCAAAATGTCATCTATAAACATTACTACAAATCGGTCTAGATATGGCCAA
Source organism: Excoecaria cochinchinensis (assembly GCA_947683425.1). Taxonomy (NCBI): domain Eukaryota; kingdom Viridiplantae; phylum Streptophyta; class Magnoliopsida; order Malpighiales; family Euphorbiaceae; genus Excoecaria; species Excoecaria cochinchinensis. Next base: position 11,609,282 of record CANTUQ010000112.1, read on the forward strand.
AACACTCGGTTCATCAAATCCATAAAAGCCGCAGGTGCATTAGTCAAACCAAACGGCATCACCAGAAACTCATAGTGGCCTTACCGTGTCCGAAATGCAGTCTTAACCACATCTACATCCTGAACTCGAAGCTAATAATAACCCGACCAGAGATCAATCTTGGAGAAAACACCCGCACCTCTAAGCTGATCAAACAAATCCTCTGCTCTAGGCAAGGGATACTTGTTCTTTACTGTGACCTTGTTAACTTTCTTATAGTCGATACACATCCTCAAAGAACCATATTTCTTCTTGACAAACAAAACCGGTGCTCCCCATGGAGGTATGCTAGGTCGAGTAAACCCCTTATCCAAAACTCTTGCAGCTGAGTTTCGAGTTCCCTCAACTCTACAGGAGCCATCAGATAAGGTGTTTTCGAAATGGGCAAAGTACCCGGCAAAATCTCTATGGACAACTCCACTTCTCTCTCGGGAGGCAATCCAAGGAATTCACTCGGAAACACATCACTAAACTCAATAACAACGGGGATATCATCAATCTAGACCTGATCACGCTTAGAATCCAAAACAACTGCTAAGAATGGCTCACAACCTTTCCTTATAAACCTTTTTGCTTGCATTGTGAAAATCACATTACTCAAAGAACCCGAACCCAAACCTTTAACCACCATAGAAGACTGATCTCCATCTCGCAACACAACCACCTTTCTATGACAATTAACCACTGCCCGATGCTTACTAAGCCAATCTATACCCAGAATCAAATCAAACTCCCGAAAAGGCAACTTAATAAAATCATCAGGAAACTCAACACCCTGAACCAAAAGGGGACAATTCCTATGCACTCTACTCACATTGACACTATGCCCTAAAGGACTGGTCACACAAACCTCATAATCTAACTGATCCACATCATGCATCTTATCAAACAATATACTTTTGCACAAATATGAGTGTGTGGAGCCAGAGTCAATTAGAGTATATAACTCAGTGTCAAAGAGTACAAACTTACCAGCAATCACATCCGAGGCATCTTTCTCATCCCGAGCTCTCATGGTATAAGCTCTAGCTGGAATTGTCAAAGGACAATCAACAGACTCTGATGGAGTTCCCTCTTTATACCGACCACCTCTACCTCTACCTCGGCCTCTACCACGACTAGCTTGCGACACATTAGAACCAACTCTGCTAGCCTCACGCTGATCACCAGAAGCCTCACTATACCTTAGATAATTTGCCAAGTAGTGATCAGTGCTACCACATCTGAAACAACCACCCGTGAGCCACCTACATTCACCCCAATGGCACTTACTGCAGTGAGAACACTCAGGCAACAAATCAGCCCTCAAACAAGAACCACCTCTGCCAAAACCAGAACCCCTGGTAGAACCTTGCCTCCTGCCTCTCGAAGCCGGACCTAAAGACTCATCATACGGGTTCCTTGACCTCTTACTCGAAGATGATAACGATCCAGATCCTCCACGAGGGGGATTCCTCCTCTGATCTCTCTCTCTCAGAACAGACTCAGACCTCTTGGCCCGCACAGCCGCTTGCACTATCTGTTTGTACCCAATGCCTAGAGTACTCATCAGAGAAATAATCATAGCTCTTAGCGACTCATTCAAACCGGCCTCAAAATGTCGACACCGAAACTCTTCAGTCAAAACACATTCAGGAGCATACCTAGCCAAACGGTTGAACTCTTTCTCAAACTCTGATACTGACATGGCTCTCTACTTCAAGCTGAAAAACTGTGCCCACCTAGCATCCTTATACTCCCTAGTCACATACTTATTGGTGAATTCTCTCTCGAATAACTCCCATGTGACCAGATCAGGCAACTGGGGATGCCTACGGACCAACTTTCACCAGTCATAGGCAGACCCCTGAAGCAAAGCCACCACACTCTCAACTTGCCTATCAGCAGGACACCTAGTCTCCTCAAACACTCGTTCTACTTTCTCAATCCATTTCTTAGCAAGCTCAGACTCATCTAGACTGGTCCCATAGAAATCCTCTGCACCAGCTCTCCTCATACACTCTAAAGGGGATCTCAGAGCAGTCACCCTATCCAAGACTCGAGCCATGTCCTAAGAAATCTTCAATATTGCCTCGAAGGGCATGGCTGCGGCCTTCGGCTGAACCCTAGGTGTTTGAGCCGAAACAGACACTGAAGGATCAACTGCTTGGGGATTGACACTTTCAGCGGACTCCTCAAACGACCCACGAACAGAATCAGAATCCATCTAAAAGAAAGACAAAGACAACCGCATCACCCAACATAGTCCTAAACATATATCTAAGCACAACAATCACCCAAAAAAGCCTAAACCGGGCTCTGATACCAAAAACTGTAACACCCCCTACCCATATGTAGGGGAACCTATCCGCGAGGGAGTGAGAACCCGCAGGAGCAGGGGTGTTACACCAAACAGAACGGTACAAAACGTACATTGACATAATATAAACATACATATAAACAGCGAAATTAAAACTTTAAAACCAAAAGATCATTCATTCATGATATAACAATATTCAATTACAAAACTGATCTGATACCAACATAATTACAACATTCACAGATACATAGCGGAAGCTTACAAAATACTAAATACAAGAGAGATCACTATTACAAAATAATGATGATACAAAAAGAATGTCCTATCAACAATCCCACTATGTTGGCTTGACCGGGCGGCGACTCTAATAAAAGCTATACACCTTCCGCTCTTGCACGGGTGAAAACACCGTGCTAAGCGATAACGCTTAGTGGGAAAACAAACAATAATATATGGACGGTCATTCACAATGGTCGTCAAGGAAAATCACATATAAAATGACATACTGAATGTCATAACATATAATCACAATAGAATTCCATTCATAACCATTCAAAGGTTCAATAAACATATTCATATGCCAACTGATTCATATGCTCATATTAAAGTCATTCAGATTCAAATACTTATAATCATACTCATTCGGATTCACATACTTATAATCATATCAGAACAAATCATAACACCTGCTGACTCATAGTAGTGGATAATGAGTAAATGCATAGCGGTACCTTATGGGTACGAATCGACACGTAGCGGTACCTTACGGGTACGAATCGGGAAAACAATATCATATTTTCTCTTTCCAAAACATTTTACAAAGGGATCTTAAACAAGATCCGTACACGTAGAAGTTCGCAAGGAACTAAACGGGGACCTGATCAGGGTCTATAATAGTACAGAGGCTGTAGCTAAAGGACTCTTTTAGACATGCCTAACTATCCACTAGACTGACTCTTGCAGGTCATGCATAATACAAATCATGTTCAATGCGTATCATATAATTCATCATGAAGAAATCATAATAGTACACATATATAAGCATAATTGTTCCCATACAATAGTAAAAACTCATGAATCAATAATACAAAAGTCATTTTAGAAGAGAGGGACAAAATCGAAAAAATAGGGCGAAAAGAGGTCATTGTCGCGATTGCGACTGGTGTCGCGCTCGCAACAGTGGCCAGATGGCCTCCACGAGGGGAAGGGGCAAAGGGGTCACTTTCGCGACGAGTGTCGCGCTCACGACAGTGGCTGATAGGCCTGTGCGAGGGGAAAGGGGCGAAGGGCGTGCGAGTCGTGAGACAACCTTCACGACTCGTGAAGATTGTTCACGACTTGTGAACAACGTTCACGACTAGTGAACTATGTCCACTACTCGTGAACATGGTTCATGACTCGTGAACCTTGTTCACGACTTGTGAACGTAGTTCACGTCTCGTGAACTCTCAGTCTTCCCCGCAAACAAGTGATCCGCTGCACCACTCGTGCACGCCGAAGCTTCTGAAGTCGTGCTGCCCAATCACGAGTCGAACGCCTCACAAACAACGGAGCAAATCTCGCAAAAACTGGAATTCACCCTTCTGTTGCACTCGCGAGGTTGTCGCACTCGCGAAAGCATCGCGATTTCCAGTATTCCAGCAAAACGCAGAAAACCCAGATTTCCAACCACAAAACCATTTTGACCCAAAATCAAACCAAACCTCACCTTACCTTCAAATCAGCCTTCCACCATCACATATAACATAAACACAACTTAATTGAACACGTTACACAATCAAATCATGCATTATCAAAAATCAGATCATCAAGAACACAAACCTAAAATTTTGTAGCAAACATTCATCAATATCAAATATTGTTAAATACATCAACATTCATGCATTATAACTCAAATCAATTAAATACCCATAACATTAACACCATAATATGCCTCATCAAACACAAATTTTCCAGAAAACACATGCAAAGGCATAAATCACTATATGAACATCAAACAATCAAATTCCAACAAAACCCAAACAAAATCCCATACCTGTAACTCCTATACTCCAAATCACTTAGCACCACTTCCACAAGCCTTCTCCTTTCCCTTTGGATTGCGAGGAGGCTCAACTAACGAAGACACCCAAAAATCAAAAGAACACAAACACTAGATTAAAATCCCAAACCAGCAAAATAGGAGAAAAGATGATGAAGAAGAAGAAATGCAACAAAACTTACCAAATATAGTTTGTAAGATGATCAATTCCCACCAAAATATCTTGGATCCAAGCTAGGGCACTCAAATGGAGAGAAAAGGAAGCAGAGGAATTGAGAGAAGAGGAGAAACGGGGAAAGAGATACGAATTTCTGCTTTCCCTTTTCTCTTTCTTCTTCTATTTACCTGTTTCCTAACCCTAGCCACATGTCCCTTCCTTATTAGTGGGATTTGATCACTCACACCCTACCAAGATGCACTACACCTCACACAATGCTATCCTCACTAATTCACACCCTATTAACATGTGAGCATGCACACACTAACACAACCCAACACTCACACCCTAATAACATATATGCACCCACACAATATTACAGCCCATAAAACATGCATTTTACCCAAAATGCCCTTAATACATGCCAAACTCTCACACATGCACACATACACATGGCAATCATGGCTCAAACTGATAGGGGGGAAATCGGGGTGTTACACTTTAAGCTAATGAAAGCCCATCACACCAAAACAATCCCAAAAAGATAAGTTAAGGTCTAATAAAACAAATAAACATAATGGAATAAAAACAAGCTCACTTGCAAAATACATGTAGTGGACTGCCTAAAGCTAATATTCGAACTTATAATAATTAATTAAACAAGTATTAGAGTCTTCTTGCAAGTTCAACCCCATTTGATTGAATATGATGCCATTGGTCTTTGTTGTCTCTAGAGATTCCATGCCATCTACAATTCTGCCCATATTAAACTTGCAGTGTTCGCTAATCTTGCATTGATGACCTATGCATGCATCAACCCCCACTAATGATCATGCTACAAAATTTCCCACCTACCAAGCATCTTGCGTGAAATATATTCTCCCTTTGTTTTTGGATCTCTTCTTTCACATTCAAGTTCAATGCATTCCTAGCAACTAAAGCTTCACCCTTAACATCATGTTCAACATTCTCATTAATATCAGAACAATCTTCTAAAGGTGGCATGCTCAAATCACTACCATCAGTCTCATTACTATCATTAGACTCAAAAATATTATCATCATCCTTAATAAACATAATCTTTCTATTAGGACAATCAGATGTATAATGACCACGCCCTTAACATTTAAAGCACTTAATATCCCTACGTTTAGAAGGTTTAGAAAATGGATCAATAGTACCTTTTTGAATTGAAGTACTATTCTCCTTTCCTTTGTTTGTTTCATTGCCTTTCTCCTTAGAATCCGAATAATGCTTCCTCTTATTATCTTTATTTTTCTTCATTTTGGACTCCATTTGCTATTGGAATTTGAGAACGACTTAGTTGTCTTGTTTTGTTTTTGTTGTTTTTCCACCTTTATGGCAATCTCCATTAGGTTCTCCATTTCTACATAATGTTGCAAGTCAACCACATCAGCAACTTCCCTATTCAATCTGCCCATGAATCGACTAATTGTCACCACTTCCTCCTCTTCTATGTTAGCTTTAATAAATAGCATCTCTATCTCTTTGTTATAATCTTCTACTGATTTAAATCCTTATTTGAGTCTATATAATTTCTGTGCAACTCTCTATAGTAATAAGATGGCACAAAACTCTTCTTTATCGCTCTTTTTATCTCTTCCCTAGGTGGATATAGGTGGTTTACTATTCCTCCTCCTATTTTTTTTTAATTCATCCCACCAAACTAGTGTACAATAAGAGAATTCCACTACTACTAATCTCACTTTCTTATCTTTAAAATAGTTGTGATAAGCAAAAATCATGTCCATATTCCTTTCCCATTCTAAGTACATTTCAACATCATTTTTACTATTGAGGGGTGGAACTTTCATCTTGATGGCATTAATGTTGTTATCTTTTCTCTTCGCTCTTTTTTCCTTCTTGCTCTACCCCTCACATAATACACTTCATCTTCATACTCATCATCAACTATTTTCAACTCTTCCTTCCTATTCCTATGACTGTTGATTGATCTACTACCGTTTTGGGTTCTATTGGCTTTATTAATTCTCTTATCTATCCCATCCATCATAGTAGACAACTTCTTGAACTCATTTATGAATGACTTATTCATCAATTTCAAATCAAGCACATTTTTATCCTCCTCCTCATGTAATGATTCCTTTCCATCTCTTTTATGGGCCATTTTTAAACAAAAGTTGCAAGAAAAATGGTTAGCAGTAAAAGAAACCTCACAATTCACTCCTTTATGTGTTTCACTCGAGAGATGGCACTCTACTCGTGTTTTATTCAAAATTGGCTTCTACCATTTTTTAAGCTCATGCATTCAAGCCTTTTTCCACTCGAGCTTGCTGCCTTTAGTTGCACTTTAGATTTTAATTTTCAATCAAGATAGTTTACAAACAACAAATTAAAAACTAGGAATGCAATGAAAATACCTAAAAAAAGATAGGCACAAAACTAAAAGCAAAAATACCAAAATGAGGAAAGATGAATTGAGCACACAAGCGAACGATATGTATGCTACCCAAAAATGATTATACCAATTAATAAGACATAAGTTGTAAATTCTAGTGTAATAAGAGCCAAAAGTGTAGCATGCAAGAAAAAGCAACTTAGAGTAGAAGAAATATGAAAAAACTAATGCAAAAATGCAAAATTTGAGTTTCCCTAATGAAAAACTCAAATTTGATGCAAAAAGATAAGTAGACAACTAAACAAAGCAAGAAATGCAAGAAAAAAAATGCCTACACAAACTAACAAAATTTGTTCTCTAATTATTTTTGATTTAACCTTAATTCTAATTAGTTTCTAAATGTATAAAAACCATAAAAATATCTCCTAAATATATGTTTAACCAAGAGTCATTGTCTTGTAATTCCAACACATACAATGACATTTCCCACCATAAACTAGATATTTCAACCCAAGTAATCAGATGTAATGATTCTCTTTAATTGGTGCTTTGAATCTAAACCATATTATGAAAAAATGCCTTCTCAAAGAACTCAATGCACTTAATTAAGAAATATGACCAGATTCATTATCTTGTCTTCTTCTTTTTTTTTTTTAATACTCCAGCAAGCAACTAATCTCTATTTTTTTAAAGCTTTATATGATAATTAGAACAGCAAATAACTCAAAAAATGAATATGAAAAAGGAAGAGAAAAGAAAATATAAGAACAAGATGAACTCTAATTTCAAAATCTAATGAAAATAAACAATAATAACAGCAAATAAAAAAAAAGATAAATAAAAATTTATACCAATCCAAGCTCTGATGCCAAATGATACAAAACCCTAAGGAAAAAGAACCCGAAACCCCTTAAACACACACTTTGGCAAGAAAATGAACCAGAAGAAATTCCCAAACCTAATGAATCCCCAATCAATAGTATGAATGGAAACACATATCATAAGGATTATTGAAAAAAAGAATAGAATTTTCTACAAGTGATTACTGTAACACCCCCTATAAAGAACTTATAACCTAGAAAATATTCTCATGTTAGTCTTATTAGCATCCTATCACATCCATTCATGACTAACAACTTAGGTGGGGTATTACTATATCTTTTGCACATACATGTCTTTTACATATTACAATAAGATTTTACTACTATTTTACAACCATTTAAATACATATCATAAGTAAAACTACAATATTTAAAAACCTTCATACTTAAAATTCTTTTCTTATGCTGGACCTCAATATTGTAGGATATCACTGGAGTTGGTACTCACACCTGAACCTATACAGATAAACACCCGTGCTAAGCTTTCGAGCTTAGTGGGGAAATAGCATAAATGCGGATGACTTCTCATAGAAGTCATTTAATGCACATGCGCATATATATTCATATATTTATGCATAAATAACATAGTTATACCAGTAGTATGCACCTTTATATCATAAATACACATCACTCAAATTGCATACATTTAAAGCACATATGCCATTTCTTTCATCATCTTATTGGACTTTATGCATTTAAGCAGGTTATCTTTAATTAGTATACCATTTCATATTTCCTTCACTCCATAATTTTCATTATGCATGAAGTAAATAGCAAAAAATATATTTATGCATATTCACAGTGTCATCATATTCTTAGTAAAACTTTTATTTCCAAACATGTATACCATAATGCACTTCTTGTTAAGAATGAGATTTATGCTCTTACATTATTCTTATCTGTATATATATATTATCCTATGCGCATCTTAGTTCACATATTCACATTCAAATTACATGTTATGTAGGGTACATGCCTTCAATTCACATGTATTGGGATAATCTCATAAAACATTACACATGTTGTATACTCTGAACTGTATTTTTTGACTTATTTCACATTTCATGTGGCCTTTAATCATAGGCAGATATAAGTCTCTCTCTATATATATTCGTTTTAGCATGCACACTATCTATAGGTATGGATAATGGGAGCTATGAATACCACTAGGGTATCAACTATGGATACTATATATTCAGTATCAAAACTATGGAGACATTATTTTCTCAAGAAACTATGGACATCATTGATGTCAAGACTATGGACATGATAAATGTCTCAAACTATGGCCGCTGCAGCTATATCCCTGCTAGGCATGCCTATCTATCCACGACCTAGACACTTTGTAGGCCTTAAAAATTTACATTTACATCATGATCATTAATATTCACTTTAACCATCTTATTATTAATCATGTACTTATATTATTTAAACACCTTTGATTCATGTCATTTTTCTCCATATCATGCCATATAGTTCAAAGTATAAACTAAAAAGACAATAAAATAATAACTAACAAATATGTGGTAGTATAACAACACAATTCATATAGGCACGTCAATAAAGCAATTTGTACAAGTCATTTGTGATTACTTTTCATCTCTATATATTTATGCATAGCTTTTCTATGTTCTTATCTAGCTCATCACAACATTCATCTTCTATTACTATCTCTTTTTTATTATCATCTTTTTCTCTTATATAATCATCACATAAATAGAGAGTTCATGCCATGTGATTTTGAATGATGCCAATGGATAAATAAAAATCATGTATATAATTCCATCATATATAAGCTATGTTTGTATCAATATTCTCATGTTATTTCATATAATATACATGCATATAATCATCATATACCATTAAACATGTGTACAGCAAGTGTTAGAGACTTTCGGTAAAATTCGAGTTCATTTCAATAAGAATAACTCAAGTTTTAGGTAAAAAATGGATGTTTACACTTAAAAATATATCATTCACCCATTTGAATTTTGTATACAAAATTAAAAATATTTAAAAAGGAAATTTTCTCATTTTATTTCACATCTAGACGTTAAGTCCATTTGGGATTAAGAGTCAAGACCGATCGGACTTGACTTCTTGATACTAAACTTGTCAACTCTTTCATCAGTCAAAAGTGGACCTAAGTCAGATTAGACTTCAGCTAAGTCTGATCGGACTTAAAACCATTAGATCTTAAGGTTTTAGTAAATAAGTTCAATCAGACTTAAGCTACAGAACTAAGTCTAATCAAGCTTCTAAGTCAAGTCAGATCGGATTAGACCGAGGCTCTTTCTTAGAAATCTAAATTTATTTTAATCTAATTTTTTTATACAACAGCCGTGTAGTGTGTCTAATTATAGAATTTTTAGTCCAAAACCTTTTTACATGGTGGTTAGAGACATGTTATATGGTGGTCAGGAGTTCCTAATAGCCTTGTGGCCTTATTTTATTACATACTAAAATAGGGTAGAATTCTGGGACCTGCACTTTTTCACATAAAAAATAGACTCTTTAGTTTTGGTCTCATTTTAACCATTGTTCTCTTGATCTTAAGTTTCTTATGGTTTAAAAATTATACCATTTGGACTTATGAATCATGAGTTATGTCCATGACAACACAGATTACTCCCAAAATAGAGGCAGCAATAGGTTATCAAATTCAAGCCAGATTTTAAGGGTCTTAAGCTTAGAATTAAATAATAGTTTCTTATGAAAATTATAGGTTTATGTGTTAAGTTTCATGTATAATTGGAATTACCCAATTTGGAGGTTTGTAGGCCGAGATATGGCCATTATAAGAAAAATAGTTCAAGTGCTCCAATAATATAATTTCTCCTAAATTATTCCTTAAGGCATATTTAACCATTTTCAGGTAAAACAACACCAAATCAACACTCCAACATCAATTTCACATCCATTAAAGCATGTATACACTTCTATTCATTGCAAGCATAAGCAATAAAAATTAAGATGTTCTCATACTTTAAAATAGCCAACTTTCACTCCTTCTCTTTCTCCTTGTTTTTGCTGGAATTTCCCTCTAAATTACACCATGAATTCATATCAACCTCAATTTCAATTTACAATTTTTAGCTCTTAATGAATATAGAATAAAAAAAAAAAAGAAGAGAGACTAAATCTTACATTTTATGTCTTAATTTGCACTAAAATTATGCTTTTCGCTTAGAAATCCCTTAAGCATGTATTTATGTGTGAAAATAGAGTGGAAAATGAAATCGGAATTTTATATTTAGTCCATCACTTTGATCGGCCAACATGCCTTTTATAGGCAAAGAAGTTCTCATGCATTCCAGAAGTCCATATGTCAAGATCTTACTAACTCCATCTTTTATATTTCTTGTATTTGCAATTTGGCCCCACTATTACTTTTATTCCCTCATTTGCATATTATTTAGTTCAATTAACACATTAGCACCCAATTTTAAGTTCATTTATGCATATACATAGTCATTTAAATAAATTACCAAATTGCCCCATAACTTTTTGATTAATTTTTTCTATGTCTTTTTTTATGCTTTAGTTCACTTAACTCTTATAATTCACTTTGTAATTTACCTCAAACATGGCATATTATTACTAGGGAAAATTTTAGGGCATTACAATTACCTTAATAAGAATTTAATTCTTGATGCAATAGAAGAAGATAAACAATCTCCCCTACGGAATGTGGCTAAACCAAGAAGATGAGTAAAAACTCAACATTTTTCATTCAACAAATCTGCCCTTACAATTTTAATATGAAGTATTTATATCCTTTGAAAAAAAAGAACATCCTGGAGATATAAAAGGCCTTTAAACATGGGCTTTAAACAAAAATAACTAAAGCCCAAACCTAATATCTTTTAAAAAAAGCCCATTAAGCCTATAGACCTAATTTAAATGTGCTTTAAGCTAATAAAAGCCCATCACACCAAAACAAGCCCAAAAGGATAAGTTAAGGCCTAATAACACAAATACACCATAATGAATTAAAAAAACCCCACAAGCAAAATACAAGTAGTGAGCTATTCAAAGCTATTCTTCTAACTTAAAATAATTAATTAAATAAGAATTAGAGTCTTCTTGAAACTTGAGCCCCATTTTATTATTTATGATGCCATTAGTCTTTATTATCTCTAGAGATTTCATGCCATCTATAATTCTTCCCATGTAGGATTAAGGTGCTTTATTAAACAACTTAGCTCTTAATCTTAATAACAGTCCATTCAACATAGTTAGCTCATCTTTGGTTCCATTTCTTTTGCAATATACCATGGTTGTGCTCAGATAAATGGATAACTATCTACGCATATGTGATGTATGGTTATGTGCATGTTTGTATGTGTTTAGCATTCTATGAGCATGGGTAGTATTTATTCTTTGCGCCTGCACCTTAAGCATTGTTATGTGTACTCATATTTGCATTCATCTATGCACTTTAGCGCAATAATGGCGTTATGAGTGTGCATATTATGTGAGTATATTTGTGGTGTGTGCTCATATTTATGCATTTTTTGCATTAGTTTTAGTGCATGACAAGTAACTTTGTATTAATGAGTTCGTGGTTGTAACGGCCCGAATTGTACCCTAGAAAGATTAGTGGTGTCAATTGTATGATAAGGGTACAAGAGTGATTTAATGAGTAAACAATTATGAGTAAGTAGGGATGTAATTGAAAGAAAAGTTGTGAACTCGAAAGACATAACTTTAAGTGAGGTATTAATTGGCAAATTACTAAGGATTGAAAAGAGATTTTGCTAGAAGAGGTGAGTGCATTCCACGTGTGAAATTCACCTCTTGCCAACACTTCTCCTTGATACAATATATAGTTTGAGTAAGAGGCAGAAATTGGCATTTTGGTGGTTCACTTGAGTCCAGCCATTCTCTTTCCCATTTCTGTACTTCTTTCTTCTTCATCTCATAGTATTTACTTTCTTTCTCTTCAATTGAGTTCAAGAGTTTAATTTGGATTGGTTTGAAGAATAAGCTAAGAAGGTAAGTGCGGTTGATGTTTTCTTCTTCTGCTTGATCTATCATTTTTGTTGAAGAGTTTCAGTTAATTGAATAATGGATTAAGTGTGAAATTGATTGATTGTGCAAGAAGCTTTGGACAAAAGAAAGGACAAAGGCAAGGAAAATATTTGAACTTGAAGAGAGAATTGATCAAGCTGCTCATTTTGAGGTTAGGGATTATGTGCTATATTTGGTTAAAGTGCATGTGTTGTTAGCTTGAGATTTATGTGTTTTTGTGTGACATTTGATAGATGTTATAAGATGAGTTGTGTAATTTATGGACAATGGCATATGCTGAGGATTTGATTATGCTTTAATGTTCATATATGTGTGTAGAAACCATAGTTTGAATTTGGTGTATTGGTTTAGCCAAGTTGGCTGATTTCAAGCTTGATAAGCTTGATTGTGTAAAACTGTCTTTGAGGTTCATTTGACCTATGTGCGTTGTTTATGCTCTAGTTTGAGTTCTAGTGCTCTCAATTGGTTGGTTCTAATTGCATCTGAAACGTAAGATCAATAGCTAAAAATGTCTCAGAAATATGGTTGAGCCAATTCTAGCTCTAATAGTCCCAAAAGTGGCCAAAATATAGGTGTCCCTATTTTAGCGGGTTCATGGGAGCAGTATAGATTTTTTAATTTATATCTGCCGTTGTATATGTCCAAATGACCTCATTTTTATCCTAGGAAAAGGTAAGACATAAGGGAACAATTGTTTAGAAGGAAGTTTTTCCTGAATATGTATCCATCTATGTGAAAAATGTAGTACAAGTTTGGACATATAGTCTATCCTAAGTCTGTCTCATGCTTTGAGGCAAAATAGGTTTACAAGGCGGTAAGGAATTTCTCACCGCCATTTAAATGAATTCTGCCCATTTTAGACCCATTTTTAGTGTCCCACATGGCGGTAATGAATGTCTTACTACCGTGTGACCACATCTTTCAACGTAAAATGTACTTTTTCCTTCCCGAATTGAATCCGTATTGCACCAAAACTTTTCGTGATATATCCAATGCATGTTTAGGATTATTAAATGAAAATAAAAGTAGTTATCATTTGGTAAATAATCATGAATAGGATTAAGATTAATAGCAAACTAATGAATATGGGCTTGTAGATAACCATGTTTATGTGCAAGAAACCTATGAATATATAAATGATGTGGAGATTAATAATGAATTGTGTACTTGTATGTTGAACTATATGTATGTGTTTATAGTAATGTATAGTTAATATTTGTATTTATTGAGTTTTATGAACAATAGTATATCATGATAGTTGAATAAAAGTAATGTATACGGATATGTGTACTAAGTGTTTATCTAAGTCTGAGATGTTCATAGAAGTGGATAGATGGGCATGCCTATAAAGGGTTAGATGTTTTATAGCTGCTAGAATGGCACCGATGGGTGTCTAGATGTTGATACTTTTAGTATCTAGATGTTTGATACCTTCGAATATCTAGAAGATTTGAGACTCTGGTCTCTAGATGTTTGATACTGTTCATCATTATCCAGATGTTTACCCGTATCCACTTATATTATGAAATCAGGCTATTAATTGTTTGCAATATATATAAGAGATGTTATTATATGTTAGTGAATTATTGAGAATGCTGATAGAAGTACATGACTATTGTATCAGAGATGCTAATATGAGTTACAAGTGCATATGAGAAGCTATTACTTGTACATGATTATGCTAGACATATGCCATTGTGTTTATATGTATACGATTGTACATGAGATGCAATGACAGGGTTTTACTTGTTGATTGTGATAATAATTAAAGTTAAAAGAATATGAACATCATATATGTTACATAAAAGTTGCAGATATGATAAAAGCATGCTTGATAGTATGTTTATCATGTTATAAGTATGATAAATGTCGTTTATTTTAATATGCTAAAAAATGAATTGCATGCCAACTATTGATATGTTTTGATGATTATGCTTGTGACTTCGTTAGAAATCTATTATTTATGGTATCCCCACTAAGCGTTATAGCACGGGTGTTTTTCCCGTGTAGGTTTGCAGGTTTAGTAAGGAGTTCGGCATCTGCGGGTCATGGCCACTAGGAGTACAAGTCGAAGTATTTTTGTATATGATATGTAGATGTTATAGTAGAAGAATGCTTTTGTAATGTATATAAGACAACAATATAACGCAATGCAAATGGCTATAAGTTTTTATTTTAAGCTTGTGTATTGATATTAGTTGTTTAAGTATGTTGGAATTGTTTAACTTGAATTTGTATGCGTGCGTAGCGACTCCGATATCCTCCCAAGGGGTATCGAGACGTGACAAGTTGTGGTATCAGAGCATAGGTAGATGATTCAGGACGATAAGATGTTGGAGTATAGATTAGATGTATGTGAGTTGTCTAGAGTCATGGCCTAATGCAGATGTTGTCTTGTGTAGAGTATAAACGGAATCGGATCCGAGTGAGAATGTAGGAGAGACGACAGGAAGTGTAAATCCAATAAGAGTTAATCAGCCTGTACCTGAGCAGCCTCCAGCTGAAGGTCCAGGTCTAGTTCAGGACAATTCGATAATAGTGCAAGGGTTGATACAATTTATAGATAGATTGACTACTCCTAAGGCTCCTTCAGACCTTATCAGAAAGAGAGGAGCAGAGGAGGTCAGTGGGACTACTTTGGATCAGTCGGATGTGGCTGAGTTTTGGTTGGAAAAGACGGAAAGGATACTGCAAGAAATTAATTGTCCTCAAAATCAGCAAGTTGCTAGTGCAGTATCATTACTGCAAGGTCCAGCCTATGACTGGTGGAAACTGGTGCTTCAAAATCCCCAGCGATCGTTTGAGTTGACGTGGGACTTTTTTGCCTAAGAATTTGAGAAGAAGTATGTCACCAAAGCCTATAGAGAAGCGAAATGGAAGGAGTTTGTATTGAAACAAAGGAGTATGACAATAGGAGAATATGAGAAGGAATTCAGTCGACTGAGTAAGTATGTGCCAGATGCATTGCTAACAGAAGACTTCAGATATCGATAGTTTGAGGATGGATTGAGAGAGTTTAGTAGAGGACTTTTATCAGCGATGGCTGTTATGTAGTCGGCTAACTACTATCAGCTAGTCTTGGCAGCCATGAAATTAGAAGAATCTGAGTTAGTAAAGCAAAGGAAAGAGCAGAAGAGGAAAGTACCAGAAAATGATAGAGTTAGTAGTAAGAAGGCTCGAGAAGCTGCAAGTGGACAAGTTACTAGAGGTTTGATTCGAGAGTCTGCATCGATGGGAAGTGTTGTGGCACCTTCTAGTAGAGGTAGCACAATACCTAGTGTGAGCATTGTCAAAGGAACCATTGGGGTACATGTAGAAAGCTCACAGGAGCATTTTTTAAGTGTGGCAGTATGGACCACATGTTTGCCAACTGCCCGAAGATTAAAGAGAATTCGGGTTTGCAAGTGAGTAAGGGAAATGTGAATGTGTCTGGATCAATCAGAAGTGGCAGAGGAAGAGGTAAAGCGGCTCAAGTAATGTCGGAGACAGTAGAGAAGCCCGTTGCTCCTGGCAGTTCGGGTCGAGTCTTTGCTATGATTAGAGAAGAGGTCAATGATCCAACCGGTCCATCTGGTAAGTGTTAAATTTGTTTAAGATTGGTTCAATCTTATGTTTAGTAACATGGAAATTTCGAGGACAAAATTTCTTGAGGAGAGAATTGTAACGGCCCGATTTGTACCTTAGAAGGATTAGTGGTGTCAATTGTATGATGAGGGTACAAGAATGATTTAATGAGTAAACAATTATGAGTAAGTGGGGATGTAATTGAAAGAAAAGTTGTGAACTTGAAAGACATAACTTTAAGTGAGGGATTAATTGGCAAATTACCAAGGATTGAAAAGAGGTTTTGCTGGAAGAGGTGAGGTGCATTCACTTCTCCTTCATGCAATATATAGTTTGAGTGAGGCAGAAATTGGCATTTGGGTGGTTCACTTGAGTCCGGCCATTCTCTTTCCCATTTTTGTACTTTTTTCTTCTTCATCTCATAGTATTTAGTTTCTTTCTCTTCAATTTATTTTAAGAGTTTGATTTGATTTGGTTTGAAGAGTAAGCTAAGAAGGTAAGTGTGGTTGATGTTTTCTTCTTCTCCTTCATTTATCATTTCTGTTGAAGAGTTTCAGTTAATTGAATAATGGATTAAGTGTGAAATTGATTGATTGTGCAAGAAGCTTTGGACAAAAGAAAGGACAAAGGCAAGGAAAATATTTGAAATTGAAGAGAGAATTGATCAAGCTGCTCATTTTGAGGTTAGGGATTATGTGCTATATTTGGTTAAAGTGCATGTGTTGTTAGCTTGAGATTTATGTGTTTTTGTGTGACATTTGATAGATGTTATAAGATGAGTTCTGTAATTTATGGACAATGGCATATGCTGAGGATTTGATTATGCTTTAATGTTCATATATGTGTGTAGAAACCATAGTTTGAATTTGGTGTATTGGTTTAGCCAAGTTGGCTTATTTCAAGCTTGATAAGCTTGATTGTGTAAAACTGTCTTTGAGGTTCATTTGACCTATGTGCGTTGTTTATGCTCTAGTTTGAGTTCTAGTGCTCTCAATTGGTTGGTTCTAATTGCATCTGAAACGTAAGATCAATAGCTAAAAATGTCTCAGAAATATGGTTGAGCCAATTCTAGCTCTAATTGTCCCAAAAGTGGCCAAAACATAGGTGTTTCTATTCTGGAGGGTTCATGGGAGCAGTATAGATTGTGTAATTTATATCTGCCGTTGTAGAAGTCCAAATGACCTCATTTTTTTCCTAGGAAAAGGTAAGACATAGGGGAACAATTTTCTAGGAGGAAGTTGTTCCCGCAAATGTCTCTATCTATGTGAAAAATACAGTACAAATTTGGACCTGTAGTCTATCTTAAGTCTGTCTCATGCTTTGAGGCAGAATAGGTTTACACGGCAGTAAGAAATTTCTCACCGTCGTGTAAAAGTATTCTGCCCCTTTTAAACCCATTTTTAGTTTCCCACACGGTGGTAATGAATGTCTTACCACCGTGTGACCTCATCTTTCAGCCTAAAATTTACTTTTTCCTTCCCGAATTGAACCCATATTGCACCAAAACTTTCCGTGATATATCCAATGCATGTTTAGGATTATTAAATGAAAATAAGAGTAGTTATCATTTGGTAAATAATCATGAATAGGATTAAGATTAATAGCAAACTAATGAATATGGGCTTGTAGATAACCATGTTTATGTGCAAGAAACCTATGAATATATAAATGATGTGGAGATGAATAATGAATTGTGTACTTGTATGTTCAAATATATGTATGTGTTTATAGTAATGTATAGTTAATATTTGTATTTATTGAGTTGTATGAACAATAGTATATCATGATAGTTGAATAAAAGTAATGTATATGGATATGTGTACTAAGTGTTTATCTAAGTCTGAGATGTTCATAGAATTGGATAGATGGGCATGCCTATAAAGGGTTAGATGTTTTACAGCTGCTAGAATGGCATCGACGGGTGTCTAGATGTTGATACCTTTGGTATCTAGATGTTTGATACCTTTGAGTATCTAAATGATTTGAGACTCTGGTCTCTAGATGTTTGATACTATTCATCAGTATCGAGATGTTTACCCGTATCCACTTATATTATAAAATCAGGCTATTAATTTTTTGCAATATATATAAGAGATGTTATTATATGTTAGCGAATTACTGAAATGCTGATAGAAGTACATGGCTATTGTATCAGAGATGCTAATATGAGTTACAAGTGCATATAAGAAGCTATTACTTGTACATGATTATGCTAGAGATATGTTTACATATATACGATTGTACATGAGATGCAATGACAGGGTTTTACTTGTTGATTGTGATAATAATTAAAGTTAAAAGAATATGAACATGACATAGGTTACATGAAAGTTACAGATATGATAAAAGCATGTTTGATAGTATGCTTATCATGTTATAAGTATGATAAATTCCGTTTCTTTTAATATGCTCAAAAATGAATAGCATGCCAACTATTGATATGTTTTGATGATTATGCTTGTGACTTCATTAGAAGTCTATTATTTGTAATATCCCCACTAAGCGTTATCACTTAGCACGGGTGTTTTTCCCGTGTAGGTTTGTAGGTTTAGTAAGGAGTTGGGCATCTGCGGGTCATGGCCACTAGGAGTACAAGTTGAAGTATTTTTGTATATAATATTTAGATGTTATAGTAGAAGAATGCTTTTGTAATGTATATAAGACAACAATATAACGCAATGCAAATGGCTATAAGATTTTGTTTTAAGCTTGTGTATTGATATTTGATTATTATTTGTTTAAGTATGTTGGAATTGTTTAACTTGAATGTGTATGCGTGTGTAGCAACTCCGATATCCTCCCAAGGGGTATTGGGGTGTGATAGTGGTTATGTGCACAGTTGTGTGTGTCTGGCATTCTTTAAGCATGGGTCGTCTTTATTGTTTGCACTTGCACCTTGGGCATTGTTATGTATACACATAATTGCATTTATCTATGCTTTTTAGTGCAATATTGGGGATATGAATGTGCATTTTGCATGAGTAAGTTTGTGGTATCTGCACACATTTATGCTTTTTTTGCTTAAGTTTATATGCATGGTAAAGTATCTTTGCATTTGTGAGTGCATGGTTATGTACACATTTGTGCATGTCTAGCATTCTTTGAGCATAGGTTGTCTTTGTTCTTTGTGTTTGAACCATGGTTATTGTTTTGTGTATGGATATTTGCATTCATATATGCTATTTAGCGTAAGAATGGGGATGTGAGTGTGCATTTTATGTGATTATGTTTGTTGTATGGCATGCATTCATGCATATTTTGCATTAGTTTTAGTGCATGGACAAGTACCTTTGTTTTTGTGAGTGCATGGTTTGTGCACTTTATACGTGTTTAGTATTCTTTAAGCATGGGTGATCTTTATTCTTTGCACTTGCACCTTGGCCATTGGTGTGTTTATGCATATTTGTATTCATCTATGCACTTTAGCATAATAATAGGGATACGAGTGTGCATTTTATGTGAGTATGTTTATGGTGTACGAGCACATTTATGCATTTCTTGCACTAGTTTAGGGTAGGGACCAATTGGGACTTGACACTTGGCTTGTTAGGTGGAGCATTAATTGAAAGGGATGGAAGAAAGAGGGAAGGGCAGAAAATCTGCTTCCTTCTCATGGAAGCCAAGCTTTGGCTCCTCTTTCTTGCTCTTTTCCCATTCTCTTTCTCTCTCTTTCATTTTTCTGCTCTTCACTCTTCCTTGTGCTGGTCTTCAAGAGGTAAGCTTAGTTTGTTCTTCTTCTTTATCCATTTTCTGGTTGTGGAGTTTTGGTTTGATTAAAGGTTTGTTTTGGCTGGGTTTTTTGCAAGAATCCAAAGAGAGAAGGAAGAGCAAAGGAAAAGAGAAAGTTGGCTCTTGATCAAGAGTATTTTAGAGCTGCATTTTGAAGGTTTGGGAGTTTATTAATTCTTGTTTGATTTTATCAAACATTTGAATGCTGGAACTTGAGATGCTAAAGGAGTTGTAATACATGGTTGAGTTGAGTTTTGAGGATATGTTTATATGTTAGAAGTAATTTTTGGTATATGATCATTGATAATGGATTTGTGTGGATATTAGAGCTACAGCTGGGTTTGATTATTTGGATGAGCTTTGCTTGTCTAATTAATTGTTTTAATTAGTGTTCATATTGTTAATATGCTTTGAACATGTTTTTGAGGTATTTGATGTATGGATTGAACTCATATGTATGATTGTAGATGGTTATTTTGAGATAGAAGTGGAGATTGATATGTTAACATGTTTGTTTCTACAAAAAATCTGGGTTTGGGATCATGCAATAAAGTTAGAGTGCATTTCAAGTATCTTTGGAAAGCAGTAAAGAAAGCAATAGAGAAAGCAATAAATAAATTATAAATGAAAAATATGAGACAAAATAATCCCCAAAATAATAAAATCATTGATATGTTAACATGTTTGTTTCTACAAAAAATCTGGGTTTGGGATCATGCAATAAAGTTAGAGTGCATTTCAAGTATCTTTGGAAAGTAGTAAAGAAAGCAATAGAGAAAGCAATAAATAAATTATAAATGAAAAATATGAGACAAAATAATCCCCAAAATAATAAAATCATTGATATGTTAACATGTTTGTTTCTACAAAAAATCTGGGTTTGGGATCATGCAATAAAGTTAGAGTGCATTTCAAGTATCTTTGGAAAGCAGTAAAGAAAGCAATAGAGAAAGCAATAAATAAATTATAAATGAAAAATATGAGACAAAATAATCCCCAAAATAATAAAATCATAAATAAATAAAGAATAAAATTGCCCCAAAATTTAATTACAAGGGCCCAAAATAAATAAAACATAAAAAAATAAAGTAAAATACATAATACATAAATCAGGACATTTATTAGATTTTAGGAACATTGGTTCCTTTTTGTTAGCTTAAAAATCTGAGAGTTATTTTTGGGCGATAAAAATGATAGGGATAATTAGATCCCATTTTATGAAAATTAACTCCCTTTTGAAATGAAAGTTTATTGGCTGAAATCAAGACATTGATCCTATTTTACTAATAAAAATTCTAATTTTAATTATTGTAAAAAAACATGAATTTCTTTAAGATAAACGCGTAAAAATATAATTTTGCATAAAATATCATAAAACAATAAAATAAGGGAAAATACAGAAATTAAAATGCAAACCAAACTTCGAAGTCTCCAAATCTCTTGATTCTCCAGCTTGCACAAAATCGTTACTCAAAATGAAATAAATAAGTTTGGCCGACAGCAAAAACAAGAATAAGAAATAATGTTAGTAAATTAAATCAAATAGATAATAAAAATAAACAATTCAACGAAGCAAATAAAATAAATAATATGATAAAAATAAAGCAATTAAACAAGGCAGACATAACAAATAATTATAATTGAGAAACATACTTATGATTATTAGAAGAATAACGTTTGATAAAAATAATGCAAGAAATCGACAAAGTGGATTAACGACCAAAAATAGAATCAAACGGATAGTAAAGTTATTCCAGAATATTCATAGATTTAAATTACATTGCATGCATCATACCAATAAGTTAATTAGATTAATCTAAATTCAATTTGACTAAAACAAACTAATAACAGAACACTCTAATTATAATTTATAGCAACTTATAATTGGAAAAACAAATGAACGACAAAAATAGAAAAAGAAAAAGAATTAGCTCAAGCCCGAAAATTTATCCTCAGAGGTTGATGTTTGCAACAAAAGAAGAACAAAAGATTTCCTCGTCGATTGCTTGAAAACAGAAATTGAGAAAGCTTGGATTAAAGCTTCTGTCACTCA
The DNA here is from genome assembly GCA_947683425.1 of Excoecaria cochinchinensis. NCBI lineage: Eukaryota > Viridiplantae > Streptophyta > Magnoliopsida > Malpighiales > Euphorbiaceae > Excoecaria > Excoecaria cochinchinensis. The sequence goes on from CANTUQ010000112.1 coordinate 11,631,459, forward strand.
AAATTCTAGTTAAAAACTCTTACTTTTGAAGAAAACAGATGATGAAAATTGAATCCCAAATCCAAAGAATTAATTTCTTTGGCTCAAGATCAATCTTAGAAGTTTTTCAGAAAACTTAAGAAAATCTCTTTTTATAATTTTTGTTCTGCCATTTTTTTTTGTTTTTTTCTCTATTCTAATATTTTCCTTTTATATGATCTTTTAAGGAATTAGGTTTCTTAGAAATTTAATCTTATTCCAAGTCCTAATTATCCTTTTAAAAATCCAGTTTTATCCTTTTCAAAATCAGAAAAGATTTTGAATTTAATTTTAACCAAAATTTAGTAGAAAAATAATGAAAAAATAAAGTCCGCATGAGGTAGGAGACATGTAAGGTGCGGCCCTTACGTTGGAGGCCGTGTGTCGCAGATGCAAGGTGCGGCCTCACATTGAGGAGGTCACGCCTCATGCGAGGTGCGCCTCGCAAAAGGCTACACACCGCGAGGTGCGGTCTCATGCACGAGGCGTGCGCTGCGCCTCGTGTACGTGGCCCACAGGCGCTGCGCCCCGCATGAGCTACCGGCAGGCGCCCCACTTAACGCGCAATGGCAGACCACCAAAAACCCCCAAAACCCGAAGCAAGAATCGTTTTTTATTTTAAAAGAAGGTTTCGACAAGCAAATAATTACTTCTAACCTTTTTGCCTGTGAATAAGCATCATTTTCATCATTGGATAACCTTGGTCTGGGATGCCTCAGGACCCGGTGTCTACAATGACCTAAAATATCCAAAAAATCAAAACAAAAGAACAAAATTTTCCAAAAGGACCAAGAAGACTTAAAATTAGCAATTTCATCTGCCAAAGAGATCAAATCTTGGACCAAAATGGTCAAAGAAGATGATTCACAAAATATTGAAATCTAAGAATGGGTTGAAACACTTTCAGAACAACTAGAGCTACAGGTGCTCCTTAACCAAGCTTCGAAGATGCAAAAGCATAAAAAATCTTTGACTAGTGCCTAAGTAAGGCCCTCTATGTAACACTCCGAAATGTACCCTAGAAGGATTTGTATATTTCTAGGGATTTTGGTGATCGAAACTGTATGATTTGATGGTCAGAGTGATTAAGTAGGAGAAAAGACATGATTAGAATTAAGAAAAAGGGTAATTTGGTCATTTTGCATATATGGATTTAATAGAATGGAATAGGTAACTATGAGGGCTAAATTTTGAGAATGGATCAGTTATATGCCGAATGTATGTGAGTTGTGGTGTCAGGCGTGCCAAAAGGACAAATTCGGTATTGATACAAAAGTTTCGGCAAGTGCGGCCAATTCCAAAATTGTAAGGTATTAATTTGGGACTTAATTGAAGGGGGTAAGGATTTAATTATGGGCCAATGTAAGAATTATATTTATGTATTAGGTTATTGTAAGATTAAGGGAGAGCATGTGGACTAAAAGGTATAATTGGACATAAAAACCTAGTAAGGACCTATAGAAAAGGGACAAGTGGCATTAGAGATAGGATTGAAGAGATTGGAGTATTTAAGGAGAGAGAGAATGTGAGAGAGAGCAGATTTCTGCTCATCCCTCTCTCCTTTCTCACGATCTCCCTCTTCTTCTTCTGCTTTTTTTCTTCTTCTTCTTCTTCTTCTTCTTCTTCTTCTTCTTCTTACGCCACCCTCTCTTTTTCTTTGCAAGCCCCTAGCTGTGAACAATGAAATTTACAAGCTCAAGTGTTCTTGGTGAGAGATTTGAGATGGAAGGGTAAGTTGTGAGTTCTAATTTCTGAAATTCCTCTTTGGTCAATTAGAAATCTTAAGTAATATTATGTGTTTTTTATGAGGAAATTGGATCAATATAACTATGGAAGAGTATGGAAGCAAGGAAGTACAACCATTTAAGCTAATTGGAGCATAGAAGGTTCAGGTTTGGGAAATCTACCTTTTGATATATACATGTGTGTGTGTGTTGATGATTTTGATATTTTGATGTTTTGATATTTATTTGTCAAATTGGGTTGCTTGTGTTATTTTGGTTGTGTGGGTTTGCTTAATTTTGGAGAGATTGAATTTCTGGGGAAACTCTGCCTAGATTTCTCTGGACTTTTTGTGATTGTTTTAGCTATAAGTCGAGTTATAGATATCCAAATTGTATGATACCAGTGCCATTGGAAATATAATTCATATATCTAAAATTTTCTCTGAAGGACCGGAAGCCAATTCTGGCTCTAAGATCCTTAGAAATGGTAAAAATCGAGGCATCTCTACTTAGGCGGGTTCACTAGAGCTGTGTAGATTGTTTAGGTCATATCTGACGTTTTCGATGTCCAATTGATCTGAGATTTATTTCATTTGAAATCTAACATCCTAGGAATCATTTGTTGAGAAGAATGTTTTGGCTAAAAATGAGTTTTAGAGGTTAGTTTAGGCAGTATAAATTCAGGGGTGAAAAGCTGTCTTGTAAGTCTATTTTCATAGGGCACTTGGGGAAGGCTTCTGTCACGAGCACGACTCTTGTCATGAGCGCAACAAAACCTACTTATTGAAGGTTTATCCTCTTATTTGGAGCCTCATGGTTGGTATGAACCCTTCCCCTCTTTACCTTTCTTTAGGATGTGTATTTTGTTGTGTTTCTCATTCCAAAATACACCCGAACTTCATCAGAACTTTAGAGCTTGTAAAAGAGTAAATAAATGGTTATCACTTAGGAATACAAGTGACTAAGGTTATAAATAAGAATATGGACTAAGTTACTTAAAGGTTTAATGAGTCGAACACTTTCAAATTCGTCCAATATTGACATAATCTATAGTATGTTAGGAGGTTTGAAATGAAATGCTATAATTTGTATTTTGAACCAGTAGAACTACAGGGCTCGGATTCCCAATCCTTTGGGACACATAGGAAGCTTGGAACACCCTTCTGAGTCCGAACTAAAGCATAGAAACTTATTCGGACATGAAAGATAATGTATCAACTGAACTCTATTAATGCCTTGGTGTTTGTTAAAAATAAATGTGGTACGTATGTGTAGATTTATAAAAGTTTATTGAGCCACTAATGATTCAAGTCTCGAGTAGGCTTATTTATAGTTTGAAATTTGTATGTGATGTTAAGATTGAATTAAATGATTGTTTTAGGTGTGTAATAAACTGAAATTGAAATGAATCTTTTGTATCTCAAATGGTTTTTATATGACTGTCTAAATAATGAATAATTCTTAATAACTTGAATAGTCTAAGATACTTGTGTTGAAGTTCTTGAATTTAATGCATGAATTTGGGGAAGTAATGTTTATGAAATTATTTATGGACATTATAAGAATAAATATGTTTTTATGTGAAGTTGTATTTAATTGAGAATTGACAGGAGTGTGATGCTTGGCTCTGTCGCGAGCGCGACAGAGGCAATCTAGTTTTCTGTCGCGAGCGCGACTCTTTGCTATACTATGAATGTATGTGGATTGAGCTATTTAACATGGGTTTTGACTTGTGATTTACATACGACATATTGTGTAAACTAGGATATGCTATACCATGTAAGCTATAGTTGAAATGAATTTTTAAGCATGTATTAAAACTAAGATATGATTGTAATTAAAGGTTATGGTTTGTTATATTTTATATGAGCTATTATTTTAGTTTATAAATGAATTATGTGTATAATTATTATGTGACTACCATAAGAGTATGTGCTTCTGAAAAGTGTTAAAATATAACATGTACATCATTAAAGGAAACAAGTATGTGTTTAGCCTGCGTTAGTCGAGTCGTGGATAGATAGGCATGCCTATAGAGTTCAGTTTGTTACAGCCATGCAATTTGGACCCTGATCGGGTCCCCGACCAGATCCTCGTGATCCTTCTGTACCGGATCCTCGTGATCCTTCTATGCCGGATCCTCGTGATCCTTCTGTCTTGTATTTATGTGTTACTCGTTATCCACCCCCTTGACTTAGCAGGCGTTAAATGAACAAGAGTATGTGAATCGAACAATAAGTTGTGAATTGATAAATATATGTGAAGACTTGTATGAAAGTTTGAGATTAAGCATTTAATAAGAATGTGATCACATTGTCTGCTGTGACCTATATGTGGCACGAGTTAGTGCTTTGTGCACCTATGTGTTTTTGGATCCCGTATGGATCCTTATGCAAGAATGTGATATCACCCTTGAATGCCTACATGGTTCAGTTTTGGTTATTTCCTTTGAAATATTAACATGAGTTAATGACACGAAAGTAATGCAATGATTTGAAATAAGTGATTAAATGAAAATAACTATATGTGTGACATGCATTTATATGTTGGGACATGAAGTTAGACTTTTAGCTTCTTACTCATAACTCTTTGATGTGTGGGAATTGTTTTATTATGAGAATTGGTTATTAGTTGAATATAATGATATGTGTGACATGATAAATATGAATAATAAAACATGAAAAGCATGGATTAATTAAGATTGTCACTCTGTTTGACCTTGTGAATGATTGTGATTAAAATATTTCGTTTATGATCAATTTTATGTATTTATTAAATGAGATGTTTAAGTGTGTTTGGAACATGTAGTTATATTCAAATGATTTTATTTTGGATATTTACTGTGTGTTGTGATTGACGATCATTGTGAGTGGTCGTCCATATTACGTGTTTTTCCCCACTAAGCTTTTGTGCTTAGCATGGGTGTGTATCCATGCAGGTTTGGAGTTAGTCGTGTCGCCGAGGACAATCCGCAGCAGTTTGGCCAACAAATTCGTAGGAGTTGTTGTTTAGAGTTTATAATCAACTTTTGTAATGAAATTCCTTATTATTATTGTATTAAGTGATTGGTATGTAATAAGATGTTAATGAAGAGTGTTATTCCAATTATGATTGTCCTTTGTATAATGTGAATGCTTGTGTATTGATTGAAAAAAATTATGTAGTTCAGAATATGTAGTTCAGCTTCTGTCATATTCCCTGCATGTTTTCACTTGTAGTATTCCTCACTCATCATCGCATACTGCCTATGTTATCATACGGTATGCTACGTATGGGTGAGGGGTGTTACACTCTATCTATTTACAAAAACTGAGAAAGGACAATCTTCTTCTTCTTCAAAATCTCATTCTCAAAACATTACAAAACCCTCGCATGAGGTCTCCTGCCATAAAACCATTTCAAAATCTTCAAACGAGGATTTTTCAAAAATTATTTTGTCTTAAAATGTTTCATAGATTGTGTTATCACAATCAAAGTTAAAATTAGAATATTTTATCAAAAAAGATTTTGAAAACATTTGGACCATGGAAGAAGCTTATTTTCATCCAGACCTCACATGGCCATTTCTATAATGGCCTAAATAATAGGCTAGTCTTGAACAGTATTTTTTAAGGTTGATTAGTGGACTCAGGGTGAAAAATACACCTGTGGGCAAAAAATATTTTATTTGATCATTAAAAAATATTGGTCATGACAAGTCCAAGGGTGAAAATTGGGGTCAAACGGAGGTCAAATAGGCCATAAAATAGCGAAAATGAATCAAAAAGTCTGTTTGGGGGTCCGTCGATGAGGGAAAACCATCTGTCATGAGGGACGGCCATCTGTCATGAGGGACGACCGTCTATAGACTAAAATCAGCTCGAGTTGACTTATGTTGACCCAAGTTTGACCGGACCATAACTTTTGTTTCGGACCTCAGAAAAATAATCCAAAAATATGAACACACTCATATGAATGAGTAGAATCTAATGATATTAAAAAATTAATTTTATAGTGACATTGGAATTTTGGCTATCGGACAGGTAAATAATTACCAGATCGGAAAACAGTTTTCGATTGAGTTAAACTTTTATGTATGGCTATTTAATATATTTAATGAATTATGGAATTGATTTTGGGAGGAATTGAACTTGGGAAGAGAGAGAAATAAATTAAAAGTGCATAAAAGGCCGTAATGCTTAAATGGGCTTAAAAGTGGTTGAACTAACATGATCTAACCAATCCCAACCCATTTAACCACCTATAAATAGCCTAAAATATCATATTTCTCTAGGTTGCTCCATCGTTTTCTCCATCTTTCTTTTCTCCTCCTTGTGGTCGAATTCTCTTCATTTCTTCAATTCTCTTCATTTTTCTTCCCAAATCCAAGCCTCCCTAGCTTATTTCAGCCTCTCTATTGATTATTTATGGTCTCTAATCTTCAATTGAAGGGATAGATGTGGGAGAAATCAAAGATTCTAAGTTAGGGCATAAAAGTGAGGTAACAGGAATTGGTATTTTTAATTTTATTTGAGGGCTCAAATAGGTATGTAATTATTTTGAATAAATGAAGCAAAATAATGGTGGTTTCTTTGGATGGTCTATTCAACCATATATAGAGAAAAAGGAAGAGAAAGGCACCTCTAAGGGTAAAGGCAAGGAGAAGGAAGTGTAAGAGGCCTAGAGCAAGTGATTAAGGTTAGTAGTTACCAAATCCAACTATTTCCCTTAAATTTGTGTGAATTTAGGTTATATTTGTGTGTGAGGTATGTGAAAATTGCATGCAAAATTGAAATAATCTTTATAAATGAGTTTAAGGAGGTTAAAAAGGATTATTAGAGTGATTAAAGTGGAAAGAAAAAATTTGTAACTTGAAACCCTAAGTTAGTTGAATGAATATATGGAGTATATGTGGGTATACTTTAATGTTTTATGCTAATAAATGGTATATTCATGATGAATTTCATGTAATCTAACTAATTTAATAAGAAAGAATGAAATGTAATTTTTGTGAGTGAAAATGTGACTTGGCCGAATGGTTTTCTTAAAGAAACTAACATGTAGTTTGATAATTTGTTTAAGGTAATGGCATAAAATAAGTATAGAAGGAAATTTGAGTGTATGTTAATTTATTGGGAATCATTGAGATTTATTTGAATATATTCTAGTGTGTAATTGTAACGACCTGATTTGACCCTAGAAGAATTTCAGAATTTTTGTTCGGTAATTCAAGAGTTTGTGTGTATAAGAGAGTGTATTTGAATGAGTTTCCTATTTAATTAAGGTTAAAAGATTTGCTATAAGAAAATTGTTTTGAGAAGATATATAAGTGGCTTGTGTGTGGGTTCTGTCGCGAGTGAGACAGTGTCGCGGGCGCAACAGAATGCTTCACGGGAAGCCTAATTGAATTGGACTTTTTGGGTTCATTTGATGTGTATTGGATATGTGGCGACGTAGGAGAGTGACACATGGCAACATGGGAGTGTGACATGTGGGATGGAGCAAGTTTTGTTTTATCTAAATACATGTATTTATTAAGGAGATCTACATGTATTTAAGTTGGGTAAATGGCATTTATGAGAATATTTAATTGTGGATGAGGGTTGACCAGCTGATTTACTTTCTTTCCCACGTTATTTGACCTTTAACCTTTGTTCTTTCTTTCATTTTTTGCTTTTTGGCCTTTGCTTTCCTTTTATTGTTTTGCTCTTTCTTTGGTTTTTCTGTCGTGGTCCTCTTGCTTTGCCATTTCTTTTCTTTTCTTCTTCATTTTCTCTGTTCTTTGAGTGAACCACTTGGATTGGGTTGAAGAGAGTATAATAGGGCTTGATTGGGTCTCTTCAGAAGGTAAGTTTAGTTGGTTTTCCGATCTGACCTCCTTTTTCTTTCTATTTTTGATTTAAAGTTAGAAGAAGTTTAACTCAAGCGTTTTCTATATGATTTTGTTGAAGCTCTGGACAAAAAATTGGATAAAGGGAAGGAGAAGATCGGAACGAGTAGATGATAGAGATTGAGCTTCGTAGAGGTCAGGATCGTGTGTGATTTTAATTTCGGTTCATTTTGATTGCTTACGGTGTTTTTGTGGTATATGTGTATATATGTTTATGATATATGTGTGTATATATACTTATGAGTATGTGACTTGATCATTTGAGTGTGTGTTGATGATAAAGTTTGGTTTTGGCAAATTCTGTTCTTTTTGCATCTGACCTATGTGAAGTGTTTTTGTCATAATTAGAGTTCCAGACCTCTAAATTGAATGATTGTTGAGCCATTAGAACTATGAATTCAATACTATAAAAGTCTCACAAATGACCTTGAGCAAATTCTTGTTCTAAGACCCTGGAAATTGGCCAAAACAGAGGTGTCTCTACTTTGGCCGGTTCATTTGAGTAGTTCCGATTGTTTAGATCATTTCTGACGTAAGAGATGTTCATTTGACCTGATATTTGTTTCATTTGAAATATAACTTCCTAGGGAACAATTGTTAAGAATGACGTTTTGCCTAAAAATGATGTTTAGACATTGGTTTAGGCGATACAAGTTTAATATTAAAAGTAGTCCTGTAGAGGGTAGCTACTATCACGAGCGCGATAGTGGTCGTGAGCACAACAGAACCAGTTATAAGAGTGATTTTCTTCTTGAATTAGAGCCCATGGTTGGAATGAATCAATTCCCCACCTTTACCCCCAACTAATTTGTATATTTTTATGTGTTTTGCTTCCCGAATTGAACCCGTATTACACCGAAATATTCTGGAGTCTATACCATGCATGTTTAGGTTTATCAAATGATTATAAGATTCATTATCTGGGTAAGTAATGCCACAGCATAAGAGTTACTGTTGAACATGACATGCCATGTGATATGTATTGTTATGTAATGCTTGAGTTATTGTAATGCATTTGGGTATAGTATATAGAGTCTTTGTGCAATCTGGCTTTTGTTGCGGGCGTGACTTCTTGTCGCGATCGCGATAGTGAACCCCTTCCCGCCCTATTCTGTTTCTGAAAAATGTTTTCTTCTGTCTTGCTTTGCATGTTTTCTCCCTAGTGCATAGTTTATACTTGCTTATTCCTCTTTTATACTATAACAGAGTTCTATATTGGTAAATATTGACATAATAGTATTTTGAATTATTGAGTCAAGCCTGAAGTGTCATAGTAGTGGATAGATAAGCAAGTTTATAAAGGGTTAGTGAGTGCAACTGCCCGTGATGGCCCCGTTTGGGCCAAGCGGCCGACCTCCGAGATGGTCATTTTAATAGAGATAGAGAGAATGTTCTGAGACTTCGGTCTTCTGTTTTGTAGTGTGCCCGTATCCACCATTGTTGAGAATTCAGGCTACTTTATGTCTTGTAGTGTTTCTCAAGCTAATGTATATTTTGTATTGTTCAAAAGGTGAAGCAGAGACTATATGTACAGGAATATAGTATGACATGTTACTGACATCGTTGCCATATATGGATTTCTGCATATGAATGAGTTAAAGCATGATGGTATTTGCTTACAAGATTGTGTACATGATTACTTGTATATGGCATAACTATCAATATGCCTGTGTTATATCTGTGACTTTAATCGAAGTCTATTGTTTCTGTTTATCCCCACTAAGCGTTATCGCTTAGCACGGGTGTTTTCCCAGGTTTTCAAGATTGGATCAGTGAGTGCGCATCTGCAGGTCATGGCCACTATGAGCTTTTGTATATGATCTTTTGTAAGATAGAGTTTTTGGATGTTTTGAGTAACATCATTATGTATATAAAAAGTATAGTCTCATAGTATAAGTGTTAACTGTTTTGTATATATACCGAAAGTGAATATGTAACAAGTATAAAACTTTTGTAATATGTACAATATATTATTAATAGTATGTGTTTGGCCCAAAAGAATGTTCTTATATTTATTTATTGTTATCGCTTCCGCCTTTGTGTATGCATGTGTCCGTATATGTGTGTGTTTGGCTTGTGGCACCCCGATATTCCTTCCCGGGGGTATGGGGGTGTTACAGTAATTATTTTATGTCCTTAATTCAAATGATAGATTATAATATGATAAAGTGGTTTGATAGCATAATTGATGTTAAAATTATGTAACAAGTGGAAATTGAATTGAATTGAATGAATGAAAATGTTCTTGCCCTTAGTTATAGTCTGGTGAATAATCTAGTTCAGAATATAGTTGGCTAGCCATAGAGACCTTATACCACGGTACAAGTTATGACGACTCGTTTAGGTAGGCCAATGATGGTCTACCATTAGGGACCCCATACCACGGTACGAGTTATGACGACTCGTTTAGGTAGGCCAATGATGGTCTACCATAGAGATAAAGTGAAAAGTGTTAAAGTTTACAATGAATGAAAGTGAAAACGTTTGAGTGGTCCTTTGGGGTCACTTTATAATGTAGTGGATTTTTGGGGTCCACGTACCGTGTATCCAGTTCGAAAATTTCTACCGGATTGATACTAAGGGCAATAAGGTAAAAATGGATTAAAATCGGATAAATTAAAAGTAATGTAAGAAAATAAGTTAAAAGGGACTTAATGGTAAAAGTTGGAAAAGTTTAGTATTGAATGGTAAAAAATAATAAATAAATGGTTAATTATGTTAACTAGAAGAAAATATGTAATAAAGTGGTAAATTGTAAATTAAATAATAAATTAGATGTAGAAATAAAGTCAACCAGTGGCATTATTGTAAATAAAAGGACATAAGGACATAATTGTAATTAAGTAAAAGAATAAGAACTTAATTGTAAATTTGATAATAATATTAACTTAAGGGATTTAAATGTAATTGAATAGTGCAATAAAAATTAATTGTGTATTTAAATGAATAATAGATAACTAAATGGATTGATAATATTATTAAAGAATTAAGTTAGAGTATAAAATGGATTAATCAATTATGGATTATTAAATAATTAAATTATAGAATAAGAGATTAAAATGTATACGTATAGATAAAATGACAAATGACTAATAATAAATTTAATGGTTTAATGCACCTAAATTATGAATGTGTGTGTATGTTTAGATTAGTGGAAATTCTTGGATTAGTAACTACCACTGAGTATATTTAGTGCTTAGCAAGTAGTTTTATTGACTGCTTGTAGGTACAACATAGAGTTGGGAGGAGCAAGCATACCTCATTTTGGGGGCTGAATAGTTAAAGAATAGTGAAAAGTTATTTTGTATGTAATATATGTGTAGACACCGGGTCTTGAGGCAGTTCAGGTCAGAGTTACCCAATGAAGAGATCAACGTCGGTTTTCGGATAACTAGGTGAAGTTCGGAGGTTTTCGTCTTTCAGTTTCGCAAGGATTAAAATCTTTTTCTATAGCGTGGAGTTTTGAAAGAATTTGAGAAATTTAGCATGAAATGGAGGTTTCGCTCCACAGACGGGATTCCCGTCTTTATAGGGACGCCCGTCTCTACTTGGGGTGATCCCCGTCTCTACGCATAATGGAGACGGCCCGTCTGTAGCTAGGGACGGACACGTGGCGAAGTAGGGACGCCCGTCCCTAGTCCCGAGTCTTGAGTCCGTCTGTAGTTAGGGACGGACACGTGCCCTTAGTAGGGACGCCCGTCGGTAATTGGAGGGATGCCCGTCGGTAATGAAACTGATTGGATAACGCCGGATTGGATTAAATCTAATCTGATCTCTTTCAATTTTTGGGATAAAAATTGGTTTAAAGTTGAATTTTAAAGTCCTTTTAAAATTCAAACTTTAAACTAACACTTATCCTGATTATCTTCAAAAAAAACTCTATAAATAGTGGATTAAATTCCATTTTTAGGGGTTAGAAAATTTGACAATTTTTTTGAGAAAAAGTAACAAATTTTTAGAGAAAAATTCTTTGGAAAAGTTATCAAACCTTTTGAGAGATTGGGTTTTTTAGAAAAGGTTTTGTGAATAATTTATCAAAAACCTCTGTTTATTTTTCAGAATTTTATTTGATAAAACTTCTTCCAATTAATTGATTTCTTCAAAATTTCTCTTGCGAATTAAGCTAATTTGAGGTAACGAAATTCATTCGTTTCCATCAATACAGCTAATTCAAACACTCGATCGCTATCAGATTTTTAGAAAAGGAAAATACAAATTTTCCTGCCTTGATATATTTTCATTTGATCCTTGTGGAGCATGCGAGGACCGAAACCATTCGATATTCACCCAAAAAGGTAAAATCCGAGGGTAAACATTCTGGACTAATATTTATACAATTTAATTGCTTTACATTGATTGTTTTCATTTTCTAAATAACCATCTTTTAATTAAATTTTCGAAGAGTTTATTTTAATTTTTTAGTAATCAGGAATGACCGACAGGCAGAGTGGTTTCCACTCCGTCCGCCGGTCACACCATGTTTTTAAAGTTATTTTTTTTACCCTTTTTTATTCCTTTTATCTTTTAACTCCTTTCTTTTAAGTTTCTTATCATTTTCCTTCTCTTTACTTTATTTGCAATTTTGACACTGACATGTCTATTCCTATGAGTTATTTTCGGACCATTTGGAATTGGAGTTGTAAATGATGGTGGTCGCGCTAATCTGAGGATTTTCATCCGGGTTCTTTCTCTAGCCGTTCTTTCATATTATGTTATTATCAGGATTATTTCAATGTCGTTAAAGTGAAAAGAGCCAAATATTTATAGTAATTAATTTGAGGTTTTCTCGAAAGCTGTGGACCAATGTACTGTTTTTAACCAACAAAATTGACACTTCTTAAAAATCGTTTCATAATAAATATGCATGCGAGGACCAATGTCCTCATCATTAATGAATATCCCAATTTATGCATGATTTGTATTTTATTTACAATGGGGGTTGTATTCCGCCCCTAGTTTTATTGTAATTTATTTTGAGAATATTTATTTTAATAATGCTTTACCTATTACTTTTGATGTGAATAATTGCGCCTTAATTAAATGCATCGTGTGGAAAGTTGGTGAAACAATAAATTCAAAACTTAATCATAATATTGATCAAGGTACAAATAAATGAGAAGTCCCGAACTCACTCTGGTCTTTGGGGCTCAATGAGGCGAGAGGTCTAGGACTTCCAAGACACCTTTTGAGTCTCACCAAAAGACTGAAATTTACAATCCTAGGCTCCAGGGGGTAGAGGCAGAGGCCTCCAAGATCTCTCTGGCTAGCCCAAGATGGATATGTATGCGCCGTCTTAGGCTCGTTGGGGCTAGACGACCCTTCCCAATGTTCTATTGGGTGGCGACTCCAAGAAACCTCATTGTTGCCCAAAATGGACGCACTTGTAAATACCTTACAAGTTTAATGAACCTCTCCTGATAGCCCTAAAGCGGGCTCTCGATAGGACACGGGGTTCGGCGCGCGTCACAGTGGCGACTCCGCTGGGGATATACTCGAGACTTCGATTCGAAAGTACCTTGATTAAAAATTATAATTGAGTTTTAGTTTAAAAATTTCACCTTCTTTCAAAGCTGCATTGCATCGCATTAGAGTCTTAGATCTATGCTAGTTTTGTCCCTTTTTTAGCTCCGGTGCGTTCCCGAAGCACGACTCTACGTTCACTCAATGTAGGGAAGTGTTAAGAATAATCACTAGCCCAAGCCTCGTACCATCATGGTATATTAAATGGTGACCCAATCGGTCGTTACGCTCGTGATGAGCTAGACCCGTTGGCAGGGACCATGCTTGGGTAGCCCTAAAGCAACACCAACTTTGACTAAAGCTCATGTAATGGCAATAGATACTTCCCCTAGGTGGTATGAACCGTAATACCTTGCTTGCTATATGGATCATTTTTGTATTAGAAAAACCCAAATAATCTGATTGGTCACCTAATCAAAGGCTTTCATGCCCCGATAGGCCCATGTCAACTTATTCGGGCTGCCTAAATACGTGATGGTTAAAACCCATGCGTATGCGCATTAGCTAAGAGAGGTTATGCTGCCGATTTTTCACCGTGCACCATGCGCGTCCATCGGGTTCCCTGTTAACCCATGGATCAAGCCCACCTAGGACAGAAACTGCACGACCTCGTGTGCAGGGGCAATAAGGTTGGAAGGATCTATCTGCTTGCATGTGGTTGTGGATGATGCATTGCATATTCATATCAGTCATGCACAAATAAATTTCTGTATTTCTTCTACATGTATATAGCCTTTTCTTTGCATAAAATTATTACATGTACATATTGTCTTGTGTATAATTTTTCACATGTCTCACATGTATCATTGTATTCTCTTTTAGCCATTGTATATCATTTTGATTACACAACACGACCATGCATTGCGTATTATTCATGCATCACTCTAACTCTTTAAACTTTTCAACCATCAAAGACCACTTTCCTAGCTGGTTAGGGTCTCTGACAGTCGCATTATTAGAGGGTTTTGATTGAGCAATCACAATCAAGTCAAGTGCAATCAATAGGCATTCAGAGAATCTCTAGAAATGGCCGATTCATCGAGGGAGGCAGATGCTACCAGGGCCTTGATAGCTGAAGAAGTGGGTCGAAGGTTAGAAGAATTCGAGAACCAGATGATGGCCATGATGGTCGCAATGGCTCAAACAGCTGCACCACAGAACCTGGCGCCTCCTCCCATGAGATAAAATGAACAGGAGGAGGCCAGAGAGGATCAGCCAGAGGATGCACGTCCACCACCAGTGGACCAAGGGGCTGCCACGTCAGGAGGGAAAAAGAGAGGAGTAGCCCATAGAATGGAAGAGGACCTAGAAGGGGATGAATATGAAGAACCCCTGTCAATTAGAAGGAAAGCACCCCAGACAGTAGAAACCATTTGGAGGAAGATGGAAGAGAAGTTTGAGGCAATATCCCGAATGCTAATGATGCAAAGGGGGATGAACCCCAAAGACAAAGAACTGGATGGGGAGGATCTAATCCCTCTGAACTTCAAGATGCCTGATATCCCAAAATTGGATGGTACAACGGACCCCACTGCACACATCAAGCAGTACTCTTTGATAATGAAGGGTACTACATTAACAAAGAGGCAGAAGTTGGAATACTTATGTTTAAGTTTGACGAGTCCTACGGTGGGCTGGTATCACGGACTGGATCGGAGAATAAAAGAAGACTGGGATCTGCTGACGGAGGAGTTCCTCCAGCAATATGACTGTAGTACAAGGATGGAGGTCACTCTGAAAGATCTAAAGTTACTACAACAAAAGCCGAATGAGTCATTCCATGAGTACTTGACCCGATGGAGGAACCGGGTAATGGAGATGAGGAAGAGGCCGGACACTCCGGACCAGATCAGGCTGTTTATTAGGAATGCCAGCCCATACTTGAAAGATGGGTTAAAGATGAAGGGGCTGAAGGACTGGGAGTCCTTAAAAGATATAGCCATTGAAGCTGAGGCTGAGCATGTGGATAAAATGGCTAAATCTGCAAACCTGGCCTTAGGAAACAGTAGTGGCAATGGGGGAAATACCAAGGCAGCAGAGGTCTCAACCACCAGAATGACTCCTAAACACCTCACCATCTCAGGCAAGCCTCTATCTTGGAATTTTACTCGTCTCATCAAGGAAGGGAAGTTGCAACCCTTGCCAGCTAGGCCTGCCCCAAGTTAAGGAAAACCGAGGCACATAACAGACTGGTATTGTGCATATCACCAGTACACAGGGCATCGGACAGACTATTATCGCCCTCTGAGAAATCGCATTCAAGAATTGGTCCTTGGCCTGGATGAAGAAAGAAAGGATTAGAGTTGTTATGATGCTTTTCATTTTCTAAAGTGTATTCCTGAACTATGCACTTGTTCATCTTTTCTGCTTTAATAATATGGGCTTTGCTTATATATGCATTTTTATATCTTATTGCATCAAGCCTAAATAATAATCATGATTAAGGCATTGGTTTAAAACACCGTTTCATTTAGTTTCAATAAATAGTAATCTTGGTTGCACCTAATTTGACTCCTGAGGTGAGACAAAATTTAAGAGAATGAAAAAAAAAAGCCTAAAGAAGTCTTTGCCTGGACCCATGAAGACATACCAGGAGATAATCGTAAAGGCGTCAAACACATCATTCCAATATACCCCGATCATGGACCAGTTAAGTAGAAGCTCAGAAGACCAGGCCGGAGGGGGCAGAAGAGGTCAAAAGGAAAAATCCACAAGCAGAGATGAAGCTAAAATTTTTGGTCGGAGTTCAAAACAGGACTTAGTTGGTCAATGCTATCCCAAGTCAAGAAGAGAAGGGGTACGTGTATGTGTAAACTATCAGGATTAGGACAAAGCTTATCCTCGGAAAAAGAACAAGGAAAAAGAGGATGAAAAGGAAAAGAACAAAAAGCAAGCACAAAAAAAAAAAAAAAGAGAAGAAGAAGGAAATAAAAAAGATAGAAGGAAAACATCTTGGGGGCAAGTTTTGCCCAAATCCTGTTGATTTGTATATGTCCGTATCCTACCATTCTTCTTGGTTGCCAAAAGGAAAAGGACCAAAACGCCGATCTGCAAACCACCTACCAATTTTATCTGTATGGAGGGTATAAGCAACAAGTTGATGAATTAGGAAGGAGCTAAGAGACGGAAGAAATCCAAGCCAAAATTTGCACGACCTATATGAATGGTTTAATGCTGGCAGAAAAGATCATGAAAAAGGATTGGGCAGAGAAATGACCCTTTTGCACTTCAAGGCTAGAGAGCCACCATTGGAACCTCTACAAGAGTCATCTATTATTCCTCGACACAGGGGGCAGAAGCAATATGGCCGATAGATGTAAAGTTCAAATCTTTAAGGACAGTCATGGCCAAATTTTGGAAGCCGATAGAGCACAACAACGACAGCAGCAATTGCACAAGTCAGACAAGGGCAAGTCATAGGACGGTCAGATCCATCAGAAAACACTCTGCTTGATCATTTGGAAAGACAGCCAGAAAGCATCCGATGAAGGAGGGAGATTCAATTGTCAAGCAAATGAGACCAGGTGTTCCAGACATACGAGGTAAATTTGGGCCAGTGTGAGAAGGTCCCTTTGTCTTCCAGAGATTGTTATCCAAGAGAGCAGTAATGGACAGAACCGATCGATGTTGACAGACTTAAGAGGGTCCAAGGTTAAGGGCTAAAAATCAAAAGAAGAGAATAAAAGCCCCGCGGGTCGAAAATCGAAAAAAGGCGGCCTTGCTAAAATTGGGTACCTCGTCAGGGTGAAAACCGAAAAAAGGCATCCTGGACAAAAATTAGAGGCTTGAGAGAAAATGTTCAATCAAGAAAACCCAAGAGGGCTGATTGATAACAGGAGATCGGGTGCACCTAAGTTGTTACTCATTGAAACTAAGTAAAACTAGTACTTTTATATCACATGTCTAGTCATGGTTATTCTTATTGCTATATGGTGCCTATAGATAGGAATGCATGTATAAGCTAGGCATAAACATGCAATTAGACGGTTAAGAGAAACCTGTTGCAGGCATAAGGACATACGCTGGAGCAATTATCAAAGGAACAATAATGATTTTTCATGTGACAAATCCTCCTCCTACCCCTTAAATGACAAAAAAAAAAAGGAAGAAGGCCGTTAGGGATGAAAACCATGACTGGCTCTCTAAGCAAAAGTTAGGCCAAAGGACAGGGTGAAAACCTGGGAACAGGCAGTCTGTCCTTCAAAAAAAAAGAAAAAAAAGAGCCGCTGGATTGGATTAGGTCCACTCCAAGCAAAAATTAGGCACAGGGTTATGTGAAAATCCCTAAAGGGACACATTTGTCGCTAAGAAAAGCTAGTGTGAAAATCCACAAGGAACGCACTACCTTTAAAATAATGACTTTTGAAGCCTGGAGCAATAAGGCAGCATTACTCGAAATGACTTCCCTTTAGACAGGTGTCGTATAATGCAGAACTTGATTCAAAGTCTCGGGGGCAAAATGCTCATTGACCGGGGGGCAAAAAGGCACATGAGGCAGTTCTCTTTTTGAAAAGATTAGGGGTCAGAGTCCATAAAGCCAAGACAACGCTTTTCTAGATCCTTGGGGGCATCAAACAATGTGAGCAGCTGAGCAGTACCCTCAACGAATCCCTTAACCACCTGGGATGTGGTCTATCCATTTTTGCATCTCACATTCATAAATCTTTTGCATATTGCCCTGCATATCACGTGCATTTAGTCCATTACACTTATGGTTGTACACACTAATCTTTTGCTTATGTCTCGTGTATATAGCTTTATGTGTATATTTCATACCCGTGATTCCATATGCACACACAATCTTTTGTATATATTGTTGTGTACATAACTTAGAGGGAAGGGATTGAATAGACCTCGTGAGCAAGGATGATCTAAAAGACGGATTCAGCTCGACATGATCGGCCACTGTATCCGGCCTAAAATCAAGTAAATATGTACAGAGGTGAAACGCCCAAGAGAACAAGCCTATCCGGGCACACCATGCTGAAGGAAATCAGATGCGAAAGTGAGACAAGGTACAGTTTCAGCTCTGCATCGGCGCTCATCCATGCCAAATAATCAGATCAAGATGAAGTCCTCACAAGAGAAGAATCTCAAGGACCTGCTCCCAAGAGGGAAAAGAATAAGCCTTTCCATTCACACCATGCCAGGAGCGAACAGGTAAGTTTTTTCTGTCATAAGAGGCGCGCTTACATACATCACACAATAAGTGTACAAAATCCAAATTCAAATGTACAAATTCTCAAAGCAAAACAACAAAACAAAAAGAAGAAGATATTTTCGAGGCCTTGAAAATCCAACATACTCGAATGCATCCAAAGTGTAAAAAATTCCAGGAAAGAAAATCCCAAAACAAAAACAAAAACAGAAGAATCACCAAAGACATGGAAACCTATCCGCCTGAGGGCATGCAACCAAAACCTCAAATAATAATTTTCTATCTGGAGGCTCGACATCAAAGTCTCCCAGTGAGCATCAAAGTCTCTTTGGAGCATTATATTTAAGACATTTTTTAAGGCATTCTCAATCTCTTTGGAGCATTATCTTTAAGATATTTTTTAAGGCATTCTCAGTCTCTTTGGAGCATTATCTTTAAGACCTTTTTTTAAGGCATTCTCAGTCTCTTTGGAGCATTATCTTTAAGACCTTTTTAAGGCATTCTCGGTCTCTTTGGAGCATTATATTTAAGACCTTTTCTTAAGGCTTTCTCAGTCTCTTCGGAACATCAAGTTATTTTCAAAAGTATTCCAAATCCCTTCAATCCTGAGATGATCCGAGAGGTGCGTTCAGCTTAACCTTATCAGAAACTGCCCAGAAAAGCAAACCTCTTCATTCACATTATGCCGGGGGCAATCAGGCCGGGATGAGGCTAACAAATCACAAGCGATAGAATAGATCGCAACGGGACTGTGGTTAGAGAGTACTGCATCTCACAGACACCGTGCAAGCCGGGATGAGGCTAGCAGGATACCAGCGATAGAATAGATCGCAAACAGAGGTTGTAGTCACAGAGTACTGCATCTCATAGACACCGTGCAGGCCGAGATGAGGCCAGCAGGATAGATCAGCTACCGTGCAGACCGAGACGAGGTTAGCGGGGCACCAGCGATAGAGCAGATCACAATGGGATTGGGGTTAGAGGACATCGCATCTCACAGACGCCGTGCAAGCCGACCGAAGGCGAGCGGGACAATGCGATAGAAAAGATTACAAATGAGCCATAGTCTGATAGCGCTACAGCTCAATGGCAATAAGTCGCAACATTCCACATGGCAAAAAGGTAAGGGCTGCCTTAGGTACGCATCTCTTTCCTTCCTCCTCTGAATTTTGGCTCATCTAGGCACTAGTGCACTAGTTTTCCCAAAATTGGGGGCAACTGTAGACACCGGGTCTTGAGGCAGTCCAGGTCAGAGTTACCCGATGAAGAGATCAACGTCAGTTTTTAGATAACTGGGTGAAGTTCGGAGGTTTTCGTCTTTCAGTTTCGCAAGGATTAAAATCTTTTTCTATAGCGTGGAGTTTTGAAAGAATTTGAGAAATTTAGCTTGAATGGAGGTTTTGCTCCACATACGGGATTCCCGTCTTTGTAGGGACGCCCGTCTCTACTTGGGGTGATCCTCGTCTCTATGCGTAATGGAGATGGCCCGTCTGTAGCTAGGGACGGACACGTGCCCTTAGTAGGGATGCCCGTCGGTAATTGGAGGGATGCCCGTCGGTAATGAAACTGATTGGATAACGCCGGATTGGATTAAATCTAATCTGATATCTTTCAATTTTTGGGATAAAAATTGGTTTAAAGTTGACTTTTAAAGTCTTTTTAAAATTCAAACTTTAAACTAACACTTATCCTGATTATCTCCAAAAAAAACTCTATAAATAGTGGATTAAATTCCATTTTTAGGGGTTAGAAAATTTAACAATTTTTGTGAGAAAAAGTAACAAATTTTTAGAGAAAAATTCTTTGGAAAAGTTATCAAACCTTTTGAGAGATTGGGTTTTTTAGAAAAGGTTTTGTGAGTAATTTATCAAAAACCTCTGTTTATTTTTCAGAATTTTATTTGATAAAACTTCTTCCAATTAATTGATTTCTTCAAAATTTCTCTTGCAAATTAAGCTAATTTGAGGTAACGAAATTCATTCGTTTCCATCAATATAGCCAATTCAAACACTCGATCGCTATCAGATTTTTAGAAAAGGAAAATACAAATTTTCTTGCCTTAATATATTTTCATTTGATCCTTGTGGAGCATGCGGGGACCGAAACCATTCGATATTCACCCAAAAAGGTAAAATCCGAGGGTGAATATTCTGGACTAATATTTATACAATTTAATTGCTTTACATTGATTGTTTTCATTTTCTAAATAACCATCTTTTAATTAAAATTTCAAAGAGTTTGTTTTAATTTTTAGTAATCGGGAATGACCGACGGGCAGAGTGGTTTCCACTCCGTCCGCTGGTCACACCATGTTTTTAAAGTTATTTTTTTATCCCTTTTTTATTCCTTTTATCTTTTAACTCCTTTCTTTTAAGTTTCTTATCATTTTCCTTCTCTTTACTTTATTTGCAATTTTCACACTAACATGTCTATTCCTATGAGTTATTTTCGGACCATTTGGAATTGGAGTTGTAAATGATGGTGGTCGCGCCAATCTGAGGATTTTCATCCGGATTCTTTCTCTACCCTTTCTTTCATATTATGTTATTATCAGGATTATTTCAATGTCGTTAAAGTGAAAAGGGCCAAATATTTATAGTAATTAATTTGAGGTTTTCTCGAAAGCTGTGGACCAATGTCCTGTTTTTAACCAACAAAATTGACACTTCTTAAAAATCGTTTCATAATAAATATGCATGCGAGGACCAATGTCCTCATCATTAATGAATATCCCGATTTATGCATGATTTGTATTTTATTTACAATGGGCGTTGTATTCCGCCCCTAGTTTTATTGTAATTTATTTTGAGAATATTTATTTTAATAATGCTTTACCTATTACTTTTGATGTGAATAATTGCGCCTTAATTAAATGCATCGTGTGGAAAGTTGGTGAAACAATAAATTCAAAACTTAATCATAATATTGATCAAGCTACAAATAAATGAGAAGTCTCAAACTCACTCTGGTCTTTGGGGCTCAATGAAGCGAGAGGTCTAGGACTTCCAAGACACCTCTTGAGTCTCACCAAAAGACTGAAATTTACAATCTTAGGCTCCAGGGGGTAGAGGCAGAGGCCTCCAAGATCTCTCTGGCAAGTCCAAGATGGATATGTATGCGCCGTTTTAGGCTCGTTGGGGCTAGATGACCCTTCCCAATGTTTTATTGGGTGGCGACTCCAAGAAACCTCATTGTTGCCCAAAATAGACGCACTTGTAAATACCTTACAAGTTTAATGAACCTCTCCTGATCGCCCTAAAGCGGGCCCTCGGGAGGACACGAGGTTCAGTGCGCGTCACAATATGAATTATGTATATGTATTTTTATGGACATTTTGGATTTATATTATGGCATGTATATGTGCAGTGTATATATATTTTGGATGGTAGATTATTATGATGGATGGTGCACTGAAGGATATGATTGTGAGTGTTATTATATTGTGTATGTTGTTGTGCCCTAGACGAGCTGAGTTTTGTTTGAATTGGCAAGTTAGGTGGGTCAAAATTATAGTCGTCATACTGCCAAAATTTTATCTAAAGAAATAGTAATTTTAGACTATTATAGATCATCGATAGCTAGTAAAAAGAGTTATAAAATAAATGGAAGTAAGTAATTAGGAAATTAATGACCGATCCCATGGAATGTCAAGTAAAAGAAGAGGAAAAAAAAAGTTTACCCGGGTTTTTCTAAGTAACTTATTCAAGTTATACTTCAAACAATTATGGTAGTCGTTACTGTTCAAAACATACGTATTGTATAGTGTGATAAGGGTGTTACAATTTCAAATTTTTTTTTCCAAAAGCTAGTGTTTGTAATAATGGAATTTAACAAAATCCCAACCTTATTATAGGGCAATTCTTGAATTAATAGGTTTTGTCTCTTTCCAAGACAACACCAAGAGCAGCCCAGTAAATTATTCAATAGAGAAAATCCACAAAGTCCTTTCTCCCACTGAGTGAAGACAAAACCTTCATTAGCCAAAATACTTTTCTGTTGATTTTAAAACCACCTTACCCATTGCAGGACTTATTCCTGCTGGGATTACTAACAAGCTTGGTATAATGTCTTCATTTTTCAATTCGCAAACTTTACCCACACCTTGTTATTCTATTTTAACCTCAAAATGGAGCCAACCAAATGTTCCTTCTAGTTTGCCCATTAGAGGAAATTATATGGTGCTATTCCTAACTTTCTCAAACCAGATGTCTAGGAAAGCTATAACATTTTCAAAACGTCTTATCAACCTTCTAACAGAGAAAAAATGTTTGCTCATTCAATACTCTTTTGTACAAAGTTTTTCTTACCATGGGTGACAATCTAGTATTTGAATATCAGCAAAAGGAAGCCAACACCAATCTCATCAGGAGATTCAGTGTTCGTTGGTGGACGAAATTCTCAATTCCTGCCAATATAAAAAAATATACCGTTAGTCAATTGCTCAAGTGCCAATGTCTTCTCAAGCCAGATCCCTTAACAATGCAATTTCTGGCCCAAAAGTCTTTTTCTTAAATCTAATTGGCAGCTACAAATTACAAAAGAAGAATATTTTGCAATAATGGCCCAAATCCTGCCGTAGAGCACCTTGAAAGAACATTAATTAACTATAAGGAAACAAAAATGAAGAAAAAAGATCAATTTTTTTCATTTTATTATTATAAATTGGATCCAAGCAAACAACATCGCATACCACACCTTCAACAAATTTTCAGGATAATACACCGACACAGTAACATATTTTGACCTTATTCCAATTAAAGAAGTATGCAACCAAACAAATAACACAAAAGGAAAAGAAATTAATTCATTCATTTCATGATTATAAATTGGATCCAATTAATGTATCTTGACCTTAATTATTCCAGCTAAAGAAATGTGCAAGAAATTACTATTGCAATTCGCAATCTCAATTTTCTATAGAGAAAATATTGTAGAGAAATGATGAATGGTAGAATGACGGGTTGATTTCACCCATGGTCATTCAACTTATCACTTATCGCGCAAAAGTAACCGACTTTTTTTTTCTTACTTAAATGTCACTGAACTTTTAACATTATTGCACAAAAGTCATGTTGGCCGGAATCCGGCGACGACTCTTGCCGGATTGATAAGTTCAACAAATGTTACATTTAAATTAATTTCACTCACGGTCACTAGACTTATCATTTATCTCGCAAAAGTAATTAACTTTTTTTTTAACTTAAATGTTACTGAACTTTTAACATTTTTACAAAAAAGTCATCAATCCGGCAAGAGTCGTCGCCGGATTCCGGTCAACATGACTTTTGTGCAATAATGTTAAAAGTTCAGTGACATTTAAGTAAGGAAAAAAAAGTCGGTTACTTTTGCGCGATAAGTGATAAGTTGAGTGACCATGAGTGAAATTGACCCATAGAATGGCTTTATATAGATTTTCTTTTGCTATTTTCAATCTCTAGTAAAAAAAAATGAGATAAGATTATAAAAAAAAAATTAATAATTTAATTTTACCAAATTTTGTTAGAGCTCAATCTCTAAAAAAAAGGTAAGATTATAAAAAAAAGAAATTATAGAAATTTAATTTAACCTAAATTTTAATACGGGCATCCACTAAAACTAAAATTGCAGATGAAGATATATAATCACGTTTTTATATGCTAATTTATAATAATCCTAATAAATTATTTGAAACTAAATAATTGAATTAATTAAATAAAAAGTTCAATTAATAAAAAATATATTATAGTCAAATGAATAACAAAAAAGATAAATATTTTTCTTAAAATGTAGAGACTCCTAAAATTTCTCCAAAAATTTATGCTTTACTATATATAGAGAGATTCCATTAGATTTTCAACAATATAAATGATAGTAAATAAAATAATCTCAAATTAATGTGTGAATGCACTCAGCAGCAGCCTCAAGTTATTTATCAAAATATTTCAGTTATCATTATTATCAATCTACATCTATATTTATCTATCTATACTATACTATATAAAAATTAATGTATAAAGTAGGATGAAAGTTTTTTTAAACTTAAATAACCTTCTATTATTTCAATATTAGACTAAACTAACCTTTTAAGTTATTTGTTATTATTTTATTAGAGGACGAATAATTGTACGGCACATGATAAGTTGGATGTATTTTTCTACATGATAAATTTTATTTATGTGATAACTATAGCACATAATAAGTTGGATCTATTATGCCACTTAATTTTTAGAAGTATAATTGAAGTAGGATGCTGGGGTACACGTTAAGTTATTGATGAATTGGTTCACATGTTTTCATTTATTTTTTATATATAAAATTTAGATATACTGTTGTTCATGTATTTTTTTTTTCTAATTTTATGTTTTGATAGTTAGATGCGGAGAACGATAGTGAAGGTAAACTTTACTAAAACAAGGGGTTAATTTCACTGATAGTCATCAAACTTATACCAAAATTACGCAAAAGTAATTAAATAATTTTTTCTTTCAAAAAAGTCATTAAACTTAAAACAATTATACACAAAAGTCATTATGAACGGATTCCGATGTTGACGCTCACCGGGAAATCTAGCTGACAGCCCATGTGCATATGCGAACTTAAAACAATTTCACTGATAGTTATTGAACTTATACCAAAATTACGCAAAAATAACTAAATAATTTTTTTTTTCGAAAAAGTCGTTGAACTTAAAACCATTATACACAAAAGTCATTATGAACAGATTCCGGCTAGATTTTCCGGTAAGAGTCAACGACGGTTAACACCGGAATCCGTTCATAATGACTTTTGTGTATAATGGTTTTAAATTCAATAACTGTTTAGAAAGAAAAAATTATTTAGTTATTTTTGTGTAATTTTGGTATAAATTTGATGACCATCAATGAAATCAACCCTAAAACAAGCCTTAATTTTATTGCGACCTCTTATTACCCACTTTTGCAAACATTATTCAAATGATTTGCAGACATTATTCCAATTTAAAGGTGAATTGAAAATTAAGCAGTGGTAATTCTAAAATTTTATTGAAAAAAAATATAAATATCTCCTATATTACCATTAATTAATATGTGGAAATAACGATATAATTTTATAAAGTTATTCGGTTTGAATGTTACATGAAAAATATAAGCTAGATAAAGGGACAAAAAGATTTAGGATATATAAGAGTATAACATGAGTAGTTCAGTAGTCTTTCCTTAATATTTTTTTTCTGTTTTATATTTTTTTTCACCATATAATTTTTATTGTTTTGTTGGTATTTTTTTTTAGGTTTTCAAAATAATTTCGCAACTTACTCATATTGATGATCTCCAACCACTGGAAAAAAAATTGGACTACTAATGCTAGAGTTGTCTTCCAAGGATCAGCTTAATATTATTTTAACATCAAATTGAATGGAATGATATTGAAAATTATTTTGGTTACTAATGAGGTAATTATATTTTATAATTTTTATTTGTCTCATTTTAAATATTTGTCAAAATTATCAAAAATCAATTCAATTTTAGCTTTATATATATATATATATTTGTAAATGAGAATAAATAAGCATAGAAAAAATAACAAACAACAAGTGCAATGTATGTGCACGAAAATTAATAAAATTAAAAAATTAAATTTTAAATACATCAAAAGAACTTGGCGGCCCAAATTTAAATTTTATCATTATCAAAATTTAAACGTCCATTTTAAAATTAACTACAATATATATATATATATTTGAACACGAAGAAGATTTTCATTCAATAGAATCAGCATTCAGTAGCAAAAAAAGATCATGGAGGGAAACAGGGGGTTGACAAAGGAGTATCCAAATTTACACCAGTTGTTGAAAGAGTCTACTGCCATATTGGCAGTTGTCCTAACAAAACAAAAATAAACACAGAAAAAAAGTCTACCTTCCTATAGAATATCTTCAACTTCAGCCAGAGAATCCCAAGAAGCATCAGCTTGCATATTAATAGCCTGGATCAGATTAAAAGAATCAGTTTCGAAAAAAGACATACTTAAAAAAGTCTCTTGAGATTAAAAAAAAAAAAGAGAAACAATATGTCTAAGGGCTCGAACTTCTGTCACTAATGAATTCGCTGCAGAATCAGTGCCACGCTTCATATTTAAGACACGTGAATCGCTTTCACGACAAAAGAAAGTCGAAGTCGCATGGTTAGAGATTTTGTTAAAGCTCGCATCACAGTTGATTTTCACAAATGGTGGAGTTGGAGGATGCCATCGTTCAAGCTGGGAAAGCACAGGGTCGCGGAGGACCCTTGAGACAAATCTAGGAAAGCCACACGCTCAGAGAACAAACTATTCGCAAGAGAAGCCGTCTCAAATAGGATCCACATGCTCCTTCCTAAATTCAACTACAATATATGAAACTTTAGGTTCGGTTGGATGCACATGGTTACAAGTCAATAAATTCCATTTAATCATTATATATTTGTAATTTTAAATTTTATTAAAATCATTTATGCCCAACCGAACATAAATAATTTTATTAAATTACATATAGTTAAAATTATTTATTTACGATTGGCAAACCGATTAAATTAAAAATCGAACTATTGCTTTTATTTTCAACCAAGCCAAACCGATTATTAAGAATGAGTAACTGCACAGAATCAAACCAAAATGGTTCGGTTCATTCAGTTTACAGACTTTAATGATTTTGTTTTTCATGGGCTTTTAATCTGTTGGACCTGTTATTCGTGGGCTTTTAATTTCTTTCAGAATTTAAATAATATAATTATACAAACAAACTTCAACATAATACAAGAGTCCAAAATCCTAACATA
The DNA here is from genome assembly GCA_947683425.1 of Excoecaria cochinchinensis. Taxonomy (NCBI): domain Eukaryota; kingdom Viridiplantae; phylum Streptophyta; class Magnoliopsida; order Malpighiales; family Euphorbiaceae; genus Excoecaria; species Excoecaria cochinchinensis. Next base: position 11,658,522 of record CANTUQ010000112.1, read on the forward strand.
ACATAAACAGAGGAAGTTTAATTGTCCAATTCAAATTGAAAATTCAACAAGAAACACCAATTTCCAATCTGAAATTGACATGCAAATTTCAAAATCACGCTCCTCCACTAAACCTTTATAAAAACTAGTTAAAGACCTCAATTTTTAGATATATTCAATGAAAAATTAGAAACTTTTGTTATACTATACAAATCGAATAGAAATGTGCATAAATAGACACTTTCAGTCATGTTCACACTTTGTAAGTCAAGACTCTTTTAACCTTTCCAATCTTTTCATGCTTCAGCTTATTGGTTTATTGGCAAGTGAATCGCGGCGACCCAAAATAACAAGATCAAGAAGTTTTCTTCTGGCATCATATACTGGATTAGGATCAATCAGACAACCCCTCTCATATGCTTCTCTGAGAAAAACAGTATGTCTCTTCCCTTTGGTAGACAAATAAAATATGCCTGGATGATCCAAAAACAAATCCCTTATATTCAAATCAATTCCAAAACATTTCCTAAAATGGCTGATCTTCTCCACTTCCACCACCTTTTCCATTGTCAAACTCAAAAATTCATGCACAATTGCCACTGCTCGTTTTTCCAAACTCATTGGTAGCCTCTTAGGTGTCTTGTCCCCCGACTCCTCATAGGGCCCTAGATAAGGCATTTTTTGCCATTCCTTGACCTTAGCTTTGAAATTCTTACTCAACCTCATTCCTGGAGGATACTGATGATTAAAACTAAATTGAATTTCTGTTCTATCAAGACTACAATCCTCCTTACAGCACTCAATCATCCTCCAATTTTCTACCGCAGCTGCAAAATGGTTGTTAGGAATAGCCTTCACCAGCTTCAAAATATGCGTATTGGGCTCATGAGCATCACACAGTCTAAAAAGATGTGGGTTTTGAGATATCACTGAATCCTCAAAATCATCAGGAAGCCCCAGCTCCCTCCAAACCTTAAAGATGGCACGAAGTGGTAATGATTTGGAAGTGGAAATTGATAAAAGCCGTATCAATCGATCAACTACAACAGGCAAGGAATCACCAATAGCCTCTGCTTCTAGATAAGAAATTTGGAGAGCAGCATCAGTTAATTTGCAGAAGGGCCGAGAAATTATAGGGTCATAAAAGATCTGAAAGATGTGTGGGTATCTCCGAAGAAAAGAGACTGCGCCTCTGTTAAGGTGAAGCTTCTGGGACAGTCTAGAAAGGAAATCAACTGACACCGATGGACTGCTGTTGGTACGGTTTGCAAGGATGAGATCTTGGATGGCAATAACTTTGACAAGGTTTTTATACTTGTCCATCAATTTCTCAAGTGTAGGATCTCTAACTCTTGATGCCACATACTGAGCTGAGGTTGTTTTCGATCGAACAGTCATAGACGGTGTAAATGGGTGCTCTAAAACAGATTTAAAGATCTGCCTTCTCATGCTTAGGTGCAAATTTGCTTTCTTTGTGCAGTTTAGATCTCTCCTAAACTTGCAACAAAGAAGTGAAAAGCCTAATAGCTAGTGCAGGTTATCTCCATTTGGAGCTGATTCACCCCAACTTATCTGTAGGTTCAAACAACTATCATAGCATCACTTGAAGTTCATATACCAACAAAACAATTATAAGAGCAAATCTACTGAAAACCATAGTAATGTATATAGGCATAACTTACAAACTCACTCTGAATGCGTCACCACAAGTATGACCAGCATAAGTATATGTGGACCCGATTTTCTCTAACTTCATAAATTGCACATATTTCAAAAAAATGGTAACATCGGATATGACAATGAGAAAAGCTTTCTCCAAGATTATACTTTTCAATAAGTTTGTGTATAACACATTTACTAAATGATCTCATAGCTTTTCCTATATCATGCATAATATCAAGACATGCCAACACACAATCAAACATGCATTTTATTGATCCCTAGCATTAAAGAGCCTATATAACACATTTACTAAATGATCTCATAGCTTTTCCTATATCACGCATAATATCAAGACATGCCAACACACAATCAAACATGGATTTTATTGATCCCTAGCATTAAAGAGTCTAAAACAAATGCAATTATTACCAAAACTAACAGCCACCTAGGAGCAATCTAGCACCCATTCATGTTAGGAATCCTGTTCAACATGACAAAGCAAATAGTCATACACTCTTGTGCTATCTAATAAAAAGGCACCAATCATCATAAGGTGTGATCTAACATGCTCCTGTTATGAGTGCATGGATGCTACATATCCATCTACTATAACAAACATCTCATTCAAAATATAGAAAGAATAGAATACCATCATTTGTTCCTATTTTATAATAAAAATAACATTTTGTAAAACAAGCATTTGAAATAATATTGTCTTAAAGGAATTTGAAATCATGGAAATCAAACATATATTAAATTGTAAAACAATTATGATTATCCACTCACCTAGCATTGAAGCTAGGAAAATGTTGAGAGATCCACTTTTATTGCGCATCTTAAAAACCAAATTGTCTTCTATGTACAGTTCCTACAGATCATAAGAATACTAGCATAAGAATACATCCAACTATTATAAACAACTGATCAACCTAATAGAATTCTAACAAAAATCCAGCAAAAACTCACCTAAAAATCAATTAAACTCCCTACTAGCAAACACCATCGTATGGCTCTCAAAGCGAATCAAAATAATCAACAACTCCCAATGCCAACTAGGATTACAAACTTTAGTCCCATCCACCATGGTTTTTTTCCGTAAATCTTCATTCCAATTATTCACTTCCTTTTCTTACATAGATTTTAATAATTAGTAATCTCAAACTCAATCATAATTATTATTTAAAAAAATGCCAATCACCCTGACTGATGCAAAACAGAGCATTGCACCTATTGCTAATACTTGGAGTTTCAATCAGTTGATTCATTATAGAAAAATTCCAAAATTAATAAATAAATCTGCAAACAACCAAACTCACAGAGCTCTGATGGGTTAGGATTTTTACTTCTTTGTTTCTCTACTAAAGCAGTGGTGGCTAAGGCAAATATTGATATATGATATAAATATAGCGACACTTGGTGTTGATTTTTCGTCCTCCTCTCTGACTTGAACCGCAGTCTTTGTCTCTTAGTTTTAGTTATGACGCTTAAAGAAGCAATTTTTTTTTCTTCTTTATTGAGTACTGAGAGATTAAAGAAGCAAATTCAGCAGACCTCTATAGTCAGTTCTCTCTTTTCCAATAGTTTAACCAGATAATAACCTCTACTGTCACTTTCTCTAATCAATGGAAATTTCATTAACTCTGCCTTTACCCTGCATAACTTTTGGTCAGATTTATGTGTTTGTTCTTGGGTTTGGATTCGATTTAATGATCAATGAGTACAAAGTGATTAGATTTATTTATTTTATGAGCAATAATGGTGTAAAGTTGACGTTAGACCTCAAGTAGAAGTTTATGTATTAGGCAAGAATTCATGGAGAAGCATTAACATCATTGCTGCTCCTAAGTATGTTATATCTGAACTATGATGGTAAATTGATGCACCATTATGCCACATCCATACAAACACAAAATTGAAACAACAAAATTAAAGTAATCAAACCGTAGAGATTAAAGAACTATGAAACTAAAGCAAGAAAAATTACCTCAAAGCTTCTAAATTGATGGTGTAAAAAAAAAAAACTGAAGATTCTTACCCTTTAACACAGAATTTGAGGCTTGCAACGAAATTTGAGGTTTTAATTTAACTTGAATGAAAGATTGAAGTTGAAGGGAGTGAAAGAGTGAGAGAGGAGAGAGAGATCGATGAATAACTGAGAAGATCGAAGAAGAGAGGGGCAGATCAGGGAGGCGCCGCAAAGAAAGAGGAAAAAAAGATAGGATTTCCTGGGTAGGAAGTGAAAATGACGCCTGCCACCAGAAAAACGACGTCGTTTTCAGATTAATTGGTTGGTTCAATTGAAACGGTTTTGGAAAATGAAAACCAAACCGATTAAACCAGTTTTTACTTTAAAATTGAACCAGTTAAATTGAAAACCAAATAAACCAAATCAAATGCACCAAATTACTCATTTGATTCAATTTTCAATTTTGGTTCTTACTCAACCCTATTTTATTATAGATTTACACACACACACACATATATATAAAGAAGGGCAATTCCAGTTTTGGTGTCAAAAGAAAATTTTTTTCCTCAATAATAAAGCCTAGTAAAAGAATGAAATAAGTCAACCAAACTATGGTCATTGACAAATAACAAACAATGCAATCTAACACAAATACATTCTCATCATGAACAAACCTTTCATTCTTTTCTTTCTCTCTTAATCTCAATTCAATTCAATAATGCATAAGAAGCAAGACTTTTCTTCCTCCAAATCAAAACCCCCCACCCATTAGGATTTTGACGGCGGTGGCCATACCGCCGAAGAAAGCAGCAGCAATGCTCTGCCTCTCGATGATTTGATAAATGAAAGGACTCGGGCAAGGTATGAATTTGTTTGGCTTATATTGTTTGGAATTATAATTTATTATATTGTTTGGAATTATAATTTATTCTTCCTGGACAATTTATTACTATCAATTTTAGAGTTTCCCTGTAACGCCCCAATGCCCCCTAGAAGGACAAGGGAGCGCTACACAACATTAAGCACGCAATAGTTAAATTCAATTAACTACATTAATCTACTCATTATCCTTTAGTCGATATAATTGTCCTTATGACCGACAATTATCTCTATTCACTATCACTATATTATCACTATTCCATACACTAGCACTTGTTCACTATTGGTTACTGTTTAGGTTACAAATTACATATTACAATACAGAATTAAATGGACATAACTATACATGCTTTACTTATACAAAACAGAAATTACGATAAGATATCATCATTACAATACCATAACCTACTGACAACTCCCAGCTCTCATAGTGGCCTGCAGATACGCTTCCAAATACGATCTTCATGCTAAAGACCTACACAGGAGACAAACACCCATGCTAAGCGATAACGCTTAGTGGGGATATACAAACAAGCAATAGCACGACATTGACAAGGCACAATACAATAGAGAGCATGCTTAACATATATCATACTTCATTTACCATCACTAGCTTATTAATTACACTAGCATGCCAATATTCCATAGTTCATATCAAATATAACATCATACAATATTCGTTACACTATTCACAAGGCACTATAAATAAGAGCACACATAGCACTCAAGGCAACTCATTTATAATCACTATATCAATATTACATTAGTATACCAAAATACAGTAACTCTTATGGTACCTTTAACACACTCTGAATCATTATTCAATGTCATGCTCAATGATCACTTCACTAGGCTAATAAAGGCATCAATATCTATACACTAATTTCACTAGCATGGTATGAACATTGCACTATCATTGTACACACTATCAGTACTATGTATATAACACAATCATAATCAACATATTAATAATATCAATCATTTAAATGCGTCCATTACATGCTTTTCCACTCTTCACTTATCAAGATCAATATTCACTTCACTATGTCAATGAAGAACAATAAGTCACTATCAATCAATAATCATGTACACTGCTCATTAGTCACTACACTAAACTAATTGTAGGCTCACTGCACTAACACTAATTCAATAGCACGGCATAAATATCACACTATCATTAAGAACAATAATACCAATACATATTTATCACAAACACATTCAATATCTTTGTCATTCGTTAACAGCCTGTATAGTCTTAGAGATGGATACGGGTACACTAATCAATAACACTAGAGACCGAGGTCTCGAACATTATATCACTAGAGACATAAGTCTCAAACACTATATCACTGGATACCCGTCGGTATCAATCACTAGACACCCGTCGGTGTCACACTAGCAGCCGCAAATCACTAGCCCTTCATAAGCATGCTTATTTATCAACGACTTGACTACAGACTTATTAGTTTATTCATACACTATGCATTCATTCTCATGGCATTATTCATTCGCATATAATTCAATCGCATATTAAAATTCATTCGCATGATTTGATTCTCCTCACATGTTCATAAGTCGCATGATAATGCAATCAAACTTAGTTAGGCTATCATGCATTTCTAATTCACATTTTGATAAACTCGCATAATGATGCAATCAAGCTTAGTTAGGCTATCATGCATCTCCGAATCACATGGTAACATATTCGCATAGTCATCTCAATTATATGCCTATAAACTTCATTTATCATTGTTATAATGCCCGTACAATAAGGTTCTCAATCATAGATAGGATTGCACTAAGTACACATTCATATTCAAGACTATTTGCATTCATGATTTATCATATTCGCATTCATAGTTTATCATCCTTATTTATACCAATTCACATGCTTAATTCATCACCCTTAGAACACTTAAAGCTCATACAAATTTATATACATTAGCATGCATAGATCATCATGCTTAAGATACTCATTTTATAATGATAAACATGGACTGGACAAGCTATGGAAACTCGTAGTGAAATTCGGGTGCATTTCGGGAAGAAAAACACCCTAAATAGACAAAATAGGGAGGGGTCACGATGGAAACCACTTGGTTGTCACCGTGAGGTCCATTTACATGCGATTCTGCCCTCTCTAGGAACTGGTCACGGTGGTAATGAATTGGTTGCCATCGTGACATACTAAATTAAGCAAAACAGAAGCTAACTTTCGAGACTGGTTCGCACCACAATTTTGTACAGCGCAAATAGATGTCTTACACTCAATTTTAGGCAAAGGTCTCTTCTTAACATTTCTTCATCTATGTCTTATATTCCAAATGGCACAAGTTTCAGGTAAATTGGATTTACAAATCATTAGTTATTAATTAAACAATACAGACTGTTCCAGTGAACCCGCCAAGGTAAAGACACTTCTGATTTTGCCATTTTTAGGGGTCTTAGAGCAAGAATTAGCTCATAGTAATTTCTGTGTCTTTTGTATATATGGAAGTCATGGTTTAAATGGTGCAACAAACAGTCAATTTAGAGTTCTCAAACTCTATTTATGACTAAACTAGTACACGGAGGTCTGGTGAGATATAAGCAGAATTTTCCCTAACACTAGGGTTCATACTTGATCACATACAATACTCATGGCAATTCACTTAACACTTCAATACACATCCATTTTACATTTCAAATATACCAAACATCAATTAACACATACAATTCAAATACAAAAACACATTAAACATGCATCAATGCAAATACAATCCCAAACCTCTTGAAGCTCTCTTTCAATCTCTTCGCTCAAACAGCCTTCTCTTCCTCTTAGCTTGTCTACTTGGTTCTCCAACTCACAATTCAATACACACACATACAATACTCAATTAGAACCATACTCATGAATTCAAATTCCAAGTCAAAAGAAGAAGAAGAAGAGACTGAACTTAAGCTTACCTTTTTATGTTGGATCTAACATAGCATTTAAATAAACTCACTTGTGATTAATCTAGCTAACCCCATGGATGAAGAATTTGTTTTTGGGAATGAGGTAGAAGAAAGAGAAGATAAAGATACAGACTTCCTCTAAAACTAGCCGACCAAATGAATAACACAAAGGACATATTTGCTTTCTCAAACCACATATACATGTGCATGCATTAACTAGGTGGCAAAAGATGGTTTTGACACAGAAAATTCCACTACACAAATTTGACACCTAGAATTCCACTAGTTTTTAATTAACTTTAATTAATCCCAATTAACTTTAATCTAACCCTTCACTTAACTTAATCTTGCAAAATTATACTTTGGTTACTACAATACTTTATTTTCTTTCAATTGAGTCCCTAGTTTCACATTTTCAATTAGGTCCAATTCTGTAAACCCTAATTAACATGCACACAATTACACTAATGACCCTCCATTCTACTAGGGCGATTTTTGGGATGTTACATTGCCTTTGCCTCTCATTGCTGATTAGGCTGGTAAGGGGGCTTTTTTGAGGTGGAGGCTTTGCAACATGTTCATGCTTTAACTCAATTGGGTCCTCATCATGTTCGTTCCGATTTTTTAGACCTTACTTTACAGGTATTTTATTGTGACGCGCGCCGAACCCCAAATGCCTCGAATTGACCTGCTTTGAGGGTATTCGAGAAAAATTCATAAGACTTATAAAAAATTATAAGCGCGTCCATTTTGGGCAATAAGAAAGTGTTTTGGAGTCGCCACCCAATAAAATATTGGGAAAGGTTGTCTAGCCTCACTAAGTGTAAAATAACACATGTGTGTCTATTTTAAGCAATCAGAGATATTTTGGAATACTCCTTCCAGTAGAACATTAGAAAAATTTATCTAATCTCGTGAAATCTAAGACGATGCATATATGTCTATTTTGGGCAAGGCAGAGATATTTTGGAATTTTCTTTCCAATAGAATATTCGAAAGATTCATCTAACCTCGTGGAGCCTAAGACAATGCAACTTGAGCCTATTTTGCGCAACAAGAGATATTTTGGAATTCCCTTTCCAGTAAAACATTGAAAAGGTTCATCTAATCTCGTTAAATTTAAGACCAAAGATGGTTAGGGACTTGTCATTTATTCATACTTTGATTAAATTATGATTGAGTTTTATAGATAAAATTTCATCATTTTCTCATATAATTTTAATGCAATAATTAGAGCGCATGTCGATCATGTAATGAAAGTAGTAAATAAAGCATTATTAAAATAAAGTAAATAAAAGTAAATTAATTTACAATAAAATTAGGGGCAGAATACAACCCCCACTGTAAATGAAATGTAAATCATACATAAAACGGGATATTTATTAAGGATGAGTACATTGATTTTCGCATGCATACTTACAAGAAAAAAGTGTTAAAGGTGACAGTTTATTTGGATGAAAAACTAGGACATTGATCCCATTTTTATTAGAAAAAATTTTAAGTTAATTAATATAAATATTTTTGTGATATTTTTTTAATGTGCGAAAGATAAATAATTTTATTACAAATTACATTAACAAAATAAATAAAAGGCCAAAATAAAGAAAATTAATATAAATAATAAAAATAAAAAGTTAAACCAAACGAGTCTCCTGAATCTCTCCATTTGCTCGCGAGAATATCCAAACAAAGAAAACAAGTATTGGAATAAAAAATAAATACAAATAAAATTAATGTTAATGATTAAATCAATAAAATCAATTAAACACATAAGATAATAAATAATAAATTAAAATAAAATAAAATAAGATGACATCAAAAATGACAAATGAATTAAAATGTTAATAAATTAAAATAAATGAAAAAATGCATTATGAATGACAAATAATTAAATGACATGATTGAAACAAATAAATCGGCATAGTAATATATTAATATATAAAAACATGAAATAATAATAATAATAATAAAAAAGAATGAACAATCAAGTAAAAAAGAATAAAAATGTAAAAAAATTAAATCTATATCTAAAATCATATAAAATAAATAAATAAACAATAAATCAAAAGGTTTACATGATTACTAATTAAATATGAAAAAAAATAAATAAAAAAAATGAAAAAAATAAGCGATCGAATCTGAAATATTTACTTTCAGAATTTGGATTTGATGGACGAAAAAATATGATTGCTTTCCTTACTTTGATCCGCAAAATTAGAATTGAAAATAATAAAATTGGAGTTTTATTTTAAGAAAGAAAACTTGCTTTAAAAAGAAATGATGAAAGAAAATAAAAATTTTCAAGAACAAAAAAATTAATTTCTTTTCCCAAGAACGATTATTGATTGAAGAAAAAAATAAATAATTTTCAAGAACAAAAAATTATTTTTTTTTTAAAAAAAAATTATTGATTAAAAAAATAATTGAAGAAAAGAAAAAAATCTCAAGAACAAAATTTTTTTTTTTTTATCTCAAGAAATAATTGATTGAAAATTGAAGTTTAAAACCTTAAAAAATTTATTTGAAAAATAAAACTCAAAAAATTGTAGAAAGAATTCCCTTGAAAAAGAAGAGAAGAAAAGAAAATTTTTGTTAACGTAAAAAGAATTTCCCTCTTTCTCTTTCTATAATTTTCTATTTATATGAATAAAAATGAAAAATTTAATTAATTAAAGAAAAAATAAAATTTAAATCAAATTATTGCTTATCTATATTTTAAAAATGGAAAAATCATGAAAATCCTTTAAAAATGGGATAAAAAATCAATTTTTGGTAAAAAATCACCGAAAGAATCAATTTTGGCTGAAATCGGCAGATTTAGGCGAACATGGGCGACCGACGGGCGCCCGCTGCATGCGGCAGGCGAGCAATGGGCGTGCTCGCTGCACGCAGGCGGGCGACGCCCGCATGCGCTACACTGGGCGCACCGCGCGCTAACGGCTGAAATTTTTTTTTTTAAAAAATATTTTTAAGACAAATTTGACTAAAACACTCTAATTTCCAAACTCCTTTTTTATTTTTATTTTTTTTATAAATTTTTTATTTTTTATTTTTTTGTTCTAAAAAACAAATTTGATAAGAAAATTATCACTTTCAACTTTTTTGGCTGTGAACAGGCGTTAATTTCTTTATTGGATAACCCTGATCTAATCTGCCTCAGAACCCGGTGTCTACATTTTGTGGATCTTTGTTTTACTATTATAGAGTTAAGGTCTTTCTTTGTTTGATAATTCAGGAGTCTGTGTTCAATTTTTAAATTTGCTTATGCTATGAATTTTAGAAAAGGCTTAATATGCTAATTGACACTCTAACTTGCAATCAATTGCCATGTCGCCCCTCTAACTTAACTTTTACCAATTGAATACCTGAAGGTGAATATAATGGTCATAATAAACACCTATTATTGACAGTGCAACACATGTGGCATAATTTTAAGTGAGGTGGCATTAGGAAGTAAAATACACACATTTGAGGAGCGTGAGCCTTAATTTCCCATAGCTTCTCAATGGTAATATCCCTATCTTAATTAAAAACTCCATTTTTGAAACTCCTATAGTCGTTCGATGCACCTCTCGATCTCGTCTTCCTCAACCAAACTCCCATTTTCATTCTCTGTATCTATCGATCTCGTCCTCCTCAAACAAACTCCCATTGTCATTATATTTCTTTCCTCCATTTTTGAAACTCAAAGATCTTTCGAAGAAGATTAAGGAGATTTTCATGGAAAATATACCAGATTGCCTATGTAATCAGACAACTGAGCTGAGGACATCGTAGATGGCGTTGAACTCAGGAAGGAGGTTCTTTGGTTGCCAACGTTATAGGGTAGTGTAATTTTTTGGAATTTTTCTTTGTTTTGTATTATGTTTGATTAGGATGAGTGTGTTTTTGCAGGAACCAAATGCATGCAGGTTCTTCTCATGGATTGATCCACCCATTTCAGAACATTACAAACATGTAATTTTAGGGCTTTTTAAAAGATTGAGGGAAATGGAAAAAGAAGTTGGGAATGGAAGAAGAAACAGAGGGGGGAGAAATTTCTATTGTTGTTATGGGAAATTTGACTGCTGCAATAATACAGCCCGCTGGGCAGCCACCAGTTGCTCTGTAGTAGGATAAGAGAGACCAGATTTGGTTAGAGAGGATCCTCTAGTGATTTTACGCCCACCAGTGGCTGAGGCCAGGGGTGCACCCGAATCTAAGAGGGTCTTTGATCTTGACGATGATCTCTCTGAAGAAGACCCAGTCCTAGTGAAGGGCAAGATGTCTAAAGTTGAGGAGGCAATGTGGAAGAAGATAGAAGGGAGATTTAAAAAGTTTGAAGCCCGGACGACGGCTATTATGGAGAATTTAGTCGCCGCCGTGATGCCACCCGCGAGGTAGCAACCTATTGCTCCTACCATGCCCCATAAAGAACATGATCTAACTAAGGAAGTATGCCTACCACCAACTGAGTCTAGAGGAGAGTCGCCTTTTGCTCCATCATCTGAGCGGAAAAGGCAAAGGGCATGTTTCAGAGAATGGGTTTCTAGCAGCGACACAAGGCCTAAAAAGAAGGATAGATGTCCTCAAAGAAGAAATTTTAAAGTCCAAACTTGCAACTACCCTGGCTGCTCGCAAGAAGGTCACCATGGACTTAGAAATGAAAAGTCGGCAGCATGGGTATGACAGCTGTGTTAGCACTCAGGGGATAAAAGAAGTATCGACGACTAAAACAGCCCAGAAATATTATTTTGGCATAGACAGACCTTTGCCTCAAGCACTAGAGGGGAACCTACGACCAAGGTCGGCTAGGCCAGCTAGAGATCAAGGGCAACCGAGGTGTTATCAGCACGTTAGATATATGATAGACGATGGCCAAACCATGAAAGGTCGAATCCAGAATCCCATTAATAACGAGCAGCTGGTGATCCTTGAAAGAGGGAGCAATGTTATGGGAGGAGGTAATCATGGGAACTCGAGTCTCGGTGATAACGATGTGAGAGATGTTGGAGACACCAAGATTTCAACCGTTGGAACTGCTCAAGGCTACTATACCATCTGGGATAAGCCTTTATCTGAGCACCTCTTTCATTTCATTAACAAGGGGAAGTTACAGCCGAAGCTTACAAAACCCGCCAGGAGCCAGGGGCATCCTAGTCATCGAGTGGATCAGTATTGTGCCTACCATAAGCATACTGGGCATGAGACTGATGGTTGCCGAACTCTGAGGAGACAAGTTCAATACCTCATTGATGAGGAGCTGAGAGGTGGGGAAGATGGTTCCTGAGGATGATAATGAACCATTGGCCACAACATTTGTGTTAGAGGAAACAGGAAGAAGATAGCTATTTAGATGGTCTTTTTGTTCTAGAACTATTTGATAATGATGTTTTTAATTTTAGCATTTATTAAATGAAATGAATGGTTTTGCTTATTTGTGTGATATTTCTCGTGATTTCACTATGCATAATGATGACACATTCATATTTGATACTAATTCAATTGATGCCATTCCATCTAATCTCGGAACTTTGGAAAACCCAAAGAAAAACCTTGATAGTGTCTAATGTAACTCCTGAAAATAGATTAAAATTTGAGAAAGTAAAAAAAAAAAGTATAAAAAAAGTCTTTGCCTGGACCTATGAAAGCATGCCGGGAGATGATCGTGAAGTCGCCGAATACACTATGCCGACATATCCTAATCATGGGCCAATCAAGCAGAAATTTAGAAGACTAAGGCTAGAATGGGTAGAAAAGGTTAAAAGGAGAGATCCGCAAGTAGAAACGGAGCCAAATTTCTTATCCAAATGCAACGCCCGAATGGGTTGGTCAACGTTGTCCCCAATAGTTAAGAAGAGAAGTACGTGTATGTGTAAACTATCCGGATTTGAATAAAACTTATCTATAGAAAACAAAAACAAAAACAAAAACAAAAACAAAAACAAAAACAAAAACAAAAACAAAAACAAAAACAAAAAAAATATACAAAAAAAAAGAGAAGGAAAAGAATTGATATGTAGATATGGCCGAAAACCGTTGATATGGGGCAAAGGAAAGTCATCCTTTCTATAAAATTTGTTCAAATCCCATTAATCTACACATAACTGTATTTTGCCATTCTTCTTGGCTATCGAAAAGGACCAAAAGACTGATCCGCAAACTGTTTACTTAGTTTATTTGCATAAGTGATGCACTGTACAAACGGCAAGTCAATTGCATCCAGTTAAGATATGTGGACGAGAAAGGAGCTAAGAAGGTCATGGAAGGAATTCATGCCAGAATCTGTGCAGACCATATGAACGGTTTAATGCTGGCAAAAAACATCATGAGATAAGGGTTCTATTGGCTTACAATGGATACGTATTACTTGAGCTTAGGGAATAGACATCATGGGGGAAGTGCGTCCTACGACCTCCAACGGACATAGGTTCACCATAGTTGCTATCGCCTACTTCACCAAGTGGGTAGAAGCTGAGTCCTTCAAGAAAGTCGATGCTCGGGATATGGACAAGTTCATCAAAAGGAATCTGATATGTCGATATGGTTTCCCGCACCACGTTTGTCCAAGGACGGGGGGCAGTTTATGGCTAAAGCTAAGAAGGAGTTCCAGAAGTATGGCACTGAGCATCATAAATCCTCTCCATATCGCCTTAGGCCGATGGGGCAGTTGAGGCGGTGTAGACACTGAGTCCCGAGGCAGTTCAAGATCAGGATTACCCGATAATAAAAAGGATACTTGCCACAAGCAAAGGTGTCACAAATGATATTTTTCTTGTTGAAATTCTCCTTTGTTCCTCTAAAAATTTTAATCCAAAAATTTGCATTTTTACTCCTATTTCTATTTTTTATTTCTTATTTTTACTGTTGCCGTTAGATTTGCGCGCCGAGCGTGTGGGTTGGGTCCCGCGCATGCGGACCATGCTCCCGCGGGAGTGGCGTGCGCTTGCTTAGCGACGAATGCCCACAGGGGCACACGTCACCCAGGGCGACGCACGCCCACTCGGGCGCACGTCGCCAAGGGCGACGCATGCCCCCTCGGGCGCACGTCGCCTGGCGCGACATGCGCCCATAGGGGTGCGCGTCGCGCTGCTCCAACCGCGGGCATTTTTGCCCCTTCTCTCCCGTGCGTGGTCGTTTTCACCTGCAATTTCTGGTCAATTTCCAGTCTATTTTTTTCGTTTGTTTCATATTTTTGTGCAATTTTTGGTTAACAAAAAATTGAAAGAACATTTTGTCTCTTCCCATTTTGGGACAAACCAGGGAAACAAAATGAAGATTGATCTTCATTTAATGGGAGTGCTGCATTTTTTAAAGAAAAAGGGAGAAAGAGTTTTCTCTCAAGAACAAAGAGCAGCCGAGAGATTTTCAAAAAAGCAAAAATCTTAGGAATTTCAAGGCTTTAATTTTTCTTCTTTTTCTTCAAGAACATTTGATTCTCGGATGACTTGAGCTAGGAAAACTAATTTCCTTTGCTTAATCGTCCCTATCAAAAATTATTCTCGTGGGTTTTTTTGCCTCTTTAAATTTAGATTTTCTTAAGTCATTTTTTGTGTTCATCACCACAAATTTCGACAAGGAGGACGGATCAAAACACCATTTTTCCGATTCATAAACTCTGAAGGTAAACACTTTGGATCCGTTCTTATTTATTTTCGCTTATTATTTATCATTGTTAACATTGTTATTTTCATTATTATTACCTCGTTTATCATTTGTTCTCAATATTTCTAATATGGTTATTATTGTTGGCATACTATTCGTGATCTAATTTGATTTTTGTGACTCCCGTTGCTCTTCTTTATTATTATTATTATTATTATTATTACTATCAATGTTACTATTATTATTCTTGCTATTTGTGTTCACCGTTGATGTTTGCATGCTCATTTATTATTATTATTATTATTATTATTATTATTATTATTTGAGGGTATTATCACTATCATTATTATTATCTTGTCTTTATTATTATTATTATTATTATTATTATTATTATTATTATTATTATTATTATTATTATTATTATTATTATTATTATTATTATTATTATTATTATTATTATTATTTCATGGTATTATTATTATTAGTATTATTGTTTTATGTTTAGTTTATATTATCATTATTTATTGTTATGCTACTGTTATTATCGTATTATTATTATTATTTGATTGGTGCTATTATGCCATGATTATTATTGTTATTATTGTTATCATAATTTTATTATTGTTTTGTCATTAACCTTAGGTTTTTGCATGATTTATTTTATTTCCTTTGCATGTGAATTATTTGTATACTAAATTAACATGTCCTATATTTATTTTGACTTTATTTAACTAATTTTTAGAATTATTACTAATATCTTTTAATGTTATTTTTTGTGTGTGGGATTTAAATGTGGTTTGCCTTGCATGAATGTACTCGTGACCACACGGGTAGGTCACTACGCGTAGGAGACCGCATCGCTTGGGTGAGATATCTGCTTGTAAAGTAAAATGGTTTTATCTATGCACATGTGGGATAAAAAATCACAAAAATATTTTTACAACTAAATTGAGATTTCAGTAATAAAGTTGGGACCAATGTCTCTCATTTTAGCCAATTAATATAAAATGTCATGAATGAAACGAAGAGTTAAGTTTTCCAAAATGGGATCACTCATCCCGGTTTTCAATCCAACAATCGAATAACTCTTCGATCCCTCTTTAAGTGAGCGTGAAGGAACCAATGTTCCTAAACCAAACGAATGCCCCAATTTATGTATGTCTTTTTTATATTTGATTTTGTTTGCTTGTTTTAAATTTATGTTCATAAATTTTTGGGCCCTTGTAATTAATTTTGGGGCAATATTATTTAAATTTCATTTGAGGTTGTATTCCGCCCCAATTTCTCTTGTAATTGTATGCTTGACGTATTTATTGCTTTTCTTTATCGCTTTATTTACCGCTTTCTTTACAGGTTTTATTTATCACTTTTTGCTTGCAATGCGCTTTTAATTAATTGTATTAATCATGTGAGAGGAGAGATAGAATTTTATGAATTTAAAAACTCATCTATAATTAACCAAAATATAAATAAGAGTGAAGTTCCGGACACTATCTTTGGTTTTAGACCAATAGAAGTTAGAGACCTTTCCCAATTTCTCGTAAATTGGGTGGCGACTCCAAAATACCTCAAAGGTGCCTGAAGTCGTCGTGAGGCTAGATGATCCTTTCCAATGTTCTATTGGGAATAAGGCATCCAAAATATCTCATGGCACCCATGATCAAAAAGACACGAACCAATCCATCGAGCCCTAAAAGCGGGTTCAGCAAGAGCCTTTCCTAGGTTCGGCGCGCGTCACCGTGGCGACTCCACTGGGGACAGTTCGTAACTTTGCTCTGAAAGTCTTTTGGTTAAAATATATAATTGGGTTTTTAAAACTTAAAATTCTATCACTTTTTAAAATTTGCATTGAATACATTAGAGCCTTAGAACTATGTTAGTTGGTCCCCTATCTTACCCCGGTGCATTCTCGAAGCACGACCCTACTTTCACTCATTGTAGGGAAGTATTAGGGATAATCACCAGCCCAAGCCTCGTACTATTAAAGGTATATCACATGGAGACCCAATCGATCCCTACGCTCGTGATGAGTTAAACCCCGTTGGCAGGGACCATGCTTGGGTAGACCTAAAGTAACATCATCCTTGACCAAATCCCATGTAATGGCAAATAAAAACTTTCACTAGGTGACATGTTCCTTAATACGATGCTTGTGATGTGGGCCATTATATATTAGACAAGATTAAGCAAATTAAGTGGTCTTCTATCAAAGGCTTTCATGCCCCGATAGCTTCACCTTAATTTAATTGAAGTGTCCAAATACATAATGGCCAAAATCCATATGCATGTGCTTTAAATTAAGAGTGTTATGCTACCGATTTTCCACCGTGCACCATACGCGTCCATTGGGTTCCCCGTTAATCCATGGATCAAACTCACCTAGGAAAGAGACTGCACTACCTCGTGTGTGGGAGTGATAATGTAACACCCCTTACCTATACGTAGAGAACTTCACCCTATGAGAAGGATGAAGGTCCCCGATAGATAAGGGTTGCCACCCACAAACGCTCAAATGGAACCAATCATTGTACATCAATTACATATACAAATGAATAAATTAAAATTTCATAATTCATTAGAGAATAGGCCATAGAGTAAAATATTGCATTTCATTAATATAACAAAAGTGGCTTTACATATTCCGAAAGATACAAAAGTGCCTCAGCACAGCTGAATAGTTACATATAACTAGTAACAAAACCATTTACAAAATATCCTTTACATAGTTTCAAAAGTACAAGACTACAACACGTACAAAAAGAATACAAGGCCTAAACTACAAAATCTGCTATCCACTAGTCGTGTTGGCCCTGCTGATGTGAGACCCGCTGTTTTCAAACCTTCCACACCTGCACGGATAAAACACCCGTGCTAAGCGAAATCGCTTAGTGGGGAAACAAGGATGCACAACGACCACTCACAGTGGCATCAACAAACATTCACAAGCGAATGGCACAGTTAAATGTTAAGATTTCATAAATTAACTTAAAGCATAACAGCACTATAATCATATCATTCCCACTATGCAATATTTCAGAATTCACATAAGATAACAAATAACATTATTGCACCTGCTTTATCAAAACAGTGGATAACGAGTACGCGTAGATACCCGAAGGTATTAACATTATTCTCATAACACATAGATACCCGAGGGTATCAAAATAATCTTTTTAATTTTGTTCCAAAAACATTTTCGCGTAGATTCGGTACATAGGGATCACGAAGATCCAGTCGGGGGACCTGATCAGGGTCCAAATCATACACTAGCTGCAGCAACAGTAACTCTATTAGGCATGCCTAACTATCCACTTTTTCGACTCTAGCAGGTCATGCATAAAACAAATCATGTTTCAATTTACAATATATAATTTGTCAGGCATAATTCATATAAATATAGTCATATAACAATTCATAAAACAAACAGTAGGAAGAAGACGAGAAAAAGACATTTATAGTTCATTTTCAGAAAACTGGGCACGTGAGAAAACAGGGCAGAACGGGGGGTCTCTGTCGCGCTCGCGACAGAAGGGCATCGGACACGAGTCGTGCTGAGGGACATGACTCGTGTCGGATGTCTCTCCACCCCAGTCGTGCTTCAGAGCACGACACGCTGAGGAAGCCACAGTAGCACGAGTTGTGCTGCTCGAGCACGAGTCGCGCTTCATCAGCACGTGTCATGCTTCATCAGCACATGTCGTGCTGATCCCCTCCTACTGCCATCGCCCTGCTGAGTTGAACAACTCGCACGCACCGAAAGGGAGCACGAGTCGTGCTTCTCAGCACAAGTCGGACGGCCAACACTTCTTCAAGCTAAACATACGAGAGCTGGAAATCCTCTTCTATCGCACTCGCGAGAACATCGCGCTTGCAACAGGAGCGGGATTTCTAGTCCCCAGCAAACGTAAACCCAGAATTTTCCTTCCAAACCAAAATCATTTGACCCCAAATCACTCCCAACACCATCTTACCTCAAATTAAGCCTTCCAAACAACATAATCAACATCAAATGACATATTTCCACAATTAATTCCAAAATTAATCATCAATTCACAAATCAAAATTTTAAAAATCACAAAACCAGAAAATTATGAAACAAAGTTCAGTCAATTTCATATTCGATTCAATAATTCAATAATTATGCCACCTAACTCATCAAAACTGAAATCCATATCATATTTACCAATGCAAGCCTATTTACACATCATATTTTCCAGAATTTTATACATATTTCAAAACCCATACATGAATATCAAATCAAACCAAATTCCCAAACCTAGAATTAATGAATCTCCAATCAAGGGGCTCCACTCCCGCTCGCTACTTCCTTGCCCTTGGATTCTCTAGGAGGATTCTCTAAACCACAAAACCCAACATCACCAAACAAATTCAAACCCTAACTCACAATTACAACAGCTCATCTAGAGAAGAAAAAGGAAGATTATCACTTATTACTTACCACACCAGCTTAGGCTACCCAAAACTCACTAGAATTTGCAGTAAAATGAAGATTTCAAGAAGAAACAAAGAAGAAAGGAAGAGAAGAAGCAAAATAACGGGAAAGAGGAAAAAGAAGAAGGAGAAGAAGCATGAAGAAGAAAGGAAACCAACTGAAGTCTCTCTCTCTCTTTTCCCAATACTTATCCTCTCACTTGCCACATGTCACTCTCTCAAGAGGGAAAACACACCCAACTCTTATCCTCCATAACTTACCTAATTCTAGTCTCTTAACATACACTACTGCCATCTACACACTCACACAAGAACATAACCCAATACACACATAATAACTTAATTCAATTAACATAACACATACTCAACATTAACCACATACACACACATACACCCTTAAGGTTCACTCTACTAGGGTGGTTTCGGGGTGTTACAGATAAGGTTGAAAGGATCTATTTGCTTGCATGTGGTTGTAGATGCTGCACAGCATGCTCGTGCATCACATGTCATTCATGCATGTTAATAAAAAAATAATAATAATAAAAAAAATAACAAAACAAAACATGCGTTTCATTTTGTGTGTATATCATTTTGTGTGCGTATTATTTTTCACATGTACATATAATCCTACGTATAATTTTTTTCATGCATCGCATCATGTCATTGTAATCTATTGATCTTGCACTCATCGAGGACCACTTGCATGGCACGATCATACATTGCATGTCACTCATGCATCATTCTAACCCCTTTGACTTTTTAGCCATTATAGACCATTTACCTAGAAGGTTTTAGGGTCCCCATAGTTGCCCGAGAAGAAAACGGAGTTCGAAGTGGTTGGCAGAGATCTAGCGTCTTTATCAGAATATCCATAGGCATTAGAAATGGCAGATCCCTCACGACAGATTGAAGAGGCTTGTGCCTTAATGACCCAAGAGATAGAAGGTTCGAGGAGCTTGAAAAGAGGTTGTTGGCCACAGTTAAGGAAAGGATGGATGCCATAGCGCTAGTTCTCTAAGCTCAACTTATGGTGGCTACCCTTAACCAGGTTGAGCTAGCTACAGTCAAAAAGGATTATGCAACAACCGCTATAATGTTTCCGTCCACTCCCGAGCCTAGGGACAAGGCACCACTCGACTCACCAATTGGGCAAGTGGGAAGAGAAAAAGGACTAGAGCCTTTACAGTCGATGGGCCTCCTCAGTCCCTCAGGCACCGAAGGGAAATTAGACGATCTTGAAGAAGGGATTATGAAGTTCAAGCTAGCAACTACTTGGGCACCTCTCAATAAGACTACTATTGGCCCCGGAAGTTTAGGAGTTGGTTACTATAATAATAGCAGTAGTACAAGCGGGACAGGGAAAGTACCAATGGCTGAGATAGCTCAAATGCACTATTCTGATCTGGGTAGACCTCTATCATGGACTTTTGAGAAGCTAATGAAGGGGGGAATATTGCAGCCATTGCCAGCTAGGCCCGCCGGAAACCAAGGACATCCCGATCACAAGGCAGATCAGTATTGTGCTTTCCACCAGCACACCGGGTATACCACAGATGATTGCAAGACCTTGAGCTATTGTGTTCAAGACCTCATTGATAGCAAGCAGATCTCTGACATAGAAGAGCGAAAGAAGGAGCGGAAGACAAATTAAGTACCTAAGTGGGGAAAGAAGATGGTTCCCGCGGATGGTGATGAACCATTGGCCGAAACAGCTGTGCTGATGGAAACTAGAAGAAGATTGCTATTCAGATGTTCTTTTTATCCCAGAACTATTTGATGATGACATTTTTAATTCTGGTTTTTGTTAAATGAAATGAATAATTTCACTTATCTGTGTGATGTTTCTTGTGATTTCACTATGCATAATCATGGCACATTTATATTTGATATGGATTTAACTGATGCCATTCCATTTAATCTCGGAACTTTGGAGAACCCAAGAAAATCTTGATAGCATCTGTTATGACTCTTGAAGAATAATTAAAATTTGAGAGAATGAAAAAAAAATGAAATAAAAAGTCTTTGCCTGGACCTATGAAGACATACCAGGAGATAATTATGAATTCGCCAAACACGCTATGCCAATGTACCCCGATCATGAACCAGCCAAGAAAAAGCTCAGAATATTCAAGCCAGGAGGGACAGGAAAGGTTAAAAGGGGGAATTCACAGGCAGAACCAGGGCTAAATTTTTTTACTGAAGCGCAATGCCCAACTAGGTGGATCAATGACATCCCCAATGGTTAAGAAGAGAAGTGCGCGTATGTGTAAACTATCAGGATTTGGACGAAACTTGTTGGGGAGCGAAAAAAAATGTACGCAAAAAAAAACAAAAAAATAAAAAAATAAAAAAAAAAGAGACAAAAAAAATTGATCATCGACATAGGGCAAGGGACAGTTATTTGGGGGCAAGCTTTGTTCAGATCCCGTTGATCTACACATATCTATATTTTGCCGTTCTTCTTGGCTACTAAAAAGGACCTAAAGACTAATTCACAAGCTATCCGCCCAGTTCATCAGTATAGAGGATGTGCAGTATGAGAGGTGAGGTGACGACATAAGGCTGAGGTGCTTAGACGAGAAAAAGGCCAAGAAGGTTATGGAAGAGACCCATGCTGGGGTCTGCAGTCGGAACCCTTATAAGAGTCATGCTTTACTCCTTGATGCATGAGGCAAAAGCATTATTGCCTATCAAAACACGTCAAATATTTAAGGGCAGTCATAAAAGCAACGACTACAGCAGCTAAACACGTTAAACGGAAATAGGTTATGGGATTACTATCGCAATCAGGTCTATCAAAAAACACCTTGTTCGATCATTTGGAAAGAGGGTCAAGAAACACTCACTGAGAGAGGGAGATTTAGTCTTCAGGGAAATGAGACCTGACTTTCCAGACATGCGAAGTAAATTCGGTCCGACATGAGAAGACCCATTTGCTCCTAAGAAAATTTTGTCCAAAGGGGCAGCGGTTCTAATGGACAGCAATGAAGATGAGCTCGGATAACAGATTAATATCAACAGACCCAAGAAGGTCCATGGCTAAAGACTAAAAGTCAAAAGAAGAGAATAAATGCCTCGCGGGGTGAAAACCGAAAAAAGGCGGCCTTGCTAAAATTGGGCACCTCGTCAGGGTAAAAACCGAAAAAAGGCACTCTGGGCAAAAATTAGAGGTTTGACAGAAAATGTCCAATCAAGAAAACCCGAGAGGGCTGATTGATAACAGGAGTTTGATACTTTTAGGATCTATTCCGAGATTAGATAAGGTCTCATATTTTTCGAGTTAATGCCATATAGAGGTCATGTGTTATGAAATCAAATTGAAATATATGCATTTATGCAATGATATTAATGCGACCAGAGCAGTTCATCTTGTATGCTCAAAGTTTTCTGGTTTCGGTATGAGATCAACATATTGTTACTATCTACCATCTGCTATTCTCGCTACTCAAGCGCTTCAGTTGTCTCATCTTGCTATCAACTGTGAAGCCAATTCTATAACACCTTCGTGATAAGAATCAAGCTATGCAACCAGGATCTAAGACGTAAGTACATGCCGATCATAACTGAAAGATCTTTGACGATAGCCCCAGCCTCTTTTACAATCTAAAAAAAAAAGAAGGCCGTTAGAGAAGAAAACCGTAATTGGCGCTCTAAGCAAAAGTTAGGCCAAAGGGCAGGGTCCTGAAAACAGGCAGTCTGTCCTACAAAAAAATGAAATGAATAAAAGCCGCTGGATTGGGTTGGGTCCATTCCAGGCAAAAAATAAGGCACAGGGTTATGTAAAAATCCAAAAGGACAAGTGTGAAAATCGACAAGGGACGCACTACCTTCAAAGAATGACTACAGGTATCAGAGGAGAACCTCATAATCCCCAAGGCATGAAATTCAAAAGAAATTCCAGAGGGCACTAATCCTACTGCAAATTATGACCAAACCGGCTATCGCCTCTGAATCCACTTAGACGAATTCTTATCCTGCATTCCTGCATGACACATACATTTCACGTGCATGCTCACCAATTTTCCTGCATATTTAGCTTTCCAGTTTTGTAGCAAGAGAGAATCGATGCGAATGCCGACCAAAGGCGAGGGACGACATCGATCAAAACACAAATACAATGATCAACCAAAGACCACTCAGGGGGCGATCAACCGAAGACCTCTCAGGGGGCAGCCAACTAACCGAAGACCTCTCAGGGTAGCCAACTAATTGAAGACCTCACAGGGGGCAGCCGGCAAACTGAAGACCTCTCAGGGGGTGATCAACCATCCAAAGACCTCTCTGGGGGCAATCAACCATCCAAAGAACTCTCAGGGGGCGATCAACCGAAAACCTCCCACGGGGCAGCCATCCAAAGACCTCTCAGGGGGTGGCGAACCGAAGACCTCTCAGGGGGTGATCAACCATCCAAAGACCTCTCAGGGGGCGATCAACCGAAGACCACTCAGGGGGCAATCAATCGAAGACCTCTCAGGGGGCAGCCATCCAAAGACCTCTCAGGGGGCGGCGAACCAAAGGCCTCTCAGGGGGCGATCAACCATCCAAAGACCTCTCAGGGGTCAATCAACCATCCAAAGACCTCTCAGGGGGCAGTGAACCGAAGACCTCTCAGGGGGTGATCAACCATCCAAAGACCTCTCAGGGGGCGATCAACCATCAAAAGACCTCTCAGGGGGCAATCAATCATCCAAAGACCTCTCAGGGGGCAGCCGATCAACCAAAGACCTCTCAGGGGGTGATCAATTGAAGACCTCTCAGGGGGCAGCCGATAAACCGAAGACCTCTCAGGGGGCAGCCGATCAACCAAAGACCTCTCAGGGGGCGATCAACCGAAGACCTCTTAGGGGGTAGCCAACTAGCCAAAGACCTCTCAAGAGGCAACCAGCCAAAGACCTCTCAGGGGGCACCACCTCAGAAAGGATAACATACCAACAATATCATCTAGTCTGGAAAAACGACCGCCATAGGTACGTGACTCCTCCCTTCTTTTTTGAATTTTGGCTCACCCAGAGACCCAAGTTCTAGGTTCCCCAAAATTGGGGGCAACTGTAGACACCGAGTCCCGAGGCGGTCCAAGATTAGGATTATCCGATGATGAAAAGGATACCTGCCACAAGAAAAGGTGTCACAAATGATGTTTTTCTTGCCGAAATTCTCCTTTGTTCTTCTAAAAATTTTAATCCAAAAATTTGCATTTTTACTCCTATTTTTATTTTGTATTTCTTATTTTTACTGTTGCCGTGCGATTTGCATGCTATGCGTGCGGGTTGGGTCGTGCGCTTGCGGGCCATGCCTGTATGGGAGCGGCGTGCACCCACAGGCGACGTGCACCCGCTTGGCGATGCGCGCCCGCAGGGGCGCATGTCGCCCAGCGCGATGAATGCCCCCAGGCGCACGTCGCCCAGGGCGACGCACACCCCCTCGGGCACACGTCGCCTGGCGCGACATGCGCCCATAGGGGTGCGCGTCGCGCTGCTCCACCCGCGTGTATTTTTGCCCAGTCTCTCCCGTGCACGGTCATTTTCACCTGCAATTTCTGGTCAATTTCTAGTCTATTTTTTTCATGTTTTTGTGCAATTTTTAGTTAACAAAAAATTGAAAGAACATTTTGTCTCTTCCCATTTTGGGACAAACCAGGGAAACAAAATGAAGATTGGTCTTCATTTAATGGGAGAGCTGCATTTTTCAAAGAAAAAGGGAGAAAGCGTTTTCTCTCAAAAACAAAGAATAGCCGAGAGGTTTTCAAAAAAGCAAAAATCTTAGGAATTTCAACGCTTTAATTTTTCTCCTTTTTCTTCAAGAACATTTGATTCTCGGATGACTTGAGCTGGGAAAACTAATTTCCTTTGCTCAGTCGTCCCTATCAAAAATTATTCTCGTGGGTCTTTTTGCCTTTTTAAAATTTAGATTTTCTTATGTCATTTTTTGTGTTCAACACCACAAATTTCGACAAGGAGGATAGATCAAAACACCATTTTGCCGACTCATAAACGCTGAGGGTAAACACTTTGGACCCGTTCTTATTTATTTTCGCTTATTATTTATCATTGTTAACATTGTTATTTTCGTTATTATTACCCGTTTATCATTTGTTCTCAATATTTCTAATATGATTATTATTGTTGGCATACTATTCGTGATCTAATTTGATTTTTGTGACTCCCGTTGCTCTTCTTCATTATTATCATTATTATTATTACTATTAATGTTGTTATTATTATTCTTGCTAATTGTGTTCACCGTTGATGTTTGCATGCTCATTTATTATTATTATTATTATTATTATTATTATTATTATTATTATTTGAGGGTATTATCACTATCATTATTATTATCTTGTCTTTATTATTATTATTATTATTATTATTATTATTATTATTATTATTATTATTATTATTATTATTATTATTATTATTATTATTATTATTATTATTATTTCATGGTATTATTATTATTAGTATTATTGTTTTATGTTTAGTTTATATTATCATTATTTATTGTTATGCTACTGTTATTATCGTATTATTATTATTATTATTATTATTATTATTATTATTTGATTGGTGCTATTATGCCATGATTATTATTGTTATTATTGTTATCATAAATTTATTATTGTTTTGTCATTAACCTTAGGTTTTTGCATGATTTATTTTATTTCCTTTGCATGTGAATTATTTGTATACTAAATTAGCATGTCCTATATTTATTTTGACTTTATTTGACTAATTTTTAGAATTATTACTAATATCTTTTAATGTTATTTTTTGTGGGATTTAAATGTGGTTTGCTTTGCATGAGTGTACTCGTGACCACACGGATGGGTCACTATGCATAGGAGACTGCATCGTTGGGGTGAGATCTTTTATATCCCTTTATGTGTTTATGTTTGCTTGTAAAATAAAATGGTTTTATTTATGCACGCGTGGGATAAAAAATTACAAAAATATTTTTACAACTAAATTGGGATTTCAGTAATAAAGTTGAGACCAATATCTCTCATTTTAGCCAATTAATATAAAATGTCACGAATAAAACGAAGAGTTAAGTTTTCCAAAATGGGATCACTTATCCCGGTTTTCAATCCGATAATCGAATAACTCTTTGATCCCTCTTTAAGTGAGCGTGAACGAACCAATGTTCCTAAACCAAACGAATGGCTCGATTTATGTATGTCTTTTTTATGTTTGATTTTATTTGCTTGTTTTAAATTTATGTTCATATATTTTTTGGCCATTGTAATTAATTTTGGGGCAATATTATTTAACTTTCATTTGGGGTTGTATTCCGCCCCAATTTCTCTTGTAATTGTATGCCTGACGTGTTTATTGCTTTTCTTTATCGCTTTATTTACCGCTTTTTTTACAGGTTTTATTTATCGCTTTTTGCTTACAATGCGCTTTTAATTAAATGCATTAATTGTGTGAGAGGAGAGATAGAATTTTATGAATTTAAAAACTCATCTATAATTAACCAAAACATAAATAAGAGTGAAGTTCTAGACACCATCTCTAGTTTTAGACCAATAGAGGTTAGAGACCTTTTTCAATTTCTTGTAAATTGGATGACGACTCCAAAATACCTCATAGGTGCCTGAAGGTGCCGTGAGGCTAGATGATCCTTTCCAATGTTCTATTGGGAAGGAGGCATCCAAAATGTCTCATGGCATCCAAAATCAAAAAGACGCGAACAATCCCTCGAGCCCTAAAAGCGAATTCAGCGAGGGCCTTTCCTAGGTTCGGCGTGCGTCACAGGCGGCCAACAAAAACATCACAAAGATTTTGGTCAAAATGGTTCAGAACTCCAAGGGTTGGGCAGAGAAATTACCTTTTGCATTCTGAGTCTATAGAGCCACCATCATAACCTCTATGGGAGCCAATGCCTTATTCCTTGGTGCACGGGATGGAAATGGTGTTGCCTGTTGAAGTACAGCTCAAGCCATTAGGGGTAGTCATGAAAGCCAAAATTTCAAAAATCGATTGGGCACAACAACGATTGCAGTAGTTGAACATGTTAAGCAAGAATAGGTCGCAGGCTTATTATCACAACCAGATCTATCAGAAAAGACTTGCTCGATCATTTGGAAAGAAGGTCAGGAAGCACTCGCTGAAAGAGGGAGATTTAGTCTCCACGTAAATGAGACCAGATGTTCCGGACAGACGAGGTAAATTCAGGCCAACGTGGGAAGGCCCATTTGTTCTTAAGAAGTTGTTCCCCAGGGAGTAGCGATTCCGACAGGGGTGATAGAAATGAGTTCGAAGAACTAGTCAGCATCGATAGACTCAAGAAGTTCCATGGCTAAAGACCAAAAGTCAAAAAAAGAGAATAAAAGCCCCGCGGGTTGAAAATTGAAAAAAGGCAGTCTTGCTAAAAATGGGCACCTCGTCAAGGTGAAAACCAAAAAAAAACATCCTGGACAAAAGTTAGAGGATTGAGAGAAAATGTCCAGTCAAGAAAACTCGAGAGGGCTGATTGGAAACAGGAGTTGGATGCTTATAAGATCTACTCTAAGATTAAATGTAATTTCGCATTTTGAATCTATGTCGAATAATAATCATGTGTAGAGAAATGATACTGAAATGCACACAATCTTTGCAAATATATAAAACCAAGGCAATTAGACTCATGTGTTCATTATCTTCTAGTTCTTTTATAAAAAGAGAAACATTGTTGAATGTATGAAATCTAAATGACTACGCTTTGCTATCGCTCCTGCTGGCCAGATGCCTAAATCGATGGGTCCTATTATCAACCGCGGTGCTAAGCACCCATTTCTTGTAAACACTAGTGGAAGCAAAGGAGCAATCCCTGATAAAAGGAACAACAGTCTTCACCTGCAGCTATGCCCAGAGACTATAGTATCTGGAGGTAAAAGTCAAAGATAAAGGGCCACCTTGAAAGGATAGAGGATGCCTCACAACATCTTGAATCCCTCCTAACTGTCAAACATAGCGAGCGGTAATGTAGAAGGTAGCCTCACAAAACCCACACAACGGGACACATCCTAAAGAACCATCCAGAGTCACAGCACAAAGGGAGAACTAGGGGCCTATGAAGCTGACATCTTCATCTGCCGCCTCACCCAATCTAGCAATATCCTCGTTGTGAGAGGCAAAGGAATACAATCACTATCTAGAAAAAATGCCTCAATGAATAACTGCTGATCGCTCCAGAAGGAGGCTCTGATAGTTGCTTTAACTTTTCTTGTAGCTATACCCTTCACAAAAAAAAAAAGAAAAAAAGAAAAAGAAAATATATGAAAATAAAAAAAAATGAATAAAAGCTGCTAAGTTGAATTGGGATCTCCTCAGGCAAAAATAAGGCATAAGGTTATGTGAAAATTTGAAAGGACGCATTTTCCATTAAGAAAAGCTAGCGTGAAAACCTACAAGGTGCGCACCACCTTTAAAATAATGATGAATGACACCAAGAGTGGTCAGAGACTTCCAGTCGCGAGCTGTAGGGCCTATGCAAATGGAGTTCGGGCTAGGAATTATCCCAGTTGAGATCCTCCAGAATGAGATTATGCGACTATACTTGGGCCGTTCGGACAAATTTGTCATTCGCATTTCACATAGCATATGCACATTCACGCGCATAATTCACCCCTACATATGGATTTTAATTATGCAGGAAACATTAGGTGGAGAAAACAATCCGAAAAAACACCCCCAGGCATTCAGGAGTATTTGAGAATTCAAAAAAAAAAAAAACCTTTTTTGGCCAAGGGGTGGGCTGGCCGCCCCTCGGGGAGGGATATAATTACCCTCCCCGTGGCCGCCCCTTTATATTTTCCATCTTTTCCTTTTGAATTTTCTTTGGCTTTTGGTTGGTTTTTTGGTCATTTCTCCTTGGTCTTAACTCCGTTTTGTATGCCGTTCACGCCCATACGACCCCGGTTGCATTGTCTACGTAGTGGTCTATTTTTTTTTTGTATCGTCGATTACCCAGGCCAGTTTTTGGAGCACTTTATGTCATGTAATTATTTTATTTGGTATAGTTTATTATTTTTGTGCTAGAAATATTTTTTAGGCAAATGCATGTCGATATTTCATACGGATTGTTATTATTTTTGTGCTAGAAATATTTTTAGGCAAATTTATTTTGATATTTCGTACAGATTGTCATTATTTTTGTGCTAGAAATATTTTTTAGGCAAATGCATGTTGATATTTTGTACAGATTGTTATTATTTTTGTGCTAGAAATATTTTTTTAAGCAAATGCATGTTAGAGTATAAGCCTTGTATGATTGATGCACACGCGTGAAATTTACAATAATTGATAGATTGTAAAATTGGCATGAGATTAATTAAAAAAAATCACAATAAAATGTGGACATAAATAATGTTGGCACTGTAAATAAATGCTTATGACGAGCCTTTTTACGCAACATGATTTTGTATGTTGAATTTGCTGCCAAAATATAAAAAATGGCATAGTGCATGAATGCTAAAATATTTTATGATATGCGTTATTGTCATCTAATGGGTTAATCTTTTATTAGGATGCCTCCATGACGCAACAGGGCTCTAGCTCCCGAGGACATTCCCCTACTGGAGTGGATGGGTAGGGCTCATAGTCTCAGATTTGAGACACTAGCCCGAGTATAGTTCACCTCTAACAGGTTCATGTCCCGACCTTTCTTAGAGTAGATGGGTATGTGCGAAGAGGTGAGCGGTTTATTAGAGGCAGCAGGTTGGACAGAGTTTTTTTGACCGACCTATCAAACATACCCTAAGGTCACTAGGGAGTTTTTGGCCACCTTAGAGTACAGGGGGCTTCAGAGGACAGATATGCAGATTGGGATCGTGACTTTTAGGGTCAAAGACGGTAGTCATTCCCTGAGCTGCAGACAGTTTGCCCAAGCCATGGGCCTCCCAATTGGGGATCATGTACGGACCTCGGATAAGAGTGTTACAGCGCAGCGCTGGGAGATGACCACAGCATAGCGAAGAGCACATTGTTGATCTCTCGGGCCTATAGATACATACAGAAGGTCTTGGGGAGCAGTTACTTAGGCCGGATGGGGAGTCCAGGGGGCATAAATGCTACGAAGATTTGGGCTCTATAAGCGATGGCTACTGGGACGAAGCTCAACATCAGCCATGAGATATTATCGGGCTTATTCAGATAGGAGCAAGGGTCCACATCACAGATATGCATAGGTGGGGTTGTTACCAGGTTATTACTCCGTCTAGGGTATGACCCTAGTATATTGGCGCCACCTTTAGATGCAGATATTTATGTGGACCTAGCGACTACTAGATCTATGGGCATGGTTGAGTAGATGCCAGGTCACCTCGGAGTATATCGGTTGCTCATGATTGCAGAGACCGGACGGCTCTATGGCCTAGTCCCACTTCCAGCTATTGTGCCAGGCGAAGAGCATTATTTATCAGAGGATGAACTGCATCCCCCACAGCCAGAGGATGAGCAGCATCCCCCATAGCCAGAGGTAGAGCCTAGCACGCCACAGAGTGGTACTAGCACTAGTATGGATGTAGATTATTTGTTGAGCACTCCACCACCTCAGTGGCTCCCTCCGTATGATCATATGCAACCCCCTCCTACCATGCATAGGTAGGATGCGGGCCCCTACGCATATGAGAGGTCTTACCCTTACAGCCGCCCAGATCACTTAGGGGCATCTACTTCGATGGGTCCCCCCCCCCCCCCCCCCCCAGAGCCCAGTAGAGGACAGGGACAGTCTATCTTGGAGATTCTTCTCTAGTCTATGCACACAGACATGATGGCAGCATTGTCCGTCCACAGCCAGCACACTGATGACAGGCTCACAGCGATGGACCGGCGCTTGCACCGATTTGAGGAGTCCATGAGGGCTTCTCATGCAGTGGCTGCACAGAGGGTGGATGAGGCTCTACAGGTGGTGGATGAGACCGTTGGCATAACGAGGCTGGAGGTTGAGATGCTAAGAGGGATGATCCCTAATATCTCACAGTCGGTGACAGACCTATGAGAGAGTACGGATACTAGGCTCACCGAGGTGAGTGGCTACATTGACGGGCACACCTAGACTCTCGGAGCATTTGGGGTACACATTCATGAGCTAAATGAGACAGTGTAGACTGTCATTCAACCTTTCTAGGAGGGACGATTGGGTATGAGGATTCAGAAGCCTCGGATGCCAGTCCCTAGATCTCCGCAGCAGAGGTTGCTATCAGCCAACTGCCTTTGTAGGGCCAGACGTACCGATGGTGCGCTTGTCAGACGAGGAGGACCCGAAGGAGCCCATCGACTATGATC
Organism: Excoecaria cochinchinensis; assembly: GCA_947683425.1. Taxonomy (NCBI): domain Eukaryota; kingdom Viridiplantae; phylum Streptophyta; class Magnoliopsida; order Malpighiales; family Euphorbiaceae; genus Excoecaria; species Excoecaria cochinchinensis. The sequence goes on from CANTUQ010000112.1 coordinate 11,690,247, forward strand.
CATTTAACTGATTTTCAGGAAGATTTATTATTGTTTTGATCTGATCTATGTACAAAAGTGATATTTATATAAGGATGACCTTTATTACACTTTGCATGTTTTTATGCACTTTAACATGAGATAGATAAAAGGAATAAGAATATAAAAATAGTGAATTACAAATGAATAAAATGACAAACAATGACAAAGATAAAAGATAATATATTTGAAATGACAAACCATAAATGGTAAAATGAGATAATAAGATAACAACAATTGAACCTTCACAAAAGGTAAATGATCAAAATGACTATCATGATAAATTAATTTAATGGAGTTTGTTTTATTTAGGGAATAGCTGAGGCTATGATATAGAACAATTTCTCACGCTTTGTAAGTCTGGAGCAGACTCGGCGCACCACCATCTGAGGATGGCCCCCACACTTTGTAAGTCTAGAGCAGACTCAGTGCAGTTCAAGAGAACCTTTCTCGCATTTTGTAAGTTTGGAGCAGACTCGACGAATCACCATTTGAGGATAGCCGCCGCACTTTGTAAGTCTGGAGCAGGCTCGGTGCAGTTCAAGAGAACATTTCCTGCATTTTGTAAGTCTGGAGCAGACTCGGCGCACCACCATCTGAGGATGGCCCTCGCACTTTATAAGTCTGGAGCAAACTTGGTACAGTTCAGAAGAACAATTCCCGCATTTTGTAAGTCTGGAGCAGACTCGGCGCATCACCACCTGAGGATGGCCCCAGCACTTTGTAAGTCTGGAGAAGACTCGGTGCAGTTCATAAGAACAACTTCGGCACTTTGTAAGCTTGGAGCAAACTCTCCAAGTCCTCTGAGGTGGCAAATTTCCCAAGCCCTCTGAGGAGGCAACTTTCCAAGCCTTCTAAGGAGGCAAATTTCCAAGCCCTCTGAGGAGGCAATTTCCAAGCCCTCTGAGGCGGCAAATGTCCAAGTCCTTTGAGGAGGCAAATCTCTAAGTTCTCTTAAGAGGCAAATTTCCAAGTCCTCTTAAGACGCAAATCATCCAAAGTCCTCTTAAGGGGCATGCAGGTCTTTTCAACGAGAGGGCACCGCCGAATAGCTCTTCATCAACTCAATCCAGGAGGATGACGCTCACACTTCGAAAGTCTTGAAAAGACTTGGTGCAACACAGAAGGGTGACAATCGCTCCACAGTCTAGATGGTGACTTAAAAAGACGATTTCCTTCTCGTAGCAGCATGAAGGTCGCTACCTCAGGTACATGCTTCTTTTCTTTTTCTGAATTTTGGTTCACCTAGGCAACTACATGCTAGTTTCCCCAGAATTGGGGGTAACTGTAGACACCGGGTCCCGAGATGATCCAAGATCAGAATTACCTAATGATGAAAATAAAGACCGATTTATAGGCAAGAAAATAGGGATTAATTGTCTCCTTATCAAGTTCTTTTATCTGTCTCAAAATGTTTTTAAAATTTTATTTATCTATTTATTTAATTATTTTTATTTTTATTTTTTATTTTTGGGTTTGCGTGTAAAAGGGCGCGCACGCGTCGGCTTCGCCATGGAGGAATGTGCAGGCGGGAAGATGCCCCTGCCACGTGTCCTCGCGCACCCGAGGGACGATGCCCCCTGCCACGCGTGCGATGAGGGGCGCTACCCCTCGCGCACGAGAGTGCCCACCCCTCTGGGGTGGCCCTCGCTCATGAGAGGTTACCCCTCGAGCGCAGGTGGAAGCACTGTGTCCTGAGGCGGTCTGGATTAGAGATTACCCGATGAGGAATCAACGTCCGAGTCCATACAAACGGTTGAGATTCAGAGGTTTTTAGTTCCCTGCTTCACTAGAAATGTGTTCTTTCAGTCTTCGTAGGAAAGAGAGAGGAAACGGGGAATTTTTGGGTCAAAAGATGTATTTTTCTCCACCGGCGGTCTGCCCGTCTGTCAAAGGCAAGACTGTCGCTCGCTTCGGGTCACCGACGGCCTATGTGATTATTCGATGCCCGTCGAAGGGACCTGATTTTTTGGAGCATGCAACCTGATTTTCCGGAACACGCAACCTCTCCGACGCCCGTCGGTAAGAGTTGCAGGCCCGTTGGTTGAATCCTTGTGTCAGTAGGATTGAACTGACGCCCGTTGGTTGAACCGACGCCCGTCGGTCACCCCTGGCCTATAAAAACTTTCATTTCCCACCTAGAAGGGGGTTGGAAAAAAATTTCTAAAGGGGAAACTCTATCAAAATTAACACTTGTTTCTCTCTCTTCCAACAAACACAAATCTTAAGAAATCTCTTTTAGTTTAAGAATCAAACCATTAAAAAGGAGCTAAATCTAATTAGTTTTCCTAAGGTTTTGTTTCCAAAATTCAGTCTTTTGAAGGATCAAGAAGGAAACAATCTATTTTCCTCATTCTTGACCTTTCATTTTGTCTTCTCGTGTAGCGTGCAGGACCTTAATCGACACCAAAAATCCAACCAAACTATTATCTGAGCGTAAATATTCCGGACTTCTTCTCTGTATTACTTCATTTTTATTTGTATTCTTGTTTTTTCGATTTTTTTGCTTTTATCTTTCTTTATTTTGATCCTTTTCATCTCGTTTTTGTGGAAAAAATCCGTTTTTGCTTTGAAAAAATAGTTTTGCTGTCGTTTTTTTAGAGATAGCAGTGACCGACGGGTCATCTGTTTCACCGATGCCTGTCGGTTACCCCTCCCATAGACGCCCTCTCTCGAGTGAGCGACGGGACACGTTGGGCTTGACAAACGCCCATCTGAGCTCGAGGGGCGATCTGCCATGTTCGGAGGATTCCGTCCGGTTTAGTTTTCTAACCTTCTTAATTATTTCATTCATTCATTTGTTTATTTATTAATTATTTTATGTACATGAATATACCTTTTTGTATCTCGCTAAATATAAAAATTGATGAATGTTTTATATTTAATAAAGAGAGATTTTCATAAAATTAAGGACCCAATGTCCTATTTTTCATCCAATGAAAAATTTCCACAATAAAAACATCATTTTTATAAAAAATGCATGCGAGGACCGAAGTCCTCAAAATAAATAATCTCCCGTCTTATGTATGTATTGCACATTTATAAATGGGAGTTGTATTCCGCTCCTAGTGTTATTGTAATTTTTTTTGATTTAATATTCCTTTATTTATCTATTGCTTTACACGTGAAAAAAATGCGCTTTTAATTAAATTGCATCGTGTGGAGAGAGAGCGAATTAATGAGTTCAAAATTTAATCACAAAATGATCGAGGTAAAAATAGATGAGAAGTCCCGAACCCAGCTCTGGTCTTTGGGCTCAAAGAGGTAAGAGATCTATCCGATCACTCGTTAGAACTAAGACCTCCAAAACACCTCTTGTGTCACGAGACTTAGACGTTAATCCTAGGCTCCTTTGGGAGAGAGGTTTACCCTCCAAGACCCCTTTGGTTGGCCCAAAATGGATAATAAGCGCAGTCTTCGGCTCTCCGAGGCGAGAGAAACTTTCCCAATGTTCTATTGGGTAGTGACTTCATGAAACCTACTTGTTGCCCAAAATAGGCGCACTTGTAAATATCTTTACAAGTTGCCAATGGACCCACAAATGCTCCGATCGCCCTCGAGCAGGCGGTCATACGGGCGGCACGCGGGGTCCAGCGCATGTCACAGTAGCGACTCCGCTGGGGAAGTATGGTTCGAGACTTCGATTTGAAAATACCTCGGTTAACATTTATGATTAAAGTTTAATTCATAAATTCGCTTTCTCTCATTTCCATATACATCCCATTAGAGTCTTAGAATATGCTAGATTGGTCCTTTCTTAACCTCGGTACATTCCTGAAGCACAACCCTCCGTTCACTCAATGTGGGGAAGTGTTAAGGATAATCACCAGCCCAAGCTTCGTACCTTTTGGTATATAAAATGATGACCCGATCGGTTGTTATGCTTGTGATGACCTAGACCCATCGGCAGGGATCATGCTTGGGTAGCCTTAAAGTAATATCTCTCTCGACCAAGGCTCATATAATGGCCGTAGATACTCTCCCTAGGTGATATGAACCGTAATATCATGCTTGCTATATGGGTCATTATGTATTGGGTGAATCCAGATGTCTTTTTTGGTAACTTAGCCAAAGGCTTCCATGCCCCGGTAGGGCCATGTCGATATATTTGGGATGTCTAAATACATGATGATCATCATCCATGCGCTTGTGCATTAGCATAGGAGTGTTATGCTGCTGGTTTTTCGTCGCACACCATCCGTGTCCATTGGGTTCCCCGCTGACCCGTGGATTAATCCCGCCTAGGAAAGAGACCGCACGACCACGTGTGTGGGAGCAATAAGGGTGGAAGGACCTATCTGCTTGCTTGTGATTTGTGGATGTTGCATATCACGGCCATGCATTTCATTTGCATTTCATGCATCATTCTAACACCTTAGCTATGCAGCCATCAAAGATCTGCCCAGGTGGACGAGAGGACCGACCGGACGACTGATCAGAGTTTCTGTATTTGAGCTGCAAGAAAGAGAGAGTCTTCTAGAAACTGTAACACCCCTTACCCATACTTAGGCGATCCCATCCGATAAGGAGTAAGATGCCGTAGGAGTAAAGGTGTCACCACACAGATACAGAATAACATACATTCATACATAAACATACATACCAATATACAGGGTAATTTAAAACTTTACAACACCATTCAAGAAAAGCTGATCATGCATTAATATAATGAAAGCATTACATTACTGTTCTGATAAACTGAACGATACAACAGATAATTACAAAACCCAGAATTCATATACAAAGGTGGGAACTATTACAAAACCCTATAAGAGAGTTCTATACAAGAAGAATCCTCAAAGGTGCAAAAAATAAAGCCCTACACTAAGACCCTGCCGTGTTGGCTTTGATGGCGACGACTCTCCCAAAAGCAACTCCTTCCGCACCTGCACGGGTAAACACACCGTGCTAAGCGGTAAACGCTTAGTGGGGAAACACACATATAGCATAAAGACAACCATTCACAACGGTCGTCAAGGCAATCCACATGCGTACTTCATGTATATAAGATAATCATGGCATAACAGTAACATAAACTCATGCTCACAAACATAGAGCCATTCATCAGAAGTTCATAACAATAATTATATCCTCATAACAGATTATACTTCACCGTTGAATCCATATAGATATAACATACGTTTCATATATTATAATGCATACAAAGCACTTTAAGCATTGGAACACCTACTGACTCAAGGTAGTGGATAACGAGTGAACAGAAAGTATTTTACGGGTACCAACCGAGTACGAATCGAAAACCATGTAAATATTCATTCACAAACATTTTCAGAAGGACCTTAAACAAGATCCAAACACATTACAGAAGTTCGCGAGGAACCAGACAGGGACCTAATCGGGGTCCAAATGGAAACAGAAGCTGCAACAAATACTCTATTAGGCATGCCTAACTATCCACTATACTGACTCTTGCAGGCGGAGAATTATACAGGTAATGGCCGTATTTTAATTACGACAAGCAAAGAATTCACATTCTATGATAATCAAAACATACAAAATTATAGCTCAAAATACATGGTATCGCGTGCTAAAATCAATAATTAAACATTCCTAAAACATGCAGAAATAAAAGGATTTTATTGCAAAAATAGGGTAGGTCACGGTCACAACCAAAATGGTTGTCATCGTGACATACCAACGCTCTTGGCAGAATGCTGAACAGGGGTACCTCACGGTCACAACCAAAATGGTTGTCACCGTGACATACCAAAGAAGCCAAACAGAAACAAAAGTTTGGGTACCTCACGGTCACAACCAAAATGGTTGTCACCATGACGTACCCAAAACCTCGAACAGAAGCAAAATCTGGACACCTCACGGTCACAACCAAAATGGTTGTCACCGTGACCCATGCCCAGATTCCATACTGTCGAGCAAAAACACCAGAATTTTCAACCCAACACTAATTTTTCTTCACTCAACCCATGATATAATGATTCGAACTTTAAACTCAACCGAATCCATCATCAAAATCATGCCATTAACAAATCTTACACATGAATTCAAAGGACAACATTACTTTACATAATCAAATTCCTCAAGTTAACATACAGCACTATTCATCATCATTTTACCCAAAAACACAATATAAGTTCAAAACTCCACAAGCTAAGCTCAATCATTCAACCAATACCAGCCCCATAGCATATAAACCATAATAAACATAACATCCATCACAAATTTCTAGAATTTCTCATGAACACATAATCATACACACATTCAAAATTAGAAATTCCCAAACCTCAAATCCTTAGCTCCTAGTGCTTAGTTCCACTAGATCCAGCAACTTCCTTGCCTTTAGGATCCCGGGAAGGCTCAACTAGGAAACCCAACCAAAACATACAAACAAAACAAAATCCAAATCAACCCTAACTCCAAATCCAAAACTAGAGAAAAGAAGATGGGAAAACTTAAATAAAAGCAAAAATGAATGCATAAAACTTACCAATGAACACTAAGAGATGATCAAACCCCACTAGCACCCTTGAATCTCAACTAAGGTTGATTAGAGAAGAAGAAGGAGAAGAAAAGAAGAAGGGGACGGTGATGAACGGGAAACACAAGATGAAAATCTGAATTTCCCCTTTTTCCTTTCTTTTCCTTTTTCTTTTCTTAACCTAAGACAAGTGTCAATCTCCTATTAGTGGGATTTGGCCACTCACACCCTAGATGCATATGACACACACACACACACACAAGATTCTCTCAACTAAAGCATACCCTACAAACATATGCATGTCCACACACTAAAACAACCCACTAGTGCAAATCCTACTATGGTGCACTCATGCACACATAATTCTAACCCAACTAATCCACACCATAATACCATGCATGCACCCACATGCTAGCAAAACTCTTAAAACATGCAAAACTACCAAAATGCCCTTATGTTATGCCTAACAAATGCAAATGCACATACATACACTCGGCTCATTCAACTAGGGGGCAAACGGGGTGTGACAACTCTCCCCTACTAACAAGAATTTCGTCCTCAAAATTCTCACCTGAATAGAATAACTGCGGGTATTGCAATCTCATCGACTCCTCCGGTTCCCAAGTTGCTTCCTCAACCTCGTGGTGATTCCACAAAACTTTAACCAAAGGAATCTGCTTATTCCTCAACTGTCTTACTTCTCGAGCTAGGATAGCTCTAGGCTCCTCATCATAGGAAAAATCAGACTGAACCTGAACTTCTTGAATCGACAACACATGGGAAGGATCCAATCTATACCGACGGAGCATCGAAACGTGAAACACATCATGAAGCTTCGATAATTCCATCGACAATGCTAATCTGTAGGCCACCGGACCAACCCTTGCCAACACCTCATACGGACCAATGAAGTAAGGACTAAGCTTTCCTTTCTTTCCAAACCGAAGTACTTTTCTCCAAGGTGACACTTTAAGAAAAAATTTGTCCCCAACTTCAAACTGCACATCCTTTCTCTTCAGGTTGGCATAAGACTTCTGACGATCCTTAGCCACTTTCAGATTCCGCTGCACAACTCTGATCTTCTCCTCTGTATCTCTTACCAACTCTAGCCCAATCACTGACCTCTCGGATAACTCTATCCAACAAACAGGAGTCCTACACTGACGTCAGTACAAAGCTTCATATGGTGACATACCGATGCTAGACTGAAAACTGTTGTTGTAGGCAAACTCCATCAGCGACACATACTTGTCCCAGCTACCCGGAAACTCCAAAACACAAGCCCTCATCATATCCTCTAAGATCTGAATCACTCACTCGGACTGACCATCCGTCTGAGGATGAAACGCTGTACTGAACTTCAGCTGGGTACCCAAAGCTCGCTTCAACTCTTTCCAGAACTTAGATGTGAACCTCGGGTCCCTATCTGAAACTATGGACAAAGGAACTCCATGCAACCGAACTATCTCATCCACATAAATACTGGCCAATCTATGCATCGGATAATCCATCCTAACCGGAAAAAAGTGAGCAGACTTCGTGAGTCGATCCACAACAACCCACACAGAATCATGCTTTCCCTGAGTCAATGGCAATCCAAAGACAAAATCCATGGCGATGTCATCCCATTTCCACTCGGGAACGGACAAAGGCGTGAGCAATCCAGAAGGAACCTGGTGCTCAGCCTTGACCTGCTGACAAGTCAGGCACTTAGATACAAAGTCCACTATGTCCCTCTTCATACCAGACCACCAAAAGAACTGCTTCAAATCCCGATACATCTTTACACTGCCAGGATGCATGGTGAAAACTGAACTATGTGCCTCATCCAAAATCTATCTTCTCAACTCTCCACTACCCGGTACACACAAACGGTTTCCAAACAGAAGAGCCCCATCCTGAACTGAAAACTCTGATTGTTTACCCGAACTGACTTCTTGCATAATTCGCTGAAGCTTCCCATCAACTTTCTGAGCATCAACTATCCGCTGTCTCAAAGTAGGCTTGACCCTCAACTGAGCTATCAAAGCCCCATCAGAACCAAACCTCCATCTGAACCGTCTCAAAAATAAGGCAGAAACTGACTTCCTACTCAACGCGTCTGCGACTACATTGGCCTTACCCGGATGGTAATCCACAATGCAATCGTAGTCCTTAAACAATTCAAGCCAACGACGTTGTCTCATATTCAGTTCCTTCTGTGTCAGAAAATACTTCAAACTCTTGTGGTCCGTAAAGATCCTGCACTTCTCTCCGTAGAGATAATGACGCCAAATCTTCAAAGCGAAGACAACCGCTGCTAACTCAAGATCATGCGTCGGATAGTTCCTCTCGTGTGGCTTCAACTGTCAAGAAGCATAAGCCACAACCTTACCTTCCTGTATCATAACACATCCCAAACCTACACCTGAAGCGTCACTATACATAACAAACTTTTTACCCGAGGTGTGTTGAGTCAGTATAAGAGCTTCAACTAACAATTGCTTCAATCTTTCAAAACAGGCTTGGCACTTATCTGACCATTCAAACTTAACTCCTTTACTCAATAACCTGGTCATCGGAGCAGCAATCACTGAAAACCCCTTAACGAACCGACGGTAATAACCCGCCAAACCAAGGAAACTCCTCACTTCCTGGACATTCCTAGGTGCTTTCCAATCCACTATCGCCTCAATCTTGGCTAGATCCACTTGGATACCCTTAGTTGAAACTATATGGCCCAAAAATGACACTTCCCGAAGCCAAAAATCACACTTACTTAACTTGGCAAACAGCCAATGCTCTCTCAAAACTTGCAAAACCATCCGAAGATGCTCTTCATGCTCGGTCTCATCCTTGGAAAACACCAGAATATCATCTATAAATACTACTACAAACCGGTCTAAGTATGGCCTAAACACTCTATTCATCAAATCCATGAATGCCGCTGGAGCATTAGTCAAACCAAACGGCATCACAAGGAATTCATAGTGGCCATACCGAGTCCGAAATGCAGTCTTAACCACATCTTGGTCCTTAACACGGAGTTGATAATACCCAGACCGGAGATCTATCTTGGAAAACACACCTGCACCTCGAAGCTGATCAAACAAATCTTCAACTCTGGGCAACGGATACTTATTCTTCACTATGACCTTATTGATTTACCTGTAGTCGATACACATCCTCAAGGATCCATCTTTCTTCTTAACAAACAGAACCGGAGCTCCCCAAGGAGATATGCTGGGTCGAACGAACCCCTTATCTAATAGCTCTTGTAGTTGAGTTTTAAGCTCTCTCAACTCCACAGGAGCCATCCGATAAGGTGCTTTTGATACCGGTGTGGTACCCGTCATAATCTCTATGGCTAACTCAACTTCCCTCTCCGGAGGCAAACCCGGCAAGTCACTCGAAAAAACATCACTAAACTCTCAGACAATAGGGATGTCCTCAATCCTAACTTGATCCCTCCTGGAATCCAAAACCACAGCCAGAAAAGCCTAACAACCTTTTCTCATAAACCTTTTTGCTTGAATTGCAGAAATCACATTATGCACGAAACTCGCACCCAAACCTCTAACAAACACTGGAGCTCGATTCCTATCCCGAAGCACGAAAGTCTTCCTATGACAATCAACCATGGCTCGATGCTTGATCAACCAATCCATACCCAAAATCAAATCATACTCTCTAAAGGGTAACTCTATCAAATCCACAGGGAACTCAACACCTTCAACCAACAACGGACAATTCCTATATACTCTACTCACACTGACATTATGCCCTAATGGATTGGTCACACAAATCTCATAGTCTAACTGTTCTACCACATGCAACTTATCAACAATCTTATGCGTGCACAAATATGAGTGTGTGGAACCAGGATCTATTAGAGCATATAATTCAGTGTCATGGAGTAGGAACTTACCAGCAATCACATCAGGGGCATCCTGCTCCTCCCTGGCTCTAACTGCATAAGCTCTAGCGGCCATTGGGGGAGGACGCTCCACTGTCTCAGAACCAGCTCCGTCACTAGGTCGATCGCCTCGACCTCTGCCTCGACCTCTACCTCTAGCAGCCTGAGAAGCATTCGATCCAACTCTGCTAGCACCTCCCTGAGGACCCGAATCTTCCCCCATCTGAGGACAATTAGCCACACAGTGCTCGGTGCTCCCACACCTGAAACACCCACCAATACACCACCTACACTCACCCCAGTGAGCTTTACTACAGTGCGAACAAACAGGTGCAGCATCAGACCGGGCACCTCTACCAGAACCAGATACTGCAGCTGAACCTTGCCTTCTCCCTCTGGTAGCTGAACCAGCTGCAGGATCATCTTGCGAGTTCCTAGGTCTCTTACCCGAAGATGAGGAAACACCACCCCTAGCAGAACTCCTGCGCTGAGCTCTCTCTAATCAAAGATTCCGTCTTCTCCGCCCTCACGGCAGCCTCAACAATCTGATAATAATTTACCCCTGGCATGCACATCAAAGAAATCAAAGCAATCTTCAAAGAGTCATTCAACCCGGCTTCAAAGTACTTGCATCTGAAATCATCCGTCATAACCCCACGCGGAGCATAACGAGACAACCGGTTAAACTCCTTCTCATAATCCGCAACCGACAAGGCTCTTTGCCTCAAACTCAGAAACTGCGCCCATCTTGCGTCCTTATATGCCTGAGTCACATACTTCTTAGTGAACTGCTCATCAAAGAAATCCCAAGTCAAAGGGTCAGGCATCTGAGGTTGCCTACTCACCAACTCCCACCATTCATATGCTGGACCTGGAAGCAAAGCTACAGCACACTCAGCTTGCTGATCGGGAGGACACCTAACTTCCCTCAAAGCTCTCTTAACTTTATCAAGCCACTTCTCGGCTAACTCAGTGTAACACCCCAAATCGGGCCTAGTCGGAATCGGAAAGCTAAGTCAGTTAAGTGAAGGGTATTTCGGTAATTTGTGCTTGAGAAAGTTTGGTTAATTAGGACTAAAGTGCAAAGAAAATAATTAATTAATAAGATGTTAAGTGAGAAATCATCTAGTGGAACATGTGTATGGTATGTAGGAAGTGATTGGATAAGATTGTGACACTTGGGTTTGTAGGATGATGACAAGTGGTTTATAAGGAATTGTTAGAGTGTGCTTGAAGTGTATGGAAGTAGGATGTAAGTGGGTTAAGAAATGATATGGTGTGAGTGGTGTTTGGTGTATTGAAGATATTTATTCAAGAATTATTTGTGTGTGTTTAGTGTATGGTGCATGTAGGAGTAAGTCAAAGTGGGATTGAAGATTATGACATGTGGACCTATAGGAAGTGGACAAGTGGCATTGGGTAGGTGTACATTTAATGTGAAAGAAAGATTTAGTGTTAGGGAAAAAGAGTTCCCGTTTTTGCTCTCTCATTCTCCCTATTCTCCATTTCTTTTCCTTTTCTTCCCTTTCTTTGTTCAATCTTTTGGTTTTGAATAAATTGGAAGTGATTTAGTGGAGCTTGGGAAGTAAGATTGTTAAGGTAAGTTGGGGTTTTAGGGTTCCTACGGTTGGGTTCTCCTTTCTCTCTTTTTATTTCTTTTGATTTTGTGTGAGTTAGGGTTTTGAATTAAAAGTAATTTCTGGATTTTTGGTTTGTGTAAGTTGGTGGTAACAAGAGGAAGCTCAAGGGCAAGGAAAAGATTGTAGATAAAAGCTAGAGAGTGACTTTGGATCTTTGATTTCCAGGTTTGGGAAATTTTATTTTATATATATGAATTTTTGTTTATATATTCATGTATGATATAAGTTTCTTGATTGTGCAGTTGATGATAGATGATGATGGCAGTGAGTGTTGGTAAATTGCTCAATTGTGTATGTGAGTAGGTTTTTGGGTGAAACTGGGTTGGAATGCATTTGACCTCTCTTCAGTAATTAGGCTTTATTGTGAGTTTTAGAACTCCAAATCATGTGATTCTTGAACCATTAGAACCATGAATTCAATTAATTTAAAAGTCTTAGAAATAGCCTCGGGCCAATTCTTGCTTTAAGACCCTGAATTGTGGATAACACCGTAGGGTTTCCTTTTGTGTTGGGTTGTTTGACCAGTATAGGTTGTGGAGTTCATATCTCGAGTTCTAGAGATCCAATTGACCTGGAACTTGTTCCATTTGAAATTTAAGACGTAGGCAAACATTTGTTAAGAAGAACACTTTTCCTAAAAATGAGGTTTAGAGGTCGGTTTTCACGATGCTAGTTAGTAGTAAAAAGCAGTCTGTTAAGGTTGCTGAGGCGAGCCTCTGTCGCGAGCGCGACAAGGGTCGCGACCTCGCGACAGAAAAGTATGTTTTGAGCCTTTTCTTCTCTATTTTTGAGTCTAGGATTGACCCGGATCAATCCCGTGCCATTCCCATCAGTTATTATGCATGTTTAGGGTAATGAAATGGCTATATAAGTAATTATCGTCGGGAAAAATTTAGGAGTATGCTTAAGATTGATGATTTAACTAGTAATCAATAATAGATATAACTCCATGAAGGTTGTTTATTGATGAGTGCTATTATGTGATGGTCTCATGAGTAACCTTAACATGATGTACCATATGTATGAATGCAGTTAATGTGGGTGCGATTGAAATGATTGACGAATAATGTTGTTATTATAGATTGTGTATATGGATATTGATAATGGCATGTTTTACTGAAATACTTGATACGAATGTTGGATTTGTGTTGTCAATGATGTGTGACTGGCTGGAGATGAGGTAAGAGACCTTTGGATGTGTTTCGTGTGTTGTGGGTGAGTTTGAGGAAGGAAAGATCTTGCAAAATTCTGCAGATTTTCGGAATCATGACTCTGTCGCGATCGCGACACAGTCGCGAGCGCGACAGAGACCGGTGATTTTGATGCTGTGCTGTCGCGAGCACGCGATGCTGTCGCGAGCCCGCGATAGCAATAGCTTGTCTGCTCTCTGTCGCGAGCGCGACAACCGTCGCGATCGCGACAGAGCACATTGTTGGCCTGTGCTATCGTGAGCACACGACTTGTCGCGACCCCGCGATAGCAATACTTGCCCTCTATCGCGACCGCGACAATATCGCGAGCGCGACAGAGCCGGGCCCTTCTCTCCTTCCCGCGATCGCGAAGCCCGTCGCGCGCGCGCAGCGAAGAGACTATAGTCTCTGTCGCGAGCGCGACAGGGATCGCAAGCGCGACAGATGTGTTGTGTTGAATGAGTTTTCTTTGGTGATTCCAATGTTTGAATTCCGAACTTGTGATGCCTTTAGGTTTATTCTTTGACTATTTTATGAAGTATGTTAATATAATTGAATGTATTATGTATATTTATACTTATGATCTTTTCTAAGATTATCATGTTATGTTCAAAGTGTAAATTGTATGATGCATGTTTGACTTTATGAACTTATTCATATGTCTCAACTATTGCTGATTATGTACAATGATATAAAGTATGTGATTTGAAATATGATTTGTATTATGCATGACCTGCGAGAGTCAGTCTAGTGGATAGTTAGGCATGCCTAATAGAGTCTACGTATTTGTAGCTGCAGCGCCCTTTGAACGATTTGGACCCTGATCAGGTCCCCGAATGGTTCCTCGCGAACCCCTATTATGTGTATATGTATGGATCTTGTTTAAGGTCCTGTTCAATGAAATGTTGCCTTTCGACTTGTACCTGTATGGTACATTATATTATATGTTCCCTCTGAGGTTTACCCGGTCAGAGATCGGGCTATATGTTCCCTCATGAGGTCTCCACCTCAGTACTCGTTATCCACTATTGTGAGTCAGCAGGTGTATGATTTGTTATGTTGTGTATATAAGCATGCGGTTCTGATCAGTTATGATTATAGATAGGTGAATTGATAAGTGCAGATTTATGGGCTCTCTGAAACACCGTGATTGGAATGCAATATCATATAGTTGTTTATGTCAAAGATTAATGTTGCGCAACGGAAGTGTGATGGTATTGTGATTATGTAACTATGTATGATGTACTTTCAAAAGCTTGATTCTCCAACGTGTTCGGTAAATGTATGCAAATGAGGACCTGTACTGGTATAACGATACAAGTATTGGCATATAGGTGTATTAATACTGACCTGTAATGTATAGGTAGGCGCTTGCATGTGAAGTTAAATGTAGTTATGCATGAATATACTTACATTTTGTATGATGATGTTGACTTGGTTTGTGTCGCACATAAGGATATGAATATGACAAGAAACAATTGAATGCACAGCTATTATATGTAAGCATATATATATTTCTCGGTAAGAACTATGTGTGTATGAGATTTGCATGTGTTATGCCTCGACGACCATTGTGAATGGCCGTCCATATTATTATGTTTGTTTTCCCCACTAAGCGTTATCGCTTAGCACGGGCTCTTTTCCCCGTGCAGGTGGAAGTTTTTCTTTTGTTCGAGTCGCGCATCTGCAGAGTCGGCCACATAGAAGCTAGAAGTTTTGTATCTTGTTCAGCTTTTGTAATTTAGAATTTTTGTATATCTGTGTTATATGTATAAGTAATAATATGTAAAGAGAACGATGTAATATTTCAGACTCCTATTGTATGATTGTAAAATTGTAGATGTGTATGTTTTCGTTTAAAATATGCACATTTATGAATATGTATGTTCAGATTTTTGCTCCTTAAAAGTTTTAATTCTTTCATAATTATATACGCTTTGTATCGTTTCTGTTCGGTAACACACCTACTCGTACGGCTTCCTACTCCCTTGCGGATGGGTTCGCCTACGTATGAGTTGGGGTGTTACACTCAGATTCATCAAGTCCGGTCCCATAAAAATCTTCCACACCAGCTCTTCTCAAACTCACTATTGGAGCTTTCGGGGCAGTCACTCTTTCCAAAACCCGAGCCATGTCCTAATGTAATCTGAACATCGCCTCGAAAGGCATGGCAGCGGCCTCGGGTTGGACCCTAGCATGTTGAGCCGACACCGAAACAGAGACAGACGGATCTACCGCTGGAGGGTTCACACTTTCAGCGGACTCCTCGAGCACACCGTGAGCAGAATCAGAATTCATCTAACAAATAAGACGACAACCACATCAGCCAACACAGCCCTAGACATAGACATATACACACATAACATCACATAAACAATCACCCAGAAATGCCTAAACCAGGGCTTTGATACCACAACTTGTAACACCCCTTACCCGTACTTAGGCGATCCCATCCGATAAGGAGTAAGATGCCGTTGGAGTAAAGGTGTCACCACACAGATACAGAATAACATACATTCATACATAAACATACATACCAATATACAGGGTAATTTAAAACTTTATAACACCATTCAAGAAAAGCTGATCATGCATTAATATAATGAAAGCATTACATTACTGTTCTGATCAACTGAACGATACAACAGATAATTACAAAACCCAGAATTCATATACAAAGGTGGGAACTATTACAAAACCCTATAAGAGAGTTCTATACAAGAAGAATCCTCAAAGGTACAAAAAATAAAGCCCTACACTAAGACCCTGCCATGTTGGCTTTGATGGCGACGACTCTCCCAAAAGCAACTCCTTCCGCACCTGCACGGGTAAACACACCGTGCTAAGTGATAAACGCTTAGTGGGGAAACACACATATAGCATAAAGACAACCATTCACAACGGTCGTCAAGGCAATCCACATGCGTACTTCATGTATATAAGATAATCATGGCATAACAGTAACATAAACTCATGCTCACAAACATAGAGCCATTCATCAGAAGTTCATAACAATAATTATATCCTCATAACAGATTATACTTCATCGTTGAATCCATACAGATATAACATACATTTCATATATTATAATGCATACAAAGCACTTTAAGCATTGGAACACCTGCTGACTCAAGGTAGTGGATAATGAGTGAACAGAAAGTACTTTACGGGTACCAACCGAGTACGAATCGAAAACCATGTAAATATTCATTCACAAACATTTTCAGAAGGACCTTAAATAAGATCCAAACACATTACAGAAGTTCGCGAGGAACCAGACAGGGACCTGATCGGGGTCCAAACGGAAACAGAAGCTACAGCAAAGACTCTATTAGGCATGCCTAACTATCCACTATACTGACTCTTGCAGGCGGAGAATTATACAGGTAATGGCCGTAGTTTAATTACGACAATCAGAGAATTCACATTCTATGATAATCAGAACATACAAAATTATAGCTCAAAATACATGGTATCGCGTGCTAAAATCCATAATTAAACATTCCTAAAACATGCAGAAATAAAAGGATTTTATTGCAAAAACAGGGTAGGTCACGGTCACAACAAAAATGGTTGTCACCGTGACATACCAACGCTCTTGGCAGAATGCTGAACAGGGGTACCTCACGGTCACAACCCAAAATGGTTGTCACCGTGACATACCAAAGAAGCCAAACAGAAACAAAAGTTTGGGTACCTCACGGTCACAACCAAAATGGTTGTCACCGTGACGTACCCAAAACCTCGAACAGAAGCAAAATCTGGACACCTCACGGTCACAACCAAAATGGTTGTCACCGTGACCCATGCCCAGATTCCATACTGTCGAGCAAAAACACCAGAATTTTCAACCCAACACTAATTTTTCTTCACTCAACCCATGATATAATGATTCGAACTTTAAACTCAACCGAATCCATCATCAAAATCATGCCATTAACAAATCTTACACATGAATTCAAAGGACAACATTACTTTACATAATCAAATTCCTCAAGTTAACATACAGCACTATTCATCATCATTTTACCCAAAAACACAATATAAGTTCAAAACTCCACAAGCAAAGCTCAATCATTCAACCAATACCAGCCCCATAGCATATAAACCATAATAAACATAACATCCATCACAAATTTCCAGAATTTCTCATGAACACATAATCATACACACATTCAAAATTAGAAATTCCCAAACCTCAAATCCTTAGCTCCTAGTGCTTAGTTCCACTAGATCCAGCAACTTCCTTGCCTTTAGGATCCCGGGGAGGCTCAACTAGGAAACCCAACCAAAACATACAAATAAAAAAAAATCCAAATCAACCCTAACTCCAAATCCAAAACTAGAGAAAAGAAGATGGGAAAACTTAAATAAAAGCAAAAATGAATGCATAAAACTTACCAATGAACACTAAGAGATGATCAAACCCCACTAGCAACCTTGAATCTCAACTAAGGTTGATTAGAGAAGAAGAAGGAGAAGAAAAGAAGAAGGGGACGGTGATGAACGGGAAACACAAGATGAAAATCTGAATTTCCCCTTTTTCCTTTCTTTTCCTTTTTCTTTTCTTAACATAAGACAAGTGTCAATCTCCTATTAGTGGGATTTGGCCACTCACACCCTAGATGCATATGACACACACACACACACACAAGATTCTCTCAACTAAAGCATACCCTACAAACATATGCATGTCCACACACTAAAATAACCCACTAGTGCAAATCCTACTATGGTGCACTCATGCACACATAATTCTAACCCAACTAATCCACACCATAATACCATGCATGCACCCACATGCTAGCAAAACTCTTAAAACATGCAAAACTACCAAAATGCCCTTATGTTATGCCTAACAAATGCAAATGCACATACATACACTCGGCTCATTCAACTAGGGGGCAAACGGGGTGTGACAGAAACCCATTCAGAAACCAGTGGTACCGTATCAGAGATGGCAAACTCACCGAGAGAGAATGATGCCACCAGGGCTTTGATTGCAGAAGAAGTTGGCCGAAGGTTTGAGGAGTTTGAGGGCCGAATGATGAACATGATGGCCTCGATGGCCCAGCACACTGCTCCGCAGAACCCGCCTCCTCCTCCTATGAGACAAAATGAACGGGGGGAGGATAGAGAAGAGAGGCAAGAAGAGATCCGACCACCGCCTGTGGATTTAAGGTCTGTAGCATCAGGGGTTTAGAGGGGAAAGCAAGTTCTGAGATTAGATGATGATTCAGGTGAGGACCGCGAAGAGCGCATGTATCGGGGAGGGAAGGCACCTCAGACTGAGGAGGCTATTTGGAAGAAGATGGAAGAGAGGTTTGAAGCAATGGCTAGGGTTCTGACAAAGGGTCAAGGGATGAATCCCGAGGACAAAGAGCTAGAAGGGGAGGACCCGATCCCATACAATTTCAAGCTGCCAGACGTTCCTAAGTTCAATGGCACTACTGACCCAACTGCCCATGTGAAGCAGTATTCATTGATTATGAAGGGAACCACCTTGACGAAGAGGCAGAAGGTGGAATATTTTTGTTTGAGCTTAACTGGCCCGGCTGTGGACTGGTATCACGGACTAGATAAGAGAACAAAGGAAGACTGGGATCTGCTGACGGAGGAGTTCCTCCAGTAATATGACTGTAGTACCAAGATGGAGGTCACTCTGAAAGACCTAGAGTTACTACAGTAAAAGCCGGGCGAGTCATTCTATGAGTACTTGACCCGGTGGAGGAACCGAGTAACAGAGATGAAGAAGAAGCCGGACACTTCAGACCAGATCAGGCTGTTTATTAGGAATGCCAGCCCATATTGAAAGATGGGTTAAAGATGAAGGGACTGAAGGACTGGGAATCCCTGAAGGATATAGCCATTGAAGCTGAGGCTGAGCATCTGGATAAAATGGCTAAATCTGCAAACCTGGCCTTTGGCAAAAGCAAAGAAAGCAGCAATGATAATGGAGGCAATACTGGGACAGCAGAGGTCTCAACCACCAAAGCGACTCCTAAACACCTCACCATCGCAGGCAAGCCATTATCTTGGCACTTCACCCGTCTCATCAAGGAAGGGAAGTTACAACCCTTGCCAGCTAGGCCTGCCCCAAGTCAAGGAAAGTTGAGGCACCGAACAGACTGGTATTGTGCGTATCACCAGTACACAAGGCATAGGACAGATTATTGTCGCCCTCTGAGAGATCGCATTCAAGAATGGGTGTCGGGCCTGGATGAAGAAAGAAAGGATTAGAGTTGTTATGATGCTTTTCATTTTCTAAAGTGTATTCCTGAACTATGCACTTGTTTCTCTTTTCTGTTCTAATAATATGGGCTTTTCTTATATATGCATTGTCATATCTTATTGCATCAAGCATAAGTGATAATCATGATTAAGGCATTGGTTTAATAAACACTGTTTCATTCAGTTTTAATAAATAGTAATCTTGGATGCATCTATTATAACTCTTGAAGTAAATTTGAAAAAAAAGACAAGAAAAACTAGTTGCAATTAGGGGATTGGATGAAAACTCACTAAGCGCACTAGAACCTTTCTGATTACCCGTCAAAGCGACATCTGAATAAGACGGAACCTAGAAAATGATTTAGGCAATCATTTCTTTGTATAGCTCTCTAAATGACCACTTTCTACCCTTGTTTTGCAATCGCTTGCTAGCCCGTTGAGCCTTTATTTTGGTATGCTAAATGCGTACCGATTTTATTGTTACACACATTAAAACTACCCCTTTCGCCTAAAATGATTTTGGCTTCCCCTTAGAAGAATGGCTGCTCTAGTAAGGATGGATGTACATTACGATATTCTCTTGAGCTATCAAAAATCGCCCTGATAAGGATGGGTCTACACTCTGGGAAAAGTGTTTCAATCTTTAACAATTCCTTGAGCTATCAAAAATTGCCCTGATAAGGATGGGTTACACTTTAGAAAGGGGGTTGATTATTATCTCCGTATAATTAAAGGCGTAAAAAAAAATAAAGAAAAAAATAACAAAAAAAAGTAATAAGAGAGAGAAGTAGAGTTCGGAACAATACCCCTCGATAGGTTTCAATGGTTACCTTCTTTTCTAACTTCTATGCTGATCTTGATGAGCTCGAGTATTATCAAATTCAAATCCAAGAATATCTATACAATATACAATTGGGGCTGAGAACGGTTCATTCACCAGCCGAGTAAATGTTGCGGCCATTTTTTCTCTAGCGACTGATCCTTCTTTGACAGCCATCTACCTGAGCCTAGTGTTACAACCAAAGTAAGACCTCTTGATTCTTGGTTCAGTCTTATCCAATTAGCGGAGATGACCTTCTAATAAGGTTTGGTACGTAAGAAAAAGGCATATGGTGTTTCTTGAGCTTCAAGCGAGAAGCCACAAGTGCATTTATGTATTCGAGTTGGGTCTCGTCCCCAACGTTGCATCTAGAATCCGCATTCAAAGAATGAGAGTTGAGAGAAAATATTCAATCATGAAATCCGAGAGGGTTGATTGATAACAGGAGTCAGGTGCACCTAAGTTGTTACTCATTGAAACTAAATAAAATTAGTGTTTTGTAATTACATGTCTAGTCATGGTCATTCTTATTGTTATATGGTGCATAGAGATAGAAATGCATGCATAAGCTAAGCATAAACATGCAATTAAATGGTTAAGAGAAACCTGTTGCAGACATAAGGACATATGCCGGGGCAATTATCAAGGCATTCCCAGTCTCTACGGAGCATTCTCTTTAAGACCTTTTTCACAGGCATTCTCAGTCTCTTTGGAGCATTCTCTTTAAGTCCTTTCTCACAGGCATTCTTAGTCTCTTCGGAGCATTCTCTTTAAGTCCTTTCTCAAAGGCATTCTCAGTCTCTTCGGAGCATTATCTTTAAGACCTTTCTCAAAGGCATTCCCAGTCTCTTCGGAGCATTCTCTTTAAGACCTTTTTCACAAGCATTCTCAGTCTCTTCGGAGCATTCTCTTTAAGTCCTTTCTTAAAGGCATTCTCAGCCTCTTCGGAGCATTATCTTTAAGACCTTTCTCAAAGGCATTCCCAGTCTCTTCGGAGCATTCTCTTTAAGACCTTTTTCACAGGCATTCTCAGTCTCTTCAGAGCATTCTCTTTAAGACCTTTCTCATAGGCATTCCCAGTCTCTTCGGAGCATTCTCTTTAAGACCTTTCTCAAAGGCATTCCCAGTCTCTTCGGAGCATTCTCTTTAAGACCTTTCTCAAAGGCATTCCCAGTCTCTTCGGAGCATTCTCTTTAAGACCTTTCTCAAAAGCATTCCCAGTCTCTTCGGAGCATTCTCTTTAAGACCTTTTTCACAAGCATTCTCAGTCTCTTCGGAGCATTCTCTTTAAGTCCTTTTTCACAGGCATTCTCAATCTCTTCGGAGCTTTATCTTTAAGACCTTTCTCACAGGCATTCTCAGTCTCTTCGAAGCATTCCCTTTAAAACCTTTTTCACAGGCTTTCTCGGTCTCTTCGGGACATCAAATTATTTTCAAAAGTATTCCAAACCCCTTCAACCTGAAATGATCCGAGAAATGGGTTCAGCTTAACCTTATCAAAAACTGCCCAGAAAGGCAAACCTCTTCATTCACGTTATGCCAGGGACAATCAGGCCGGGACGAGGCTAACAAATCAACAACACCAAGATTGTAGTCAGAAAGTGCTACATCTCACAATTCACGCGACAGTCAGAGAGTACTACGCACCCTGCAGATCGAATAGGGGTCAGCAGGGGAACTTCACAAATTGAAGTCGCAGTTAAAGAACACTGCTCTTCACACCGAGGTCGTAGCTAGAGAACGCTACATCTCACTAATACCTTACAGGTCGAGATGAGGCTGGTAGGGCACCTGTATCAAATTCACTCTTTGCTGAGCAGACTGAGACGAGGTCTACCCGGCAAGGAACGCGAAAGGTAAGGATTGCTTCAGGTGCGCTATTCTTCTTTTTGTTTTCTTTTATTCTCTGAATTTTGGCTCATCTAGGCACTTGTGCACTAGTTTCCCCAAAATTGGGGGCAACTGTAAGCACTGTGTCTTGAGGCGGTCTGGATTAGAGATTACCCGATGAGGAATCAACGTCTGAGTCCGTACAAACGGTTGAGATTCGGAGGTTTTTGGTCCCCTGCTTCACGAGAAATGTGTTCTTTCAGTCTTTGTAGGAAAGAGGGAGGAAACGGGGAATTTTTGGGTCAAAAGATGTATTTTTCTCCACCGGCGGTCTGCCCGTCTGTCAAAGGCAAGACCGTCGCTTGCTTCGGGTCACCGATGGCCTATGTGATTTTTCGACGCCGGTCGGAGGGACCTGATTTTTCGGAGCATGCAACCTGATTTCCCGGGACACACAACCTCTCCGATGCCCGTCGGTAAGAGTTGCAGGCCCATCGGTTAAATCCTTGTGTTAGTAGGATTGAACCGACGCCCCCGTCGGTTGAACCGACGGCCGTCGGTCACCCTGGCCTATAAAAACTTTCATTTCCCACCTAGAAGGGGGTTGGAAAAAAATTTCTAAAGGGGAAACTCTGTCAAAATTAACACTTGTTCCTCTCTCTTCCAACAAACACAAATCTTAAGAAATCTCTTTTAGTTTTAGAATCAAACCATTAAAAAGGAGCTAAATCTAATTAGTTTTCCTAAGGTTTTATTTCCAAAATTCAGTCTTTTGAAGGATCAAGAAGGAAACAATCTATTTTCCTCATTCTTGACCTTTCATTTTGTCTTCTCGTGGAGCGTGCAGGGCTTAATCGACACCAAAAATCCAACCAAACTATTATGTGAGGGTAAATATTCTGGACTTCTTCTCTGTATTACTTCATTTTTATTTTTATTCTTGTTTTTTCGATTTTTTTTCTTTTATCTTTCTTTATTTTGATCCTTTTCATCTCGTTTTTGTGGTAAAAATCCGTTTTTGCTTTGAAAAAATAGTTTTACTGTCTTTTTTTAGAGACAGCGGTGACCGATGGGTCATCTGTTTCACCGACGCCCGTCGGTCACCCCTCCCATAAATGCCCTCTCTCGAGTGAGCGACGGGACACGTTGGCCTTGACCGAGGCCCGTCGGTCACTCGGCAGTGGCCGTCCCTGGGTTCTGTGTCCATATTTTTAAACCCCCTTTCTCTTCCTTTTTCTACCTCTCTTAAGTCTTAGAGCTTTATTTATATTGCGCTTTTTGTACATTGACACCCATTAACCTTTTGTGAGCATATATGATTTTCTTGGACTGTTCTGAGCTCGAGGGGCGATCTACCATGTTCGGAGGATTCCGTCCGATTTAGTTTTCTAACCTTCTTAGTTATTTTATTCATTTGTTTATTTATTAATTATTTTATGTACATGAATATACCTTTTTGTATCTCGCTAAATATAAAAATTGATGAATGTTTTATATTTAATAAAGAGAGATTTTCATAAAATTAAGGACCCAATGTCCTATTTTTCATCCAATGAAAAATTTCCACAATAAAAACATCATTTTTATAAAAAATGCATGCGAGGACCGAAGTCCTCAAAATAAATAATCTCCCGTCTTATGTATGTATTACACATTTATAAATGGGAGTTATATTCCGCTCCTAGTGTTATTGTAATTTTTTTTGATTTAATATTCCTTTATTTATCTATCGCTTTAACACATGAATAAAATGCGCTTTTAATTAAATTGCATCGTGTGGAGAGAGAGCGAATTAATGAGTTCAAAATTTAATCACAAAATGATCGAGGTAGAAATAGATGAGAAGTCCCGAACCCAGCTCTGATCTTTGGGCTCAAAGAGGCGAGAGGTCTATCCGATCACTCGTTGGAACTAAGACCTCCAAGACACCTCTTGTGTCACGAGACTTAGACGTTAATCCTAAGCTCCTTTGGGAGAGAGGTTTACCCTACAAGACCCCTTTGGTTGGCCCAAAATGGATAATAAGCACAGTCTTAGGCTCTCCGAGGCGAGAGAAACTTTTCCAATGTTCTATTGGGTGGCGACTCCATGAAACCTCCTTGTTGCCCAAAATAGGCGCACTCGCAATTCATTGCAAGTTGCCAACGGATCCTCAATTGCCCGACCGCCCTCAAGCGGGCGGTCAGAGGGGTGGCCGCAGGGGTCCGGCACGCGTCACAGCAGGCAGTTGCTCGCGAGAGAGGCCTCTGCATGTGCCCGCCCCGCGGGCACGGCCTGCGTGCTGGAGACCACGTGACGACGCACGGGTAAGGCCGCCCTGCAGGTGGCCACGCGATAGCCTTGCGCGAGGCCGCCCTGCGTATGCGAGGCTACCCCTCGCGCGAGGGCAGCCACGCAGCAATGGCCCGCGGCAGGCCGCCCCTTCACCTCTATGCCTTCTTTTAACGCGCTGTGTTGTAGGATTTTAGACTGGAAAAGCTTGCTTTATTTTAGTTTTCATGCAATTTTTGGGGGATGAGGAGAAAAGGAGATGGATCCCTTTCCTTTTTTGGAGGGGAGAAGAATTAAAAAAAAAAGGAAGAACTTTTGAAAGGGGGGATTTTTTGGAGAGGATTTTGAAAAGAGAAAGAGTTGTAAAGAGTTGTTGAACAGGAGAGAAAAAACGTGGGATTTTTTCTTGAGGGAAAAAACCCATTTTCTTTGAATATCAAAAATTTCCTCTTTGAATTTTCTTTGAGCTTTGGATTTAGGAAACGTTTGTTGAGATTGGATTAACTTGAGGAAGGAAAAATTAATTTCCTTAGCTTGGGTTTCCTTATCAAACAAACAAAAAATCATTTTTAAGTTTAGTGTTCTTGTGTTTTTTTGAGACAAAAACTTAAGATTTTTTTGAATGTTTTTGAGTCTATTTTTGAAACTTGACAAGGGGAATAGATTGAGGCATCTTACTTCCATATTATATACTCTAAGGGTAAAGATTTTTGGATCCATTTTATTATCTCTTTATATTTTATTTTATTTATTTTGTTTTACTTTTTTTGCATTAATAAATACATGAATAATGATTTGATGAATATATGTTTGTGAAGTTGAGATTTATTCGCTTAGCATGATTTTTCAATTTTTATTTTGTTTTTGGTTTGAAAATAGATAAATGCATGTGATTTGGTGTGAAAAATCAGATTTAGTGTTTTGTGTTTTTGGTATAATTTTTTGTGATAATATTTTCTTTTTCATATTTAAATAATATTATTTTCTGTTGCATGTTTGTGTGCTTTTCCCATTTATTTTGTTTTTTTATTTAATTTTATTATTATTATTATTATTATTATTATTATTATTATTATTATTATTATTATATGGTGTTATTGCATGGGTTAATTATTACTATTATTATTATTATTATACTTTTGCACGATTTCTAATTATCTTTGCATGTGTGCTATCCACTTATTAAATTAATGTGTTTAATTTAATTCATTTTATTTCCTACTTGTGTATTAATTTTATTCTATGTTTTTCTTAGCTTCATTTTCATTTAGTTGATTTTAGAATTATTGGTAATATTTTTTATTGTTGTTTTTATTTGGGGTTTAAAATGTCGTGTGCTTATTTGACCGTTTTCTTGACCAAATAGAGGGGTCACTATATGTAGGAGACCACATCATCTCGGTGATATCTTACCTATCTTTTATTTGTGTGGTTACGTTTTGTTTGTAAATAAAGTAGTTTTATTTTATTCGCATGTTAGATAAAAAAATGACAAAAATATTTTTACGACTAAATCGAGAGTTTTATTAATAAATTCGGACTAATGTCCTTGATTTTAACCAATGAATGCAAAATGTCACGAATTAAAATGAATAGTTAAATTTTCTCGAAATGGGAGCAATTCGTCCCGGTTTTCAATCAAATAGCCGAAATAACACTTCGATTCTCTTTTAAGTGAGTATGGGGGAACCAACATTCCTGAATCGAATGAACATCTCAATTTATATATGCTATCCTTTTGATTGATTGATTTTACTTGATTGTTTAGGTTTATATTTGTATATGTTATGGGTCTTTATAATTAATTATTTTTGGGGCAATTTCATTTAACTTTTTTTTTTGGGGGATTGTATTCTGTCCCAATTTCCGTTTTAATTTATTTAACTTTTCTTTTCTATTTGGGGGATTGTATTTGTCCAAATTTCTCTTTTGTAAATGGTGCGGTTTTGTGTGTTTACCGCTTTATTTACAGCTTTCTTTTACCACTTTCTCGATTCTTGAATTGCGCTTTTAATAGATTGCATTAATCGCGTGAGATTAGAGATGAGATTTTATAATCTAAAAACTCATTTATAATTAATCAAGGTATAAATAAGAGTGGCGTTCCGAACTACTCTCTGGTTTAGACCATAGAAATTAGACAACATTTTCCAATTTCTCGTAAATTGGGTGGCGACTACAAAATATCTCAAAGGTGCCCAAATGTTTCATGGAACTAGATTAACTTCCCTAATGTTCTATGAGGTAGGGATTCCAAAATGTCTCGTGTTATTCAAGATCGAATGACGCGAACAATCTCTCAAGCCCAAAAAGCGGGTCTTCGAAATCAAGGGAGCCTTTCGGTTCGACGCGCGTCACAATAGCTTATTAGTGGGTCCTCTCTAAGTTTTCCAGCTGTAGACACCGAATCCCGAGTTAGTTTAGATCAGGGTTACCCAATGATGTAATTAGATGCCTGTTCATAGGTAAAAAGGTTGGAAATGATGGTTTTCTTGTCAAAATTATTTTTTAGAAATAAAAAAATAAAAAAATAAAAATAAAAAAGGAGTTTGAAAATTTTAGTGTTTTAGTCAAAATTGTTTCTTTAAATAAATGTAGTTATATTTGTAGAACTTTAGTTTAAGTAGCTGAGGAAAATCATCTTTGAGTCCTTGAATTTTACGAGATTTTATCTATTTGGTCGCTCAATTTTTATTGCGTTTTATTGGATACTTAAATATTTATTTTAATAAACATTGAGTCCAAATAAGGAATTAGATACAACGTGTGCTTAATTTGGACTAGATACAGCATGTGCTTAATTTGGACTCATTGAGGGATTAAACAAAAAAAAAAGCCATAAAACTTCAAGTATCCAAAGATATAATTTGCCTAAATAGTATCAGTGTCACTGCGGAAGCCTTTTGCTCTTTGAAAACTAATAAAGCCAAATTTTGGAAAATATTTGTCTTACAATTTAGTGTATTGCGTTATTTATTTTTCCTTTCTTGATGGTTTTATTTTTGAGAACTATCTGGTATAAAAGCACCCTTTGTGTTTAGTTTGGAGATGGGAGCAAGATGACGAGATTTGGAACTTTATAATATGTTTTTATACAGGTAATCCATATTTTTGGTAAAAAGGACTCCAGACCTTATAATTTTAATAATCTATTTCCTGTTACTTTTACTTGGGCTTGTCACATAGGTAACTATTTCACTCCAATTTCTTATGCAACCATTCATGATATCTTCATTTAACATGATCTAACTGTAGTATGTCTTGGCAGCAATATGAAATATTAAAAAAATGGCTCATTGGGAGGTTGATGTCGAAGTGGATCTTTTCCTTAAAAAATCTGGTGCAAATCATTTGGTTAGTGGCCTCTTTAAAAGGAAAGCACTTTTTTATTTAGATCTTAACCACATTATACTAAGAATCTTGCCAAAATATGTATCTGAAGCAGGAAAAAATGCTCTTCTTGTCTCTTCTCATATTGATACGGTTTTCTAAACGTATGCAATCTTCATCGTTCTAATATAATATTATTTAGATTAAAATTTTATATGTTCTTTTCTTTGTTCACATATACGATTTCATTTATATGAACAAGTGTTTTTTTTTTTCTTTTTTCTTTCTTTTTAGAATCCATGGTGATTATGTTTGTTAGTAATATTTTTCTCTATTTGTCTTTTTTGACCAAAGTGCATACAAGGTTATGTAAAAATTGAAAATGGAAGCATTTGACAATATATTAAAGTGTCAAAAGAAGAAGTCTACGAACCTGCTTTGCGGATACACACTTTTAGGCTTCATTTGTTTTAGTAAGGAAGAAAACTTGTTTGTCAAAAAACTTGTGTTCTATTCCTTGATTGTGATTCTAAAAATTAGTTGAAAATTATTTTGTTTGTTTCTTTCGATGAATATGACTATGTAAATATTTTGACCTTTATGCATTTGAATATGTTTCTACTAATAATGGAATATGAGAGAAAAGTACGTACAAAACTTCTGATAGGGATTACCTCTTGTGGCTCGTGTTGGCTGAAAACAATTGTTAATATCTGTACATCCTTAAATTGATCCCTTATAGGTTTTGATTTTATTTGAAAGTGGCTCAATTTTTTCTTCGACTAGAAAGCATTTTTATTGCCAACTTTCCTAAGCAGCTAAACTTTAGGAAGTGAAGAAATTTCCCATAAAAAAATTGAAGCTTCATTCTTTAATCAATGACTTGCATATATTATAAGTAGGTAAGAAAAAACTATGGTTTTATGGAAGATTTTAATTATAAATAAAGTTATAGCAAGTAGAATCTAGTAGAATAGCTTATAGATCCATATTTAGAACTCAATTAGGAAGAAAATTCTTTTTCGAGTATCTTGTGCAAGGAAGAAAAAAGAATTTTTAGGAAATCTCTTATGCTTTTTGTTCATAAAGTTTATATTCAAGGTATTCATTAGTTGGCTGTAAATCCTCACATGTAGTTTAAACACTCTGTGTTAGGACTAATCCTAAGAATTAGTTAATTAAGAATTACGGGTAATAAACCCATAAATGAAGAATAGAAGAATATAGAAAATAGAAGAAGAAGAAGAAGAAGAAGGGAGAAATACAATAAGATAGAAGAGAGATTTAAGAGAGAGATGAGAGAGGGGAATGATCTGAATTGTATTCTAATGATTAGTGGTCCCAAAGGATGTTACAATGATATAAAGGAAAAAGTGGGACAACTGTGCTAAAGGATAAGGAAGCATGCAATCCTGCCATCATAGAATCTGTCTTCCACTAAAAGGCTAATAACTAACTTCTTTTTACTAACAATAATAAAATTTAATTAAATGCATTCATTCGAAAATTTTGACCCCACTATGATACTTAATAATACCCCCCAAAAAAATTCTTGCCCATAGGAAGTGAAGAAGGCTGAAAACTGATATTGAATGTGATGAGTATCCTTCCAAGAAAAGTCAAGATGGTAAGCCTTGCCATTTGATTAAAACTTGTCTAATGTGAGTGTCTCCAGCTAGAATAGTTCTAAAAATTCAAGATTTTCTTGGGAGTGATGGAGAATTCACCAATCATAAGTGGGGGAAGAGAGGATAAGGGTGTGGTGTGATTTCCAATTTTCTTTTTGATGATGGAAACATGAAAGACTAGATGTATTCTGTAGGTAGGGGGTAGTGTAGACACCGGATCCTGAGACAGCTCAGATCAAGGTTACCCAGTAATGAAAATGATGCTTATTCACAGGCAAAAGAGTTAGAAGTGGTGATCTCCTTATAGAAACTTTCTTTTTAAATAAAATATTATTTTTTATTTCGATTTTTGGGGGTTTCTTAGTGGCCTGCCGTTGCGCGGCACCTCTCGGCGGCGTGCACGAGGCATAGCGCCTGCGGGCCGCATGCGCAAGACCGCGAGGCGTCGTGCATGAGGCCGCACCTCGCGCGCGCGCTAGGCCGCCTCTGAGCGAGGCACGGCCCCCTCTGCGCGAGGCCGCGCCTTGCGTACGTGAGGTGCGGCCCCCTCATCTTCACGAGTTGATCAAGTGAGACAGGAGCAAGGTGATCTTTCAGACACTTTTGGTGCTAGCTTTCCAATTTCATCTGTGGAAGAAGGTAACCATTTTCTTGCTCTTCAGGAGAGAGCAATACTGCAATGTAAGTTTTTTCCTGTTTCTCTCCTTGAGCAAGTAGATATGTTGGATACTGTTAATGAAATGTTGTCACAGTGTGGATTACTGAGATTTGTGATCATGCATGAGCACTGTTATCTTGATTTATTGTTGGAATTTTATACTAATTTGAAAACAAATGAGGAAAATGATAGGCTGTTAGACTTTAGATTAGCAGGCAGGGATCACACACTCACTTATTTCATGATGCAAAGATTCTTTGGTTTTAAGCAATCTGGATTATGTGACCCTCCTAAATCTTTTCATCCTAATAAATTTTGGTCTTTTCTCACTAGTTTGACAACATCTTTTAGATCTAGGGAAGCCAAATCAATATTTATTAAGGATTTAAAGTATTGGATTTTACATAAAATTCTTGCTTCCTTAATTTTGAATAAATCTGAATTTAACAGAGTATCTACTCATGAGTTGTTTTTAATGTGGTGTGTGCATTAAGGAAAATCAGTGTGTTGGTCATATTGGGTTTTTAATTAGTTATTGCAATGTGCTAGTCGACATGATGCACCTCTCACACATGGGCATTGTAAGCACCGTGTCCCGGAGTGGTCCGGATCAGAGGTTACCCTATGATGAAATCGATGCTCGAACCTGTACGAGAGGCTGAATTTGGAGGTCTTAGTCCCGCGTTTCATGAGAAATGAGGTTTTTTCTACAATTCCTGGGCAGAGGGGGGGAAAACGGAAGTTTTTCGAGTCAGAGGGGTTTTTTTTTGTCCTCCACAGACGGCCAGCCCGTCTGTGGAGGCAGCCCGTCGCTCCGAGTCACCGACGGCTCAGGGTATTTTCCGACGCCCGTCGGAAAGTCACCGCCTGGTTTCCCGGAGCACGCAACCGTTCCGACGCCCGTCGGTGGATGTGGCAGGGCCGTCGGAAGTGTCCTTGTGTCAGTAGGATTCTTCCGACGCCCGCCCCCATACACCGATGCCCGTCGGTCGTGTCTGGCTATATAAGGTCCGGATTTTCATTTGAAAAGGGTTGGAAAATTTTTCAGAAGAGGGAACTCTGCCAAAATTCAAGCATGTTTTCTCTCTCCTCCTAAAACACCTTTTTCCAAAGAACTTTATTTAATCAAGGATCAAATCAATCAAAGGAACTAAAAGCTAATTAGTTTTCTTTAGATTTTGACTCCAAAAATCGATTTTCTGAAGGATTGGAGGTGAAATAGCTCATTTCCTCTCTAATCTTTCATTTTCTGTTTCTCGTGGAACGCGCGGGGATCTAACCGACACCAAAATCTTACCCAAAGCGACTATCTGAGGGTAAATATTCCGGATTCTCTCTCTATTTTCATCTCATATTTAATCATTTATCATTTATTTATTCATTCTGTGAAATTTTTGAATACCTGTCATTACTTTTCTTCATTTTGACTCCCTCATCTCCTTCTTGGATAAAACTTGCTTTTTGACCTCGAAAGGCCTTTTTTTTTCCTTTCTGTTTTCCGGAGACAGGGGTGACCGACGGGTCATCTTCATGACCGACGCCCGTCGGTCACCCACCTACAGACGCCCTTTTTGAGTGACAAACGGGCATATCGAATTACCAAACCGACGCCCGTTGGTCAACCAGGAAAGGCCGTCGGTGGGTTCTGTCTCCATTTTTTTTATCATTTTTCATCTCTATTCAGTCTCTTCGATTTCTTATGTGTTAATTTTATGAATATTAACATCTCTTAACTTTCTGTGAGTGTATATTGGTCTTTTTGGATAATTCCGAGCTTGAGCGGCTGCCTAACATGCTTGGTGGATTTCGTCCGGTTTAGTTTTCTCAAACCTCTTGATTTATTTCTCTCGCCTATTCATTCATTGATTATTTTATATATATGAATAAGCTCTTTTTATCCCGTTAAATGTAAAAATAGACCAACGATTTGTACTTAAATAAAATTGAGTTTTGTATAAAATGCAAAAGGGTCCAACGCCCTATTTTCATCCAATAAAGATCATCACATATTAAATATCCCATTTTTAATAATGATGCATGAGAGGACCAAAGTCCTCAAAATAAACAATGCCCCGATTTGTGTATAAATCGCACATTTACAAAAGGGAGTTGTATTCTGCTCCTTGTATTATTGTAACTTATCGCTTTTGATATTTATTCTGCTCATTTACTACTTTCCGAATGTGAATAAATGCGCCTTTTAATCAACTGCATAGTGTGGAGAGAGAGCGAACTAATGACATTAAAATTTGATCATAAACTAATTGAGGTAGAAATAGATGAGAAATCCCGGACCCGGCTTTGGTCTTTGGGCTCAAGAGGTTAGAGGTTATCCTCCAAAATACTTCTTGGGTCACGAGATTTTAGCACTAATCCTAGGCCTCATGGCCCAACATGGATAAAATGCGCAAGTCTTAGGCTCTCCGAGGCGAGAGTAACTTTCCCAATGTTTTATTGGGTGGCGACTCCATGATACCTCCTTGTTGCCCAACATAGACGCACTTGCGATTATTTGCAAGATGCCAACGGACCCGCAAATGCCCCGGTCACCCACGTGCGGGCGGTCGAACGGGCGGCGCATTGGGATCCGGCGCGCGTCACAGTGGCGACTCCACTGGGGACGTTTATGGTTCGAGATTTCGATTTGAAAATACCTCTTTTAACATTTATGATTAAAATTTAATTCATAAATTCGCTTTCTCTCAAATTTGCATTTGCATATAATTAGAGCCTTAGAATACGCTAGTTTGGTCCCTCTTTTAGCCCCGGTGCGTTCCTGAAGCACCTCCTCATTTTCACTCAATTTGGGGAAGTGTTAAGGATAATCACCAGCCCAAGCCACGTACCTCAATGGTATATTAAAATGGTGACCCGATCGGTCGCTATGCTCGTGATGAGCTAGACCCGTCGGCAGGGATCATGCTTGGGTAGCCTCAAAGAAACATCTCCCTTATCCAAAGCTCATGTAATGGCTGTAGTCACTTTCCACAGGTGAAATGAACCATAATCTCATGCTTGCTGTATGGATCCTCACGTATTGGATGAGTCCAAATATCTCGCTTGGTAACCTAGCCAAAGGCTATCATGCCCCGGTAGGGCCATGTCGAAATTTATGGACCGTCTGAATACGAGACGATCACTATCCATCCGCTTGTACATTAGCATAGGAGTGTTATGCTGCCGGTTTTTCGCCGCGCACCATACGTGTCCATTGGGTCCCTCGTTGACCCTTGGGCTAATCCCACCTAGGAAAGAGACTGCACGACCACGTGTGTGGGAGAAATAAGGGTGGAAGGACCTACTTGCTTGCTTGTGCTCTGTAAATGTTGCATATCACGATCATGCATTATACCTACATTTCATGCATCACTCTAACTTTTGTCCCTGCAGCCATCATAGATCTGCCCAGGTGGACTAGATCACCAACCGGGCGACTGATCCGAGTTCTTACTCCTGAGCTGTCAGATAGAGAGGGTCTACCGGAGATTTTATCAGAAATCAGTGGTACAGTATCTCAGATGGCAAACTCACCTAGGGGGGAAGATGCCACCAGGGCCATGATTGGGGAAGAAGTGGGCCGCCGTTTCGAGGAATTCGAGGGCAGGATGATGAATATGTTGACCGCCTTGGCACAGCAGAACGCTCAGCCGAATGCTCCACATGCTCCTCCTCCTCCTCCCATGAGACAGAATGAGCCTGGAGAAGAAAGGGTTGAAAGGCGAGAGGAGCCCGTTAGGCCGCCGCCGATAGAGTTAAGATCAGTGGCTTCGGGAGAGCTGAGAAGAAGGCCAGTGCTAAGAATTGATGACGATAGAGATATCGAGGATGATAGGTTGAGCATGGCATCTGAGAAGGGGAAGGCGCCTCAGGCTGATGACTTTATTTTGAAAAAGATGGAAGAGAGGTTCGAGGCTATGGCTCGTATGATAGGCAGAGCTCATGGGATGAATCCTGAGGATAGGGAGCTGGACGGAGAGGACCCGATCCCTTATAACTTCAAAATGCCGGACGTACCGAAATTTGATGGTACTTCTGACCCCACCGCACATGTGAAGCAATATTCCCTGGTCATGAAGGGGACCACATTGTCCAAGAAGCAGAAAGTAGAATACTTTTGTCTGAGTCTGACCTCTCATGCCATAGATTGGTATCACGGCCTTGACCGCCGCACTAAAGAAGATTGGGATTTGCTCACTGAGGAGTTTCTGAAGCAGTACGACTGTAATACCAGAATGGAGGTGACTCTGAAAGATCTTGAGCTACTCCAGCAGAAGGCCGGGGAATCCTTCCATGAATATCTTACCCGATGGCGGAACTGAGTAATGGAGATGCGCCGAAAGCCTGATACCCAGGACCAGATCCGTCTTTTCATTAAGAACGCAAGCCCGTACTTAAAGGAGGGATTGAGGATGAAGGGGTTAAAGGACTGGGAGTCTCTTAAAGATATAGCCATCGAAGCAGAAGGAGAGTTCTTGACCCAAAAGGCTAACAATGACAAT
Organism: Excoecaria cochinchinensis; assembly: GCA_947683425.1. Lineage (NCBI taxonomy): Eukaryota > Viridiplantae > Streptophyta > Magnoliopsida > Malpighiales > Euphorbiaceae > Excoecaria > Excoecaria cochinchinensis. Next base: position 11,724,714 of record CANTUQ010000112.1, read on the forward strand.
TTCGCCAAAAGGGCTAACCCCGGTCAAGGAGCCAGTAGGCCGGCAGGTCCCAATAACAGCACTAGAAGAATGGGTGAAGTGTCTGCTACTGAGGTAGCCACCCAGAGGAAGTTTTCGAACTTGGGGAGACCATTATCCTGGGTCTTGAAGAGGCTGATGAAGGAGGGAAAATTGCGTCCTCTGACTCCTAGGCTAGCTTTGACACAAGGGAAACCGGGACATAAGGACAACGAATTCTGTGCATTCCACCAGCACTCAGGCCATATCACTGATAAATGCAAAGCGCTCTGGCACTCTATTCAAGACTTGATCGATAGCAAGAAGATCTCTGACCCTGAGAGGAGAGAAACTGAGAAGAAGCCTGGTTATAATGCCGTACCACCGCCCGTGTTTATGATTCAATCTAGCTTGCCAGAGTGGTACGTGCTATAAGATCTGTATGGGAATGAGGAGTCTGCTATTGGTAATTTCGAGGATGGGAAGGAGAAAACAGTTGTGGCGACCCTTGATTGCTGGTCTAGCAGTGAAAGCGGTGGAGAAACCGAGGATGATGGAGGGTTGAACCTTGATTTGTGGGGCTCCGATGGAGACGAGGGAGAGATAGGCGCTGTCACTAGAAGTGGAAGGGTGATCCCCGAGATCGCAAAGCTACCTGAGCCGGTACAACCATTAGTAGAAAAAGAGCCAGAGGAGGAACAGATTATAAGGCAATTGAAGAAGACCGCAGCTCAGATATCCATTCGGGATCTGTTGAGGCAATCCCCCTCTCATAGGCAGAAGGTAGTAGAGGCTTTGGTTGAGGCCACGGTCGCCACCACTATTTCCCCGTCAGAGCTTTTGGGTTTAATCAAGGGAAGATCCGAGGAGAGATTGATCTTTTCTGATGCTGACTTACCGGCAGAAGGCCGCAATCACAACCGACCTTTGTACATTAAGGCACAGATTAGCGGCAAGCACACTGCTTGCGTTATGGTGGACGATGGGTCTTCCATCAACGTGTTCCCTTTAATAGCCTTGCAAGCTTTTGGTTTAAGCGAGGATATGCTCAGCGGATCTGATCTGACTATCACGGCCTACGATAACTCGAGGAGGCAAGCCTCGGGAACCTTCAAGACTTTAGTCAAGACAGGACCTATCAAAGTGGAAGTTGAGTTTGTAGTTCTGCCCATTCCTGCTAACTTCTCGGCTTTGCTAGGGAGACCCTAGTTTCATAAATTAGGAGGAGTGCCATCCACACTGCATCAGATGATAAAATTCCCGCACGAAGGGGAGGTGGTGACTATCAAGGCAGCCAAGGAAAACCAGGTCTCGGCGCTGGAAATTGCCAATCAGCCATTCAGTGGCTTCCATGTGTCTATGATAAGGGGAGAGCACGGATCAGTAAATAGCCCGGCTGTGGTTAATATGTTGAAGAAGATGTACTATCTTCCCGGGGCTGGATTGGGTAGAAGCTCCCAAGGGCTGCAGACCGCGATCACCACTCGAGGGCAGAAGAGCCGGAAAGGTCTGGGGTACAGAGGTGGCTTCGGCAAGAAGAGGGTGACAGACAGGATCCCCTGCATTTCAGAGAGCTTTGTGCCAGCATCCTCAGTTTGTGCGTATACTGGTGAAGATGAACCATAGTGGGTAGATGGAAGGATTGTCCCTGGTTTCGAGATTTTTAATGATGTGTATGACTGGCACGTCGGGTTTGTCAAGACCGCTGAAGACTTTTGGGATGAGGAAGTCATGACTCAGGGGATCACTTGGGACAAGTGCGAGCTTAAGGAGATCATTACTGAGAAAATGGTAGCTGCCAGGCTGAAAGGAAAAGGGAAGATAGCAGATTTAGAGCTGAGAATGGAGGATTTGAAAATTTCTTCCGACGCGCCTGAAGGGCCTCTCCTAAACCAAAAAGTTAGTGAGCAAGCTGCAACGGCATCAACCTCGGGAGCGGCAGAAGAAGACTCTAGCCTAGATTGTCTTTTTATTCCAGAACTCTTTTATGATGTAAATGATAACTATAATATTATCAATAAGATGAACAATTTCACTTATTTGTGCGATATTCCTGATGATTTCAACATGCATGAACATGATCATATTCCATTAATTTTTGACATTGACTCTACTGGCACAACGCCTTTCAATCTTGGAACCTCGGAAAATCCGAGAGAAATTCTAATAGCATCAAGTATAACTCCTGAGGAGAGAAAAAATTTTGAGAGAATAATAAGAAAACATGAAAAAGTCTTTGCCTGGACCTATGAGGACATGCCGGGGATTGACCGAGCCGTGGCAGAGCATGCCATCCCGACTTACCCAGATTGTAAGCCTGTGAAGCAAAAGTTGAGAAGGCTAAGACCAGAATGGGCTGACAAGGTTAAGGAGGAAATCCGACAGCAGATCGAAGCTAAGTTCCTTGTGGAAGTCCAGTATCCTACTTGGCTGGCAAATGTGGTTCTTGTGGCTAAGAAGAACGGAAAGATCAGGGTGTGTGTGGATTATCGAGATCTTAACAAAGCTTGCCCTAAAGATGATATTCCACTACCCCATATTGATGTATTGATAGACAGTGCCGCCAATTGCGCGATGTACAGCTTTGGGGACGGCTATGTAGGCTACAACCAGATCCTGAACAAGATAGCTGACCGGGTTAAGACTGCTTTTATCACGGAGTGGGGTACCTATGCCTATCGGGTCATGCCTTTTGGCCTGAAGAATGCGGGGGCCACATACCAGAGGATGGCAACCAAGATCTTAAGCGACCTGATTCACAAAGAAGTGGAGGTGTATGTCGATGATATGATGGTCAAATCAGCCACCCGAGAGGGACACTTTGAAGCTCTAGAGAAGTTCTTCACCAGGATTGACAAGTATAATCTGCGACTTAATCCCAAGAAGTGCATTTTTGGGGTGACTTCAGGAAAGCTGTTGGGACATGTTGTCAGTCAGAGGGGGATAGAAATTGACCTCGACAAGGTGAAAGCTATCAGAGAGATGCCCGTGCCACAAAAGGAGAAAGATGTAAGGAGTTTCCTGGGCAAACTGCAGTATGTTAGCCGGTTTATTGCCAAGCTCACTTCGATATGCGAACCTATTTTCAAGCTGCTTAGAAAGAATCAGCCCGTGGTCTGGAATGAAGACTGCCAGAGAGCCTTTGATAATATCAGGGAGTACCTGTTAAATCCGCCAGTGCTAAGGCCTCCGCAACCTGTTAAACCGCTTATTCTGTATCTGGCAGTAGAAGACGGTTCAGTGGGCGCCATGATGGCTCAAGAGGATGAATTTGGGGTGGAGTTTGCAATTTATTACCTCAGCAAGAAGTTCCTGGCTTACGAAATAAAATATGCTGAAGTGGAAAAGATCTGCCTTGCAGTGATTTGGGCATCAAAGAAGCTGAGACATTATTTCCACTCATACAAGGTTCAGGCCGTAGCCAAGCAGAATCCTTTAAGATATTTGCAGGAGGCACCATCTTTGCTTGGAAAGATGGGGAGGTGGCTGCTCTTGCTACAAGAGTTTGATGTGCAATACATCACCCGCAAGACTATTAAGGGGCGAGCTGTAGCCGAATTTCTTGCTGAACATCCTATCCAAGGGGACACCCCCGAATTTACCTTTCCTAACGAGAGCATAGGCACGATTTCTGTTCAAGGATGGCAGTTGCATTTTGACGGGGCAGTGAACAACAAAGGAGCCGGAATCGGAATCATCCTGACGACCCCAGATAATGAGAAGCTTCCTCTTGCTAAGAAGCTGAGATACAAAGCAACCAACAATGAAGCTGAGTATGAAGCGTGCACCTTCGGGTTAGAAGCTTTAGCTGTATTGGGGGCAAGGAACGTAGAGGTATTTGGTGACTCGTCCTTGGTAATAAACCAGATCCGAGGTGAGTGGGCTGTTAAAGAAGAACGACTGGTCTCCTATGTTCAATATCTGAAAGGGATGTGTGGGCAGTTTGAGACTTGCACTTTCCACTTTGTGCCCAGAGATGAGAACCGTCTGGCTAATGCGTTGGCAACCTTAGTGTCAATGTGGGATAACCCTGAAGGAGTGGCCATGAAACCGGTGCTAATTTCGAGCTCTGATAAGCCTAGTTTTGAAACTGAGCCAGTGATGGAGGTCGAGGCATCAGATGGCAGGCCATGGTACTTTGATATCATTAATTACTTGGAAAGCGATAGATTTCCGGAAGGAGCCACTGAAAAGGACCAGAGGATGATACGTAAGTTATCTACTCAGTTCATATCCTTGGAAGGGGTGTTGTACAAAAGACGGTCAGATGGGATTCAGCTCAGGTGCTTGAATGAAAGAGAAGCGCGCAAGATAATGGAAGAAACCCATGCAGGGGTCTGCGGGGCCCACATGAATGGTTTGACCTTGGCCAAGAAGATCATGAGGCAAGGCTTTTATTGGCTTACGATGGACACTGATTGTTCAAAGTATGTCAAACAATGTCAGTTGTGCCAACAGTACGCGGATCTGAGACACCTGCCGGTATCAGAACTACATAACCTAACGCACCTTGGCCGTTTGCTGCTTGGGGGATAGATATCATTGGAGAGATTCGCCCTACGGCGTCCAATGGGCACAGATATATCATAGTCGCAATCGACTACTTCACCAAATGGGTCGAAGCAGAATCCTTCAAGAAAATTGATGCAAGGGATATGGCCAGGTTCATAGAGAGGAACTTGATCTGCAGATATGGCCTCCCTCATCACATAGTGTCTGATAATGGAGTGCAGTTTATGGGAGAAACCAGAAAACTTCTCGAGAAATATGGTGTTGAGCATCATAAGTCCTCTCCCTACCGACCGCAAGCGAATGGAGCAGTAGAAGCCGCCAATAAGAATGTGAAGAAGATCTTGTCCAAGATGGTCCAAACCTACAAAGACTGGGCTAAAAAGTTACCCTTCGCCCTGTGGGGATACAGGACGACGGTAAGATCATATACAGGCGCTACACCTTTTTCCCTGGTATACGGAACGGAAGTAGTGTTGCCGATAGAGATAGAGCTTAAATCACTGAGGGTGGTCATGGAGGCCCAAATCCCGGAAGCCGAATGGGCGCAGCAGAGATTGCAGCACTTGAACTTACTGGATGAAAGTAGGCTGAAAGCTTATTATCACAATCAGATATACCAGAAGAGATTAGCGAGAACTTTCGGAAAGAAAGTGAGGAAGCATCCGCTGAAAGAAGGGGACTTGGTGTTCAAACAGATGAGGCCAGGGATACCAGACATCAGGGGGAAATTCAGACCTACCTGGGAAGGGCCGTACATCCTTAAGAAGCTGTTGTCCAGAGGGGCTGCAATCTTATCAGATAGCGATGGGAACGAATTCAAAGAGCCGATCAATGTAGACAGACTCAAAAGGTTCCACGGCTAAAGACCAAAATAAAAAGAAGAGAATAAAATGCCCTGCAAGTCGAAAACCGAAAAAAGGCGGCTATGCTAAAATTGGGCGCCTCGATAGGGTGAAAACCAAAAAAATGCATCCTGTGCAAAAATTAGAGGCATTAGAGAAAATGTCCGATCGTGAAAACCCGAGAGGGCCGATCGGTAACAGGAGTTGATGCTGTTAAAATTTGGTTTCATGTATTGATGGCGCATAAGCAGATGAGTAAATGCCAAAACTGATCATGTATGCTGAAATTATCTAGAAATGTACACAAAACTCGTGAAGAGGATGAATATTATTCTTTTCACTTTTGTCATTTTCTAGTTCTGCATTAAAAAGAAATATAGCACCAAAAGAAATACACGTATAGGCTAAGCTAGGTCCTGCTGCTGCTCTCGCCGATCAGATGCTTGAGCCCTCGGGTCCTATTATCAGAGGCTGGGCTGAGGATCCACTTCTTGTACCCGCTGGTTGAGGATGCAGAATGGTTGCCAAACCTCGGGATGACGGTCTTCACAGGTAATCTACCCCATAGCTCATGATACCGGGAAGCAAATGCGACCAAGAGATCTCCTCCTCGGAAAGACAGGGGAACCCTCACTATATCCTGGGTCATCCCAAGCTGCCGTGTACATCGCGAGGTGATGCAGAAGGTGGCCTGGTGGAGGCCGCAGAGGGGAACGCAACCTGATGATCCATCAGTGACCGCATGAGATAGCGGGAGCCAGGCGGATGTAAAACTGATATCGTCATCTGACAGCTCACCAAATCTGGTAATACCTTCACCAGCCGTGGCACACCCATGCAATCGCCGACGAGGCAAGAAATGGCTCGGCGAGTACTGCGGAGTGACTCGAGGGGGTTGTTCAGACAGCATCTTCAGTTTTTCCTGTAGCCAGATCTAAAAAAAAAAATTAAAAAAAGCCGCTGGAGTAAATAGGGTTTACTTCAGGCAAAAATAAGGCACAGGGTTGTGTGAAAATCCGAAAGGACGCACCTCCCGCAAAGAAAAGCTAGTGTGAAAATCCATAAGGGACGCACTACCTTTAAAATAATGACGTACCTGGAGTAATAAGGGGCTACCGGTAAAGGTTGTAGTGGACCCAGAGCTCACAGTGTCCAAACCCAGAATGGTTTCGGCTAGGACAAGTGGTAGGGGTGACAATCCCAGATGAAAGTCGCTCAGAACTCCAAGCAGACGAAAGTCACCTGTCAAGCCTCCTGGAACAACAGTAAGGAAGTTCACCATGCAGAATAGGAACGTGATACTTACCCGATAGGTGGGGATGTCGGTGAACTGATCCAGGGCCTCGATCAGTGGCTCCAGGGCAAAGGAGGAGCTCAGAGGAATCAGCTAGTTAGCCTCCGATGGGGATATGCCCAGAGCTAGGGCTACGTCCCGGGTCTGAAGTAGGCCGCAGCGGGGGATGCAAGGCAGAGCGCCAGGAGGGAACTGGGCTCCTAGAATGGAAGCCAATTCTTCAGAAAGAGGGCACAGTTCCTGATAGGTGAACTGGAAGACGTGAAATCGGGGGTTCCAGAAGTGGGTCGCCGCCAGGAGGAGGTTCTGGTCGATCTTCACCCGGCACAGATATTTCAGCCCAGCCAGAGAGGAAAGGGCGCCTTCTCCCCAAGTGTGTTTGTCATCTAAAATACGGTGCATCCTTTGGGCAGGAGGGGAAGACATTTTGAGAAGAATAAAGGCCCAAGGTGTTGGAAAATGAAGAGACAAAAAAATTTTGCAGATTTTATAGGGAAGGGTCACCGACGGCCTACCCGCCCCTATACAGAGACGGTCTGCCCGCCTCTCTACGGAGACGGCTTGACCGCCCCTCCATAGGGACGGCCTGCCCGTCGGAAGTCCACCTGGCAGATGCATGCATCATCATTGCATTCATCACGCGCATTAACTTGCATTTATTGCGCGACAGACGGCCAGCCCGTCGGTCGCTTGTACAGACGCCCAGCCCGTCGGTCACAAAATTCTATATAAGGGCAAGTGACAGACGGCGCAAACGTTGCTGTCCCTTTCTTCTTCCTCTCTCAAGCGGTTTCTAAGCGGTTTCTAGCGTTTTTTGAGTCTTTTCTTCTTATTTTTTCGCGATTTCTTCATTTTTTCGCATTATATACTCACCCGGTGCCCGGATATTTATATTTCTCCAGTTTCTACACTTCTCCGGATTACAAGTAAGTAAATAATTACTTTCTTTTGATTTTTATTCAATTTATTTCTTCATCCCTTCTTCTTTTAACTTTAAGAAGTTGTAGATGATTTTAGAATTTAGGAAGCATGCTGCCCATTTTTTTTTTATATATTGTTTAGTGCAATTAAACCTGAACTTTTTGCATGATCACATAGAAGTAGAATTTTTCTATAATCTTGGTGCTTTAGAATTGCATCCTTTTAGCGCACCATTTTGTACATAATTTGCTTTTATGGCCTGAGGCCATTATTTTGAGTTGTTGGGGGCACACTCTTGCCGGGGTGCGCCCCATTTACATGCATTTAATATTGCTAGGCCCTGAGGCCTATTATCTCGCTTTTTCATGCAGGAGGTTTGGCACATCCCTGCCGGGGTGCTGCCCAAATTTTTATTATTTATTCTAAAATTGAATATTTATTTACTTTCCATGTATAATGCATGCCTTAGGACTTAGAAAGCCCATTCTTATTCACTTTAATTATCTCCATGAGGATTGCATGTTCCTTTTGCCATGATGCGTGCAAGGCATGTTAGGCTACTTCCTTAGACAGGATGTTTGCTTTTTTTTTATCTGTCATTACCTTTCTCTTTTTTATCTCATGATTGGGCCGCCATTGCCCTGTTAAGGCCTAGATGGACCTTAGATTTTGGAAAATAAACCTAATAGTGTTTGTTTTGCCAAGTTTTCGCTATCTGACTCCTTCCCTTTTACAGGATGCCTCCCAGACGCAGAGCACCACAGGCCCAACCCGAGCTTGAGGCTCCGGCTTGGATGGATGACGAGTCCGCTCAGAGGTACAGAGCGTTGGCTCAGGTAGAGTTTCGGGCCAGCCGCTTTGTATCTCGCCCTTTTCTAGAGGCCCTTGGGTTGGCCCCGGAGTTTGATCTACTTGCCGAGGGAGCTGGTTGGACAGAGTTTCTCGAGCCTGCCTTCTAGACATTTCCAGAGGCCACCCGCCAGGTCTTGGCCACTCTCCGCTACACAGGCTTTCAGAGTGCGGATACCGACCCGGGGGTGATCCAGTTTTGGTTTGATGGCGACCATGTCAGCATCACCAGGCAGAGGTTTGCTCAGGCCATGGGGCTCCCTACGGGGGAGGAGGTTGAGATCCCACGGCGAGCGGTGAGACGCGCCCATTGGGCGGCCATTGCTATACCAGGAGTGCTGTACGATCACGATACAGCGAAGAGCACCGTACTGGTGTCTCAGGCACTCCGATAGCTGCACAGAGTGCTTTCCAGCTCGTACCTCGGTCGAGCTGGTAATCCAGGGTCGCTTAACGCGGCCGAGATCTGGAGCCTCTGGGCTATGGTGGCAGGCCAGCGTCTCAACATTAGCCACGAGATCTTGGCCAACCTGGTCAGAGTTGGCAGAGGGTCGACACCGGTGGTGATGGTAGGAGGAGTCATCACTCGATTATTGTTGGGATTGGGGTTTAACCCCGAGAGGTTGAGAGGACCTTTGCCGGAGGGGATCCATGTAGACGCTGCAGCGGCGGTTCAGATGGGGATGATCTCCCCGATTTCTGGCCAGGCAGAGGCCTATAGGGTGTTGACTATCCACGAGACCCGGCAGATGTTCAACCTTCCACCCTTGGGGGCAGATCCTGATCACCCAGAGCACCAGGAGGAGCAGCCTCCACAGCCAGAGCCCGAGCCACAGCCCCAGCCTCCACGGACAGAGCCTCAGCCGGAGCACTAGCCTCCTCAGCCTCCCCAGCCTCCTCAGTCGCAGGCAGTGCCTCCGCCACAGCAGCAGGAGCCTCCTAGGACCCCCTCGGACTTCGATTTTGAGATCACGATGGACGATCTCTTCGCCTCTCCACCGGCATCTAGGGCCCCGACTCCAGCCCCATCGCCGAGCGCCAGGGTACAGAGGCCTGCCCGCGAGCCCTCCGAGAGATACCATCCGTACTCCCGAGGCGATCCTGGGGCATCCACTTCTTCGGCACCACCACCAGAGCCAGCACCACATCAGCCAGCTCAGCCGGACTATTTCCAGCTCCTCTCCTCCATGTTTATGGCCTTTGAGCGGCGACAGGATGAGAGGGATAGGGCCATTCACGAGAGGTTGGATCGCCAGCAGGCTGCTATTCAGGAGCAGTCTCAGTCGGTGGAGCGCCTATCCCGAGAGCAGGCGGGCTACATTGAGCATACAGCGAGGGAGCAGACTCGGACCATGGACGCCCTTAGAGATGAGCAGACTCGAGTTCTAGAGGCCTTCAGAGGAGAGCAGATGAGGCTGGTTGAGCAGATTGCTCAGGGACAGAGGGAGTTGAGGCAGCAGCTCGCTCATGATGTGAGGACGTCACAGGACCAGGCATCTCAGAGGGTCGATATGACCCTTCAGATGATTGATGAGTCACTTGACTCTCTGAGATCCCGCGTCCAGGCGATGGAGGGGATTCTCCCTCCTCTTTCTCAGACCATGAGGGAGTTTAGGCAGCAGACGGAGCAGAGCCTAGAGCATAGGAGGACGGCCGCCGCTGAGCAGACCACTCAGCTGAGCCAAGCCTTCAAGAAGTTGGGGGACAAGATCTCAGAGACCTTAGGGTTTTTGGGCACCTGTACCCAGCCCTTCTTGGACGGCTATGCTCGGGTTCAGTTCAGGCGAGCCCATGATCATGAGGCAGGACCCTCTACAGCTCCGCCACCACCTCCGGCCCGTCCACCTCCGCCAGGGACCGTGCATATATCGGATGATGAGGATCCCGATGAGCCCTCAGACTACACACCTCTCTGAGCTTCAGGGAGTTATTTTTGTATCTCTTGTATATTTTATATTTTGTATATGCACTGTACAAAAATGACATTTCTAGTGGAAAACTTTGGCTTCCTCATTGCATGATTTTGATTAGTTGATTAATCACATCACAGAAGGTGTATGTTTTCACATTTACTTATGTGTCGATAGAAATGACAATAAAAAAAATAATACGAAACAAAGACAAACAACAAAAGAATAATAATCAATAACATCTCAATAAGAAAAATGAATAAAAGAGGAAACATGGCGTAGCGAGTGAAGCAAAATCATGCCATCAATAACAGGTCGAAAGATGACCATTCAAACGTGAATTAACAAAATCTTTTATCTCACAGGTACAAAGGAATACCGACCTGAGCATAGACATCGATTAAAAAGATCTCCTTCGAAACAAGGAAACCAGCGGAGTTTCCACACTCCAAAATCGAAGTTGCGGTTAGAGAAACACTGTACTTCACCAGATCGAGACTGTAGCCAGAGAGTGCTGCGTCTCACCAATCGAAGTTGCGGTTAGAGAAACACTGTACTTCACCAGATCGAGACTGTAGCCAGAGAGTGCTGCGTCTCACCAATCGAAGTTGCGGTTAGAGAAACACTGTACTTCACCAGATCGAGACTGTAGCCAAAGCATGCTGCATCTCACCAATCGAAGCTGCGGTCAGACAGTGCCGCACTTCGCCAGATCGAGATTGTAGCCAGAAAGTGCTACATCTCACCAATCGAAGTCGTGGTCAAAGCATACCGCACTTCACAAGATCGAGGTCGTGGCCAAAGCCTGCTACACCTCACCAAATACCCGCAGGTCGAGAAGAGACCGAGGAGATTATTTTCTCAGTGCCGATCAGATCGAGACAAGGTCCACCCGGCAAAAGGCACGGAAGGTGAAAAACCGTCGCAGGTACGCTTCCCTTCCAACCTTTCTCTGAGTTTTGGCTTATCTAGGCACTTGTGCACTAGTTTCCCCAAAACTGGGGGCAACTGTAAGCACCGTGTCCCGGAGTGGTCCGGATCAGAGGTTACCCTATGATGAAATCGATGCTCGAGCCTGTACGAGAGGCTGAATTTGGAGGTTTTAGTCCCGCGTTCCATGAGAAATGAGGTTTTTTCTACAATTCCTGGGCAGAGGGGGGGAAAACGGAAGTTTTTCGAGTCAGAGGGGTTTTTTTTTGTCCTCCACAGACGGCCAGCCCGTCTGTGGAGGCAGCCCGTCGCTCCGAGTCACCGACGGCTCAGGGTATTTTTCGACGCCCATCGGAAAGTCACCGCCCCTGTCAGGAGCCGCCTGGTTTCCCGGAGCACGCAACCATTCCGACGCCCGTCGGTGGATGTGGCAGGGCCGTCGGAAGTGTCCTTGTGTCAGTAGGATTCTTCCGACGCCCGCCCCCATACACCGACGCCCGTCGGTCGTGTCTGGCTATATAAGGTCCGGATTTTCATTTGAAAAGGGTTGGAAAATTTTTCAGAAGAGGGAACTCCGCCAAAATTCAAGCACGTTTTCTCTCTCCTCCTAAAACACCTTTTTCCAAATAACTTTATTTAATCAAGGATCAAATCAATCAAAGGAACTAAAAGCTAATTAGTTTTCTTTAGATTTTGACTCCAAAAATCGATTTTCTGAAGGATTGGAGGTGAAATAGCTCATTTCCTCTCTAATCTTTCATTTTCTGTTTCTCGTGGAACGCGCGGGGATCTAACCGACACCAAAATCTTACCCAAAGCGACTATCTGAGGGTAAATATTCCGGATTCTCTCTCCATTTTCATCTCATATTTAATCATTTATCATTTATTTATTCATTATGTGAAATTTTTGAATACCTGTCATTACTTTTCTTCATTTTGACTCCCTCATCTCCTTCTTGGATAAAACTTGCTTTTTGACCTCGAAAGGCCTTTTTTTTTCCTTTCTGTTTTCCGGAGACAGGGGTGACCGACGCCCGTCGGTCACCCACCTACAGACGCCCTTTTTGAGTGACAAACGGGCATATCGAATTACCAAACCGACGCCCGTCGGTCAACCAGGAAAGGCCGTCGGTGGGTTCTGTCTCCATTTTTTTGATCATTTTTCATCTCTATTCAGTCTCTTCGATTTCTTATGTGTTAATTTTATGAATATTAACATCTCTTAACTTTCTGTGAGTGTATATTGGTCTTCTTGGATAATTCCGAGCTTGAGCGGCTGCCTAACATGCGTGGTGGATTTCGTCCGGTTTAGTTTTCTCAAACCTCTTGATTTATTTCTCTCGCCTATTCATTCATTGATTATTTTATATATATGAATAAGCTCTTTTTATCCCGTTAAATGTAAAAATAGACCAACGATTTGTACTTAAATAAAATTGAGTTTTGTATAAAATGCAAAAGGGTCCAACGCCCTATTTTCATCCAATAAAGATCATCACATATTAAATATCCCATTTTTAATAATGATGTATGAGAGGACCAAAGTCCTCAAAATAAACAATGCCCCGATTTGTGTATAAATCGCACATTTACAAAAGGGAGTTGTATTCCGCTCCTTGTATTATTGTAACTTATCGCTTTTGATATTTATTCTGCTCATTTACTACTTTCCGAATGTGAATAAATGCGCCTTTTAATCAACTGCATAGTGTGGAGAGAGAGCGAACTAATGACATTAAAATTTGATCATAAACTAATTGAGGTAGAAATAGATGAGAAATCCCGGACCCGGCTCTGGTCTTTGGGCTCAAGAGGTTAGAGGTTATCCTCCAAAATACTTCTTGGGTCACGAGATTTTAGCACTAATCCTAGGCCTCATGGCCCAACATGGATAAAATGCGCAAGTCTTAGGCTCTCCGAGGCGAGAGTAACTTTCCCAATGTTCTATTGGGTGGCGACTCCATGATACCTCCTTGTTGCCCAACATAGACGCACTTACGATTATTTGCAAGATGCCAACGGACCCGCAAACGCCCCGGTCGCCCACGCGCGGGCGGCGCATCGGGATCCGGCGCGCGTCACAGGCATATTATTTCTGTGATTACAAGGAATTTGGATATTGATCTTCGTATTCATACTAGAGTCCGTCCTTGTATCTATTTTACTAAACATTTGTTTGTGCGTGGAGAGGCTGTGAGTAATACATTTCAGGCCATTCCATATCATGCTAGATCTTGTTAGAGGGATATTGCAGGATCCTCTGCTCAACAAGAGGAAGTTGGTGATGATGAGAGCAGTAGGGATGAAGAGATGCAAGAGGAACAAGAGGAAGCTGGTGATGAGGATATAGCTATGTTCCTGCCGTGCCTACTGTTGGATCTTCCTCCCTTAACATGCCATTCATGTTAGAGCATATTTTGCATCAATGGTATATGAAATGGGGACCCAATCTGTCAACACCCCTTGGGAGGATATCGGGGCGCCACGCGGACACTTATGCATACATAAACGTATACCAGCGGAAGCGATAGCAAAATACACATCAATACATAATAATAAAAGATAAAATAACACTTGGGCCCAACATGCATTTTACAAATATTTTACATATTGCCAAACTATTGTCATGTTACTTTACATATTCGTTTCTGTACATATATTGCAATAAACATTACATGTAACGATTATACTGTTTTATCACATAATGATGTTACTCAAAACATCACAAACTCTATTTCTATCTTATACAAAAAGAGATCAAAACAAAACTCCTAGTGGCCTTGACTCGCAGATGCCCGCTCACTGATCCGAACCTATAAACCTACACGGAAACAAACATCCGTGCTAAGCGATAACGCTTAGTGGGGATGAAAATAAAGCATAGGACTTCTACCGAAGTCGCACACATATCACATGCATCATTTATACCATCATGCTCAATACAACATCAATATTCACATAGTCTATACAATTTTATGTTCACATGCATATGAGCTTATTCATTTATAGATCATTTTCACATGCATATAAACTCGTATTCACATACAGGTCATATATGCATAATCTCGTACACCATAACAAAAGGCAGATATACAGAACAAAACTTATACATCAACTCTTATACACTTCAACACATAAAATAAGAATAGCCTGAAATCCTTTAGTTGTGGATACGGGCACTATGTAAACAGAGGACCGAAGTCTCAGAACATGTGCTATATCTATATCTGTATGACCATCTCGAAGGTCGGCTGCTTCACCCAAACGGGGCGGTCGGTAGTAGCTGTACGGTAATCCTTTATAAGCATGCTTATCTATCCACTACTATGACTCTTCAGGCTGAACATATAAACTCTATACACTCTATCATATACATTCTATTTCTCGAACATTATAACATGATTCAAACATATATAATCAATATCACATTGCAAATCATGTTTAATAATTAAAAAGTATATAACATTTAATTCCATTTATAAACTCTTATATCATAGCACCATTTACATGCAATTCAATTGGAAAGACATTCATATACTCAATTTGTATTTTCCCATTGATGACTACTTTATAATCATTTAATAACCCTATTCATGCATAATAAGTTGAGGGGAAGGTAAGGGATTGATCCATGCTAACCATGGGCTCAAAATTAAGAAGAAAAGGCTTTATATGTGTTGTTCTATCGTGAGGTCGCGACCTATGTCGCGCTTGCGACAGAGGCTCACCTCGGGTGCCTTACGAGATTGCTTTTTACTCTAAACTTGCATCGCAAAAACCAACCTCGAGACCTCATTTTTAGGCAAATTGGTATTTTTAACAATTATTTCCTAGGATGTTAAATTTCAAATGGGACAGATTTCAGATCATTTGGACACCTATAACGAGAGATATGACCTAAACACTCCATACTGTTCTAGTGAACCCGCCAGAACAGGGTCACCTACGTTTTGGCTACTTCTGGGATACTTAGAGCCAGAATCAACTCGAGCACCCTCTTAGACATTTTTAGCTATAGATTTTAGCTTTCAAATTCAATTTGAATTAACCCAATGGAAGCCTTATCACTCTACTTATGACAAAAACATCACACAGAGGTTTGATGAAAACTAAACGCAATTCCCCCAAAATCACACTTTACACACAAAAGCTATATGGAAACCATCTTACACATCCAAAACCCATGCAATATGATCCAATACATATTCACAAACATATATACATGCATATATCGTGGAAACACCGCAAGCAATCAAAATGAACAAAATAAAATTCGCACACGATCCCTACCTCTATGTAGCCCGATCACATCTCTCTACTCGTTGCGATCTTCTCTTTGCTTTTATCCAACTTCTTGATCACAACTTCCATGTATAACCCACATAAACAACACAAGAATCAACCCTCTTAATACTTTAAATCAAAATAGAAAACCAAGCAGAAGCAGAAGACCAATATTAACCCAAAATCACACTACTTACCTTCTCAAGCATCCACTCAAACCCTAAACTCACCCCCTTCAAACCAATCCAAGTGATTATCTTAAGGAGAAAATAAAAATGAAGAATAAAAGCAACAAAAGGTGTAGAGAGGAAGAGCACGGCAAAACCAAAGAAAAAGCAAAAGGAGGAAAGCTAAGAGCAAAAGGGCCAAAAGCTGAAATAACATGGAAAAGAAAAGGAAAAGAAAACATTCAGCTGGTCAATCTTCATCCAAAGGTGATTAATGCCACCAACTAGCCTTAATTCCCACTAACCCCATTTATTAACTAACAACCAAACAAGTCAAAGCCAAGTGTCACTTCCCTATAATGCCACTTGGCACACTCTTTATGCATAACAAACCAATCTCTTGCCAAGTGGCAATCTCCTACGATGCCACATGTCAAGAATGCAAACTCTAAGTCTCTTAAAATCCACTTATGCATGCATTCTGCTGGAGGGTTCTGTCGCGCTCGCGACAGAACCCTCACACACAACACCTACTCTTCTTCTCAAGCACACTTACACCATCAAACTTATAACCTTAAACATTTACAAATTCAGATAACCACATCCCAATACACTTCTAAACTCATCTTAACCCGATAAAATATCGTCAGATCTTCTAGGGCCAAATCGGGGTGTTACACAATCGGTCGTTACGCTCGTGATGAGATAGACCCATTGGCAGGGACCATGCTTGGGTAGACCTAAAGTAATATCACCCTTGACTAAAGCTCATGTAATGGCAATAGAAACTTCCACTAGGTGATACGTACCCTAACCCTAACAATGTGCTTGCTATGTGGGCCCTTATATTTTGAACAAATTCAAACATATTAATTGGATGCTCATCAAAGGCTTTCATGCCCCGATGGGTCCTTTTTAGTCTGTTTAAAAGGTCCAAATACATAATGGCCAAAACCCATACGCATGTGCTTTAAATTAAGAGTGTGTGACGTGCGCGAACCCCGCTCGGCATCCGGGTCACTCTTGGGGGTCCGCTTTTAGGACTCGAGACCGGATGGAGGTACATTAAAACTCGTGAAAGCTAATCTCTTCGCAATAGACAGGGATTCACCCCCATTCCATTGTTGGCAATCAACTTACGAGGGCGTCTACTGGGTATCATAAGGTAGGTATCACGGAGTCGCCACCCAATAAAACATTGGAAAATAAATTCTAACCTTATGAGGCCAAAACCAGAGAGAGTTCGGGACCTCACTCTTATTCATACCTTTGGTTAATGTTATGTGAATGAGTTTTTGGAATCAATTACTTTATCTCTCTTCTCATCATGCAATAAATATAAAGCGCATTTCAATCACATCAAAAAGAAATAAATAAAGCGATGAATAAAATATAATTATAATTAACCAAAAATAAATACAAAATCCATAATATTGTTAAAATAAAAATACATACATAAGTCGGGCTATTCATTTAGACGGGAACATTGGTTCCCAACTACTTAACTTACAAAGAAGTATAGAGTTCTCAAACCGACTTGACGAAAAAGGTTGAAGTGATCTCGTTTTAATGAAAACGTAAATCTTTTATTTTTGGGATGAAAACGAGGACATTGGTCCAGCTTTATTAGCAATTTTTCAATATAGTTGAAAACATTTTGTGTGGTAGTTCTTTTTAAGCGCGATCGAAAATACTTTATTATTACAGTTCTCAAGCAAATGAAAGAAAATAAAATAATAATTACATATCTCCGAATAATAAATAAATCCTAAACTATTAGCTCCGATTGTGCTTCGCCTACCTTTATGGACGAGCCACATGCCCCTCACGGTTGCGGTCATGACAGAAAATAATATCGGTCAGCAACGGATTAAATTAAACTAAATGATAAATAAATAGTCGGATGAAATATATTGAGAAAAATAATTAATCTAATGCAGTAGAAATAATGATACTGATAATAATAATAATGATGCTAAAACAAATACTAATAATAACAATAAATAATAAAAATAACAATGATAATATAATATTACATACGACAATAATAGCAATAATAATAATAAAGTGAACAATAATATTAATAACAATAATAGCAATAATACAATATAATAATATAAACAACAATAATAATAATGATAATAATTAGACAATCACAACAACAACAACAACAACAACAACAATAATAATAATAATAATAATAATAATAATAATAATATAAAAATATACATAAAATAATAATACTAATAATAACAATAACATAAAATGATAATAATGCTAACAATAAATAACATAACATAACAATAATGACAAATATAATAATCATAGTAATAATAATAATAATAATACAACAATATAATAATAATAATAATAATAATAATAATAATAATAATAATAATAATAATAATAATGTAAAAACATAAAGTAAATAATACCAACAATAATAATAACATAAAATAATAATAATACCAACAACAACAACAACAACAACAACAACAACAACAATAATAATAATAATAATAATAATAATAATAATAAAACGTAATAATAATAATATAGCAAAATGAACATAAACTAAATAGTACTAACAATACTAATAACATAAAATAATAATATTAACAATAATAACAATAATAATACAATAATGCTAATAATAAATAAATAAAATAATAATAATAATAAAAACAGAATAATACTAATAATAAATAGATAAATAAAACAATAATAATAATAATAATAATAATAATAATAATAATATAAAATAATATAAAATAAATAAAAAAGGGGAAGACTCACCGGATTTACTCGCCGGAGCCGCCGGTGGTCGACACCACCATCGCTGGACGACAGATCGCGATGCCGGGAGTCCACTGCCACGATCACGTGCTTGAAAGAAGAGCCGCCTCGCCGGAAATCGCGCTAGAACGGCGCGGCTTCATCTTCCCCGATCTCCTTCCCGACGACGAGTGAAGCTGATCAGAGGCCACCGCCTGGTTCGTCCGGCAGCTGGGAGTCCACCGGCGGGGTGCGTGTGGCGGTCCGGCGGTGCCCCCGCCTTCTTCCCCTCTTTTCTTCTCTTCCGGCGTCGTGTCTCCCTGTGTTTCCCGTTTTGCTGGTCCTCTTTGTTCCCATGATTTCCTTCTTTTATTTATTTCTTTCTTTCTATTTCATTCTTCATTTGGTTTGTTTCTTGCCCCCTTTTCTTTGTTTCTTGCTCACTGTCCCTCTTATTCTTGCTCTCTCTTTCTTTTTATTTTTCTTTCTCTTTGGCTTCGGCTCCTTCCTCCATTTTCTTTCTATTTTCTTATTCTCTCTTCTTTTTGCCGAGCCCTCTCCTCCTTTTCTTTCTATTTTCTTTTTATACCCCCACATTAGGTTAGATTTGGCCCCTAATAATTTTCTCCATATTTTTTACCTTTTTAATTTAATTAATTTACTTAAATTATCACATATTTTACCTAACTAAACACTCTAGATTTATTTTCTTTTTCAACTTTAATTATCCAATAATATTAACTAATTAATTTAACCTAATCTTAATTTTTAATTTTTACCCTTACATATATTTATATTTTTTTTTGGAGAAATTATCAAGTTTGCCCGGAGAGCTAAAATTGCCATTTTTTTGTACAGATATTACCCTTGACTCAGGACCCGGTGTCTATAGAGTGTTATGCTGCTGGTTTTCCACCATGCACCATACGCACCCATTGAGTTCCCCGCTGACCCTTATGTTAAGCCCGCCTAGGAAAGAGACTGCACGACCTCCTGTATGGGAGTAACAAGGTTGGAAGGATCTACCCGCTTGTATGTGGTTGTCTATGTTGCATCAATACGATCATGCATCTTTAATGTCATTCACGCATCATGCTAACAATTTGAGTCTTTCAGCTATCATAGGTACGAATCAGTGGTCTAGGGGTCTTGATGGCTGATTGGTAAGGAGAAATCCATTCTTTGAGTCACTAAAGCGAGTGTCGTATTGGGGTTCAGAGTCACTTTTAGATAGCACCGAATCCTTGCCTTCAGAGTTATCATTGAACATGGACAACCAAGACTCAAACGCCACCCGAGCTATAGTCACTAAAGAGATGGACCGGAGGGCCCAAGAAATAGAGCGCAAAAGGTGGAATATTTTTGCCTCAGCTTGACTGGGTCTGCCATAGACTGGTCCCCCAATTTGGATAGGAGAATAAGAGAAGATTGGGACCTGTTAACCGAGAAGTTCCTCAAATAGTACGACTGTAGCACCCGAATGGAGGTTACTTTGAATGATTTAGAGCTACTTCAACAGAGCTCTAATGAGACATTCCACGAGTACCTCACTCGATGGAGAAATCGGGTAATGGAGATGAAAAGGAAACCAAATACTCCAGATCAGATTCAGTTATTCATCCGAAATGCAAGTCCATATCTCAAAGAGAGGCTAAAGATAAAGGGGCTCAAAGATTGGGAATCTCTAAAGGACATAGCTATCGAAGCTGAAGGTGAGTACCTAGCAAAGAAAGCCAGCCAAAAGTAACTTCGGGAACCAATCAGGGTACAAATCGAGTGGTGCTGGGAGCAGTAATAACATAAGTGGCAAGACGGCCGAGGTTTCAGCTATCGAGGTTGGACAAGCTCAGAGGTACTATTCTAATCTAGGCCGGTCTCTGTCCTGGGTATTTGAGAAATTGACAAAGGAGGGCAAGCTGAGACCATTAACACCTAGGCCAGCCATGAATTAGGGATAACCAGGGCACAGAGATGATCAGTACTGCGCCTACCATCAGCACATGGGGCACCTAATAGATTATTGCCAAACTTTGAGGAATAAGATCCAAGATTTTATTGACTCCAAGGAGATTACTGAACCTGAGAGGAGAGAGAAGAAAAAGAAGGCATAAAAGGATTTCAAGACATTAATAGAGAGTACTAGAAGGTGGCTACCGCATAGCAAGTAGTAGGAGAGAAAACTTTCTATTAAATGTGCTTTTCATTTTATTGTTGAACTTTTTAAATGCAGTACTATTTACATTAATTATATTAATGGCTTTTTGCTTATGTCTCTCATGATTTCACTATGCATGATCGCAACCACAAGTTATTTACATTTGATATTAAATTAATGAATACTACTTTATTAAATCTCGAGATCCCATTGGCATCTGATATCATTCCTGAAGAGAGGAAAGTATTGAGAGATAATGAAAAAAGAAAAAAAAAAGGAAATGAAAAAAAAAAGCCTTTGCCTGGACCTAGAAGGACATTGATAAGGGCATTATTGGAACAAGCACTACTTCAATACGGAGACAGGACAACGAACAAAATTTTAAAAGTCATTCCTTTGCTTCCTTAAAATCTAGGATGCATACGATATAGCCTAACAAAGTCAAGCTCCGATCCTTAAAAGGCTTAAAATGAAACTCTGGGCCTTTATAAGAAGTAGCTCATTAGAACTAAGCCTTAGAATTCCTTTCCTCCAATTTGAGAGATTCATTACAAAGCCAATCAAGATTGACCTTTAACCATCTGGGACCAAGATGAGTAAGGTGTGGGCACTTACAGTTAAACTTAGAAGGAGAGCTAATTACCTTTACAAAAAAAAGAAGAAGAAGAAGAAAAAAAAAGCAAAAAAAAAAGTTTGGTCCTAAAACACTTGAGGCTAACTTACAATCCAATCTCAACCATCAAAGGTTACTTCAGAAATTGAGCTACCAAAGTCGATAAAAGCAGAGTGTGGGATTTCACATTCATGTTTTAGACAAAGAAACTCATATCTCAGCTAGTTTGCACAATGATTAAGAAAAAGCCTTTGATGCTTAAAAAAGAAGCACTGTCAGAAGAAGCAGCTTCCCAGCTATCAAGGATAAAAGAGAATTCAAAAAAAAAAGAAAAAAACCAATCGAAACCGATAGAATGAGGAAGGTTTCATGGCAAAGGCTAAAATAAAATATAAAAAAATAATTAAAAAATTGCCCTGCGGGTTGAAAATTGAAAAAAAGCGGACCTTACTAAATTGGGCACCCTATCAAGGTAAAAACCGAAAAGGCATCTTGGGCAAAAATTAGGGGTAAAGAGAAAATATTTAATCATGAAACCCCAAGAGGGCTGATTGATAATAGGAGTTTGATGTTTTGGGATCCATCTCGAGATTAGATAGGGTCTTATATTTTTGAGATTAATGCCAAATAACGATCATGTGTGATGAAATCGGACTGAAACATACTCATTTATGCCTTGATATATTAATATAAACAGAGCACCTTAACTCGCATACTCAAAATTGTTTAGGTTCCAGCATAAAAAGTAGCACATTATTTCTATTTTCCCACACGACCTCCATTGTTATCATCATCCTGACATTTCAGCTGACTTGCCTATCATTATCTTGAGCTAATCATGCAGCACCATCATGAGGAAAATTGAAATCCATGCAACCGTTAAAAAAAAAAGGAAGGCTGTTAGAAATGAAAACCATAACTGGCTCTCTAAGCAAAAGTTAGGCCAAAGGGGTAGGGTAAAAACTTGAAAACAGGCAGTCTTTCCTATAAAAAATAAAAATGAATAAAAGCCGCTAGATCGAGTGGGTCCATTCCAGGCAAAAATAAGGCACATGGTTATGTGAAAATCCCTAAAGGGATGCATTTCCCATAAAAAAAAACTAGTGTGAAAATCCACAAGAGATGCACTACCTTTAATAAACAGTACATGGAGCGATAAGGCAGCCCAAATAGTCTCCCTCCAAGCAGATAATGCATAATTCAGGGCACGAGTTAAAGTTTTGGGGGCAAAATGCTCATTGACCAGGGGGCAAAGATGTGCACGGGTCGGTTCTCTTTGAAATATTATGGGTAAATTCTTAAGCCAAGGCAACACTCCTTTAGGCCTTCAAGGAGCATCAAATAGTGTGAGCAGCCAAGCTGTAGCCTCGACAGACCCTTAATCATTCAAGACTCAGTCTATTCATTTTTGCATGCATTTCATGTCATACAATTTTTTTGCAAACATTTGCATATAACTTTTCACATGCACACACAATTTTTTATACATATTCCTATGCACATAACTTGTCACACCCCAAATCGGACCTAGTCGGAATCGGCAAGCTAAGTCGGATAAGTGAAGGGTATTTCGGTAATTTGTGCATGAGGGAATTTGATGATAAGGACTTAATTGCAAAGTAATTAATTAAATAAGTTAAGTGGGGGAAATTATTTGGTGTGCATGTGGTGTATGGATGTAGGGTGTTTTGGTTGTGGTTTTATCTAGTGGATTGTGTGTATTGTACTAAGGATGGAAAATATCTAGTTAAGAATTATCAAATGAGGTAGGAGTATGGTGTCATGGTTTGAAAAGTCAATAAGTGGGATTTTGGTCCAATGAGAACTTGCCATGTGGCATGGTTGGTGAGCATTGAATGAAGAAAAGAAGAAAAGAGAGAGAGAGAGAGAGAGAACATAGAATTTGGCATTCCCGTTCTCCCCTCCCTCTCACGCCTCCTCTTCTTCTTCTCTTCTCCATTCTCTGCTTTTCCTTTCCTTCTCTTTTGGCCGGATGTTTGTGCTTGCTAAGGGGTGCTTTGATTGAGTTTTTGGAACAAGATTAAAGAGGTTTGTGTTTGGGTTTTGATCCTACACCTGGTTCTTCTTCTTCTTCTTCTTCTTCTTTTTCTGGTTTTATTTGAGTTAGGGTTTGGATTAAGAAGTTTTGGGTTTTGTTTGTGCAAGTTTTGGGTGGCAAGAAGAAGAATAAAGGCAAGGAGAAGATTGAAGAGTGAAGATCAGCTGGGTTGTGCTTCAAAGAGGTTTGGGAGCTTTGATTTCTGCATTTGAGTTTGGAGTTGTCATTGCCTAATTCTCCTGGGATCATGAGTGTGTATTTGTGTTTGCTTCAGAAATTTGAGTGCTTTGATATGAGTTTATGCATGAATTAATTTGGGAAATGTGTTAGTAATCAATGTTATTGATTGAGATAGATGTATATGAGGGTGGCTATTGAAATGCATGAGTTTGGGAATTTTCTACTCTTGAATGTGAAAAGGTCCATATGTGTTCTTGATGAATTTTTGGAAATTGGGTTGTGAAATGGACTTATTTTGGCATGTATGTTACGAGCTTTTAATTTCGAAGAGTAATTATGCATGAGTGTGAATTTATTGTGGTGATTGTGTGGTTTAATATAGTTTTGCTGTAAATTTCTAGGTTTTGATAATTTTTGAGATTATGAGCTTAAATTGATGTTTGGTGTGGAATTACTTGATTATAATGTTATATTATGGGTATTGATGGTGAAGGGTGGTTGGATTTGAGGTATGAGACCATTTGATGTGATTTTGTGTGTTTGTGTGTGAGTTTGGGAGGAGAAGAAATCTACAGAGTCTGGAAATCACGACTCTGTCACGATCGCGACACTGTCGCGAGCGCGACAGAGACCGGTGATCCTGTTGCTGGGCTGTGCTGCCACGAGCCCGCGATAGCAATAGCTGTTGTGTGCTCTCTATCGCGA
Organism: Excoecaria cochinchinensis; assembly: GCA_947683425.1. Taxonomy (NCBI): domain Eukaryota; kingdom Viridiplantae; phylum Streptophyta; class Magnoliopsida; order Malpighiales; family Euphorbiaceae; genus Excoecaria; species Excoecaria cochinchinensis. The sequence continues at coordinate 11,748,909 of CANTUQ010000112.1, forward strand.
GCGCGACGGTGTCGCGATCGCGACAGAGCGCAATATTGGCCTGTGCTATCGCGAGCAAGTGATTTGTCGTGAGCCCGCGATAGCAATACTTATTCTCTCTGTCGCGACCGCAACAATGTCGTGAGCGCGACAGAGCCCTCCCTGTGATCGCGAGGTCCGTCACGCGCGCGCAAGCGAAGGGACTATGGTCTCTGTCGCGAGCGCGACAGCCTTGTTATGCTGAATGAGTTTTCTCTTGGTGTTTGGTTTTGAACTCGAGTTTCTTTTAGTGCCTATAAGTCCTATACCTGTTAACTTATGAGTTATATGAATGTGAATCCATGATACGAATATGCATATATGTATATATATAGGATTTTGGGATATTATAGAATGGATTGAATGGATTATGCATGATTGACATTTCGAACTATATTATGTGACTCGAAACATGATTTGTGTTACGCATGACCTGCTAGAGTCAAGTAAGTGGATAGTTAGGCATGCCTAATAGAGTCTCTTAGCTGCAGCCCTCAGTTACGTTTGGACCCTGATCAGGTCCCCTGGTTGGTTCCTCGCGAACCCTTTAATGTATTCGATTCGCACCCGTAAGGTGATGTCAGTATTCGATTCACACCCGTAAGGTGATGTCAGTATTCGATTCATACCCGTAAGGTACTGTCAGTTCATTCGTTATCCACTATTTTGAGTCAACAGGTATCCTGTTTATTTTATCTGATATGATTAAGAGAATGTGATATTCGGATGAGCATAATTCTGGACATGTGAATCAGTTATGTACTTGAATGTGATTATGAATCTCTGAATGGGTTGAATGTGACTCAAGCTTGTGTATTATGCATAATTATCAACGTATATCATATTAAGAATGTGTTCGTATACAATCAGTTATGAATATAAGTATGTGAATTGAAATGTGTACAACTGCGATCATAATCTCTTGAATGCCATGGTTATAGTTTATTATGTTATGCTGATGAGTGTGTGAATCCAATTAGTTATGTTTATAAACATATGAATTAATAGGTATATGAATGCAAACTTGAATTACTGAATGCTATGGTTAATAAGTATGTACATGAACGTGATTTTGTACTATTGACTGTTATGGTGAAGTATGTGAATCAAGATACGTATGAATGTGCTCTTGACCATGGAATGTTATAAATATTGTGTTATGTTATGTGCTCTCTCTCTAGTTTTTCCTATTGTAGTGATTTCGGCATGTGGTCATGTGCTTACATTTCAAGGCATGATATTTTATGTGATAGAGTGGTGCAGTGGAAGTGTGGTGTTTTGACGTTGTCCCTTGGTTCTCGGATAAGGTGAATGCATTATGGCATGATATTTGTATGATTAGACCTCTAGGGATATTGCATGATGATGGTGTACATTATGCATGATAATTAATAGCTATGCATGTGAAATCTCTGACATCTGATGCCCGTGAATTCGGTAAGTGAAAGTTAATTTGTATGTGTAATTGCATGATATACTTGTATCTTGCATAGTACTCTGCTTGCTTTCGTTTGATTGACACGAGTTTTGAATGTGGATATGATTTTCTGAATGCCTGGCCTTTGTACGCAAGGATGCATATCTATCTGTTAGGACTATGTGCTTTTGCCATTTGAATGTGTTAGTGTTTGACGTCTTCCCTTGGGTTCGGCTAATGTGTGTTATGGCATGACAAATGTATGTTTAGACAGCTAGTGTTCTTAGTATGATAGCTGGGTACGTTATTATATGGTAATTGTGTTGCAAGTGAATGGGTTTTCCGTTAATGCATGGGTACTTTGGCATGATAGTTGCATGCGTAATATCTCTTGTAACTGTACACGGTAAGTTCTGATACTTGATACCTCGGTAAGTATATGGATGTGAGTTTTTGAATGAATGCCTTTACTATGCAAGCCTGACTATATATGTGTTATGAATGTCCGCATTTGCCATTTGCATGTGTTATGCCTTGATGACCATTGTGAATGGTTTTTCATATTGCTTGTGTGTTTTCCCTAACAAGCGTTTATCGCTTAGCACGGGTTCTTTTCCCGTGCAGGTGGCAGGTTTGGTTTCGTTCAAGTCACGCATCTGCAAGGTCGGCCACATAGGAGTTAGAAGTTTTGTATTTTGCTCAACCTCTGTATTTTGGCTTTTGTTTTTCCCTAGTCTTATGTAATTATATGTAAGGATCTTATTGTAATTAAGTTTTCAGTTATTTCTTCGTTTTTTCTTTCGTCTTATGCTTCTGCTGAATGATTATATGTATGTATGTGAGTTAATGTATTTTCAGCTATTGTTTCCTTAAAGTTTTAATTTTCGCTGTATCTTCGTATGTTTTTATGTATGAATGTATGCTTCCGCTTAGTGCATGTGCGCATATGTGTGAGTGAGCGTCAGTAGCGCACCCGCTTCCTTCCAACAGGGACGTAGGGGGTGTTACATAACTTTGTAGGAAAAGTCTAGATAAAGACTACACGCGCGAAAGCGGGTCGAGGACAACTTCAACACAATATAGGCACTCATTCGTGCTGCACGAGCAAACCCTCCAAAGTCCTCTTAAGAGGCAAACCCTTCAAAGTCCTCTTAAGAGGCAAACCCTTCAAAGTCCTCTTAAGAGGCAAAACAGCCAAAGACCTCTCAGGGGCAAATCAACCAAAGAGCTCTCAGAGGGCATCACTTAAAATCTCAGAAGGGTCAGCACGATGGCGGCACTACCATTCTATGGAAGGTTAGCACAACCATGGCACTACCGCATCAACAGGTTAGATACCGATACGGCTGGGGCTATACACCTCACAGGTTAGATGCCACAACAGAGGAGGTTAGACACCGCATCAATAGGTTAGATACCGACACGGCTGGGGTTAGACACCACACAGCGGAGGAGGTTAGACGCCATAACGGAGGAGGTTAGACGCCGATACTGACACGGCTGGGACTATACATCGCACAGGTTAGATGCCACAACGACAGAGGTTAAACACCGCATCAAAGTCAGTTATGGACCACAATGGCAAAGGGCTAGATACCGCACAGGTTAGATGCCAAAACGGCAAGGGTTAACACGTCGATAAATTGATGGTAACTACCCGCAACAACTTCATTCAGACCGGAAAGACAACAGCCTCAGGTACGTGTCTCTTCTTTCTTTCTTTGAGTTTTGGCTCACCTAGGCACCCATGCACTACATTCCCCAAAACTGGGGGCAACTATAGACACCGGGTCTTGAGGCAGCCCAGACCAAGGTTACCCAGTGATGAAAACGATGCTTGTTCACAGGCAAAAGAGTTAGAAGTGATGATTTCCTTGTAGAAACCTTCTTTAAATAAAAATTTATTTTTTATTTTGGTTTTCGGGGGTTTTTTTGGTGGCCTGCCGTTGCGCGGCACCTCTCGGCGGCATGCGCGAGGCGCAGTGCCTACAGGCCACGTGCACAAGGCAGCCTTGTGCGCAAGCCCACGAGGCACCGCGGGTAGGGTCTTGCATCGCGTGAGGCACGGCCTCTACGAGAGGCCGCACCTCACGCAGACGAGGTGTGGTCCCCTCTGCGCGAGGCCGCACCTTGTGCACATGAGGTGCAACCCCCTCTGTGCGAGGCACCTCGCGTGCGGCCCCTCTACATGAGGCAGCACCTCGCGCATGCGAGGTGCAGCCCCCTCTACGTGAGGCACCTCGCGCACGAGGTGTGGCCCCTCTGCGTGAGGCCACACCTCACGCACGCGAGGTGCGGCCCCCAAATGCGAGGCCGCACCTTGCACGTCTCCTTCCTCGCGTGGACTCTGTTTTTTCACTAGTTTTTTTACTAAATTTCAGTTTCAATTAAATTCAAATTCTTTTTTCGATTTTTAACTGGATAAAACTAAATTTTTAAAAGGATAATAAAGACTTTGAATAGGATTAATACTACAGAAAAAACCTAATCTTTGGGATGATATAAAAAGTAAAATATGAACCCAAAAAGGGGGAGAAGAATATTGACGACAGTGACACAAAGAAATTCTAAAATAAGACTTTTGAGAGCCAAGTTTTTGGGAGAAAAAAATTCTAATTGTTCTTGAGCCAAAGAAATTAATTTTTTGGGTTTGAGATCCAATTTTTATCATTTTCTTTATTAAAAAATAACAGTTTTTTTTAACTTCAATTTTTAGCAACAGAGAGATTTGCTTCAGCTTTCTTAATTTCTTTTTTAAGCAATCGATAGGGAATCATCACTTTCTTCTTTTGCAGGCAGAATCAAAACTTCTGAGGGTAAATATACGGGTTAGAGCCAAATCTTTCTTCTTTTTTATTTTGCGTCGTTAATTTCCTTCCTCCATTGTATATACTGTAAGTTGCTATAAGTTGCTATTAATTTATGTGTTGTTGTATGTTATAATTAATATAAAGGTAGATTAATTTAACTAATTTGTTTACATGATGCATGCAACTAATTCAAATCTATAGGATATTCGTCATTAAGGCTACTTTCCATTTGATTCTGTTTTTGGTTATTAATCCATTTTATTAATTTCCAATTTTTTCGTTAAACATTATTTTTCTAGTAATCATAAATATTTTCTTTCTTAATTAAAATTGTTTGCTGTATATACTTCATTTAATTGTTTATTTTTTATTATATCATATTTCGATCATTTGATCTAATTTACTGATATCGTTTCTTATTCTTGCTTTTGTTGTTTGCCAAGCTTATTTATTTCATTGTGAGTAACGTTCTTATGCGAGCTGGAGAATTAAGGGACTAGGGGTCTTCAAAGTTTAGTTTGCATTTTAATTTCTTTATTTTCCTTATTTTATTATTTTGTATGTTTTTACGCAAAAATGGTATTTAGATACGTTTATTTTATAGAAACTCATGTTTTTTTTTCTGTAATAATAAAAATTGGAATTTTTGTTAATAAAATAGAACCAATGTCCTGATTTTAGCCAATAAACCTTCACTTTTGAAAGAAAGTTAATTTTCATAAAGCGGGATCCAATTATCCCTACTATTTTTATTGCCTAAAGATAACTCTCAGATTTTTTATGTTAAAACAAAGGAACCAAAGTTCCTAAAATCCAATAAATATCTCGATTTATGTATTATGTATTTTATTTTATTCTTTCTTATGTATTTATTTATTTTGGGCCCTTGTAATTAATTTTTGGGGCAATTTTATTCCTTTATTTGTGGTTTTACTATTTTGGGGGATTATTTTGTCCCATATTTTTCACTTGTAATTTCTTTATTGTTTTCCTTATTGCTTTCTTTACTGCTTTCCAATGATGCCTAAAATGCGCTTTAATTTATTACATGATCGTGTGAGAAGAGAGATAAAATAATTAATTTTAAAAGCTCAGTCATATAATATTAACTAAAGGTATAAATAAGAGTGAGGTCTCGAACTCTCACTGGTTTTGGCATCATAAGGTTAGAATTCATTTCGCAATATTTTATTGGGTGGCGACTCCATGATACCTGCCTTATAATACCTAATAGGTGCCCTCATTTTAATGGCTGAATGGAAGCTTGTGTTGTACCAATACACAGCTAGGCCGAGCTATTTGAACCATTTGGTTGGTTTGTTGAAGGTTATACATCTGAAGTAATCTTCTAGGTTCCCATTAAGCCTATTTTTTAGATTTTATCATATATACTTTATTTTTTTTTCTTCTTTATAATTTCTTTTCTAATTATAATATCTTTTCTCAAGAATATATTTGGGTAAATCCATATGTAAGCATCTGAAATTATCAATAAAAATCATTTTAGCACTTAAACTCTTAAGATGTCCATATAAACACCTGAACTTGATTTTTATGCAAAAAATAAATATGAATTCGCAGTAGCTTGAAATCAGAAATGTGCATGAGTTACAGATGTGCTGATGTGGCAAATGAACCTGTTATATTATGACACCTGTCCATATCAATTTAATTGTAATCGGGGAAAAAAAGGGAAGGGGGCGAGGAGGAGGTAAGGCAAAATCAAAAATAGCATTGAGCAAAATTGAAAATACCTAATATGTTATTGATTTCGCAAGTAAAGAGAAAGTATCTTAAACTTTTAGCTAGGTAGATGAAGATGCAGAACTACATAGCCCATGGTGATCAATAGACCTCAATTTTGCAATTCTTGTTGGGCCTACATTCTCTCTGTTGGACTGTTGTGCATTATATGTGGCATTCTAATAGCGATGTCAGATAGTGTTTGTGCTTTAATGGTGCATTAATTTATGATTTGCTTATTGTTTCTTTCCTTGAATTTCAAGTACTTAAAGTTTTCACTTGTAGTATGCAGTTAGTAGAATCTTTGTGCTTTATTTACAAGCAATACCCCATGGATGTAGCTCACTTTGAGTTTTTAGTGATGTAGTCTGCACTACTAGAGTCTAGTCTATTTTTTCAACTCACGAGCTCACATTGACTTTATAGTAATTTAGTCTATATTGGATATATGTCCTAGAGTTCTAATCACATTTAGATAGAGAAAATAATAAAAAAATAAATAATTAAAGAAGTTTAATTAATTATGCATGCACAAAAAAAAAGTTCGAAGAACTTTCTGCGCATAGTTTATAAAATTGAACTGGGTCATTTTAATTCAAAATAAAATACTATTGGGATATAAGTGTTATGGACCCTACATATTTAATTTGGTTGGATTTGGAATTCATTTTTGTAATTAAATCTAAATTCGCATAGAAAAACCTAGTATATGGGCTTCTGCATAGAACCTTATAGTGGAAGCTGATGCATGCACAGGGTGGTTACCATGGCAAGATTATAAATATTACAAGTTTGGATTAATGGAGACTAAACTTGGGAAAGTTCAAGAAGGCTTGAAGATAGTTTACTGAATCTATAAAGAAGCCGAATCAAAGAGAGACATGTGCAAGTCATGTGATAACTTGACATGTGCAAGTCATATGACCTTGGCATGTGCCATCCATGTGCTTTGACATGTGTTATGCATGTATCATGACATGTGTTATGCATGTGCCATTTGCATGTGCACATCATGTGACACATTACATGTGTATTGCATGTGCTTTTTAATAGACTTAAGGGGTTGTTTGTGTGACGCATGCCAGAACCTAGCAAAGGCCCTCATTGAACCCACTTTTAGGGCTCGAGGGATTGGTTCGCGTCTTTTTGATCTTGGGCATCATGAGTTATCTTGGATGCCTCCTTTCCAATAGAACATTAGAAAGGATCATCTAGACTCACAATGCCTTTGGGCACCTTTGAGGTATTTTGGAGTCGCCACCCAATTTATATGAAATTGGGAAAGGTCTCTAATCTCTATTGGTCTAAACCAGAGATGGTGTTCGGAGCTTCACTTTTATTAATGACTTAAGTTTATAAATGAGTTTTTAAGAAATCAAAATTCCATCTCTCATCTCACGCGATTGTGCATTGAATTTAAAGTGCATTTGCAAGCATATTAAAAGCGATAAATAAAGCAGTAAGTAAATAAATAAATAAACTACGAACGAAAATTGGGACAGAACAATCCCCTAAAAATGAATAAAAGAAGGGACAGAACAATCCCCCAAAATAAAATAAGAAAGCATAATAAAACTTGCCCCAAAATCAATTATAAGGGCCCAAAAAGAAAAGAATAAAATAATTAAAATGCATAGAAGTAATAAAAATGAATCATACATAAATATGGTCATTTATTATTTTTAGGAACATTGGTTCCCTTTTTTATTAACTTTAAAAGAATTAGAGAACTATTTTTTTGGATATTAATTGAGAAAACTGGGATGAGTGATCCCATTTTATGAAAATTAGTTCTCTATTTGATAGTGAGATTTTATTGGTTAAAATAGGACATTGGTCCAATTTATTAGTAGAAATTCCCAAGTTATTAGTTATTAAAAAATGTGATTTTCTATAATACGGATAATAGAAAATCTATTTTACATACAACACATAAAAATAATAGAATAAATGAAAATACAAAATTTAAAATACAAACCCTAAGTCAAAGGTCCTCGGTTCTCCTAATCCTCCATCCCGTGCACAAATATAACTCACATACATAAACAATTTTTGAGACAATACAACAAAAATAAAATAAAATGTTAGTAAAGTAATTAAGTAGATAATATATAAGAAATAGTCAAATAAAGATTAATAAATAAACAAAACAAAACAAAGATGGCACATGCCAAAGTCACATAACTTGCACATGTCAAGTTATCACATGACTTGCACATGTCTCTTGTAACAACCCGAATTGTACCCTAAATGGATTAGTAGTGTCTATGGCATTGAGAGGGTACAAGAGTGATTGTGCAAGTATGAGTTTATGGTACAAAGAGGATGTAATTGAAAGGAATTAAAAGTATTGGCAAGAAAGAATTTAGATGAGGGATTAAGTGGGAGTTGGCTAAGGACTAAAAAGATGTTTGCCAAGGATTAAGGGTGATATTTGTTATTAATGGGACATGTGTCAAAGATGTGCCAAGTGGCATGAAGAGATTGAAAAGTGGCAAGAGAAGTTGATTAGTGGAAAAAGCTGAAAATGCCACCTAAGTCTTGCATGCAAATATAAGATTGAGTGGAAGGCAGATTTGGCCTCATCTTTGCATGTTTGGCCAGCAACTTCTATTTCCATTCTCTCTAGTTTCATCTTTTGTCTTTCTTCTTCTTTAATTTCAAGTTCTGGCATCTTTTTCTTTGATTGAGTTTTAAGGCTTAGATTAGTTTGAGGTGGTAAATTGAGAAGGTATGTATGGGTAGATGGTTTAAGATCTCATTCTTCTACTCATTTCTGTTTTGTTGGATTTTGAGTTTGGTTTGATAAATGGATTAAGAGTGTGTCTATTGATTGTTTAAGAAACTTTAAACAAAAGGAAAGACTAGGGCAAGGATAAAGTTTGAGTTGAAGCAAGGTTGATCAAGCTGCTCATTTTGAGGTTTCGGATTAGAAATTGTGTTAATTTTGTTTAGAAGCATGACTGTTTAGTTTGAGATTTTAATGTTCAATAGATGCATGATTGTGCAGTTGGGAGAAATTGTATACGATTATGTGTTAATGGATAGATGGTATAGTTGAAGTGTATTTGATGTGTGTTGAAATGTTAGATAATAGCCATGAGTATAGTAAAGTGACAAAAACATGAACTCTGATTTTGGAGATGTGAGTAGTGGTTGTGTAGTTTTTGGTTAATGTTATATGTTGAGAATTTGATGGTGTCATAATGTTCATATATGTTTATAGAAACCATAATTTGAATTTGGTGTATTGGTTGGCTAAGTTGGCTGATTTCAGGCTTGATAAGCTTGATTGTGTAAAGCTGTCTTTGTAGTTCATTTGACCTATGTGCGTTGTTTATGCTATATTTTGCATTCTAGTGCTCCACATTGGTTGATTCCAATTGAATCTGAAACCTAAGATCCACTCCTAAAAATGTCTCAGAAATATGGTTGAGCCAATTCTAGCTTTACTTGTCCCAAAAGTGGCCAAATTATAGGTGTCTCTATTCTGGCGGGTTCATTGGAACAGTATAGGTTATTTAGGATATATCTGACGTTTTAGATGTCAAAATGACCTGGAATTTGTTTCATTTGAAACTTAACATCCTAGGGAAAAATTTTGAAGAGGAAGTTTTGCCTAAATAATAATTTTAGATGTTGGTTTATGTAGTTCAAAATTGAAGTGAAAAGCAGTCTCGTAAGGCACCTGATGGAGGCTACTGTCGCGAGTGCGACCATGGTCACAAGACAGAACAAGTTAAATGAGGGCTTTTTCTTCTTATTTTGATCCCATGGTTCGCATGAATCATTGTGACGAATGCAAACCCCGCTCGGCATCTGGATTGCTCTCGGGAGTCCGCTTTTAGGACTCGAGACCAGACGGAGGTTCATTAAAACTCGTGAAATCTGATCGCTTCGCAATGGACAGGGATTCACCCCCATTTCATTATTGGAAATCAACCTACGAGGGAGTCTATTGGGTATCTATGACGCGTGCCGAATTGGTAAGGCCCTCTCGATGAGGCCTGCTTTTAGGGCTCGAGGGATTGGTTCGCGTCATTTGATCTTAGGTACAATGAAACATTTTGGAATCCCTACACAATAGAACATTAGGGAGTTCATCTAGCTTCATGAAACCTTTAGGCACCTTTGAGGTATTTTGGAGTTAACACCCAATTTGCGAGAAATTGGGAAAGGTCATATAATCTCTATGGTCTAAACTAGAGAAGGTATTCGGAACTTCACTCTTATTTATGCCTTGGTTAATTACAAATTAGTTTTTAGATTCATAAAGTTCTATTTCCCATTTCACGTGATTAATGCATTTAATTTGAAGGCGCATTGCAATCATTGAGAAAGCGGTAAAAGAAAACTGTAAAGAAAGCGGTAAATAAAGCGATAAATAAAACAATAAACACACAGAGCGCATCATTTACAAGATAGAAATTGGGATAGAATACAATCCCCAAATGAAAAGCAAAGCTTAAATAAAATTGCTCCAAAAATAATTAATTACAGAGGCCCACAAGATATATAAACATAAACTTAAAACAACCAAAACAAAGTCAAACATAGAAAATGACATACATAAATCGGAATATTTATTCCATCTAGGAATATTGGTTCCTTCATACTCACTTAAAGAGGGATCGAAGAGTTAGTTTGATTGTTGGATTGAAAAATCGGGATGAGTGATCCCATTTTTAAAAAAACTTAACTCTTCATTTTAAGTCATGACATTTTGCATTCCTTGGCGAAAATGAAAGACATTGGTCCCGATTTTATTAATAAAATCCCAATTTAGTTATAAAGATATTTTCATGATTTTTTATTCGACACGCGTATAGATAAAACTATTTTTATTTACAAATAAGCACAACCACATAAAGAAGCAGGTAAGATCTCATCGAGAAAGGTTTCCTACGCATCGTGATCCCTCCATTTGGTCACGGCGATGCTTAACCGAGCGACACCACATTTAAACACCAAATAAGAAAAAAAAACTAACAATAAAAATGTTAGTAATAATTCTACAATCAACCAAATAAACACAAAGACAAGACAAAACACAAAACATAGTTAACACATGTGTATGTAATAAAATAGATTAAATTAGACATGTTAATTTAATATATGAATGACTCACGTGCAAAGGTAATTAAAAAATTAGTCATGCAAAAAACATAATAATAATAATAACAATGATAGAATAATAACCACCACAATAGTAACACTAATGGAAGCAACAATAGAATAATAATAATAATAATAATAATAAATATGACATTAACAATAATAATAATAATAATAATAATAATGACAGTGACACCAAATGCAAATGCATGGTGACATTAACAGTAATAATAATAATAATAATAATAATAATAATAATAATAATAATAATAATAATAATAATAATAATAATAATAACAATAATAACACAATAATAATAGCACCTATAATAATAATAATAACAATAATAATGATAATAGTCACATTAAAACAAAAACCAATAATAACTAATAACAATAGCAACAATAATAAAAATAATGGTAGAATAATATTAACATACAATAATAATAATAATAATAATAATAATAATAATAAGGACGGAAATAGCAAAAAAATTAAAAAAAAAGGTAATGAAAATGATATTAATAACAGTAGCAAGCAATATGAGTAATAATAGTAACAATAATAATACTAACAGCAAATGCAAACAAGGTGAAATAAAGTGACAAAAATGGGTCTAAGAATGTTTACTCTCAAAGTTTATAGATCGAAAATTGGATGTCTCAATCCGTCCCCTTGTCAAGTTTGCGGTGGTAAAACACCAATTTTTAACACAAAAAAACACTCAAAAAAATGATTTTGATGGAGTGACTAAGCTAAAGAATTTAATTTTCTTTGCCTAGACCAATCCAAGAACAAAACCTTTTTAGAAAGAAGAAGAATTAAATTCCTAAGAATTTTGAGAATATTTTTTTTGCCCTCATCTGCCTCCTCTTTTCTCAAGAAGAAAAACCCTATCTCTTTCTTCTAAAGAAGCAGCCCCCCTGAGAAATGAAGGCCAATTTCCCTTTTATTTTTTTCATCTCCTGGAATGGAAAAAAATCAAACTAACTTTTCTAATTTTATTTTTCCAAAAAAACATTAAAACGTGAAAGAAACTGATTTTTTTACGGTCCCAAAACTGTGTTTTGCAGGTGAGAAAGGGACAGGGCAGGGAATGCCCGCAAGTGGAGGCCTGCACGCAAGGAGCGGTGCTCAGAATGCCTCGCGTGCGGCCCTCGTAAGGCCACGAGGTGCGGGAGGCCGCACATGGCCACAAAGTTACATTTTTTTAAAAAAAATATATAATTTTTTTATTATATATTTGTTTATTTATTTATTTTCTTATTTTTATTAAAAAAAGGTCTCGACAAGGGACACATCCTTTTCGATATTTTTGCCTGCAAACAAGCATCATTTTCATCATTGGGTAATCCTGATCTTGGACCGCCTCGGGATCCGATATCTATAGTTGCCCTCCAATTTTGGGAAAACTAGCACGCAGTTGCCTAGATGAGTCAAAATTTAGAAAAAAGGAAAGAATCGTGTACCTGAGGCGGCGACCTTCCTGCTGCCCCGAAAAGGAAATCATCTCCTCAAGTCACCATCCAGACCGTGGAGCGATCGCCGTCCCTTTGCTGTTGCGTCGAGTCTTCTCAAAACTCCCGAAGTGTGGGTACCATCCTTAAATGGTGATGCGCCGAGTCTGCTCCAGACTTACAAAGCACGGGGATGTCCTCCCGGACTGCACCGAGTCTTCTCTAGACTTCCAAAGTGTGGGTGCCATCTTCATATGGCAATACGCCAAGTCTACTCCAGACTTAGAAAATGTGAGAATTGTCCTCCTAGACTGCACCGAGCCTGCTCTAGACTTCCAAAGTGCGGGTGTCATCCTCAAATGGCGATGTGTCGAGCCTACTCCAGACTTACAAGACGCGGGGGTTGTCCTCTTGGACTACACCAAGCCTGCTCCAGACTTCTAAAGTGCGAGTGCCATCCTCAACTGGCGATGTGTCGAGCCTACTCCAGACTTACAAGACGCGGGGGTTGTCCTCTTGGACTGCACCGAGCCTGCTCCAGACTTCTAAAGTGCGAGTGCCATCCTTAAATGGCGATGCGCCGAGCTTGCTCTAGACTTACAAAATGCAGGGGTTGTCCTCCTGGACTGCACCGAGCCTGCTCCAGACTTCCAAAGTGTGGGTGCCATCCTCAAATGGCGATGCGCCGAGCCTGCTCCAGAGTTACAAAATGCAGGGGTTGTCCTCCTGTACTGCACCGAGTCTGCTCTAGACTTCCAAAGTGTGGGTGCCATCCTCAAATGGCGATGCGTCGAGCCTGCTCCAGACTTACAAAATGCAGGGGTTATCCTCCTGGACTGCACCGAGCCTGCTCAAGACTTCCAAAGTGCGGGTACCATCCTCAAATGGCGATGCGCCGAGCCTGCTCCAGACTTACAAAATGCGGGGGTTGTTCTCCTTTTCTTGTTTTTAGTACAGCCTCAGCCGTGCCTTAATAAAACAAGCACTATCAGATCAATTTATCACGATAATCATTTTGATTACTCACCCTCCGCGAAGGTTCAATTGTTATCTTCTCATTTTCTTATTTTATCATTTATGGTCTTATCACCTCAATATATTATCTTTCTCTTTGCCATTTCTCAGGCACACCAAAGGAAAATAAATACATAAAGGAAGTAGACTGTCACACCCCACAAGTGGCTTATTTGGAAATTAGAATTTTAATTGGACAATTAAGGGTAATTGAGTAATTTGTTAGTAAAAGAGGATTGGGTTGCAAAGAAATAAAAGTATTGTTATGGCAGATTTTATTTAGTGAGTAAAGAAGAAATTAATAAGGATTTATTGGTAATTGTGAGGGATCAGATTGTAAAAGGGTAATAAGTGAGTTGAGGAGCCGTGCATGTGTGCCAGGTGGTGAGCAGGGTGTGTGCACGTGGTGAGGGAAAGGAGAAAACTGAGAAAGTTTTGTTAGTTGGAAACAAAAGACTGAAATTCTCTTTTTTTCTGATTTTCTCTCTCTCGTTAGCCATCTCTGTTCTCCATCTGCTGTTCTTTTCCTTTTTGCATGTGTGTTTTCCTGTTGAGGAACTAAGGTATGGTTGAGTTTTGAAGCTTCAGCAGGGTAAGTAGTTACTGGTTTTACTTTGAGTTCTTGATCTTCATCTTTTCTGGGATTATTATGAGTTATTTATATAATGGTTCTTGGGATTAATTGGGTATCGGTTTGTCTGTTGCAAGTACTGGAAGATAGAAGAAAAGAGAAGGGAAAAGATAAAGTGGTTGATTGAAGAAGGAATACAGTGGTCGTTGTTTTTGAGCTTCATACAGGTTTGGGAGTGTGTCTGTCTTGCTCATTTTTGGATCCAGATTGCAGTTTTGTTGCTAATATAGTTATGTGTGTTGGAATATTGAAATGCATGAGTTATGTAGTGTTCGATACATGATTACAGTAGGAAAAGAATGATATGAGTTTGCAAATGAGATGTTTATATATGTATATGAATGTGAAGCTCTGGTTTGGGTCTCTTTCTGTTTATATTCTGTAATTATATGTTAGGATGAATAAAGTGAGTGAAATGACTGTAATGGTGCTCAGAGGACTTAAAGGTACGTGTTTGAATGATTATTTCATGAAAAATGGTTTTATACAAATGGGGTTTTGAATTTGGAGAGGGCTCTGTTTTCTGGATTTTCTGGGTTTATCCACGTTTTACTGGAAGTTGGTTTTGAGAAGATGATAGAGTTTGTGAAGAGAAGCAGAATTGTGAGAAGAAGGTCACGAGACGTGATGCTGCATCACGCCGTGACCCCCTTCTCGGTTGAAGGTCACGAGACGCGAAGCAGCTTCACGCCGTGACTCCTTCTTTGCTGAAGGTCACGTGACGTGATGCTGCATCACGCCGTGACTTTCGCCTCCTCCTGCGTGTGATTTTCCCCTCTCCTCACAGGCGTCACGAGACGTGACGGATGGTCACGCCGTGACCGCCTGCTCTTGCCTTGCTTTCTTGCCTTGCTCTTCTGCCTGGCTCGCGTGAAGCCGGTGTCACGAGACGTGACTGAAGGTCACGACGTGACCGGCCTCTGCCTGCTGTCCTGTCTTCCTAAAACAAAGATTTAACTTCTGATTTTTAGGGTTTTTACACTGTTTGATGAATAATTAGTTTTAAAATCTAATTTGTAGTTTAATAATTGCTTATTATTGAGTTGTATACATGATTAATAATTAATATTCATGATTTACACTTTTTATAATTTATTTGACATGGATTAATTCAATATGAGCTATATGTCCTTATTACCTTCAGTATTGATACTTATATGTTTAAATATTCTGAATTGTGATCAGTATATAAGTATACATGAATTATAAGCTAATATAATAGGAAATTCTCATGACTAGATATATGAATTGTTGAGTTGTGTCATTTAAGCCTGAATAGTCATAGTTGTGGATAAGTAAGCGCTTACTTAGGTCAGTGTGTGTGTGCAGCTGCTATATGATAAAATAAAATATGCGGGTCCGTTTGGATCCTTGTTTCGACCATGTTTGGTCTATATGGATTTAAATGTGAGACTTCGGTCTCTATATGAAAAGTACATGTTTGAGACTCATGTCTCTATATGCTTGGGATACTGTGTTCTATCAGTATCCATTTGACCGCATCCACTTCTAGAGAGTATTTTAGACTAGTCAGGCTAAGAGTGTAAATGTGTTGCATATGTTGAGATGTATTGTTGACATGATTACAAGCATGTGATGTACATGAATTCTTACATAGCTTTATAATATATACCTTGAATCTGTATACTTGGAATGATGAAATTGATAAATTGAGTACTTAATTATTGTATTGTTGTAAATATTGTATTTGCATGTTGTTCGTTGTGTTGTTCCTCCCCACTAAGCGTTATCGCTTAGCACGGGCTCTTTTCCCGTGCAGGTGGCGAGTGCAGTTCAGAGTCGGATATCTGCAGGTCGGCCACTAGGAGTCTTTTTGGATGAAGTTGTTATATTTTGAAGTCTTCCGCTGTAATTATTTTGTATATGGCTTGTAATTAGCAAAATGAATCTTTTGTAAAGAAACAAGTATTCTTTATGTATATGTAATTGCATACGAGCCTCTTTTTGTAAAACGATATAAATATGATATATGTATAAAGACTTGATATATATATGTTACAGGAATTTTCTGATTAAATGATTAAAAGTTTCTTTAAATCTCATTTGGTTTTCTTTTATTTATTTATACATGTGTAAATGTACACGATTATATGTGTTTGCCCGCGTGGCACTCCGGCATCCTTCCAACGGGGATGGCGGGGTGTTACATAGACAATCCTCCTCCTACAAAATATATTTGTTTTGTACAAAACAAACAAATCAACAAATCATGACAGAGGGTCCCCCTGAATGTCTGGTGGCGCTTTTTTGGCTAATTCTCATTGTCTAATATCCCCATAGTCAATGGTCTCTAATTCGACCAATTATGTTTGTAAATCTGGTGTCCACATTGAATTCTTCTTACTCTCTTCTCCCTCTCACCCGCTCTTGCTCGTCTAACCTTTATTTGGATCTTTCTTGCAAAATTATATGCACAGGAATATGTACAGGAAATATTGTGTTCACGTGTGATGGGTGATATGCAAATGCTTGCAAATGAATTATATGAAATGCATGCAAAAATGATTAGACCACATCTCGGGTGGTTAAGGGTCTGTCGAGGGTACGACTTGGCATTATCTAATGCCCCCAAGGATCTAGAAGAATGTCTTCTCGGCTTAGACATTATGACCCATGATCCCTTCAAGGACAACTGTCCAGTGTGCATCTTTATCCCCCGAGCAATGAGCACGTGCCTTTTGCTATAAATGGTACAGCATTTTGCCCCTCTTGATTCTGACTCATGTCCCGTATTATACCTCTTCTACCCGAAAGGAGGTCATCTAAAGCACCACCACCTTATCACTTCGGCGTAGGAATTTTGTATCTCATCTGTCCGAAGGGAGATCGTTTGAAGTGCTGCCGCCTTATCGCTCCAGGCATTTGGAGTCATTGATTAAAGGTAGTGCGTCCCTTGTGGATTTTTACACTAGCTTTTCTTAGTGGGAAATGCGTCCTTTCTGGATTTTCACACAACCCTGTGCCTAATTTTTGCTTGGAATGGACCCAACCCAATCCAGCGGCTTTTATTCATTTCATTTTTTTTGCGAGAGGTATTGAAATAATTATCAGTTCCCCCCTTCTAGAGCAATCAACAGTTATCCGTCGAGGTATTTCCTCTAAGCAGCGATTATTTTCCCTTGCCTCTCTCGACAAAGGCATTGCTAGACTTGGTGAGGTGGCAAATAAGGATCAACTTGTTGTGCCCCTGGCTCTCCTTTCTATTCCCCTGTGCAGATTTCATTAGACCGCCTTTGAACATTGCTGTCTGTTGTGTTTAACAGTTTAGAGGGATTCAAGATGTCGTGGTGCATCCTCTATTTTTCCAGGGCATCTTTTCCTCGGCCTTCACCTCTAAGTACCATAGCCCATGTACATAGCTGCTTGCAGAAATTATCATACCGCAGATCAGAGACTACCCCTTTGCTTCCATAAGTGCATATAAGAGAAGGGTGCTTAGCCCCACGGTCGATAATAGGACCCGTCAGCTTAGTCATCTGGCTGGCGAAAGCAGAAGCAGAGTATATCCATTCAGATTTCACACATTTAATAATGAACGACATTTCTCTTTTTATGAAAGAACTAAGAGATAATGAATACATGAGTTGAACTGCTTTTGTTTTATCTTTTGCAAAATCGTGTACATTTCAACATGGTTTCTCCACACATGATCACCATTTAACATAGGTTCAAAATGCAAAACTACATTTAATCTCAAAATGGATCTTGAAAGTATCAAAACTCCTATTTCCAACTAGCCCTCTAGCGTTTTCTTGATCGGACATTTTCTCTCAAGCCTCTAATTTTTGCCCAGAATGCCTTTTTTCAATTTTTATCCTGACGAGGCGCCCAATTTTAGCAAGACCGCTTTTTTTCGGTTTTCAACCCATGGGGCATTTATTCTCTTCTTTTGATTTTTAATCTTTAGCCATGGAATCTCTCGAGTCTGTCGATATTGACTGGTTCTTCGAATTTATTTTCATCACTATCTGTCAGAATCGCTACTCCCTTGGACAATAGCTTCTTAAGAACAAATGGGCTTCCCCATGCCCTGGCCTAAATTCACTTCATCCATCTGGAACATCTGGTCTCATTTAACTGGGGACTGAATCTCCCCCTTTTAGCGGTGTTTCCTGACCTTCTTTCCAAATGATTGAGAAAGGTGTTTTCTGATAGATCTGACTATGATAATAATCCCACAACCTGTTCTCGTCTGACGTGTTTAACTGCTGCAGATGTTTCGAACCATCTTGGCCAAGATCTTTTTGACATTCTTGTTAATAGCCCCTACTGCCCCATTGGCTTGAGGGTGATATGGAGGGGACTTGTGATGCTCAATGCCATACCTCTGGAGCGACTTCCTAGCTTTAGGCATAAACTGCCCCCTACCCCTGAACACAACGCGGCGTGGGAGACCATATCGACATATCAGATTCCTTTTGATGAACTTGTCTAAATCCCGAGTGTTAACTTTCCTGAAGGACCCAACTTCTACCCACTTGGTGAAGTAGGCGATAGCAACTATGGTGAACCTAATGTCCGTTAGAGGCCATAGGACGCGCTTCCCCTATGATGTCCATTCCCCAAGCTCGAGCAATCTGTACCCATTGTAAGTTTTGATCCTTTTTGGAAGCCAAGAAGAATAGCAAAGTACGGGCATGTGTGAAATAACGGGATTTGAACAAAACTTGTCCTAAGGATGACTATCAATACTTTTCCCCCTTCCCCTTTTTTCTGCTTTTCTTTTTCTTTTTCTTGTTCTTGCCTCTTTTTTTTTCTTTTGTTTTATTTTTTTATGTTTTTGTTTTTTTTTGACGAGTTTTGTTCAAGTTCTGATAGGTCACACATGCATGCACTTCTCTTCTTAACTATTGGGACAATGTTGATCAACCAAGTCGAGTGTTGTACTCCGATAAAAGATTTAGCCTCACTTCTATTTGCAGATTCCTCCTTTTTAACCTTTTCTTCCCATTTCGGCTTGAGTCTTCTGAGCTTCTCCTTGACTGATTCATGATCGAAATATGTTGGCATAACGTGTTCGGCGACTTCACGATCATCTCTCGGCATGTCTTCATAGGTCCAAGCAAAGACTTTTTCATCATTTTTTTAATATTTTCTCTCTTTTAATCTCTCTTTAAGAGTCACATTAGATGCTATCAAGATTTCCTTTGGCTTCCCAAAGTTTCGAGATTAAATGGAATGGCATCAGTTGAATCAATGTCAAATATGAATGTATCACGATTATGCATAGTAAAACCACGAGGAAATATCACACAAATAAGCGAAACCATTCATTTCATTTAATTAAAAAAACTAGAATTAAAAATGTCATTATCAAATAGTTTCAGAATAAAAAAAAAAAAAGAACATCTAAATAGCTATCTTCTATCTGCTACCCCCAGCACAGATGTTTTGGCCAATGGTTCATCATCATCCGCGGGAACCGTCTTCCTTCCCCATTTAGGCTCTCAATCTGTCTTCCTCTTCTTTTCTTGCTTTCTGGGTCAGAAATTTACTTGTTATCAATGAGGTCTTGAACCCGATGCCTCAAAACCCGGCAATGGTCCGTCAAATGCCCGGTGTTCTGGTGGAAGGTACAATACTGATCCGCCTTATGATTGGACTGCCCTTGGTCTCTAGCGGGCTTAGGAGGCATTAGCTGTAACATCCCCTCCTTTATCAGCCTCTTAAGGACCCAAGACAATGGTCTGCCCGAATTAGAATAACGCCTTTGATCCACTTCCAGGGTTGGTGCTTCTACTATCTTTTATTTTTCTAGGTCCGGCACTAATTCTTGAATACGGTCTCTAAGAGGACGACAATAGTCTATTTTATGCCCTGAATACTGGTGATATGCGTAATACTAATCTGCTCTATGTCTAGGCTGTCCTTGACTTGGGGCAGGCCCGGCTGGCAAGGGTTGTAACTTCCCTTCCTTGATGAGAAGGGTGAAGTGCTAAGATAATGGCCTACCCGAGACAGTGAGGTGGCACCGAGTTGTTCTAGTGGCTGGGACTTCTGTAGCCCTAACATTTTCCTTACTGTTGTTGGGGCTGCCTGAGCTTCTATTTTCTAGAGTATGCATCTTCCCTGGGTCTCCACCCTCTTCAGGTACAATGTCACGTTCTAGAGTAGATCCCATATCTCCTCTTTGCTCGACTGGAGAAACAAATGGAACCTTACCTCTGGGCTTGGAAGTAAAAGGAGACACTGCAGTCATCGCTGTATAAGCCTTCTCGATAGTGGCTGGCACAACTTGGTTAAGGGTAGTTGCCATAAGTTGAACTTGAAGAACTAGTGCCATGGCATCTATTCTTTCTTTAATCATGGCCGACAACCTTTTTTCAAGCTCCTCAAACCTTCTATCCATCTCTTGGGCAATTAAGGCACGAGTCTCTTCAATCTGATGTGAAGCATAAGCCATTTCTAATGCTTGGTTAGATCCCTCTTTTTTCCCTTCCTCATCTCCTTCCCTACTCTCACTTGCAGACCAAGAATCTATCTCCGCTATGGAAATCCCTCCTTCACTTGCCCCAGGGCGGGTGATAGCGACGTATTCATTACCAAACAAGTCTTGCAGTACATACCATTCAGGCAGGCTTGAACCAATCATGAAGATCGGTGGTGGCACGACATTACAACCAGACTTCTTCTTAGTTTCCCTCTATTCAAGATCACTAATCTGCTTACTGTCGATCAAGTCCTGAATTTCATGCCTTAGCCTTATGTAGTGGTCTATCATATGGCCGGTGTGTCACACCCCAAAATAGCCCTGGCCGGAATGTGTATGCTAAGTCGGGAATGCAAGGGTATTTCAGTAATTTGTGCATGAGAAATTTGGATAATAAGGACTTAATGGTAATTAATTAATTAAGTATGTTAAGAAGAGAAATGTAAGAGTGTGCATGTGGTACGGTTGTAGGGTGTTTTGGTTGTGGCATTTATCTAGTGAAGTGTGAGTTTGGTACCTTGGCTTGAGATATTTATTTAAGGAAAGGATTGGGTGCATATGAGTGTATGGTGCTTTGGTTTGGAAAAGTCTAAATGGGTTTTGTGGTCCAATTGGGAGCTGCCATGTGGGCTTGTTAGGTGGGCAGTGAATGAAGAAAGAAGAAGTAAGAGGAAGAGAGAGAGGGAACACAGATTTTTGGGCATTCCCGTTCTCTCTTCTCTCACGCCTCCTTTCTTCTTCTCTTCTCCTTTCTCTGCTTTTCCTTTCTTTCTCTTTTGGCTTGGAGTTGTGTTTGGCTTGGATTGTGCTTTGCTTGAAGAGGTAAGTTGGGTTAAGGTTTTCTACGTGCTCTTATTCTTCTTCTTCTTCTTCTTCTTCTACTGGTTTTACTTAAGTTAGGGTTTGGCTAAGGATTTTGTGGATTTCTTGTTTATGCAAGCTTTGGATTGCAAGAAGAAGCTTAACAACAAGTAGAGGATTGAGCATTAAAGCTTAAAGTGTGATTTTGGATCTTCAATTCCAGGTTTGGGAGCTTTTGTGTTCCTCAATTTCAGTTTGTGAATTATTGAATGTCTCTGCCCTAATTCTCACTTAGGTTATAAATGTGTTTGCATTGTTCAATTTTTGGAATTTGGTGTGTTTTGGAATGTGTTCATGCATGATTTATGTGAGTAGATGTATTAGTAATGCATGATAAGGATTGAATTGAAGTTACTGAGTTTGGGTTTTGAACTTAGCGTAACTTTTAGGGTTTCTGTTCTTGAAGGAAATGAATGAGTTCATGCATGATTTTGGTTGTTTTGATGTTGAATTAAGTTGGTTTTATATTATTTTTTGATGTATGGAAGATCGATTGGAAGGTAAGATGAGATTGGTAATGTTTTGAATGAAATTAAAATGGTTTTTATCGAGTTCTTTGAATTCTGGGCTTGCTGGGAACGGAAAATCGCGATTCTGGTAGAATTTCCATTTTCAGTACGTGTGTGTGTCGTGACTGCCCTGAGAGAGGCAAGTCACGAGTCGTGACTCCCAGTCACGACACGTGACTCTGTCTCCCAGTCACGACGTGTGACGTTTTGGCGAGCTGGAAGCAGTCACGGGGCGTGACTCCCAGTCACGACACGTGACTGCCCAGTCACGACGCGTGACTGCCCTGTGAGAGGCAAGTCACGAGACGTGACTTAGAGTCACGACTCGTCACTCCCTGGTGAGGCACGTCACGAGACGTGACTTAGAGTCATGGCTCGTGACTCCTTGTGAGGCATGTCACGAGGCGTGATATAGAATCACGACTCGTGACCCTTCTTTGAGGGCAGTCACGAGTCGTGACATGGCTCGTGACCGACCCCTTTCCGCCCCATTTTCTGCTTTAGCCCAGTTTCAACCAAAATGAATTTCCTATTTCTTCTGTATGGACTTATACTGCTGTTTGATTTATGTCATACTTTTATATGGCCTTTTATGTTTTACCTTGTTCCCCAAGTGACTAGTTTTGTTATAAAATGACTTTCAAATGTTTTTATGGCTTTTTCCCCTACTGTGTGCTATATTACCTTGTTTATATGAATGGTTATCCTACTTTATTTGTGATTAGCAGAATGTTATGATTATCCTTGATCAGATCCTCCTCTAAGAATAATCTTCCATGCTTAAGAGTATATGGTATCATTCCACGACTAAGATTATGCGTTATGAATCAAGGGCATAATATGATTCTACATGTGTTCCTAACATGCTTTAGTAAATTGAGTAGTGCTAAAATGTGATTGATTGACTTATTGCATGCTTCAGAATATGAATTGTATGAGGTATGATTGATAGTATGCTATGCCAAATTTATTTGAATAATATGGTTGATGTCTGAATGCATTATTATGCTTTAGCCTTTGAACTCAATGTGTTATGCTTAAATGTAATTTGGATTATGCATGATTTATTCTTAGTTATCCTCATCTACCGCATGATTAGGATTTTGTATTGATAATCATTTGCATGGTAGTGCTTTCATACCTGATTTTGACATGCTTGAGAATATTGTTTAATGTAAAGTGTATAGAGTGTATTATGTTTTGCAATAGGAATTGTATGATATATGACCGACTTTATGAGCGTATTTATATGTCCATCGTACTCTGGTTTATGCATGATGTATATATATTTATGCGTTGTGCGATTCGAAACGTGAAATGTTTTATGCATGACCTGCGAGAGTCAGTCTAGTGGATAGTTAGGCATGCCTAATAGAGTCCCGTTAGCTGCAGCCCTTTGAACGTTTGGATCCTGATCAGGTCCCCCGTTTGGTTCCTCGCGAACCCTATTATGTGTAAGGATCTTGTTTAAGGTCCTTTTTTTTAAATGATTTGTGAAAGTTAAAAGTAAAATGGTTTTCTCGATTCGTACCCGTAATGTACTGTCTGTAATCGGCTCGTACCCGTAAAGTACTGTCT
Source organism: Excoecaria cochinchinensis (assembly GCA_947683425.1). Lineage (NCBI taxonomy): Eukaryota > Viridiplantae > Streptophyta > Magnoliopsida > Malpighiales > Euphorbiaceae > Excoecaria > Excoecaria cochinchinensis. The sequence goes on from CANTUQ010000112.1 coordinate 11,772,513, forward strand.
GTACACTCGTTATCCACTATTGTGAGTCAGTAGGTGCCTTGTTGTTTTGGTTTTGTTTTGCTTTGAAATAACTATAAGAATGTGATATCAGAATGAGCACGATAATGATTTGGGAAATCAGTTTATAAGTATATGAATGTGGATTTGAGCTTCGGAATGTATGCCTTTTTATTATAAGCATGATTGGATACCTTACACCATTATCCGCACTTGTCATGTGTTGTGTTATAAGTTTCAGAATGCTTTGAATGTGATTCAACTAATGTATTTATGTATGTGACTCAAGCATGGTTTGTTATATATAAGCATGTGAACTGAAGCAGTTGTGGCTGTAAGTATGTAAGTTTTAACTGTACTTTCTGCATGGTGATGATATGAATGTGATGTTATGTGATTATGTCTTCGGTCTCCGCTATTAGAGTGTTTTTAGCATGATATTTTTAGATATTAGAGTTGCGCAGCGGTTATGTGGTGCTTTGGATGTCGTCTCTTGGATTTTTGGCTAGTGTGTGTATGGCATATCAAAGTATGTTAGATAGCTAGTATTCTCAACATGATAGTTGGGTGCGTTATCATATGGTGATTGTGTCGCATTTGATTGGGTTGTCAGTTCATGCATGGGTACTTAGTTATGACAATTGCATGTGTAAATCTCATGTGACTTAGCACGGTAAGGTACTGATATTTGATACCATGGTAGATATATGCATGTGATATTGTACATAGTTCTGTATGATGATACTTGTATCGTGTATTGTATTAAGTTTGTTTTGGCCTATTCTTGACATAAGTATTTGGTTATGGTTATGAGTTTTCGAATTAATGCCTTTCTATGCAAGCCTGATTATATATGTATTTTGAATGTCGCATTTGCCATTGTGAGTGTGTTATGCATTGGCGACCATTGTGAATGTCCGCTCATACTCTTGTGTGTTCTCCCCACTAAGCGTTTATCGCTTAACACGGATTTCCTTTCTGTGCAGGTGGCAGGTTTGATTCTGTTCGAGTCGCGCATCTGCAAGGTCGGCCACGTTGAAGTTAGAAGTTTTGTATTTTTGTTCAGCTTCTGTACTTCAGTTTTGTATTTCTATATTATTGTATTTATGTAATTATAAGTAAGAATCTTGAGATTACTTTTGGGAAATGTAAACGTTAGTATGTTTTTATGTTAAGTTATTCCTTTGTTTTATCTTTCGCTTTATGCTTTCGCTTAGTGCCTGCGTGTGTGTGAGTTATTACATGATCAGTCTGTGCCCGCAAATTAAGTCAAGTTTTTAATTAACCCGTATTTTCGTATGTATGTTACGTATGAATGTGTGCTTCCGCATTGTGCATGTGCATATCTGTGTGAGTGAGCGTCGGGTAGCGCGCCCGTCGGCGTCCTTCCAACCGGGGCGGCGATGGGGGTGTTACAGTTAGTGGTATCAGAGCCCAGGTTTGATGATTCTTGGTGTGTTGTTTGTTAGGTGTTGAGTCTTTGCATGAGAGTCGGTTTCGTGTCGTGGCCTAATGCAGATGTGTCTTGTTTTGTGACGTGTCTAGATGGAGTCTAATCCGAGTGAGAATGTGGGCGAGACAACGGAAAGTGTGAACCCAGTTGGTGCTGATCAGAATGTTTTCGAGCGTTCTCCAGTTGAATATTCCGGTCCTGTTTCTGATAATAGGACATTAGTACAAGGGTTGATTCGGATTTTTGACAGGTTGACTGCTCCTCGTGCTTCTCAAGAATTTGTTCGGCATGTTCCTCAGAAGAGAAAAGGATCGGTTAGTGAAGTGCCAGCAGGGAAAAGGGTTCGAGAGGCATCGATGTGTCAACAATGTCAGAAGCAACATGGGGACAAGAGTAGGAAGAAGTGGCTACCGCCTATATGTCAGCACTGCCAGAAGCGACATCGGGGCCCATGTCGGAAGCTCTCAGGTGTTTGTTTCAGGTGTGGCAGTATGGAACATCAGATAATCGATTGTCCTAAGAAGATGAGTGAGAGTCTAGCTGGGCAAGCTAGAAAGGATGTGGAGGATTTGCTCAGATCTTCTCGAGCGCCTACGGAGTTTGTAACGTATGGCAGGGATGCGATTGAGACCGCAGATTCTTCTGGTAAGTTGCATTGCAAGCTTTTGTCTAAGTAAGTTTTGTTTGTTTGGGTTGTTTGGATGTAAGTGGTTCACCGTGAATTTCGAGGACGAAATTCTTTTAGGAGGGAAGAGTTGTCACACCCCAAAATAGCCCTGGCCAGAATGTGTATGCTAAGTCGGGAATGCAAGGGTATTTCAGTAATTTGTGCATGAGAAATTTGGATAATAAGGACTTAATGGTAATTAATTAATTAAGTATGTTAAGAAGAGAAATGTTAGAGTGTGCATGTGGTACGGTTGTAGGGTGTTTTGGTTGTGGCATTTATCTAGTGAAGCGTGAGTTTGGTACCTTGGCTTGAGATATTTATTTAAGGAAAGGATTGAGTGCATGTGAGTGTATGGTGCTTTGGTTTGGAAAAGTCTAAGTGGGTTTTGTGGTCTAATTGGGAGCTGCCATGTGGGCTTGTTAGGTGGGCAGTGAATGAAGAAAGAAGAAGTAAGGGGAAGAGAGAGAGGGAACACAGATTTTTGGGCATTCCCGTTCTCTCTTCTCTCACGCCTCCTTTCTTCTTCTCTTCTCCTTTCTCTGCTTTTCCTTTCTTTCTCTTTTGGCTTGGATTGTGCATTGCTTGAAGAGGTAAGTTGGGTTAAGGTTTTCTACGTGCTCTTGTTCTTCTTCTTCTTCTTCTTCTACTGGTTTTACTTCATTTAGGGTTTGGCTAAGGATTTTGTGGGTTTCTTGTTTGTGCAAACTTTGGATTGCAAGAAGAAGCTTAAGGACAAGTAGAGGATTGAGGATTGAAGCTTAAAGTGTGATTTTGGATCTTCAATTCCAGGTTTGGGAGCTTCTGTGTTCCTCAATTTCAGTTTGTGAATTATTGAATGTCTCCGCCCTAATTCTCACTTAGGTTGTAAATGTGTTTGCATTGTTTAATTTCTGGAATTTGGTGTGTTTTGGAATGTGTACATGCATGAATTATGTGAGTAGATGTATTAGTAATGTATGATAAGGATTGAATTGAAGTTACTGAGTTTGGGTTTTGAACTTAGCGTAACTTTTAGGGTTTCTGTTCTTGAAGGAAATGAATGTGTTCATGCATGATTTTGGTTGTTTTGATGTTGAATTAAGTTGGTTTTATGTTATTTTTGGATGTATGGAAGATCGATTGGAAGGTAAGATGAGATTGGTAATGTTTTGAATCAAATTGAAATGGTTTTTATCGAGTTCTTTGAATTCTGGGCTTGCTGGGAACGGAAAATCGCGATTCTGGTAGAATTTCCATTTCCAGTACGTGTGTGTGTCGTGACTGCCCTGAGAGAGGCAAGTCACGAGTCGTGACTCCCAGTCACGACACGTGACTCTGTCTCCCAGTCACGACGCGTGACGTTTTGGCGAGCTGGAAGCAGTCGCGAGGTGTGACTCCCAGTCACGACGCGTGACTGCCCTGTGAGAGGCAAGTCACGAGACGTGACTTAGAGTCACGACTCATGACTCCCTGGTGAGGCAAGTCACGAGACGTGACTTAGAGTCACGGCTCGTGACTCCTTGTGAGGCAAGTCACGAGGCGTGGCATAGAGCCACGACTCGTGACCCTCCTTTGAGGCCAGTCACGATTCGTGACATGGCTCGTGACCGACCCCTTTCCGCCCCATTTTCTGATTTAACCCAGTTTCAACCAAAATGAATTTCCTATTTCTTCTGTATGGACCTATACTGCTGTTTGATTCATATCATACTTTTATATGGCCTTTTATGTTTTACCTTGTTCCCCAAGTGACTAGTTTTGTTATAAAATGACTTTCAAATATTTTTATGGCTTTTTCCCCTACTGTGTGCTATATTACCTTATTTATATGAATGGTTATCCTACTTTATTTGTGATTAGCAGAATGTTATGATTATCCTTGATCAGATCCTCCTCTAAGAATAATCGGCCATGCTTAAGAGTATATGGTATCATTCCACGACTAAGATTATGCGTTATGAATCAAGGGCATAATATGATTCCACATGTGTTCCTAACATGCTTTAGTAAATTGAGTAGTGCTAAAATGTGATTGATTGACTTATTGCATACTTCAGAATATGAATTGTATGAGGTATGATTGATAGTATGCTATGCCAAATTTATTTGAATAATATGGTTGATGTCTGAATGCATTATTATGCTTTAGCCTTTGAACTCAATGTGTTATGCTTAAATGTAATTTGGATTATGCATGATATATTCTTAGTTATCCTCATCTACCGCATGATTAGGATTTTGTATTGATAATCATTGGCATGGTAGTGCTTTCATACCTGATTTTGACATGCTTGAGAATATTGTTTAATGTAAAGTGTATAGAGTGTATTATGTTTTGCAATAGGAATTGTATGATATATGACCGACTTTATGAGCGTATTTATATGTCCATTGTACTCTGGTTTATGCATGATGTATATATATTTATGCGTTGTGCGATTCGAAATGTGAAATGTTTTATGCATGACCTGCGAGAGTCAGTCTAGTGGATAGTTAGGCATGCCTAATAGAGTCCCGTTAGCAGCAGCTCTTTGAACGTTTGGACCCTAATCAGGTCCCCCGTTTGGTTCCTCGCGAAACCTATTATGTGTAAGGATCTTGTTTAAGGTCCTTTTTTATAAATGATTTGTGAAAGTTAAAAGTAAAATGGTTTTCTCGATTCGTACCCGTAATGTACTGTCTGTAATCGGCTCGTACCCATAAAGTACTGTCTGTACACTCGTTATCCACTATTGTGAGTCAGTAGGTGCCTTGTTGTTTTGGTTTTGTTTTGCTTTGAAATAACTATAAGAATGTGATATCAGAATGAGCACGATAATGATTTGGGAAATCAGTTTATAAGTATATGAATGTGGATTTGAGCTTCGGAATGTATGCCTTTTTATTATAAGCATGATTGGATACCTTATACCATTATCCGCACTTGTCATGTGTTGTGTTATAAGTTTCAGAATGCTTTGAATGTGATTCGACTAATGTATTTATGTATGTGACTCAAGCATGGTTTGTTATATATAAGCATGTGAACTGAAGCAGTTGTGGCTGTAAGTATGTAAGTTTTAACTGTACTTTCTGCATGGTGATGATATGAATGTGATGTTATGTGATTATGTCTTCGGTCTCCGCTATTAGAGTGTTTTTAGCATGATATTTTTAGATATTAGATTTGCGCAGCGGTTATGTGGTGCTTTGGATGTCGTCTCTTGGATTTTTGGCTAGTGTGTGTATGGCATGTCAAAGTATGTTAGATAGCTAGTATTCTCAACATGATAGTTGGGTGCGTTATCATATGGTGATTGTGTCGCATTTGATTGGGTTGTCAGTTCATGCATGGGTACTTAGTTATGACAATTGCATGTGTAAATCTCATGTGACTTCGCACGGTAAGGTACTGATATTTGATACCATGGTAGATATATGCATGTGTTATTGTACGTAGTTCTGTATGATGATACTTGTATCGTGTATTGTATTAAGTTTGTTTTGGCCTATTCTTGACATAAGTATTTGGTTATGGTTATGAGTTTTTAAATTAATGTCTTTCTATGCAAGCCTGATTATATATGTATTTTGAATGTCGCATTTGCCATTGTGAGTGTGTTATGCATTGGCGACCATTGTGAATGGCCGCTCATACTCTTGTGTGTTCTCCCCACTAAGCGTTTATCGCTTAGCACGGATTTCCTTTCCGTGCAGGTGGTAGGTTTGATTCTGTTCGAGTCGCGCATCTGCAAGGTCGGCCATGTTGAAGTTAGAAGTTTTGTATTTTTGTTCAGCTTCTGTACTTCAGTTTTGTATTTCTATATTATTGTATTTATGTAATTATAAGTAAGAATCTTGAGATTACTTTTGGGAAATGTAGACGTTAGTATGTTTTTATGTTAAGTTATTCCTTTGTTTTATCTTTCGCTTTATGCTTCCGCTTAGTGCCTGCGTGTGTGTGAGTTATTACATGATCAGTCTGTGCCCGCAAATTAAGTCAAGTTTATAATTAACCCGTATTTTCGTATGTATGTTACGTATGAATGTGTGCTTCCGCATTGTGCATGTGCATATCTGTGTGAGTGAGCGTCGGGTAGCGCGCCCGTCGGCGTCCTTCCAACAGGGGCGGCGATGGGGGTGTTACACGATGTGCTGGTGGAATGCACAAAACTCGTTATCCTTATGCCCCGGCTGTCCTTGGGTTCTGTCTGGCTTAGGCGATAGGGGTTGCAGCTTCCCTTCTTTTACCAGTCTCTTCAACACCCATGTCAAAGGTCAGCCCAGATTTGAAAAGTGCCTTTGCAGCCAAGACCTCTGCCGTCTTCTCAGTCCTGTTGCCACTACTGGAGCTTGCTGTCACACCCCAACCTATACCATGGATACTTCTACTCGTAATTAGAGCGAGAAGGATCCAAGATAGATAGGAGTGTCACACCCCACTAGTACACACTTCAACCATTACATACAGAATAACATATCTGGTATAAATAAAAACTTTAAGAGAAAGAAGAGGGATACAGAACAAAATGGATACTTTTATTAATATACAAAAAGAAAGTCTTTACATGTTACAATAGGTTACAAAAAGAACCAATTTACAAAAGCCCAAGATACATTGTTCCAAAGGCTAACAAAACATTACATCTATTACAAAAGAAAGGAAAGCCTATACTATAAAACTTCCGATCTCTAGTTGCGTTGGCCTTCCCGATGCGACACGCCCAACCCACGGTAATCAAAACCTTCCACACCTACACGGATAAACACCCGTGCTAAGCAAAATCGCTTAGTGGGGAAAACACAGAATGCATAATCGCCACTCACAGTGACGATGATAGAAAACATATGATAATAAAACAATTATGGGTATATAATCATACATAGTTAATTCAGATATTTGCATTCTCATCCAAAGATTCTTGTACAAAACACAATGACACCTGCTTAATCATAATGAGTGGATAACGAGTACACATAGATACTTGAGAGTATCGGTATCATATTTCAAACATATAGATACCCGGAGGTATCAAAATATTCTATTTGTTTTATTCCAAATTGTTTTCACATAGAATCTTAAGAAAGATTCAGACAGAGGGATCGCGAGGATCCAATCGGGGGACCTGATCAGGGTCCAAAGTCGTACACATAGCTGCAGCGGCACATAACTCTATTAGGCATGCCTAACTATCCACTTATCCGACATTAGCAGGTTATGCAAAATCTTATCATGTTTACATATATATTATTCATGCAAATAGATAGTCAAAGCTTAATGAAAACTGCATGCAAAAGAAATTAAGTCATTAAGCAAAAAGGAAAAGAAATCAAGTTTAGAAGCTGCGTCTGTCGCGCTCGCGACAGAGACCAAAACACAACTCCCTGCCAAGTCTCACGGTCGCGAGAGACTCTCGCGCTCGCGAGAGGGCGAAGGTGCCACTCTCTGTCGCACTCGCGACGGTTGTCGTGCTTGCGACAGAAGGCAACCTTTCAAGTCCATCGCGCTCGCGAATACCGCGCGCTCGCGACAGAGGAGAGCCTTGCATACGCTCAGAGGTTGAGCGCTCTGTCGCACTCGCGACATATGTCGCGCTCGCGACAGAGAGTTCCCTGTCGAGCTCTCAGCGCGACACTTCTCGCGAGGGCTGAAACCTCCGCGCTCTGTCGCGCTCGCGACGATGTCGCGATCGCGACAGACACGGGTTTTTCAGCTCTTACGCCCAAAATCTGCAGGAAACCTATACAATTCACATCCAAACTTCCAAAATTGATTCCAAACCTCAAAATTCAGCAATCCAAGCATCCACAACTCATAACATAAATAAAAGCCCAACTTTATCACCATTTATCTCAATTAAATCAAGTCAATTACATGTTCAATTCTAAGAATTTCCAAAACAGCAATTTTAACAACAATTACAACTATTCACATAATTTCCCATAAATCCCTCAATAATATTCATTCTCTAGTATTTCATAACATGCTTAATGTAATTTAAACTACAATAGCACAACTTATAACCCCAATCAAAACAAAGGCACATTTATTAAACTCAAATCACAAAAATGCACAAAAAGATGAACAATCCCAAACCTTCTCTCCTTAGCTCCTATTCGCGAGCTCCGCTCCCGCTAGCGATTTCTTTTCCTTTCGCCGGTCTAGGAGCCTCCTCTGAACCACAAACCCACAATAACCAAGATCAATTTTACAACTACCCATACATACATATATAATTATAAAACCTAGAGAAGAGGAAGAAGAAAATCTAAAACATCCCTAACCCTTACTCACCTTTGAGCTTCAAAAATCACAAGCTACTCAACTTAATTTACTCAAGGGAAAGGAGAGGAAGCAAGGTCGGGCAAAGAAAAAGGAAAGAACAAAAAGAAAGAAGAAGAAAAGAGGAAGATGGCGTGAAGAAGAGAGGAAGAACGGGAAAACAAGGGAAAATGGCTGCATTTTCTCTCTCTCACTCACCAACCCATTAAATGCCCACTTATCCTCTTTGCCACATGTCATTCTCTCCTTAAAACACATGTCTCCTAACACATCCTACTCCCATACATTATCATACACATTAAGCTATCCCTTATTACACTATATTTCCATACTTCCACTCATACCCTACACTAGCCTATTTCCTCTTCTCAACTAATACACACAATTTAAATAAATAAACCAATTTAACACACACATGCAACACATAAAAATACACACATACAGATACGGACAGGCTCAAACTACTGGGGTGGTTTTGGGGTGTTACACTTGCCCACTTATCCGACCCCTAACTGCTATAGGCTTTCTTAGCAAACGCTTTGCCACTCACTTTCTTGGCCATGTGCTCGCTCTCCGCCTCTATGGCGATGTCCTTTAAAGACTCCCAATCTTTCAGCCCTTTCATTTTAAGTCCTTCCCTCAAGTATGGGCCCGCGTTCCTAATGAACAACCTGATCTTATCCGATGTATCGGGCTTCCTTTTCATCTCCATAACTCGATTCCTCCACCGAGTGAGGTAGTCATGGAAGGACTGTAACACCCTTATACCCGTAAATGATGCGGATACCGGATGTAACATCACTGCACTGCATTGCCAATCACTGATGATACACTTGAAAGCTCTGAAATTTTTTTTTCCATAACATACACAATAATACATATACAATAAGCATAACAATACACTAGCATATAACTTACCTATTTATACCATAATTTACCCAACTACAATCGTATACATGCCATGCAGATTCTTCAGTCCTTGCTGTTGCTAAATCTTCGATTGCTTCTATGTATTCGGCCACGTCTAACCTTTACAACCTGCGCACAATAACATTTACGCGCTGAGCATTAAAATGCTCAGTGGTGGATACTTATCCTAAGTTTTCCATACTAATCCTACATGCTTGTTCACTTAATTATTTTACTGTGTTTGGATTATGGAAACAATTATTTTTAAGTCTTTTTAAACAATTTGTAACATACTTTAATGCTGTTCACTAACCTTATCTTCGTCATTACCACTACTATCACTAATCAATGTCTTTACCTTTATCACTACTCTGCAATTCGTTATTCACTAGCATACCATTTACAATTTCACTACCACTTACACTGTTAACCTTTACACTTATCGATTCCACCGTCATTTGCACTATTAATCTGTGCACTTATTAATTTCATTATCATTTACACTGTTAATCTTTATAGCTATCAATTTCCACTATTATTTGCTAATTCCGATGTTTTACTTTATCTATTGGTTTAACTCTTATTATAACTATTGTGATTAACTTTATTATGTGCATTAATGACTCTTGTCGCTTAATACTTTGTTTGATTTGTCATTTACGATCAATTTCATATGTACCTCCTTTTTAATACCTTTACCTTTGTAAATAATCTATTAGATTCTTCCTTTAATTTGTATACTCAATTACCATTTAATTCCGGACAATAAATTATTTATTAACTTACTTATAATTTTATCATTATTTCACTACTAGTAACACTGAGCAAATACTATTACTTTCTTTGCGTTTCTAATATTTCCTTTACTCATTTACACTATACTCACTCTCTTCGGTTAATGTCATTTATTATGTTAAATCTTCCGATAAGTCATTTACTTAAATTAGTTTCAATTGCATTTACTCTTATATGGTTATCACTATACATTAATCTCTATATTATTTCTTCCTTACTATTTCGATTCTACACTTATCAAAAATTTTACTTTACGATATCACTTATCCACTTCATTTCACTTATACACTCATTTTGTTTAACAGTTCTCACTTATCACTTATCTATCGATTGACCTATAACTGTCTCTTCTTACTATTCATTTGGTCCACATATACGTCACTAAAATTTCCATTTCTAATATGTTATTTCTTTATCGATTCTAGTCACTTATATTATTACTCACATTAACACCCTGCCTATTTTCTTTTATCTTAACAATGTTTATTAATCACTCTGTCGTTTATCACCTTTTCCATATAAATCTTTATTTTCTAATATACTTAATCAGGCACTTCGAACATTTAATTTATTTTATCTATACTTAGTTTGTTAATCCTTCTTATTACCTTTATTCAATTAATCTACATTGTTGCTTAATTCACTATAGTCTCTCTTAACAATTAGCTCTACAAAATAATCCCTCTTTATGTCTTACAATTAAAACATTATCTTTTCATTTCACTTGATTAATATTATCATTATTATCTATCTCATTATTTATTTTCGAATATCCTCTTTTAAATTTTCATATATATATATATATATAACCAATTTATCAATTCATTTAGTAGTCTATTTCTCTCTCAATTTGCATTTAAACATTATTATTAGCCTTGCTATGATCAATTCCAATTAAGTCCAATAAATTTCACTTATTTACAATAATGCCACTAATTTACTTATTTACCCTTCATTGCCGCTAACATTATAGCTAAGTTATAAATCAATTATATTCATTGTACACTTAATATTCAATCGATCAATATAATTCTATAATTCTTAATTATTCGCTCCCTAATTACAAACACGCACTTATTGTTATGCTCTTTTTTATAATTTCATTTTAATCCCTTCTTTCATGCCAATTTACAATTTAGTCTTTAGTTATTACAAAATTGTCATTAATTAATTTCATTATTACATTACTTAATTATTTAGCATACAAATTTCCATCCAATCAATACCATAATATTTCTTTCACATTACACTTTAGTCCCCACAATATTTTCATTAATTTCCACATTACCACGTCAATTCACTATAATTACAATCATACCACTAGTTAGGGGTGAGCAAAAAAACCGATGGACTCGGTTAACCGAAAAAAAAATTTGAAACCGAATCGATGAACTGGTTAACCGATTGTAATGGACTGGTTAATGGTCAGTGTTTTGAAAAAACCGAAATTAATGGACCGGTTAATGGTTTTTGACTCATGTGACTGGTTAACCGAACTGAAACCGAATTTTTAGTTAATTTATTAATAATTTATAACAATTTATCCTAATTAAAGGTGATCATGTACTTCTTTTTCATTATACTAATTATTTTAAAATTTTTAAGTTTTTTTAATTGGCTATTAGTAAGTATAATAATTTATCTAATTAAAAGTGATTATGGACCGGTTAATATATTTACTTATTAAATATTAATTTTTAAAAACAAATATGCTTATATCCACCAAATATTTTTATTTTAACAACAATAATGTTATATTATAGTGAAAAAATTTTAATTTTAAGTAACTTGAACATCTTAATTTTATTTATAAATATATTTATAATTATAGTGGTTAACCGAAAAATATTGGGTAACCGATCCGAAAATCCGAAACCGATGGACTGGTTAACCGATGTTAATGGACTGGTTAATGGACTGGAATTTTAAAAAACCGATATTAATGGACTGGGGCTCATAAACCGGTTAACCGACCATGCTCACCCCTACCACTAGTTATAATTAATCTCACTATTAACTCATAAATTCCATTTTAATCCTTAATCCAATAATTTATTCAATTATTTTCTCAATATAATGATCCACTAAAATTCATTAATTAATTAACTATACTACTAATTTGCCAATTAACATATTTTTATACTAATTTACTAATTAATCTCATTTCAATTATAATATTTATTAAATCACTCTAATTACATTAATTATACATATATTCCATAATTACTCCACCAATTATAATTATTTACACTTAAATCCTTAATCTTTTCACTTAATTCCATATACGTCCCTAACTTTCTCATTAATTACATCTACGTCCCATCTTTTACATTAATTACATTTATGTCCCATCTTTTACCATAATACCATCCATATCCTTTCTTTTTCACTAATTCCCTTTATGTCCTTATTTTTCACTTAATTACCATTTTGCCCTCACTTATCAATAGTTACCATTTTTTTTACCTTATTTACTTTCCATTTTACACTTTTACCCCTATTTACTTTTTTAATTACTATTTTACCCTTTTTACACTTAAATACCACTTTTAACCTTATAATTTCACTAAATTACAATTAGATCCTTATTTTATCACTTTTTCACTATTTTAATATTTTAACCTCACATTTTGTCAAAATTATAATTTTACCCTTCCACTTACACTTTTTACCTAACTTGCTCACTTTTTACAAACTTTTTGTAAAATTACCGTTTTATCCCTAAACTTTCTATTTACTTCATTTTAGTCCCGTTTTCACTCATTTTCACTTTTATCACTATTTTAATCATTTTTATTACTCATTTACCATTATGCTCCTAGTATGAACCCGGTAGAAAATTTACTGAACGGATATGCGGGACATGGGCCCCACAGACCCATTACACTATAAAATGATCCCAATAGGACCATTTTCACTGCACACTACACTGATCAATGTAATCACTGGATACACTGTAAACACTGAACACTGCACTGGGATAGACCTCATTGGTCTATCAATAGCGAGTCGCCATGACTCGTACCGCGGTTAGAATCCCTATCACTAGCCAATTATATCTTGGACTAGATTTCACTACCAGACAACTACTAAGGGCAATATTTCATCATCATTCATATAAATATCACACTTTATCATCATACGCATTATTTTCACTTTCAATTTTGCATACACACTCATCTATCATTATATTCCATACCTTATCAAAATATACACAATTATCACTATGTATATCATTCGGCCAAGGATACTATTTTTCATACCATGCACTATAATTTTGTTTATCCACTCAATCTCACTTATTTCATGTTATACATGTCACATATATCATTATTATACCATATATTATCACATATCCCATTATTTTTCCATTATATTCAATTCGGCCAAACACTCACTCACACATGATGGTTTATTTTAATTCCTTTATTTACTCAATTATATATTACACTTACTATACATGTTATAATCATCAATTACATGCCTTAAAACCCATTAGAACTTTAAGTTTTCCTAAGAATACCATTCGGCCAACACTATGTTTTTCATAACAATGTATTTTAATTTCATCTAATCATATTTATACACTATATTAAGTCCATGGATTATGAATATCACATTAGATTTAATTAAACATGCCTAAATCTCATGTTCACACTTGGACATAACCTAAAACATGTACAAAATCAATGGAAAAGGAAGGATGATGTATCCACTCACCTTAGATTCTTGTTCTCCACTTCTTAAACTTCTTTTCCATAGCCTTAGTCTGTTGAAACCACTTCCACCCTAAAAGTTCCTATAGTGGCCGAATTCAAAAATCCACATAACTTTAAAATCAAGCTTCCAATATGAAATCCAACATCATAAATGTATTCTAAACTCTCAAAAACCCCCATAGGGACCAATAAACTAAATTAAAAACCCTTAAATCACATACCTCAAATCTTGACATAAACTTTGGACACTTGATTTTCCCAACTTCCAGTGCTCCAAATGGACTCCAATAACTTCTATATTATTTTAGAGCAGCTGAACTTTGTCTAGGAGGTTGAATTTGGAGAAAGATTGGAAGAAAGATGAAGAAAAATGGTTGAGAAGTGAAGAAAACCCCTTCTTTTTTAGAGAAGAAGAAGGAGGTTGGTTTTGGATGGATTTCTCTAGCGAAATCTGGCCTCCTCTCTCCTTATATAGGCCTTAAATGAATCGAACTGGTCCAACCATGGTGGTCCAACCTATTTAAACAAAAAATTTGGTTTTTCGGTTCAATTGCACTTTTCCACAGTATCTATATATTTCTCTAATTATTTTCACTTCTAATCAATTCCATTGATCTTAAAACATCAGAAATAGGCTCCCTGCAAATTTTTATCTCAATCGGAGTCCATTTGGGCCTCGGTTCACTTAAATCGAGTCGATTCGATCAATTTTTTTTTCTACCGTAAAATACAGCTCTAAAGCTATCAAAATGCACAAAAATCACTTCCATTACATTATTTAACTCACTTAACATCTATTAGGCTTTATTAACCACTTATAACCCGTTGGTCAAAGTTCGGTTAAACCTCGGTTCAAAATAAACCGAAACCAACTTCAAACTGACTTTCGGAGTTTAATATAACTCCATTTTTGGTTCCGATTTCACCACTAGAATCCTTACGGCCCACAGATCATTTTTGCGAAATTAAAATTTTTCGGGCACCGGACAGCCGGGTCCACTGTACAGCCACCAAGGTGTCACCTGATCTGGAATCATTATAATTTTACACACTTAACACTAGACTTTCACACTGGCAAACTCATTCCCTACACAATTCGACACTGCGATTATCATGATAATACTGAAATTACACTCTGACACTTCTAGACCGGTATTTGGGCCATTACAAGGACTCACTAGGCTTCTGGTGGAAAAGCTCAAGGTCTTTCAATGTTATCTCCATCTTGGTGCTGCAATCATATTGCTTCATAAACTCCCCTATCAACAAATCCCAATCTTCTCCTGTCCAGCCCATGGTACCAATCGACTGTTGGACCGGTCAGACTGAGGCAAAAATACTCCACCTTCTGCTTTTTTGTCAGCCCCGTGCCCTTTATGATCAGGGTATATTGCTTAATGTGTGCAGAACCAAAGTACCGTCAAACTTTGGCAAGTCTGGTATCTTGAACCTCTAGGGCAGCAACTCTTCTTCACTCAAGTCGATATCTTAAGGGCTGACCCCTTTCTCGGTTGACAGTAAATGCATGATTGCCTTAATCTTTTCCTTCATCTTCCTCACCACATCATCCTCTACCTTGGGGACTTTAGTCCTCACAGCCTGAGGAATTATCGGCTCATTCTCCTCCTCCTCTGTGAAGTCATCCCTAGGGTCTGGAATCCTCACCCTTCTCTGCTCAGCTGGTGCCGCTGCTCTAGGCTCAACAACTGGTTGTTGCACATTAGCAGTCGCTATAGAAGCCTCCCCCACAATTGGCATTTCAACTTGCTCCACAGCAGGAGCTATAGGTGGTTGCCCGGTATTTGGTGCCATCTGAGCAACAATACTCCCCATCATGGCTAGCATCTTCCTTTCAAAATCCTCAAACCTTTTATCTAAGTCTTGCATTGTCAGAGCACCCACTTCTTGCGGTAAATCAGCCATCACTAACCCTGAGGATTATTTTGGAGAAAAATCTGAACTTTCATCCCAATTTAAACCAAATATAGGCGCTAACCCTGGCAGCTCAGACAATGGATTTCTAATCAGTCTTCCACTGGAATCCCTAGACCACCCGAATGAATCTATGATGGCTGGAAGACTCAAATTGTTAGCATGATGCCTGCACGACATTAAAGATACATGGTCGTGTTGATGTAGCGTGGACAACCACATACAAGCAGGTAAACCCTTTCAACCTTGTTACTCCCACACTGGAGGTCATGCAGTCTCTTTCCTAGGTGGGCTTAGCCCATCGGTCAACAAGAGACCCTATGAACGCGCATAGTGCACCGTAAAAAATCGGCAGCATAACACTCTTAATTTAATGCACATGTGTATGGGTTTTGGCCATTATGTATTTTGACACTTCAATCAAATTAAGGCGAACCTACCGGGGCATGAAAGCCTTTGATAAAGGACCACTTATCTTGCTTAATTTTGTTTAATATATAATTGCCTATTTCACCTAGGGGAAGTATCTATTGTCATTACATGGGCTTTGGTCCGGGTGGTATTACTTTAGGGCTACCCAAGCATAGTCCCTGCCAATGGGTCTACCTCATCATGAGCATAACGACCGATCGGGTCTCCATTTGATATACCAAAATGTACTAGGCTTGGGTTAGTGATTATCATTAACACTTTCCTACATTGACTGAACATAGGGTCGTACTTCGGGAACGCACCGGGGTAGAATAAGGGTACAAACTAACATAATTCTAAGGCTCTAAAATGATCAATGCAATTTTTGAAAAGAGATAGGATTTTAGGTTTTAAAAACTCAATCAGAGCAAAGTCACAGTTCCCAGTGGAGTCGCCATTGTGACGCGCCAAATCGGTAAGGACCTCTCGACGAGGCCTGCTTTTAGGGCTCGAGGGATTGGTTCGCGTCATTTGATCTTGGCTACCATGAGATATTTTGGAATCCCTACCCAATCGAACATTGGGGAGTTCATCTAGCCTCATGAAACCTTTAGGTACCTTTGAGGTATTTTGGAGTCGCCACCCAATTTGCGAGAAATTGGAAAAAGTCATCTAACCTCTATGGTGTAAACCAAAGAAAGTGTTCAGAACTTCACGCTTATTTATGCCTTAGTTAATTATAAATGAGTTTTTAGATTCATAAAATTCTATCTCCCATCTCACGCGATTAATGCATTTAATTTGAAGGCGCATTGCAATTATTGAGAAAGCAGTAAAAGAAAACTATAAAAAAAGTTGTCAATAAAGTGATAAATAAAGTAATAAACACACAGAGCACATCATTTACAAGATATAAATTGGGACATAATACAATCCCCAAATGAAAAGCAAAGCTTAAATAAAATTGTCCCAAAAATAATTACTTACAAGGGCCCATAAGATATATAGACATAAACTTAAAATAACCAAAATAAAGTCAAACATAGAAAATAACATACATAAATCGGGATATTTATTCAATTTAGGAACATTGGTTCCTTTATGCTCACTTAAAAAAGGATCGAAGAGTTATTTTGATTGTTGGATTGAAAAATCGGAATTAGTGATCCCATTTTTAGAAAACTTAACTCTTCATTTTAAGTCGTGACATTTTGCATTTCGTGGCTAAAATAAAGGACATTGGTCCCGATTTTATTAATAAAATTCCAATTTAGTTATAAAGATATTTTCGTGATTTTTTATCTGACATGCGTATAAATAAAACTATTTTTATTTACAAACAACCACTACCACATAAAGAAGCAGGTAAGATCTCATCGAGAAAGGTTTCCTACGCATCGTGACCCCTCCGTTTGGTCACGGCGATGCTCAACCGAGCGACACCACATTTAAATACCAAACAAGAAAAAAAAATAACAATAAAAATGTTAGTAATAATTCTACAATCAACCAAATAAATACAGAGACAAGAGAAAATGCAAAACATAGTTAACACATGTATATGTAAAAAAAAGGGATTAAATTAGACATGTTAATTTAATATACAAATGACTCACGTGCAAAGGTAATTAAAAAATTTGTCATGCAAAAAACATAATAATAATAATAATAATAATAACCACCACAATAGTAACACTAATGGCAGCAACAATGGAATAATAATAATAATAATAATAATAATAATAATAATAATAATAATAATAATAATAATAATAAATATGACATTAACAATAATAATAATAATGACAGTGACACCAAATGCAAATGCATGGTGACATTAACAGTAACAATAATAATAATAATAGTAATAATAACACAATAATAATAGCACCTTTAATAATAATAATAAGAAGAAGAAGAAGAACAATACTAATTATAATAGTCACATTATAACAAAAACCAATAATAACTAATAACAATAGCAACAATAATAATAATAATGGTAGAATAATATTAACATACAACAACAACAACAACAACAACAACAACAACAACAATAATAATAATAATAATAATAATAATAATAATAATAATAATAAGGACGGCAATAGAAAAAAAAAAAAAAGGTAATGAAGATGATATTAATAACAGTAGCAAGCAATATGAGTAATAATAGTAACAATAATAATACTAACAACAAATGCAAACAGGTGAAATAAAGTGACAAAAATGGGTCTAAGAATGTTTACCCTAAGAGTTCATAGATCGGAAATAGGATGTCTCAATCCGTCCCCTTGTCGAGTTTGCAGTGGTAAAATACCAATTTTTAACACAAAAAAAACTCAAAGAAATGATTTTAATGGAGTGACTAAGCTAAACAAATTAATTTTCTTTGCCCAGACTAATCCAAGAACAAAGCCTTTTTAGAAAGAAGAAGAATTAAATTCCTAAGATTTTTGAGAATATTTTTTCTGCTCTCGTCTACCTCCTCTTTTCTCAGGAAGAAAAACCCTATTTCTTTCTTCTAAAAAAGCAGCCGCCCTGGGACATGAAGGCCAATTTCCCTTTTATTTTCTTTATCTCTCGGAATGGAAAAAAACAAAACTAACATTTCTAATTTTATTTTTCCAAAAAAAATTAAAACGTGAAAGAAACTGATTTTTTTATGGTCCCAAAACTGTGTTTTGCAGGTGAGAAAAGGACAGGGCAGGGAGTGCCCGCAAGTGGAGGGCCGCACTCGGAACGCCACGAGGTGCGGCCTCTCCGTAGGAGGCTGCACATCTTCCTCGCGGGAGGCCGCACATGGCCACAAAGTTACATTTTTTTAAATATATAATTTTTTTTTATATATTTATTTATTTATTTTCTTATTTTTATTAAAAAAAAGGTCTCGATAAGGGAAACATCATTTTCGACATTTTTACCTGCGAACAAGCAATTATTTTCATCATTGGGTAATCTTGATTTTGGACCGACTCGGGACCCAGTGTCTACAGTATCACAAGGTAGGTATCATGGAGTCGCCACCCAATAAAATTTTGGGAAATAAATTCTAACCTTATGAGGCCAAAATCAGAGGCAGTTCAGGACCTAACTCTTATTTATACCTTTGGTTAATGTTATATGACTGAGTTTTTAGAGTCAATTATTTTATCTCTCTTCTCACACAATTTATGCAAGTAAATTAAAGCGCATTATAAGCACATAGAAAAGCAACAAAGCTATAAATAAAATATAATTACAATTGTCCAAAAAATAAATGGGAAATCCATAATAGTGATAGAATGAAATACATACATAAATCGGGATATTCATTTAGATGAGAACATTGGTTCCCAACTGCTTCTTTTATGAAAAAAGTAAAAAGTTCTTAAACCAATTTTAGGAAAAAGGAAGAAGTGATCCCGTTTTAGATCAAAACAAGAACCTTTCTTTTAATGTGTTTTTTTTGGGATGAAAACCAAGACACTAGTCCAGTTTTATTAACAAATTTCCAAATTTTAGTAGAAATATTTTGTGTGTTGGTTCTTTTTAAGTGCAGTCGAAAAGTCTTTATTATTACCGACCTCAAGAAAATAAAATAATAATTAATACATGTCTCGAATAATAAATAAATCCTAAACTATTCACCTCGACCGTGCTTTGCCTAGCCCTATAGATGAGCCACAAGCTCTTCGCGGTTGCGGTCATGACAAAAAATGATATTGGTCAATAATATACTAAATTAAACTAAATGATTAAATAAATAAGTAAATAATTGAATGAAATAAATTGAGAAAAATAATTAGTCTAATACAGTAGAAATATAATAAACTGATAGAATTAACAAATTAATAAATATAAAACATGAATGACATAATTATAATAATTACTAACAATAAAAAAGATAATTATAGTAATAAAAAAGATAAAAGACAATAGCAGTAAAAATAATATTCACGACACAATAATAACAATGAAAACAATAATAAAAATAATAACAACAACAACAACAAAAATAATAATAATAATAATAATAATAATAATAATAATAACAACAACAACAACAACAACCACCATAACAATATTAATTACAACAATAAAAATGACAACATTAATAATAATAATAATAATAATAATAATAATAATGATGATGATGATGATGATGATGATGATGATGATAACACTAAAACAAATAATAATAATAATAGCAAATAATAATAATACAAATAATAATAATAACAATAATTATAATTATAATGATAGAATAATATTAACATACAACAATAATAGTAATAATAATAATAATAATAATAATAATAATAAAACAACTAGTAATAATAATAATAATAATAGTTACACAATAATAATAATAATAATAATAATATTAATATTAATAAATAAAATAAAATAAAATAAAAATAAAAAAATAACCCACTTACCTGTTGCCTCATCGGAGCCCATCGGAGGCTCCCCGGTGGTCGACACCACCCTGACCAGAAGGCAGATCGGGGCCCCAGGAGTCCGTCGCCGACGGTCACGCTCCGAAAGGAGGCTGCGTTTGGTCAAAAATTGCGCCAGAAGCTCGCGGCTCCATATCCTCTGATCTCCTTCTCGCCGGCGAGTGGGGACGAGCAGTGGCCACCGTCCGGTTCGTCTGGATCTCCTCAGTCGCCCGGCGTGGCACGTGTGGCGGTCCATCGTCGTGGGTGGCCAGCGCCGCCTCCTTCTCCCTCTCTTTTTCCTTTTCCTGCGTTTTTTCGTCCTCGTTCTCTTCTTTGTTTGGCTCTCCCTTTCTCTTTTTGCTTTCTATTTTCTTTTATTCCTTCTTATTTTCTTTCTTTTGCTTTCTCCTTATGCTTTCTATTTTTTTTCTTTCTTATTTCTTGGCCTAGCATCCTTTGATCTGCCATCCCTCCTCCTTTTAGGTTTAGGTTATTTTCTTTTTATACCATAAATTAGGTTTTTTGCTTTCCTTGATTTCCTCCTAAATTTTTGCCTTTTAATTTATTTTGACTTATTTTAATTATCACACATTTTAATTAATTAGTCTATTTATCTTCTAATTTATTTTCTCTTTAATTTTATGTAGCTAATTAATTTGACCTAATCTTAATTAATTAATTTTTTTTATTTAATTTAATATTTTCATTTATTTATTTTTATATTTTTTCGGAGAAATGATCAAGTTTGCTTAAAAGACTCAACTGAAATCTCCAGTCCATAAAGAGCCAAAGTTCTTTCATTCTCTGTCTATTTTTGAGTAAATATTACCAAATCTACCTCAGGACCCGGTGTCTACAGTTGCCCTCAACTTTGGGGAAGCTAGTACACTAGTGTCTAGGTGAGCCATAGTTCAAAGAAAAGGAGAGAGATGCATACCTGAGGTGAAGGGACTCTGCTAAATTGATGCCTCTTGAGAGGGCTTTGGATGCCTGTTGAAAGGAATTTATTGAATCGAGATTGATTAATGCCAGCTTGTCGGCATGTTAAATCATGTTGATGAGATATTTTACCTCATAAGTGGACTTTGATGCCTCTAGATCGAAGGACGGTTGCCTCCTTAACGTCAATTTGTCAACATGTTAAACACAATTGAGTCACGTGATTGATAAACATCAGCTTGTCGATGTGTAAAACCACGGTTAAGATTGACATGATTAATAAATGTCAGCTTGTTGACGTGTGAAACCATAGTTGAGTCGTATGATTGATAAATGTTAGCTTGTCAACGTGTAAAATCACGATTTAGATTTATGTGATTGATAAACGTCAGCTTATCGACATGTGAAACCACAGTTGAGTCGCGTGATTGATAAACGTCAGCTTATCTATATGTGAAACCACGGTTGAGTCACGTGATTGATAAACGTCGGCTTGTCGATGTGTGAAATCGATAAACGTCAGCTTATCGACGTGTGATACCACGATTGAGTCATGTGATTTATAAACGTCATCTTGTCGAGGTGTGAAACCATGGTTGACATTGATGTGATTGATAAACGTCAACTTCAACGTGTGAAACCACAGTTGAGTCGCATGATTGATAAATGCTAGCTTGTCGACGTGTGAAACTACGGTTGAGTTGCTTGATTGATAAACGTCAGTTTGTCAACTTGTGAAACCACGGTTGAGATTGATGTGATTGATAAACGTCAGCTTGTTGACGTGTAAAACCATAGTTGAGTCGAGTGATTGATAAACGTCAGCTTATCGACGTGTGAAACTACGGTTGAGATTGATGAACACCATCTAGTAGGTGTAGGGCACCATGTATGCATGGAATGCGTGTGAAAAGTTATGCATGTTGAAACGACATGCAAAGTTATGCACGTGTGAAATTTAAGCACAGAATTATACATATGAAGTATTAGATATATGCAAAAGATTATACATGTGGGATGACTAGAATGCGACATGAGACAACTATAAGGAGTTGTGTATATAAAGTGCGTACTATGCATGTGACGTGCATGTAATGGACTATGAACATGAAATGCATGCACGAAATTATGTATATGACATGTATGCCACAGTCACATGCACGGGATGGCTTGTATACATGTAAAGGATTATGGAATATGTGCAAAGAATCATATTCTATAAAATGTTTACAAATGATCATGCATGAGAAATATATGCAAAGGATCAGGCATGAGAAATATATGCAAGGGGACTATGTATGCGAAATATATGTAAATGATCATGCATGTGACAAGGGTGAGAAATTGCGCACTGTCATAAACGCAAAGAATCATATGCAGAAATAGGTGGAGAGTTTATGTAAAGAATTGGGTGTGTGTGATATGTGCAAAATTATGTGTATGAAGATACACAAAGAATCATACCTGTGTGATGTGTACACGGATAACTATGCACATAAAACACATGCGAAAAAAGTCATGCATATCGATATGTAGAATGCATGCGAAGAATGTGCATATGAGATACATGTAGAGGATGTGCCCACAAATTGCGTGAAAATAAGTGATTATAAAAAGTGAAGTTTAAAGAGCCATATGCGCAAAAGTGTCTACAGACACTCATATGGTGAAAGATGATTGCTAAAGATTTTATGCAAAAAGATGTACATCAAAAGTTATACATGTAAAACTATTTATAAGAATGTTTGCTACAATTATATGTAAAAACACTTGCAGAAAGCATATGTGCAAAGAATATTGCTGGGTGTGTATGCAAAGTATCACTTTAGTGAGTAGTGATAAGAAATACCCCAAGATTGTAAAAAAATTGCAACCTATTAGGTACCCCAAACTCAAGTTTTCTATCTGCCCTTGAACGCACTGAATGTACCACATTCTCAACTGATTTAATCTCATTAAAAGGAATTCAGGAGTCATTCCCAATGAAGCGCCAAGATTTACTAAACCAACACGTGAATACAAGACATACCATGCAATCTCTATGTGTGTGTGCAAAAGGCCAAAATAGAAGTTTTCACCATTTGAAAGCAAATTCTAGATGCAATAGGGACGAGACTCAGCTCGAATGCATAAATGCACTCTTAGCTTCCCGCTTCAAGCTCAAGAAATACTATATGCCTCTTCCTACGTACCAAACCTTATTAGAAAGTCATCTCCGCTAATTAGATAAGACTAAACCAAGAATCAAGAGGTTTTACTTTGGTTGTAAAGTTAGGCTTAGGTAGATGGTTGCCAAAGAAGGATCAAGTTGCTAGAGAAAAATGGCCGCAACATTCACTAGATGGATAAGAGAACCATTCTCAGCCCAATTGCATATTGTCAAGGTATTCTTGAATTTGGACTTCGTAATACTTTAGCTCATCATGCTCAAAATAACAATTAAGTTAAAAAGATAACCATTGAAACTCATCAAGGGATATTACCTTGAGCACTACTTCTCTTCTTTTTTTGTCTTTTCTTATTTTTTTTGTCTTTTCTTTTTTTTGCATGCTTATGTCTTTAATTAAGCAAAGAGTTTATCAATGATTGAACTCTCTTCCTAAAGTCTAAACCCATCTTTATCAAGGCAATTTTTTGATAGCCCAAAGAATTGTCAATGATTGAAACTCTTTTCCCGAAGTGTAAATCCATCCTTATCAGGGCGATTTTTGATAGCCCTAAAAATGTCATAATGTACATCCATCCTTACTAGAGCGGCCATTCTTCTAAGGGGAGGCAGAAATTAGGTGAAGGGTAGTTTTAACATGTGTAACAATAAAATAGGTACGCATTTAGCATACCAAAATAAAGGCTCAATGGGCTAGCAAGCGATTGCAAAATAATGATAGGAAATAGTCATTTAGAGAGCTATACAAAAAAATGGTTGCCTAAATTATTTTCTAAGTTCAGCCTTATCCAGGGATCGCTTTGACAGGTAATCAGAAAGGTTCTAGTGCTCTTAGTGAGTTTTCATCCAATCCCCTAATTGCAACTAGTTTTTTCAGCTTGTTTTCAAAATGGGCCAAAAGTGCTCTGAACTTAGAAATTACATGGTATAGTCAAAGTTTTCATGTGATCCAGTAATCAGAGACCAAACATATTTACCCTTTGCTTAATTCAGAATGGAATGAAACGCATATTTCTAGAGCTAAGATCAAAGCCATTCATAGTTGAGAACTACTTAGGTAGAGTCAAACTTTGAATTAAGGGTACCTTAATAAGGTGCAATCATGTCAACGTTTTAGGTACAACTTGACACAAAACTTTTTGCGCTATTAAAATTTATATACACAAGAATTGTGTGGCCATACAAAAAAAATTGTTTGTAAAATATGTACAAACTATGCGCTAAGAATCATGTATAGGGAAAGATGCATGCAATAGTATTATGTATATTAGTAAGGCGCATAAGGAATTATGCATGTGAAACCTATGTGAAAACATATTGTGTAGAAATGCGTACATGAAATATGTGCAAAGACATGTGTGCGTGAAACACATACAAAAAATTATAAGTGAGTGTGTAAACACTGCATGACAAATAATGTACATACATAAATTTGCAGTGTACATGCAAGCAGCATATAATGAAGGCATAAGTACAAAATATGGCACAACATGAGAATGAATGTTCATGATACATGGTGCATGTGCACATGGCATGACTTAGACATGATAGGGATACGTATGTGATGTAAAATGAATAAGATCTGGCACAATAATGTGTATTAATGAGTCATGAGGTATGGCAAAACTCACATACATAGAAGAGCAAAATATATACAAATAATGCACATAACATGGGACACAGTATAAGAATGAGCGTATATAGTGAGTAGCATATGCGTGCGACGCAAGTCATGGTATGAAAGTGGCTGCAAGAAACGAATGATGCATACAAAATATGTGTATTCACATGGTATGCATATACAAAGCGTGGCATGATATATATAATGACTAACATACATGATGCAGGATTCATATGTATATGGTATAACTCATGCATGATAATGCATGTGCACGATATGGCATACGATCTGAAAGGTGCAAGGTGTCTATCGTGCATGATGTGTACAATGTCCGGCCTAATGATGTATGCTAATGTGTACAATGCCCAGCCTAATGATGTATGCTAATGTGTACACGCTATTATATACAACGGTATGTATATGCTCTAACACACGATGTTTATATACATATGCAATGTGAGCATACTAATATACATGCTATGACACATGATGAATGCATTTTTTTTTTACATGTTATGGTAGAGGCTTGTCTATGCGTGTTATGAGGTATGTAAATATGTACTTTCCATAATAAATGCTATATGTAATGATTATGGTGCACGATGGATGTTATGGATATCATAATGTATGCTGGTATGCATATGTTGCGACACGCATCGCTATGTACATGCATGACAAGTACATGTTACATTTATATTCACATATTATGATACAAGAAACTTTACATATAAGATGCACATGATTTATTATTGTATGGAAAGAATTATACATAAGACAAAATGCATATGCTTTATTTACAATTGTTGTTTCAAAATTAATTAAATTTTCCTTGCATAAAAAATGCATGAGTAGTCCAGATATACACATACAAGAGAAACTCATTCCAACTGTATTTCTCCCACACAGGAGGTCGTGCGGTCTTTTTCCTAACCAGGTTTAACCCAAGGGTTAGCGGGAAACCCAACGAACGCTTACAGTGTGCTACGGAAGGCCAACAACACAACCTCTCATTACTAAAAAAAATGCATGCAGATGAATTTTTGGCCACCATGTATTTAAACAATCCAAATAAACTGAAATGCGCCCCTCGAGACATGAAAACCTTTAATGAATGAACGTCTAAATTTATTTGAATTTGTTCAATACACAAAAACCCACTCCACAAGC
This sequence comes from Excoecaria cochinchinensis, assembly GCA_947683425.1. Lineage (NCBI taxonomy): Eukaryota > Viridiplantae > Streptophyta > Magnoliopsida > Malpighiales > Euphorbiaceae > Excoecaria > Excoecaria cochinchinensis. Next base: position 11,798,958 of record CANTUQ010000112.1, read on the forward strand.
AATGTATTATAGTGCATGCCCCCTAGTGGAAGTATCTTTTTCCATTACATGAGCTTTGGTCGAAGGTGATGATACTTTAGGGCTACCCAAGCATGGTTCTAACCGACGGGTCTAGCTCATCCTGAGTATAACGACCAATCGGGTCTCCATTTAATATACCATAAGGTATGAGGCTTGGGCTGGTGATTATCGTTAACACTTCCCTATATTGAGTGAATGTAGAGTCGTAATTCAGGAATGCACCGAGGCCAAGAGAAGGTCCAAATTAGCTTAGATTTAAGAATCTAGTGAAATGCAATGCAATTTTTTGAAAAGAGACAAAATTTCTTAACCCTAAACCCATTTATATTAGAATAGCCAAAGGTACTTTCGGAGCAAAATCTCATGATGTCTCCAGTGGAGTCGCCACTGTGATGCGCGCGAACCCCGCTCAACATCTGGGTTGCTCTCGAGAGTCCGCTTTTAGGACCCGAGACTGGATGGAGGTTAATTAAAACTCGTGAAAGCTGATCGCTTCACAATGGACAGGGATTCACCCCCATTTCATTATTGGCAATCAACCTATTAGGGCGTCTGTTGGGTATCACAAGGTAGGTATCACGGAGTCGCCACCCAATAAAACATTGGGAAATAAATTCTAACCTTTTAAGGCCAAAACCAGAGCGAGTTTGGGATCTCACTCTTATTTATACCTTTGGTTAATATTATATGGCTGAATTTTTAGAGTCAATTATTTTATCTCTCTTCTCACACGATTTATGCAAGTAAATTAAAGCGCATTACAAGCACATAGAAAAGCAATAAAGCGATAAATAAAATATAATTACAATTGTCCAAAAAATAAATGCGGAATCCATAATAGTGATAGAATGAAATACATACATAAATCGGGACATTCATTTAGATGAGAACACTGGTTCCTAACTACTTATTTTATGAAAAAAGTAAAGTGTTCTCAAACCAATTTTAGGAAAAAGGAGGAAGTGTTCCCGTTTTGATGAAAACAAGAACCTTTCTTTTAATGTGTCATTTTTGGGATGAAAACGAAGACACTGGTCCAGTTTTATTAACAAATTTCCAAATTTTAGTAAAAATATTTTGTGTGTTGGTTCTTTTTAAGTGCAGTCGAAAAGCCTTTATTATTACAGACCTCAAGAAAATAAAAGAAAATAAAATAATAATTAATACATGCCTCGAATAATAAATAAATCTTAAACTATTCACCTTGACTGTGCTTTGCCTAGCCCCATAAACGAGCCACAAGCTCCTCGCGGTTGCGGTCAACACAAAAAATGATATTGGTCAATAATAGACTAAATTAAACTAAATGATTAAATAAATAAATAAATTGAGAAAAATAATTAATCTAATACAGTAGAAATAGAATAAACTGACAGAATTAATAAATTAATAAATATAAAACACGAATGACATAATTATAATAATCACTAACAATAAAAAAGATAATTATAGTAATAAAAAAGATAAAAGACAATAACAATAAAAATAATATTCACTACACAATAATAACAATGAAAATAATAATAACAACAACAACAACAACAACAACAATAATAATAATAATAATAACAACAACAACAACAAAACAATAATAATAACAACCACCATAATAATATTAATTACAACAATAAAAATGACAACATTAATAATAATAATAATAATAATAATAATAATAATAATAATAATAATAATAATAATAATAATAATAATAATAATAAAACAAATAATAATAATAATAATAATAATAATAATAATAGCAAATAATAATAATACAAATAATAATAATAACAATAATAATAATTATAATTATAATGATAGAATAATATTAACATACAACAGTAATAGTAATAATAATAATAATAATAAAATAACTAGTAATAATAATAATAATAATAATAATAATAATAATAATAATAATAATAATAATAATAGTTACACAATAATAATAATAATAATAATAATAAATAAAATAAAAATAAAAAAATAACCCACTTACCTACTGCCTCGCCGAAGCCCGCCGGTGGTCGACACTGCCTTGACTGGAAGGTAGATCGGGGCTCCTGGAGTCCGTCGCCGCCAGTCACGTGCTGGAGGGAGGCGGCGCTTGGTCGAAAATTGTGCCAGAAGCTTGCGGCTCCATCTCCTCCAATCTCCTTCTCGCCGGCGAGTGGGGACGATCAGTGGCCACTGTCTGGATCTCCTCGGTCATCCGGCGTGGCACGTGCGGCAGTTCGTCGCCGTGGGTGGCCGACGCCGCCTCATTCTTCTCCCCCTCTTTTCCTTTTCCTGGTTTCCTGCATTTTTCCGTCCCTGTTCTCTTCCTTGTTTGGCTCTCCCTTTCTCTTTTTGCTTTCTATTTTCTTTTATTCCTTCTTATTTTCCTTCTTTTGCTTTCTCCTTCTGCTTTTTATTTTTTTTTCTTTCTTATTTCTTGGCTTGACTCCCTTTGATCTACCGTCCCTCCTCCCTTTAGGTCTAGGTTATTTTCTTTTTATGCCATAAATTAGGTTTTTTGCTTTCCTTGATTTCCTCCTAAATTTTTGCCTTTTAATTTATTTTGACTTATTTTAATTATCACACATTTTAATTAATTAGTCTACTTATCTTCTAATTTATGTCCTCTTTAATTTTATGTAGCTAATTAATTTGACCTAATCTTAATTAATTAATTTTTTTTTAATTTTATATTTATTTATTTATTTTTTATATTTTTTTCGAAAAAATTATGAAATTTGCTTAAAAAACTCAACTGAAATCTCCAGTCCATAAAGAGCCAAAGTGCTTTCATTCTGTGTCTATTTTTGAGTAAATATTACCAAAACTGCCTTAGGACCCGGTGTTTACACCCACCTTTACCCTCCTCTAGTTTGTGTATTTTTGTGTGTTTTTCCTTCCCGAAATGCATCCGATCTTCATTGCAAGTTCCTATAACTTGTCCAATTCATGCCTAATATTATCAAATAATTATATGAATGTTTGTCAACTGAACTATATGTAAATGATTGATATGAGCCTAAATAACTCATATCTAGCTTACATTTTGTGGTTAAAAATTATGTTTAGTTATGATTAAATGTGCTAGAATTAGGTATGTTTGATGTTTTGTGTTAAGTTTTGTTTATGTAGGAGAGAAAGGAAGAAGATGTGAAGAAAGAGCAGAAATGAGCAGGAAAAGAGGTTTCTGTCTCGAGCGCGACAGAAGACGCCCAAGAGAAGCCAAAGGAAAAGAAGAAAAGAAGAGAAAAGGAAGGAAGCCGCGCGCTTTCACGAGCGCAGCAAGATGCGAAGGAAGAGGAAAATCACGCAGCTGAAAGAACTGAAGTGCCATGCTCTATCGCGAGCGCGACAGGCATCGCGAGCACGATAGAGAGAGCCATTGGACAGTTTTCCTTAAAAAGTCACTTGAAAAGTTGGGACTTTCCACCAAGTTGTGCAACTCTTTGAAGAAAGGACATGACCTTTAGAACACTATAAATGTTAATTTCAACTGTAATTTTTAGATGATTGAATTTTTAACTAATTTATTTTCTGTAAGTCTGTGAGAATAGTTCTGTAGTTAAAGTTCTAAGTTAGATTTTATGTTTTGAAGAAGAAGACCAAGAAGAAGAAAATTTCTTACAAGGGTTTGAGAAAAGGGTTGAGAGATTTCTTTCTACTTTTAGTTTTACTTTCTTCTCTGTAATTAAATGAATGATATTTAATGGAACTTGAATCATATTAATGTTTCTGTACGAATAATTAGTACGGATGTTTATTAGTTTTGGGAGTTCTGCACATACTGGCCACTAGGAGTTTTGGGTTTAGAAGCGATTCTTTTTGTAATGATGATAGAAGTATTCTTTTTGTATAGAACTCCTGTATAGTGTTTTGTATATGTGAGGTAGGCATGTAATATTGTTAATATTTTTTATCGTGAATATTGTAAGAACTTTATATGCTAGTGTAACGCCCCAAAACCCCTTGGGAGGACAAGGGAGCGCTACGCGACAAACATGCTATAGTTAAATTCAATTAACATCACTAATCCACTTATCATCCTTTAGTCGATATTATTAACATTATGTCCGATAATTATTTCCTTTCACTACCACTATATGATCACTATACCATACACTAGCACTTGTTCACTATTGGTTATTGTTTAGGTTACAAATTACATATTACAATACAGAATTAAATGGACGCAACTATACATGCTTTACTTATACAAAATTGAAATTACAATAACATATCATCATTACAATACCATAACCTACTGACAACTCCCTGCTCTTATAGTGGCATGCAGATACGCCTCCAAACACAATCTCCACGATATAGACCTACACAGGAGACAAGCACCCGTGCTAAGCGATAACGCTTAGTGGGGATTCACAAAACATATAGACCTCTAACAAAACCACTAGATAAACATCTTGCATATCACTAATTCGTATACTTATCATGCCTTAACATTTCAATATCAATAGTCTAAAACAATGTATAACTATACCACTACAATGATCATGCTTATCAAATAGGTTCACATAATAAACGATAGCTAACATACCATGAGGCATAGCATTGATATCACTCAATACGGCATAGCCAACAATAGCTTTATTCAATGTTAACACTGCCATGATACATGTAAATTCAATAATATCTCAATAACATATCAATATTCAATAATCCATATTATACGATACCTATATCCAATAGTTCACTAGATAGTCAATAATTCGATAGCATGCCGATATTCCATAGTTCATATTAAACAAAACATCATATAATATTCGATACACTATGTCAACAAAGGACTTCACTATCAAGATCACTAATTCACTTAGCATGGCAGAAAGTCATGCAATAATTATAAGTCGATAATCACATACCCATGCTCAATATCTCATACTTTACCATGCCAATAATCACTACACTATGCCAGCGGATGGCTTCACTATCAATATCACTAGTTCACTTAGTATGGCATCGATATTACACGATCAATAGGAACAATATTATCAATATATATATGAAACACAAACATATTATAACACAACATCATCATCAATCATTCACATGCATTTATCGTTAATAGCCTGAATCATTTTAGAGGTGGATACGGGTATAATAATCATTAAATACTAGAGACCGAAGTCTCAAACACTATATCACTAGATACCCATCGGTATCAATCACTAGACACCCATCGGTGCCAATAACTAGACACCCGTCGGTGCCTCACTAGTAGCCGCAATTCACTAGCCCTTCATAAGCATGCTTATTTATCCATGACTTGACTACAGGCTTATAGGTATATTTGTTCATTCACTATACATATTCACGTCATCATTCATTCACATGTTATAATTATTCGCATAACAGAATTGATTAGCATGACATGGTTCTTTTTCATGATAATGCTCATTTGCATGTTAAATCCAAGCACATGAGTTAACTTACCTTATATGTAATTATTTCGCATAATGATGCAATCAAGCTTAATTAGGCTATCATGCATCTCTAGTTCACATTGTCATCTTAGTTGTATGCTTATAAACTTCATTTAACATTGATATAATGCTCATACAATAAGGTCATATACAATAGGGTTGCATTGCCAAAATAAAGGGGTCACGGTCACAACCAACCTAGTTGTCACCATGACATACACAAACTCTCAAAATAGAATGCACAATTTCATACCTCACGGTGACAACCAATTTGGTTGTGACCGTGACATGTAAAATAGTTGCTGGACAAAATGCTCACTAGGGTATCTTAGGTGGCAACTAGATTTATTGTCACTGTGACATATCAATTCCACTCGGCAGAAAGCAACTTATGCATACCTCAGGGTGACAACCAATTCGGTTGTGACCGTGACCTATTCCAAATCGTCATTACACAGCTGTGTTTTACCAAGACACAGTTGTGTTGTTTTCCACACTTTGCATTCTTGCATTCTCTTACTTTGGCAACCCTTTTTACAACACATTCACATCATACCTCTTCATCACACATGCCATAACACACTATCAAACTCTTATATGCATCTTTCAATATCCACCATACTATTAACATACAAACATACAAAGCATAAGAATCACACTTAACAACTTAGCATGGCAATAGCTTCACTACTCACTACATATCATCATCGCTAGTTTCATTTCAATAGCCAGTTTACACTTATTCACTACTCAATTCGAGATAATTAACAATATCATACATCATTAACAAGGACTTCAACACATTAACCACATCAATACACATACAATCCCTAATCTCTTGGAGCACTCCTTCCTTTACTCTTCCATTTCACTTTCTCTTTACCTTTAGCAGCTCTACTTGCCTCTTTAACTCACATGCACATACAATACATATACAAGTCCATTAAACTATACTCATAGCTGGTAATGAAGTCAAAAACAGAAAGAGATGAAGAAGACAAACTATATACCAACATACCTTCCAGCCAATTACTCAATCTTCTAAACTATCTCTACCCAACTCTTAGAACTTCATGGCACACTACAAAAAAAACACAGATTAGCGACTAAAATTAACGACGGAAACTTTTCAGTCGCTAATTAGTGACTAATTTACGATGGAACTTAAAATTAGTCGTAAAATACTATTTTTTCCAATTTTAGTGACGGAATAGCGACGAAAAAAGAAAACAGCCGCTAATTTTTGGCGGTAACTTATGGCGCCTTTTTGTGACTAATTTAGCGACTAAAAAATACGTCGCTAATTTTTGCGACTAATTTAGCGACTAAAAAGTCAGTCGCTAAAATAGCGACGGCAAAATTAGTCGCTAAATTCAGAGTCAATTTTAGCGATTTTGTTTGCGACGGATTTAGCGACTAAATTTATCGTCGCAAAACATACTTTAATTAGCGACGGAATAACGACTGATATGTTTGTCGCTAATTTTTTTTTAATTTTTTTAAAAATAAAAATGTTTTGTGGAAAAGAAAGTGATATTTTAGCGACGGAATAATTCGTCGCTATTTTGTCAGTAAAATTGATTATAATATTAATAAAAATATGCATACATACTTATAACTATTAATTATTTTTAATATTTTTGCTTTATACATGAAATTATATTGAAATTCATTTCCTTTACTAATTCCGATAAGATTAACATTTAATCTTAAAAATATATAATTAAAATAATTATAAACAAAATTTAATAAATTTTTTAGTAATTTTATTGATTAAAATAAATTTTTTAATTATATTTTTTACACTACAAGAAAAATTGAAATTAATAAATAGATAAGTAAATAATAATTTTAAATAAATGTATATATATATACATAGATAAATAAATAAATAAATTAAGACAGATAACTAAATGTATAACTATAAGTCTATAAATTTTAAATAGTGTCATTTCATACATTATAAGTATCAAAATTTATATAATTTATAGATTCGAGAATTTGATTAATTGCCTAAGATAATAAATAAATAAATAAACCAAACACGCAAAATTAAAACGTGGCAAAATGGGTACAATACACCACACAAAAGAAAAATAAAACAACAAAAAATAATAATTATACTACTAAAATAATAATAATAGTAATAATAAAGAAAATAAATTAATAAAAAGAGGGAGACAAAAATCGGGAACAATAAGAATCAAATGGGAAAAACAAAAGAAAAGAACTGAGTGGGAAGAGAACTGAAAACGCAGGGGAAGGGGAAGCAGAAACCGAGAACGGATAGGCGAAGGGACGGAGCACCGGCGACCCGCGCACCATCATCGCACCCCCCCCTTCCTTTCCCGAGCGCAGCCGCCGTCTCTTTCTACTCTCCAAACCGAAGGCTTTTCGTGGGATTTCCGGTGACCTCCGGCGACGGGTGGCGACACGGACAACACCGGACCATTGCTGATGGCGAGACGAGTCTTCCTCTACCCTCTGATCGTTCACACTCGCCGGCAACAGCTAGATCTGAGAGGAGGATACCGCTTCCTTCCGATGCCATTTCCGGCCAAACCGCAGATCTGTAAGGCTCGTGAACACCGGCGGGATGCTCCTGACGCTCCAATCTTCATTTTGACAGTGGCGGTGTCATCTCCGACGAAGGTTCCAAGGAAGCTCCGGTGGCACTGGCTGTCATTTTGTGCTTCTATAGCTTGGCAACTTGCTTGAATACAGTGAGATTTAAATCCTTTGCTTGCTAAAAATTATATGTTCCCAGTAAAAGATTGTTACCAATATGATATGCTACTATATTCATTTTGATTGCTTTTATTCTGTTGTTTCTTGCTTTCTTAGTTATATTTTCCAGTCTAACTACTTTAAAGTTTTTAGTTTATTTTGCCTTTAGTTGGCTATTGTTATCTATTGAGTTGGTCCACGGGGAAGCCTGATAACAACTGAAATCTAGGGCAGTCTTCTTTCGTCCATATTGTGCCATTAATTTGCATTGCCTTCTCCAATTTTGTGTATGATATGCATATGTTATATGAAGGTCAATAAAGGTAAACCTTGTCTTTAAACTTAATTATCATTAATTTCACCAATTGTTTCTTGGTTTTTGATGCTTTTTTACCTTAATACGTTTTCCTTTTGGACTAATTCTGTTGATTCTTATCTGTATTAGGTCATCAACTAAACCAATAGCTAATTATCATCATATCAAGAAAATTAAAATTTTATAAACAGATTCATTTTGTCTATTTACATGGCTTAGACTAGATCTGTAAATTAATTATATCGCAATCTGATGATAAATTGCTATTTATACAAAACAATTATTGTTCTGTATGCTTGACAATCTTTTCTTGTATGCTAGAGAGATTCTTGATGTATATTCTGGATGTACTTGTATGCTAGAGAGAAATTCTACAGTACTAAAGTCTAAATAACCGCTTATTAATTAGATTGTGCTAATTGGGATCCTTTTAGGATGCCTGAATCATATAGTGAATCGTTGTGATAAAGAAGCATTATATTGTGGTGTATAATTAGTTGATATGAGTTTTTGATTGGAGTTTGATTGGAGAATGGTGATTGAATGTGTGATATATTTAGAATTGTTAATTACTTTCAATGCACCTATTACTCAATCTAGCTTCAATTACTTTCTTCTAGCTTTGGTATATGGAAGTATTTTGCTCTACAGGCGTAAAAAACTAAGGGTATTTATTTTTCTTTTGCTTTATATTGGTTAAAAGATGATTAATAAGGTTTTGTGTGTTTTTGAGAATGTCTTCTATTGGTTGGTGTTATGCAGATTGCTTGGTATTGGTATCTATATATATATATATATATATATATATATATATATATATATATATATATATATATATCATAGTTAATTAATTAAGTGGAAAATTTAGAAAATGGTAGCTCATGCCTTGTAATATGTGAATTAGAATTAATCTTTCTTATTTTAATTTTTAATTTATTAATTTTGGTATATATTAATTTGAAAATTTTATTGGTGACTTGTAGGTACTTCAATTGGATGAAATGCTGCTAAATATAACAAGAATATGTAATTTTAATTTTTGTATTGTATAATTTAATATACTTTTATTATATTTGAATTATTGTGAACTTATTGTACAAATTTATTGTGAACTTCTATATATTGCTAAATAGCAATATTTATTTTGAATTAGTATTTTTTATATTATTTTTTAAAGTATTATACAGTTTAATTTATTTTTTTAATATTATATTTTTTTAAATTAATGGTAATATTGAAAATATTATATAATTATTATTTACATAAATTAAATTAAATTTTTGATGTAATAATAATAAAAAAAATTAAATCAAAAATTGTAATTAAAAATTAAATTGAAAATAATATTAAAAAATATAATATTTTTAGCGACGGATTAGCGACAAATTTTCCGTCGCTAATAAATATTTATGCGACTAATTTGAGAGTTTTTAGCGACTGAAATTTTATTTTTAGCGACTAAATTTCCGTCGCTATTTTTAGCGACGGTTTTATGGATTAGTCACAAATTTTTTGCGACGGAGCTAATAGCGACTGTTAGTCGCCATGTCGCTAAAGGTTATTAGCGACTAAAAAAGCCCAATTAGCGACGGAAATTGCCGTCGCTAATTAACTTTTTTTTTGTAGTGGCAAATGAGAGCAAATGAGAGAGACATAAGAAGAATGGACTTTTTGAGAGAGAGGCCGGCCCAAGGAACAAAATGGCATATTTTACCTACACTTCCACCTCATGTTTGCATGCAAATATGAGGTGTCCAACTCCTAACTCTCCTTATGCAAGGTGGCCAGGCACAAAGAAAGAACAAAGTGACAGATTTTGCCACTTCCCACACTTGAATACGCATGGCAATATCAGATGTCACTCCACGAACCAACCTAAAGTTAGGTGGCACTTGCTCAAGACAACACTTGGTTTTCACTATGGCTCAATTAAGGTTAATTAATCTTAATAACCTAATTAACTTGCTCTTACATTAATCATGCAAAATTACACTTTGATCACTACAAAACTTTATTTTCTTTCAATTAAGTCCCTAGATTTACATTTTCAATTAAGCCCAAATCTGTAAACCCTAATTAACACTCATTTATTTACACTAATTACACTCAATACTACTAGGGTGACTTTCGTGATGTTACAGCTAGTATGCTTTGACTTGTTATATGCTTTCGCTTACTGTATATTTTATATGCTTTCGCCATTGTTCATGCATGAGTGTTTACCTGTATGTGGTAGTGTTGTGTTTGTAGCAACCCGATATTCCTCCCGAGGGGTATTGGGGTATTACATCTCTCTTTAAAGTCTCTTTTTGATTCGATTTCTTCATAGATTCAGTAAACCATCTTCAAGCCTTTTTGAACTTCCCCAAGTTTAGTCTCCATGATTTCGAACTTACAATGTTTATAATCTTGCCATGGTTACCCCCCTATGCACGTATCAGAAGCCCATAATGGTTTTAATTAAATAAATTTAATTAAATAATTAAGAGTTAATTAATAATAAATATTTTATCTCTTTTAGAATTCTAATCTTACTAGGGTTCTGCTTTTAACTTGGAGTGTAAAAGCACAAGTAGGATAAGATAAAATGAGAGAGAATTATAGAAAGATTAGAATTCCTTCTTTACTCCCTATCCTTGGTCGAATTCCAAGACTAGTCCCATTGGAATTTTTGGCCTTCTGTGTACTCCATCTTGGTTCATTTTTCTCTCTTCTCTAGTGTGGACAAGTTAGAGGTGCTCGAAAGTTTGGACACTCTGGATTGTGACAACTTGGTGCGAAGAAAAATCAACTGATCAAGAAAACTTCACAGCTGATTTTTCAATTTTTAGATTAGTAATATAATTTCATGGCAAAGATCTAATTTAGTTTGGTTAAAAAATTTAAATTTCGCTATGTATGTAATGCATGTAACCAAATTAATTCCAATATGGTATCACATGAAATTATATTTTCTTAATTTTGCAGAATAACTTTCTATTTATGAGTTATTTATTTCATGAATTTTTAAAATCTTAATTTTGATATTCATGAATCTTATATTTAGAAATATTAATTTTTTTAAATGTGTGATTAAAAAGAAGAGAAGGAAAAATCGATTTCTAGCACTAGAGAAAATTTCTCAGTGCAGAAGAATAGTCTTCTGCTTAGAAAAGGGGCTGTTCTACATCAATTTCATTTTTGATCCATGTGAAAATTATTTTGATGACAATTTATGTTTTTAATATATGATATTAAATCCTATGATCAAATGGAATTGAAATCGGTTAAGTTTTGCATGAAAACTAGTTTTACCTAAAAGTTCAGTAAAATTGTGTTCTTCGTGTGTTTCTGATTAGTTCTTGGCTAAAATGAATTTTGATCTTAATTTTAAGGTATATAAGATGTATCAATGTTTCATTAATTAATTTGGACCCTAATTCAATTGGATTGAAATTAGTAGGCTAAAATCAATTAATGGGCTTAATTGAGTCTGCGAGATTCATTTAAATTAGCAGATGACTTGGTGGGCCCAATGAGCTAATTTGAATTAAAAATACAGACCCTAATTAAAATTATTAATGGATTTTAGGGGCTGAAATGGGTTTCGTACACGCATGCCCCATTTCCAAAACCCAAATGGTCCAAATGCACAAAACTAGTTTTTATATGAACACATAATTAATATTGATGTTATGAATTTCGGCACCCATAATTTTTGACCCAAATTGATTTTTTAATTATTTTAATATGATTAATTAATTAATTAATTAATTAATTAATCAATTTAAAATCAATGGGATTGATAATTAAGACAATAACACATGCATGCAAAAAGTTTCCTTAAATGGATAGTTTCCAAAATAAAAATAGTTTTCTAATTTGGATAGTTTTCTAAACTTGATTACACTAAGATAATAACTCATAAATATTTTCAAAAGTTGAAACAAGATAATTATTACATGTATGGCTTTAAATTTATGCATTAAAATTGCATACAAGGGTAAATCGTGTAGCTTTGAAGTTTGGCTTAGCATGAATTTGCTACAGTTACTGGTTTAAAGTGCAATGGAGAGTTCAAGAACATTCAGTTATCAAGAAATGGCAGTAGTTTGATTAAGAAATATTTTGGAGGAAAGTAGAAGATCACAAAATATTTAATAACTAAGTGTTTTTTAGATGGAAAGTGGAATTTAGATGAGGATGTGGTGAAAATAACCATTCTCTTTTTGGTTCACTACTTTTTTTTTTTTTTTTTTTGCGGATTAAGGTGATAAAATGGTGAGAAAAGAGTTTATTGCACTTGTTGATAGTGCAGAATGTAATGATTATCCATAAGGCAAGGATGTTTTACATATAACAATTCAAAGTCTTAAAGCCAATTTTAATCATGGGAAATAAAAAATGTACAGGTTGAAAGGATTTCCATTAGCTTTTCAAGTATGATTTTATGAATGCTACTCTGAGTTTGATTGCAAGTTTGCTGTGTCTTCTGAAAACAAGTTTCCATGAATTACAAGATGGAAAATTTCTAAATATTCAAGATGGAAGGATTTCGAGGAATACTTTTTCAAGAAAGAGGTAATTATTTTTGAAAGGGATAAGAGTTTTTTTGCCCTCATACTATTGGAAATGGTGTGAAAATGTCCTCAAACTTTTTTTTAGTTGGTTTTTACCTCTAAACTCAGTTTAATGGTTGAAAAATACCCTTACAATAGATGAAAGTCCAGCTAGTAAATAGGGTTAACGGTAGCCAATCATGCATTGACACGTCAGCATCTATATGGCAAACATCTTTCCTAGTCATATTAAAAAAAAATTTTAAAAAAAAAACAAAATAGTGACGTGGAAAGCTCCCTCTCTTCCCCGCTTTTCTCTCTTACAAATCAATGTCATTGAATCTGAAATTTCCATGAATCACCATTTTCTAGCAACAGCAACAATGATCATCTCTGCAATTAGTGTCTCCAACCTCACCTCTAACCCCATTTTTGCTTCCACCACCACCACTACACTGTTCTTCTTAGTCAACATACTCTTCCTCCTCTCTAAAACCACTTCTTTTGTCTACCGGTGCTTCCATTTCCTCATCCTCCTCCCTCACTATCAACACTACTACTGGCAACGGCAATAACAATAGTAACAACAACTCTACTTTTCTTCACCATGTGACACGCACACTCCCTAATGATGAACTAGAGGGAACGATAAAGATGTTGTCCTCCGCTTCCATGGTCTCTGGTGGAGTTTATGCAAAAGATGGAGAAGGCTGAGAATATCAAATTGGTGCTTCCTTGTATGGATTTTCATAGACTTTGCATTGAATAGTTAGACCTCTTTTATAGAATCATTGATTCCGATGTTAGCCTTTCAGTCAGTTCTCATTGTGTTGGGTTGCCGAGAAATATATAGGAACATGAAATTTAAGCTAGAGAAATTAGTACAAATTTTATTGTTATTTTGCATGTTTTGCATATTTACGTAAGGCCAGGAACAAATGCATCTGATATTGTGATATTAGTTTGTAATTTCAATATTTCAAATGGTGAAACATCCATTTGTTGTTAGACTTTGTGCAGATCCAGTGCCATTGATTTGCACACAAGAGAGATAAAGAGGGAGGGAGCTTTCCATGTCACCTTTTTAACTTTTTTTTTTATTTTTTTAATCTAACTAGAAAAGATGTTTGCCACATGGATGCTAATGTGTCAACGTGTGATTGGCTACCATTAACCCTGTTTGCCAGCTGAACTTTTCGTGAATCATAAGGATTTTGCCCAACTATTAAACTGAGTTTAGGGGTAAAAACCGACAAAAAAAAAAGTTTGACGGCATTTTCACACCCTTTCTAATAGTATGAGGGCAAAAAAAAACCCCTTATTCCTTTTTTTTTTAATTTGTAGGACATAGGGTATACGATTAAAAAATATTTAATTAGAAATCATAAACTCAAACCGAAATTCAACTAAAATTTATATACTATATATATATAGTATACACTATATACCCTTTTTTATATACACTGTATACCCTTTGTGTATACACTATATACACTTTGTACACACAAAGTGCATATGTATACCTTTAGTGTATACATTGTATACCCTTTGCATATACACTGTATACACTTTTGTACACACAAAGTGTATACATTGTGTATCCTTTATAACCATGAATATAATCGTATCTATATTTTTTTTTGTTTTTGATCTTTAATAATAATATTTGTTATACTATAATTTAGTTGAAGGTAGAAAATGTTTGCCTAACCGAGAAGGAGTTTGAACCATATAATCTAAAGCATATTTTGAAAGATATTCATGTGAAAGAAGATTTAGATGAGGACAAAGTTGATAGCCAGTGTATAGATGAGGAAAAAGATAATGATTTTAAGGATCAACATTTACTAACTCCTCAAGGAAAAGTAGTAATTTCCAACAAAATATACCTGAATTTGACATAAAGAATGAGCTATAATTATTGTATTATAGGTAGATAGAAATGATCAAAGAGATGTCAAGTGTTAAAAATGAGATTTCAACTATAAAACAAGATATTTCAAGTGTTAAAGTTGATGTTTCAAGTATGAAATAAGAGATGCCAAAGATTTTTGTAGCTCTTTCTTCAATTGCTCAAAAATTAGAAGCTGAAGTAGAACTCAGGTAATTTCCTTATAATCAATAGATAATGTATGCATTCATAATAATTATAAAATTATTTTAAAGTACCATATTTTAATGTCATTAGGGTGTTGGTTTTACTAATTATGAAGAAGAAATTAAAAATGAAGATCATACAAGTAACAAAGCACATGATCAGGAGGAAAAACAACTGAAGATGTTAATAAAACTGTAAGTTTTTAATTTTTCCTTTTTACTTTTGTTTTTGCAAGTTTTTTAAATTATGTAGTGTATGCATATTCAATCTTCATTTTTATGTTTAATTTTTAAGGATGTTTGGGGCACTAAAGCAACATGAAGTTCATTTTTACATAATAATTATAAAATATTTTAAAAATATTATTTAAATATCATTAGCATGCTGGTCTAATTGATGGGGATGAAGATTTTGAAATAGAAGATCATGTACATAATAAAGCACACGATCAATATGAGAAAGAAACTAAAGATTTTAAAGAGACTGTAATTTTTCATTTTTCATTTTTCATTTTTATTTTTGTTGTTCCAAGTTTTTTAAACTGTAAATGATTTGTATATTGAATCTTTATTTTTATGTTTAATTTTTAAGGATGATTTGGGAACTCAAGCAACTTCAAGTTTGTTCTTAAAAGGAATGGATGAAGAAAGTACTGAAGATCTTTTTGCAGCTGCAAAGAAATTGTTTAAGGAAAAGGATTCACATATTCATAAGATTAATTGAATGAATATTTTTTTTATTCTTATGTTTTCAATACATTACATACATTCTTTTATTTCATAGAGTTTTGATGTTAAAGATAATGAGATGCTACCTGTAACACCCCGAAATGTACCTTAGAAGGATTTGAATATTTCTAGGGATTTTGATGGTCGAAACTGTATTATTTGATTGTCGGAGTGAGTAAGTAGGTGAAAAGATATGATTAGAATTAAGAAAAAGGAAGACAAGGGTAATTTGGTCATTTTGCAAATATGAATTAAATTGGATCGAATAAATAACCACAAGTGCTAATTTATGAGAATGGAGTAGTATTAGGTAGAATGTATGGGAGTTGTGGTGTCAGGTATGCCGAAAGGATGAATTCGATATTAACGCAAAAGTTTCGGCAAGTGCAGCCAATTCTAAATTGTAAAGTATTAATTTAGGACTTAATTGAAGGGGGTAAGGATTTAATTATGGGCCAATGTAAGCATTATATTTATATATTAGGTCATTGTAAGATTAAAGGAGAGGATGTGGACTAAAAGGAAAATTTGGATAAAAAAATCTAGTGAGGGCCAATAGGAAAAAGACATGTGGCATTAGAGATAAGATGGTGGTGGTTGGGCTAATTAAAGAGAGAGAGAATGTGAGAGAGAGCAGATTTCTGCTCACCCCTCTCTCCTCCCTCACGTTCTCCCTTTCTCTTCTTCTCTTCCTCTTCTTCTTCATCTCACGCCAGCCTCTCTCCCTTTTCCTTGCAAGCCCAAGATGTGAGTAATGGAAATTGCAGCTCAAGTGCTTTTAATGAGAGATTTGAGATGGAATGGTAAGTTATAACTTTTAATTTCTGCAATTCCTCTTTGATTAATTAACCCTAAGTGATGTTATGTATTTTCTTGATGAGGAAATTGGAGGGATAAATCTATAGAAAGAGTATGGGAGCAGGAATTGCAACCATTAAGCTAATTGGAGCATAGGATGTTCAGGTTTGGGAAATCTAACTTTTGGGTATATGTATATATATGTGTATGGATGATTTGATATTTTGATGTTTTGATATTTGTTTGTCAAATTGGGTTGTTTGTGTTATTTTTGTTGTGTGGGTTTGCTAAGTTTTGGTGAGGTTGAGTTTCTAAGGGAAATTCTGTCCAGAGTTTACTGGACTTTTAGTGCTTATTTTAGAAATAAATTGAGTTATAGATGTCCAAATTATGTGAGACCAGTGTCATTGGAAAGATAATTCAAATATATAAAATTGTCTCTGAAGGAACGGAAGCCAATTATGGCTTTAAGATCCTTAAAAATGGTAAAAACCGGGGTGTCTGTACTCAGACGTGTTCACGAGAGCAGTGTAGGTTGTGTAGCTCATATCTGGAGTTCTAGATGTCCAATTGATCTGAAATTTGTTGAATTTGAAATTTAACATCCTAAGGAACATTTATTAAGATGAAGTTTTGGCTAAAAATGAGTTTTAAAGGTTGGTTTATGCGGTATAAAGTCGGGAGCGAGAAGCAGTCATCTTAGTCTATTTTCGTAGAATTAGTCGCGGAGGCTTCTATCGCGAGCGCGACAGAACCTGCTTGCTGAAGGTGTTTTCTCTTATTTTGAGCCTTATGGTTGGTATGAACCCTTGCCCCTCTTCAGCCTTCTCTAGGATGTGTATTTTGTAATGTTTTTCCTTCCAAAATACACCCGAACTTCCTCGGAACCTCTTGATACATATTCATCATATGTTTAGAGTTTGGAAATGAGTATATAAATGGCTATTACTTAGGAATACAAGTGTTTGAGGTTATAAATAAGAATATTGACTTAGTTACTTAAAAGTTTAATGAGTCGAACATTTTCGAGTATGTTAAATATTGACTGGATTTATATTATGTTAGGCGATTTGAAGTGAAATTTTATAACTTGCGTTTTGAATTAGTAGAATTTCGTGGTTTGGATTCCCAACTCTTCAGATACATAGGAAGTTTAGAACACTCTTCCAAGTCCAAACCAAAGTATAGAAAATATTTCGGACATGAAAGATAATGTACCAATTGAGCTCTAGTAATGCCTTGATATTTGTTAAGAATAAATGCGGCAGGTATGCACAGATTTGTTAAAGTTTGATGAATCATTAATGATTCAAGTCTCAAGTAGACTTATTTATAGTTAGAATTTGTATGGGATATTAATAATGAATTAAATGATTGCTTTAAGCGTGTCATAAGCTGAAATTAAAACGAACCTTTCATATCTCAAATGGTCTTTATATGTCCATCTAGTTATGGAATGATTCTTAATAAATTGAATAGTTTAAGATACTTGTGTTGAAGTTCTTGAGTTTAATGCATGAATTTGGGAAAAGTAATGTTTATGAAAGTATTTATGGACATTATAAGAATAAATAAGTTTATATGTGAAGTTGTATTTAAGTGAGAATTGATATGAGTGTGTTCCAGTTTGATGGTCCATTGAGACTTGATTGGTTTGGCGGAGTGTGATGTTTGGCTATATCGCGAGCGCAATAGAGGCTATCTAGTCTTCTGTCGTGATCACGACTAAGGTCGCGAGCGCGTATGCTATGAAGGTATGTTGTTAAGCTTTTTGGCATGGGTTTTTATTTATGATTTGTTTATGACCTATGGTGTAAACTAGGATGTGATATACCATGAAAGCTATAATTGAATCGAAATTTTTTTTAAGCATGTATTAAAACTAAGATGTGATTGAAATGAAAGGTTATGATTGTTATAATTTGTATGAGCCACGGCTTTCATTATAAATGAATTATGCATATGATTATTATGGGACTACAATAAGTATGCACCTCGAAAATAGTATTAAAAATAACATGTACATCATTAAAGTAAACAAGTATGTGTTGGCCTGCGTTAGTCGAGTCGTGGATAGATAGGCATGCCTATAGAGTTCTGTTAGCTACAGTCCTCTGTTCTGTTTGGATCCTGATCAGGTCTCCGTTCGGATCCTTGCGATCCCTAATGTGTTTGGATCTTGCTTAAGATCCCCTCTGTAAAATATTTTTGAATGAGAAAATGTGATGTTGCTTTTCGATTCATACCCGTAAGGTACTGTCATTGTTCGATTCGTACCCGTAAGGTACCGTCACTGTATACTCATTATCCACTCCTCTTGACTTAGCAGGCATTAAATGAACAAGAATATGTGAACTGAATGATAAGTTGTGAAATGATAAATATATGTAAAGACTTGTATGAAAGTGTGAGATTATGTACTTAATAAGAATGTGATCACATTATCTGCTGTGACTTATATGTGGCATGAGTTTGCGCTTTGCGCACCTACGTGTTTTGGATCCGGTAGGATCCTTATGAGAAATTGTGGTAACATCTTTGAAACCTTACATGGTCCTGCTTTGGTTATTTCCTTTTTGAAATATTAACATGAGTTAATGTCACGAAAGTAATGAAATGATTGGAAGTAAGTGATTAAATGAAAGTAACTATGTGTGTATGACATGCATTTATATACTAGGACATGAAGTAGATTATTAGCTGTGTACTCATGACTCTTTGATGTATGGGAACTATTTTATTTTGAGAATTGATTATAGGCTGAATGTAATGATATGTGTGACATGAGATATATGAATAATAAAACCTGAAAAGCATGTATTAATTAAGATCGTCATCCTGTTTGACCTTGTCAATGATTATGATTAAAATATTTCGTTTATGATTAATTTAATGTATTTATATTCAAATGATGTTATTTTGGATATTTATTGTGTGTTGTGACTGACGACCATTGTCAATGGTCGTCTAGACTACGTGTTTTTCCCCACTAAGATTTTGTGCTTAGCATGGGTGTGTATCCACGCAGGTTTGGAGTTAGTCGTGTTGCCGGGGACAATCCGCAGCAGTCTGGCCAACAAGTCCATAGTAGTAGTTATTGTTTAGAGGTTTTAGACAATTGTTGTAATGTAATTCTCTATCAATGTTGTATTAAGTGATTGGTATGTAATAAGATGTTAATGAAGAGTGTAATACTATTTATATGAATGTCTTGTCTATTATGCGAATGTTTGTGTATTAGAAAAAAAAATTTATGTAGCTATGCTTATATATTGTTCCCTGCGTGTTTTCGCTTGTAGCACTCCTCACTCAGCGTCGTATACTATCAATGTTATCATACAGTATGCTACGTGTGGGTAAGAGGTGTTACACTGCCATTTTTAGAACATGTTCCTCTTGAAGCTTGCACCCCTCATATTGATAGAAGAGATATTAAACCATCTTTTATCATGAAATCTCCATTTGTGAATAAGTTTAGGTCAGAAATTGGTATGAAGCCAAAGGAAATGTTCATGATAAAAAATATCCATTTTATAATAATATTGAAGGAGATCTTAATTTCGAGCTATTAATAGATTTTATTGTTTGGGTTGACTTGGGTGTGTCTAAACAAACAACAGATAGTACTACAAATAAACAACAATTTAGCGACTAATGAAATATAGTCGCTAATTTGTGACTAAATTAGAATTCAGTTGTGAAATCATATTTTTTTATATGAATAGCAATTTAGCGACTAAATAGTGACTAAAATGAAAATTAATCGCTAAAAAATTACATATTTTTTTACGACTAACTTAGCGATAGAAAATTTAGTCGCTAAATATTAGCGACTAAGTTTTAGTTACTAAACAAAACTAAAAAAATTGCGACTAAAAATGCTGTTACAATTTCTAAAAGTATTTTAGTAATAGTATTAGTGATGAATGTAAGTATCGGTAAAGGAATAAAATTATTTTTAAGTATTCAGCGACTAACATGATTCAGTCGCTACTTTTCGATTAAGATACAGATTGCAAAAAAACCTAAAACCCCAAATTTTCTTTCCCACCCAAATTAAAAAATGCAGAGAGGCATTTTCCCTAATCCCCTCCGACTGGTCTCGCCCCCTGTTTTCATCGGCAGTTTAATCGACGATAGCAACTCCGGTTGCTTCTACTGTGTGAGAGGTAAGTTAAATACATGGAAACCTCGACTAAATTTCAGAGTTTGATTTTTGAAAGTTGATCTGGATTTGGGTGAGTGTTGTTAATGTAAAATTTTTCTTCTTTGTTGAATTTTTTGGCGAGATTGGTAAGCTGAAAGGAGGAGGAAGGAGAAGGGATCCCATTTTTTACCATCAGATCCAAATCCAGCGAAGCTCCACGCACTAAAAAAGGTATGTTCCAGTTGATCCTCTATTTTTGTTATGTTCACAAGACCGAGAATTTGAGACATGAAATTATTGTTTAGATAGAGAATGATTATGCTGGTGAGATTTTAGAGCTTAATCTGTCATGTGGAAAATTGTTGATTTTTGGGGTTTAAGTTTGATTCAAAATCGACGGTTTAATTAACTAAGAAGTGGTTTTTGTTTTTTACATGTTTACATGTTCAATTAACTAAGATTTTATATTAAATGTTTATTAAATAAGAAGTTGTAGTAAAGCCCAACAAATCCTTCGATTTCAAGTCTACTTTGCATGTCATTTAACACTAATTATCAGTATAGCTTTGAATCTGCTTAACCAAATCACTACTCCTTATAAACCCACCTACACTTTCTCCTTTTTTCACTTCTTTATGTTGCCATTACAAAATTAATTAGAGAAATTGAGGATTCTGAGTGGGTTTTTTCTTTGGGTATATTTATTTGCTCCTGTGTAGATATAGCATTTCAAAATGCGGATTAGCTTGCAATTTTTCAAGGTGTTAAGCCCGATTGGAAAGTCGCTGGCGATTTGATGGAATCCACTGTATTAAGCAGTAGAGTTTTTCCCGTTTCATGGAGGTTATAATCCCTTGTTGTCCATGTTCGGTTCCTAAGTTTCATACTAAGCTCAGATTCGCAGTCGTTGTTGTCAAGGTGAGCTTTTGTTCACCCTTTGTGGTTAATTTACTGTGATTTGTTCTTTGTTTTCTTTTGGTTTGGTTTATTTTTGGATATAGGATATTCCTTAACCAAAGCAATTGTGTTTTGCACTTCAAATGAAAGATAATTTTGATATTTTTAAGGGATGCTGAAAGCTGTGTTTGTACATGATCCTGCCTATTGTAGAATATTTTTGTCGGATAGTTAGGGGAATAATTGTAATTATTTTTTCCTATATATTGTAACGTAATTCAGTATAAAAAATATAGGAGAATTCAGTTTTATTTCTACCAAAATAACACTTATTCATCTTTTGTATATGTTAAATGTTCAAATTTTACTTAGGTAGTTGGTGTGGAGCCTGCAGAAAGAAGTGTAATCTCAAGAGAAAACCCAGGTACGAATCATTTATATTTATTATTTGCTTACAAGTTTCTTTTTCTTTTCTGCTGAAATTGGTGTTTCTTTGCTGAAAGTGCTAATAAAATCTTGGTGTAGGTTATATACCAAGTGTCTTGGATGTTAAATTGCTTGATGAGGTTTTTAAGGTAAGGAACTGATAGTGGCTTAATTTCTCAACAATCTTATTTTTGAATTTTTGATTTTAAAGGTGACCCGAAAAAATCTTAGTTGTTTGATTCTTTTTATTTTTTATAAAAATCACCGAGATTGGTTGTTTTTAAATTATGATGCTATTGGCCATTCACCTGATAGAGATTGTCGAAAAATAGTGACATTGTGAAGGTTGGTGTAGAGATTAATTTGTGAAGCTCTGCTGCTTATTTGAGGCGCTGTTGGACAATAGATACTGAATTTATTCTGTCTTGTTTTGATAGATTGGGGAACCTTCTGTGACCTCTCTTCCTAGCTATCCTTCTTACAATCCTCATGGCAACCCTCCAATTTATGGTGACTACTGGTATAATTCTACTATAGATGATATGTCTGGGGAGGAATAAAGACGTCGCCTTCACAAGGTTAGTACTTTTTGAAATTCTTGTTAATGCTATTTTGCATTTCATATCTATGTGAAGGTTATTCCTATCTTGCTATGACTGTTGATGATTAAAGATGTAATAATTCCAATATGATAAGCAAATAATTTTTATTAAGTGCCTTTTTTCATGCGAAGAATTTCATGCAGGCTTTGGGGCAGACAGCTGTTTGGTTTAGGAGGGCATTGGCTGTTGAGCCTATGAAAGGGAATTTACATTTAAGTGGATATTCTGCTTGTGGACAAGATAGAGGTGTGCAACTTCCACGTGAATATGTCGAAGGTATCATCATGGAATTTAAGTTCCTCCGGTTTTGTGGATTTTTCATCTTTATTCTGGTTTTTGATTGGTATTTATTATATTTGAAGTTCTGTGGTAGCCTTTATATTATTTAAATCTTCCAGAGGGTGTTGCTGATGCGGACTTAGTTTTGTTGGTGACCACAAGACCTACCACAGGTAACACTCTTGCATGGGCAGTGGCATGTGAACATGATCAATGCGGTCGTGCGATTGCTGGTAATTGTGTTTCTAGTGAACATTTTAAATATGACTATGTCCTGCACTTGATACAATGTGAATCTGATTTATGCATTTCTTCTGTAGGACATGTGAATGTGGCACCTCGCCATTTGACGGCTGAAGCAAAGACTTTACTTTCAGCTATTCTAATTCATGAGGTTACTCAGTTAATAAGTTAGTTGAGATTGGACTACTGTATATATTTCCCTCAGATCTTGTATTTGATTTAGATACTTAATCTTTTCCAGGTTATGCATCTTCTCCGTTTTGATTCCCATGCCTTTGCCCATTTTAGGGATGATAGGAAAAGAAGGCGCAGCTCTACCTCAAAATGACTTTACTAATCTTATTTTTTATGATATTATTATTAGTACAATTTATTATTTAGGAAGATATTATGTGGGATGATAACTTTATTTACTTTTCGAGTACTTTTAATTATAAATACATTATGTATTAATATTAATTATATAGTTTTAGATTATATGTTTATAAATTTGATTATAATTTACATTTATATTCATATGAATGTTTATTTTTCAGTAGTGTACATATTAAATTATTTTATTGTTTAATGATATGAAAATAAAATAAAAAAAAATTAAATTAAAAAATTTATCGATGGATTTGCGACAAAAAATTCTGTTGCTAAAAATAAAATTTATTTTACGACCAACTAACGACATATGCTCAATTAGTCGCTAATTTTTAGTGACAGATATATTTCGGCGACTATCACAAAATTTAAGACTAAATTGCGACAGAATTTAGCGATTAAAGTTTCGGTCGCTAATTTAATAATAACACATTTGGCGACCAATTTTAGAGGTTAATTAGCGACATCATATTTAATATTTGCGACTAAATTCAATTGCTAAAAATAGCTACTGTTTTTTATTTAGTCGCTAAATCTCTTGCGATAGCGGTATTTATGACATTTCGTCGTCTTGTCACTATATTTAATTAGCGACTGAATTTTGATTATTAGCGACTAAATTTACGGTCGTTAATTGGCTTTTTTTTTTTTTTTTTAGAGTAGATTGAATAAGGCTTTGAAGAGTGGGTTAGGATTTTAAGTTACCTTGAATCGGGTGTAAGTAGAAAAAGTCATTTTAATATTATTATTAAGTTTGTTTGTTTTGTAGTTATAATTTGTTTGACTTTTTTTCTTTTTAGGGACAAAGATAAGGTTTATATCGCAAAGTACAAGGTTTTGAAAGAACTTTTTGATTTTAGTGTTGAATTAGTGACTTAAAAGTTATAGTTCCATTCATTGTTGTATCTTGGAAATGAATTTACAAATTTGGTATGTATACTTAACCATTATAAGTGATACTTATTAATTTTTTTTTGTTAAATAGCATGGTGCTGGCAGATAGTCAATTGATTTTGCTTAGGTTAAGTTGCGTGTTAAGCTTAATAGTTGTGTGCTTGAACCGAGTTTGTTGTACCTTGATATGTTTTGGTGCAAATAGATTTTGCAAATTTGAGTTTTTAAGCATAAAACAAAGACTTTATTTATAAATTATTATATAAATAAGTGTTTTCGGGTCAAATACATAAGGGTATACTCTGTATACCCTATACGTATACAATGTATACCCTTTATGTATACAGTGTATATCCTTTATGTATACACTGTATACATGTATAAATACATTGTATACACTATACCCTTTATGTATTAGAAATGTACTGTATATACTGTGTACCTTATATTTATTCACTATATACCCTATATAAATAAATTGGATACAATGTATACACTGTATACCATGTATGTATACATTGTATAGCCTTTAAATTGATGGATTTCAAGCAAACTTTATAACTTTTCTAGCAACATAGGAACACATTAGCAATTTGGATCTATATTTGATTATGGTATCATGATATAACTTATTTAAATTTCTTTATTTTTTACATAACATGGATATAATTTTTTACTACTTAAGGAAGAAAGGAAAGTTTGATTGAAATTTAAAAGTTAGTTTCACCATGACTGACAGTTTGTTTGACCAAACTATATAGTTAGCATTTCAAATGTTTGAAAAAAAATGATTAAGACACTTAATTTATCAATTTTGAACACGTGGTAACTAAATATATTATTGGAAATATGATGCTTTATAATACACCATAGGTAGAAGTGGATCATATTTTTTTCCTAATCAATGTAGCAAACCTCCATTGGATTTTAGGTAGGCTATCAACGAAGGAGAAACAAATTTTTGTAAATGACTCTTTGCGTTCACCACAAAAAAAAATGGTAATTGACAAAGTGATGAATGTAACAACCCAAAAAAGGTCTGGTCGGAATCTGCGTGATAAGTCGGAATATTTAGAGTATTTCCGTAATTTGAGTAAGAGAAAATTTGGATTATAAGGATTTTATTGTAAAGAAATTTAATTAAGTATGTAAGAGGAGAAATTATAAAGTGTGCTTGTAGTGTATGGTGTTAGGATGTAAGTGGGTTAAGTGATTTTATTGTGTGGTTTATGGGTGTATGGTGCCTTGGATGTAAGTGGTTTATTAGAAAATATATGGTGTGAGTCAAGTTTGGTGCCTTGGAGATATTTATGTAAGAGATTAAATTGTGTAAGTGGAGTATGGTGCCAAGGACTTTTAAGTCAAAGTGGATGGTTTGATTCTCTAGGATTGTGACAAGTGGACATGGGTAGGTGAGCATTAATGGTAAAGTAGGAGAGAGGGAAGGGAGGGACAGAAAATTTGCCTAGCTTCCCGTGGAAACTAGTTCTTTCCCTTTTTTCCTTCTTTCCCATCCTCTCTCTCTCTCTTGCTACCATTTTCTGCTCTCAACCTTTCCCTCTTGTGTTTTCTTGGAGGTTTCAGCTGGGTTTTGAAGGTAAGTGGTCTGGAATTCTTTAGTAGTTTCGGTTCTTCCCCTTCTCCTTCTTTTTCTGATTTTGATTATGGAGCTTGGGTCTGATTTATATGTTCTTGGTTGGGTTTGTGCAAGAATCGGAGGATTGTAGGAAGAAGAAAGGAAAAGATAAAGTGGGATTGTGAGGAGCTCGGTTTGAAGCTGCAATTTCCAGGTTTAGGAGCTATGTTTTTGAGTGTGTTTGTGTGTTTGGGAGTGCTTTCCCCTATTTTCTTCTTGGATCAAATGTATTTTGTGGTTGCATGTTATTAGTGTTCTTGAGTGTTAAGTTATATGTGAATGTATGTGTGCATCGTGTAATGAATATGAGTGAGATGTTAGTGATATAGTGAGGATGGTATGTGTTTTTGGAAAACATGAACATGTTATGTAAAATGAATTTTGGAGTTAGTTTTGTTGGCATTCATGATGAATTGATGTTTGATTATTGTGTAAAATGTGTTTATGTGGCGTTGAGAATGTTGCGATGATGTATTAGTGGCTTGAGGTAAGTGTTTGTGCATGATTGATGGAGTGTTTGAAGGTTTGAGTGGGGAAGAGTGCTGGAAGTGCAGATTTTGGGCAAATCTGGGTTCCGTCGCGAGCGCGACAGAGTGCGGATTTGGCCCCTTATTCTTGGAGAGCCCTCTGTCGCGTTCGCGACGTTGTCGCGACCGCGACAGAGAGCTCGGTGGCCGAATCCTCCGTGCGAGCATGCTGCCAAGTGTGCGCGTGAGGAGGAAGGAGCCGGTCTCTGTCGCGAGCACGACAGAGCTCGTTTTTATGTGAATCTGCCTAGCGTGCTTCGTCGCAAGCATCCCTTATGGCGCGAGCTCACGAGGACGTACCCCGTGCTCTATCGCGAACGTGACACCATCACAATCGTGACAGAGGCCCTTCCTGCCTGCCCTATTTTCTAAATGTGATTCTTTTGTTCCACTTTGCTCGGTTTCTCACTATTGCATGGTACATGATCGAGTTTATGTCTTGTTGACCTTTTTATATTACTGTTATTGTAATGAATTAATGTGATGTTGGAGTTTTGATTCGAGACTTGTGTAGTAAGTGTTGTGATTGAGTATGAGTTGAGCCTGAAGTGTTAAGGTAGTGGATAAATAAGCATGCTTAAGAAGGGTTTGTGAGTGCAGCTGCCCGTGTCCGCCCCTTTTGGGCGAAGCGGTCTACCTCCGAGATGGTCATCTTCCGTGTACTGATAAAATATTTTGAGACTCCGGTCTCCCGCGCTACCTTCGGGTATGAAAACTGTTTTTGAGGCTTCGGTCTCCGTGCCGTGTTCCCGTATCCTCCACTTTTGAAATTCAGGCTATTGTGTGAAGTGTCTGGTATTGGTTAGTGAAGTGTTCTGATTATTGCGTGAGTGTGTTCATGGTAATTGCTTCGTGCTTTCTGTTCTAAATTTATATCTTGCATAGTGTTTCTCAATATCATATATACTTCTGCCCTCTGGTACTTAATGAATTCTGTATGTTTTTGTTATATCTTGTATAGTGTTCTGTTGTGTTTTGTTCCTCCCCACTAAGCGTTATCGCTTAGCACGGGTTCTTATCCCATGTAGGTGAGAAGATTTTGGGAGCTTACTCGTATCGCACATCTACAAGTCGGCCACATAGGAGTAGAGTTGTTTTGTTATCTCCTCCTGTAATTCTTTTTGTTTGTAGTATTTTTGTATAGTGGCTCTTGTAACTCTTTGTAAGGATTTAAGATGTAATATTTTGGATTGTTTATAACTCTATATCTTGATTTTATGAGATTTATGTTCTGCCTTTATTATTATTCTTACAGAATGCTTCCGCTTAGCGCATGTATACGTGTATGTGTGAATGTTGTGAGTGAGCGTCGGGTAGCGTGTCACACCCCTACCTATACCATGGAGACTTCTACCCCTGTGGAGGGAGAAGAGTCCCGATAGATAGGAGTGTCACACTACACACACACACCAATATACGTAAGCTTCACAACAGACAGCAGATAATATCCAACTCAAAGAAGAGAAACACAGCGGTACTGAATAGGGTAAATTCTTTTCACTTCTATTATATATATATATATTCATAAACAAAATATGTACATGTTACAAAAGGTTTCATATTCAAAACGCCCAAAGAATGCTATTTCAGAGGGCACACAAAATATTACATTGTTCACAAAAGAAAGGAAAGCCTATACTGTAAGACTCCGATCCCTAGTTGTGATGGCCTTCCTGATGCAGCACGCCCCAATCGCGCACAACCAAAAACTTCCACACCTGCACGGATAAAACACCCGTGCTAAGCGAAATCACTTAGTGGGGAAAAAACACCAAATGCAATACCGCCACTCACAGTGGCGTTAACAATTAAAGCATATGTTAATAGTATAACCAAAGTTTAAGACCACATGAAATAAATTTAAGTATTTACCACCATGTACAAAATCTACGTTCATAAATCAAAATAAATTTATGTTAACAGACCATTCATACTAAAACATACCCGTACGCATACAATCACCTGCACGCTCAAAACTGTGGATAACGAGTACACTTAAATACCCGTAGGTATCAGTATCACATCACTTTACATAGAAGCCTAGAGGCCTCAAAACATTCTTTTTATTTTTGTTCCAAAATACTTTCACATAGAATCTTTAGTAAGATTCAACAAAAAGATCACGAAGATCCATTCGGGGGACCTGATCAGGGTCCAAATCGTACACATGGCTGCAGCTACACATAACTCTATTAGGCATGCCCAACTATCCACTTATTTGGTTTGCAGGTTACGATCTTATAAATTAAATATATAAATTATACTGAAATCATCGATTAATCAAAAACACTGGATACCCTATCAAAATGAAGCATTAATCCAACGTTGCTGGGAATGCAAAATTATTAGTTCCACACTCAAACTTCACATTTAACGAGTAAATATTCATTACAAAACTAGGGTGGGTCACGGTGGTAACCAAATCCATTGCCACCGTGACATACCAAAACCCAAAACAGAATGTAAACTTGAGGTAGGTCACGGTGGTAACCAAATCCATTGCCACCGTGACATACCAAAACCCAAAACAGAATGTAATTCAAATGTAGGTCACGGTGGTAATCAAATCCATTGCCACGGTGACATACCAAATTCCTGGGCAGAATGCAACCCGAACAGACCTCACGGTGGTAACCAATTTCGTTGCCACCGTGACCTATGCCCTGTTGCGAAAATTCCCAGCAAAACGTCCCCAAATTGCAACCTAACCACAACCTATTACTTTATCCATTCTTCCTCATTTTATATCTTAATATACAAGTCAATTAACCTTCTCAATTCAAACAATTACAAGTTTCAACTTAAAATTTCCAAAAGCAATATTTTCTTTCCAAAGAATTTCATACCACAAACTCAAAATCCCTAATTCACATTTGGAACAATTCACTTCAAATTAACCATATTCACATCATACACATACCAATCCACTCATCATATCTCATCAATTTCACAATAATAACAGTCATCAATATCCATCCAAAGTACAAATCATACAAACGTTCCCAAACCTGGTTTCCTGTGCTCCTAGTCATGAGCTCCGCTTCCACTCGCTTTTTCTTTCCCTTTAGACGTTCTAGGAAGCTCCTCTGAACCATAATTCAAACACAACTAAGTTTAATTCTAACATTTAACACATAACTGAAAATTAAACCTAAAGAGAAGAAAAAGAAGGATCTACGCTATCACTAACCCAATACTCACCCTTTTTAAACTTAGAAGGCACAAACCCAGCAATTCAAATCCTCAAGGCTAAAAATAAAGAGTAAAATCAGATCAAGATAAAGAAAGAAAGAAGAAGAACAAGAGAGGAAGAAGAGGAATGGCGTGAGAAGGGAGTGAAGAACGGGAATCAAAAGGGAAGGCTGCCTTCTCTCTCTCTCACCAAACCCATTAAATGCCAACTTATCCCTTGAGCCACATGTCATTCTCCCCATAGGACAAATGCCCCCTTAACACACCCTACTCCCATACTCTAACACACACACTAATCTATCCCTTGCTTACATCTTACTTGCATACAACCAAACTTACTCTAGTCTATCTCTTCTTCTCCTCTTAATACACATACAAACACTTAATTTAAACAAATAACCCCAAATTAACACATACATGCAACACATAAAAATACACACATACTGACACGGACAGGCTCAAACTACTGGGGTGATTTTGGGGTGTTACATAGCGCACCCGCCGGCGCCCTTCCAACGGGGGCGATGGAGGGGGTGTTACAGTTTGTGGTATCAGAGCGCCGGTTTAGGCGATTCTGGTTGCCTCTGTTCGTTATGTATCGAGTCTTTGCATGAGAGTCAGTTTTGTGTTGTGGCCTAATGCAGATGTGTCTTATCTTGTGTAGTGTCTAGATGGAGTCTGATCCAAGTCAGAATGTGGGTGAGACGGCTGGTAGTGCGAGTGTAGTGAGAGGTGAGCAACCTGCTCTGCAGCGTCAGCAAGAAGAGGCTCCTGGTATGGGTTTTGGTCATGAGAATCCGGCTTTAGTACAAGGTTTGCTTCAGTTAGTAGAGAGGTTAACTGCTCCTAAGGCTCCAACTGAGTTGTTAAGAAAGAGAGGAACAGAAGACTTTCATGGGACTGCTTTAGACCAATCTGATGTGGCCGAGTTTTAGCTTAAGAGGCTAGGCCAGATTTTGCAAGAGATCAGATGTCTTGCAGATCAGAGGGTGCTTTGTGCAGTGTCGTTGCTTCAAGGGTCAGCATACGATTGGTGGGAACTTGTGATGCGAAATCCACAGCGACCAGCCGAGTTGACTTGGGATTTCTTCAAGCAAGAATTCGAGTAGAAGTATGTGACGAGGGCATACCGGGAAGCCAAGTGGAGAGAGTTCATCAGTCTGAAGCAAAGGGGTATGACCGTAAGTGATTACGAAAAGGAATTCAGCCGGTTAAGTAAGTATGTGCCTGAGCAATTGTTGACGGATG
Source organism: Excoecaria cochinchinensis (assembly GCA_947683425.1). Lineage (NCBI taxonomy): Eukaryota > Viridiplantae > Streptophyta > Magnoliopsida > Malpighiales > Euphorbiaceae > Excoecaria > Excoecaria cochinchinensis. Next base: position 11,830,079 of record CANTUQ010000112.1, read on the forward strand.
AGTTTAGATGTAGACATTTTCAAGAGGGATTGCGTGAGGTGATCAGAGGTCCTTTATCGGCAATGTTAGTCTTGGGGTATTATCAGCTTGTGGCAGCGGCAATCAAGTTAGAGGAATCTGAATTGATCAAGCAGAGAATTGAGCACAAGAGGAAAGCACCGGATAGTGGACATGGAAGTGGTAAGAAGTCGAGAGGAATTCCAAGTGGCCAAGGTGTGAAGGGCTCGGTTCCGGTACGTTCGGAAGTTGGGAGTGTAGCGCCACCTTCTAGCAAGGGAAGTGTGATCTCGGAGTGTGAGCATTGTCAGAATCGCCATTGGGGCGAGTGCAGAAGGATCTCGGGAGCATGGTTTAGATGTGGCAGTCAAGAGCATATAGTAGCTAACTGCCCGGATCGAAGAGAGATTCAGGGTCAACTTGAGAGTAGAGCAAGTGGTCAGAGAGCGAGAGAAAATCAAAGTGGAAGAGGCAGTGGACGTCTTTCCCAAGTGCCGTCAGAGTCAGTGCAAAAGCCGCCAACCGGAGAAGTGTATGTGCGCCCGCGAGTTTATGCCATGTTAAGAGAGGATGCAGCGGATCGAGCAGGACCTTCCGGTAAGTTGTGTTAGTAGCTTTTGTTAAGTTTGGTTTTGAGTTTCGGGTTAAGATTTGGGTTGTTTGGATATAAGTGGTTAGCGGGAAAATTTCGAGGACGAAATTTCTTTAAGGGGGAGTGATTGTAACAACCCAAAACGGGCCTGGTCGGAATCTGCGTGATAAGTCGGAATATTTAGAGCATTTCCGTAATTTGAGTAAGAGAAAATTTGGATTATAAGGATTTTATTGTAAAGAAATTTAATTAAGTATGTAAGAGGAGAAATTATAAAGTGTGCTTGTAGTGTATGGTGTTAGGATGTAAGTGGGTTAAGTGATTTTATTGTGTGGTTTATGGGTGTATGGTGCCTTGGATGTAAGTGGTTTATTAGAAATTATATGGTGTGAGTCAAGTTTAGTGCCTTGGAGATATTTATGTAAGAGATTATATTGTGTAAGTGGAGTATGGTGCCAAGGACTTTTAAGTCAAAGTGGATGGTTTGATTCTCTAGGATTGTGACAAGTGGACAAGGGTAGGTGAGCATTAATGGTAAAGTAGGAGAGAGGGAAGGGAGGGGCAGAAAATTTGCCTAGCTTCCCGTGGAATCTAGTTCTTTCCCTTTTCTCCTTCTTTCCCATCCTCTCTCTCTCTCTTGCTACCATTTTCTGCTCTCAACCTTTCCCTCTTGTGTTTTCTTGGAGGTTCCAACTGGGTTTTAAAGGTAAGTGGTCTGGAATTCTTTAGTTGTTTCGGTTCTTCCCCTTCTCCTTCTTTTTCTGATTTTGATTGTGGAGCTTGGGTCTGATTTATATGTTCTTGGTTGGGTTTGTGCAAGAATCGGAGGATTGTAGGAAGAAGAAAGGAAAAGATAAAGTGGAATTGTGAGGAGCTCGGTTTGAAGCTGCAATTTTCAGGTTTGGGAGTTGTGTTTTTGAGTGTGTGTGTATGTGTTTGGGAGTGCTTTCCCCTATTTTCTTCTTGGATCAAATGTATTTTGTGGTTGCATGTTATTAGTGTTCTTGAGTGTTAAGTTATATGTGAATGCATGTGTGCATCGTGTAATGAATATGAGTGAGATGTTAGTGATATAGTGAGGATGGCATGTGTTTTTGGAAAACATGAACATGTTATGTAAAATGAATTTTGGAGTTAGTTTTGTTGGCATTCATGATGAATTGATGTTTGATTATTGTGTAAAATGTGTTTATGTGGCGTTGAGAATGTTGCGATGATGTATTAGTGGCTTGAGGTAAGTATTTGTGCATGATTGATGGAGTGTTTGAAGGTTTGAGTGGGGAAGAGTGCTGGAAGTGCAGATTTTGGGCAAATCTGGGTTCTGTCGCGAGCGCGACAGAGTGCGGATTTGGCCCCTTATTCTTGGAGAGCCCTCTGTCGCAATCGCGACGTTGTCGCGACCGCGATAGAGAGCTCGGTGTTCGAATCCTCCGCGCGAGCATGCTGCCAAGTGTGTGCGTGGGGAGGAAGGAGCCGGTCTCTGTCGGGATCGCGACGATGTCGTGAGCACGATAGAGCTCGTTTTTATGTGAATCTGCCTAGCATGCTTCGTCGCGAGCATGCCTTCTAGCGCGAGCTCGCAAGGAGGTACCCCGTGCTCTGTCGCGATCGCGACAGAGGCCCTTCCTGCCTGCCCTATTTTCTGAATGTGATTCTTTTTTTCCACTTTGCTCGGTTTCTCACTATTGCATGGTATATAATCAAGTTTATGTCTTGTTGACCTTTTTATATTAGTGTTGTTGTAATGAATTAATGTGATGTTGGAGTTTTGATTCGAGACTTGTGTAGTAAATGTTGTGATTGAGTGTGAGTTGAGCCTGAAGTGTCAAGGTAGTGGATAAATAAGCATGCTTAAGAAGGGTTTGTGAGTGCAGCTGCCCGTGTCCGCCCCGTTTGGGCGAAGCGGTCGACGTCTGAGATGGTCATCTTTCGTGTAGTGATAAAATGTTTTGAGACTCCGGTCTCCCGTGCTACCTTCGGGTATGAAAACTGTTTTTGAGGCTTCGGTCTCCGTGCCATGTTCCCGTATCCTTCACTTTTGAAATTCAGACTATTGTATGAAGTGTCTGGTATTGGTTAGTGAAGTGTTCTGATAATTGCGTGAGTGTGTTCATGGTAATTGCTTTGTGCTTTCTGTTCTAAATTCATATCTTGCATAGTGTTTCTCAATATCATATATACTTCTGCCCTCTGGTACTTAATGAATTCTGTATGTTTTTGCTATATCTTGTATAGTGTTCTGTTGTGTTTTGTTCCTCCCCACTACGCGTTATCGCTTAGCACGGGTTCTTGTCCCGTATAGGTGACAGGATTTTGGGAGCTTGCTCATGTCGCACATCTGTAAGTCGGCCACATAGGAGTAGAGTTGTTTTGTTATCTCCTCCTGTAATTCTTTTTGTTTGTAGTATTTTTGTATAGTGGTTCTTGTAGCTCTTTGTAAGGATTTAAGATGTAATATTTTGGATTGTTTATAACTCTATATCTTGATTTTATGAGATTTATGTTTTGCCTTTATTATTATTCTTAGAGAATGCTTTCGCTTAGCGCATGTATACGTGTATATGTGAATGTTGTGAGTAAGCGTCGGGTAGCGCGCCTGTCGGTGCCCTTCCAACGGGGGCGACAGAGGGGGTGTTACAATGAATGCAGATAGTGTCTTAATTCCTCAATTTTTTTTTACCCTTGTTAATTTTATAAGGCTTTCAAAATAAATAAGAGAATGCTTCATTTGACATCGAGTATGTTTAGAATCTGCCTGCATAAGAAATCAGGTACTGTGATATATGTTTTTATATGTTGTATTACTATTTATTAAAATAGAATTGCTTTTATTGAATACTTTATTGAAGGAAAGCCAATTCCGATGAAGTTTAATGTAAAGAATCATAGATGTAGATTAGCTAAGTGCTATATTATTATAGAATGGATAAGCGAAATGGAAATATTGAAAGTGATACTAAGAAAGATAATGAAAAAAGAAAGAAATGAGAGAAAAAGACAATTGAATAAGAAGAAGGCTTAGTAGAAAGTAGAAGTAGAATAGCTTTGGCACATTTAAATATGTAAATTAATTGTGTGATTTTTTCTTTTTGTATAATATTTCTATTGGATATACATATTTTTGAACACTTTTTTGCTATTGATGTATTTCTACTATACTCACAATAATTGTTAAGTTAGATTCATAATAACTATATACACTTTGTATACCCTGTATACAAAAAGTATCTACACTGTATACACTTTTGTGTATATACTTTATACCCTTTGTGTATACACTGTATACCCTAATGTATAGACTGCATACAATCTATGTATATACTGTGTACCCTTTGTGTATACAGTGTATACCCATGTAAATAACCTAGAAAAATGTTTTAAATTAAATTTATAAGGTATGCATACATAACAATGAACATTATAAATTTTGACAATTTTGAATAATGAATTTGTATTTTTTTTTAAAAATGCTTGTAAATTTACAAATAGTATTCAAATGAAGAATGAAATATTTATGCTAGATTACTATTTTTCCTTGTATTTTTCAAGGCAGTGATGTATCACTTCTTTTTTGGAATATCTCTACATGCTTTTCGATTGTGGCCATATTTTCCACATTTTTGACACTTTATTTTATTTTCATTTTCCTATGTTGCTTTGATTCTCCTCTTCTTTGGTCTTCCAAACTTTACTCTTCCATTTGGTGATTGGATAACTTCATCTTGAACATTTATAGGTATGTTCCATGTATTTTGATTAGGAATTGGATTAACAATTCCTTCATACATTGCTAACATTGTTTCTTTGGTGTAGTATGATGAGCAATATGCGTAAGGATCCAAGTTCCTATATCTTATTACTGCTAATGCATATGGACCATGCATTTTATCCATTTGGAACTTGTTGCATGTACATGTTCTTTCTTTAATATTCACCACAAATATTTTTTGAATTTGATAGACAGTAAATTGAATACTGCTGGATGGCTTCAACTGCATTAAAAAATCATAGGTAAAATAAAAATATAGGATGGAACTATTATAATTGTATACCAAACTTCAAATTGAGAAAATTTTGAAAAAAATTTAAACCAACAAATATTCAACAAAAAAAACACCGATTGAAGAAATTGGATATATAAAGAAGAAATTTTGGTGCATAAAGTATAGCAATTGTATAAATTTTAAGTTTAAGAATCATACCTTCATTTTTAGCGAAAAGAATGTAGGCCTTTTTTTAGCTTATCTTCATGATTTTTAAGTAGTTTGTGAAAGTTGCTAATTCTATGTCTCTATTTATGCAACTCCGTTCTTGAGTTAAAGCACATAAGTACCACAGTAATGCTGTAATTGGTAAATCTCTAGCCGTTTTGTTTCTTACATTCATAGACTCAGCTATGTTTGATGTCATGGTTGAAAATCTATTGCTCACACAATATAATCTAGACCCTTTTGCATACCCAATTTTTTCTAGATATAGTCTAATACGTGTATCAACCTTGTCCGGCTCAAACATATTATATACAAAATCTTTTTTCGTTTATGATGCAACTGGCCCAACTAAGAGTTCGTTAAGTTTTTGTGGATATTTTTTAATTTTTTTCCACTTGTTCAATAGATGGTAGACACATATGTAATAACTAACTTCTAGATATACTTTTTTAACAGCATTTCAATGCTCTCATGCCGATCTGAGATTTTATGAACATCTTAGGTCTTACTCCATATATTTGTCTAAATTTTATGAAAAAACATTCCTAAGATGCATTATTTTTTAAATCAACCACAGAGAATGTTAATGGAAAGATTTTACCAATTACATTCTGTGTTGATGTTATAATCATCATGCCTCCATATGTTGCTTCTAAAAAAGTACCATCAATAAGTATCAATGGCTATAGTGTTCCCAGCCTTTTATAGATGCAAATAGAGCTATGAAAACATAGAGAAATAACTTATCTTCTTGAGTTTCTAGTTTTGCAGTAGAACCCTGGTTTGAGTTTTTAGCATGTATAAGTATTTAGGCAAAAGTGCATGGGGATCAAATGGGTTACCTCTGATGTTTTCCAAAGCCCTTTCCTTTGATCTCCTATTTAATTTAGTTTGATTCCATAGTCATTTTACATGTCCCATATTATGTCTGCTGAATTATATTCGGTTTTGACATTCATATATTTTTTGTGGACGATATCACAAATAAAGGTTGATGTAGCTTACCTCTTGCTACTTAATTTCATCTCCAAATTGCAATTGTGATATATGGTATAAATTTTCTAATTTTAAACATACTTGTCTTCCCTTGCTTTGAGGCTTTTAATTGCCAACTACAACTATCATCTAAGCAACCATTGACGTATCTCCTTGAACATGATTTTTGAAAAAAATAACTCATAGATTTTCCGACAGTTTCGTTGTCTTTGTAAGTCTATCTCACTCTAATATCTGGCTGCATTTCATTACTTGTAATACCCCCTGCCCATACGTAGGCGTTCCCATCCGATAAAGAGTGAGATGCCGTATGAGTTAAGGTGCCACCACACAGATACAATGCAAAACATATATTCATTCATAAACATATATGCATAAATACAAGGTAATTAAAAACTTTATGAAGCAACATAGGAAACGGCTGATCATGCATTAATATAACAATATCCGTTACATTACTGTTCTAATCAACTGGCTGAGACAAAAGATGATTACATATCCAAAATATACAAATGCGGAAGCTACTACAAAAACTGATACATGAGAGTTCTGAACAAAAGAATCATCAAAGATTACAAAAGCTAAGCCCTACACTAAACCTTCCAGTGTTGGTTTGATTGACGGCGACTCTCCCAAAGCAAAACATCTTTCACACCTGCATGGGTAAAAACACTGTGGTAAGTGATAAACGTTTAGTGGGGAAACACACAAGCAGTATGGATGGCTATTCATAATAGTCGTCGAGGCATAACACATTCACAATGGTAAATGCAGATAATCATAGCATGTAAATATACATTCTTGCGTATAAAAGCCATACTTTCGATAACACATGCTGACATCCATATTCACATTCATAATTACATTAACTGATCATTCATCTCATTATCATACTCATTCGAATGGCACGTTCTTATAATCGTGTCGTAGCATAACAAAACAATAGAACACCTGCTGACTCAAAAATAGTGGATAACTAGTATACGGACAGTACTTTACGAGTACGAATCGAATACGGACAGTACTTTACGGGTACGAATCGAAAATCATTTCCTTTTATCAATTACAAAACATTTTACTGAGGGGACCTTAAACAAGATCCAAATACTGAGGGGTTCGCAAGGAACCAAATGGGGACCTGATCGAGGTCCAAATGAAACTGAGGCTGCAGCTAAAAGACTCTCTTAGGCATGCCTAACTATCCACTTACTTTACTCTAGCAGGTCATACATAAACCAAATCTTGTATCGGAGCACAACATATAATTCATCATGTATAATTCGCAATATAATAGACATATAAACATATTCATAGAGCATACAGTAAGGATGAACCATGGAAAAGACATTTGAAATTCATTTTAGAAGAAAAGGCAAAATCAGAAAACAAGGCAGGCAAAAGGCACTGTCGCGATCGCGACAACGTTGCGCTCGCGATAGAGGCAAACTTGCCCCAGGTTGCGGCCTCGACATTCATCGCGATCTCGCGAGGGAATAAGGACATCTCGCTATCGCGATCACAACAGACGTCGTGCTCGCGACAGAGAGCTGCTAGCCCAGAACAGATCGCCCAACAGATCGACAGTCGAGCTCTCTGTCGCGCTCGCGACAGAGGCTCCGCTGCACGGCTCAGCGGAGAGCTCGGAAGCATGCGATGGCTGCTTTCACCGGGCTCTATCACAACCTCATGACAATGTCGCGCTCGCGACAGAGTCGTGAATTCCAGCCCTTGCCCAGAAAATCTGCAGAAATTCCCTCTTTCACAACACCCACTCACACACATTCAACTCAAACCAATTCTTACCTCAATTCCAGCAACCCATCCATCATCAACAACATAAAAAAACATAGTTCAACAATTAATCCCCATTAATTCATAAATTTAAACTCACAATCTCAAGGATTACAAAATCTGGAAATTTTGCAGCAAAACTCAATTAATCCTCACAATCACTTCAATAAATCCATACTTATGTATAATCAATTATCACAACCAAAACCCATAACATGCATGCCAATATAGGTCCATTTACACAACCAAAATTCCAGAATTCATGTATATACACATTTGAACAGATAAACATCACAATAGCAGAAATTCCTAAACCTTATCTCCTTAGCTCCAAATCTAATGAGCTCCACTAGAATCAGCCTTCTCCTTGCCTTTCAGGTCACGGGGAGGCTCAACCAACCAACAAACCAACAATAACACACAAAATACAAACCCTAGATCAAAACCCCAAACCCAGAAAATGAAGAAGAAGAGGATGAACAAAATGAACAATTGAAAGACATATGCAATAACTCACCAAAAGAAAAGCTAGGAGATGATTAATTTCGACCAACAATTCTTGGATCCAAATTAGGGCAATCAAATGAAGAGCAAAGGAAGAGAGGAGACAAGGGAGAAGAAGAAAACGAGAAAGAGGGGATGAAATTCTGCCTTTCCCAATTTGCTTTCTTTCTTAACTCATCTCTTCCCAACCCTAACACTTGTCATTTCCCTATTGGTGGAAGCTAATCACTCACACCCAAAAAGCATGCACTATTTACATACAAAGACATCCCAACTTAAACACACCCTACTATGGAATGCTCATGCATACACAAACATAACCCAATTTACTCACATCCTACTATGATATGCTCAAGCACACCCAAACGCAACCTAACTAATTCACACCCACCCTAACACAATATGAGCACCCACACTATAATAAACACACAAAACATACAATTTACCTATAATACCCTTATGACATGCAAAAATACACTCAATGCATGCACACACAGATGGCTTATTCTACTAGGGGGCAAACGAGGTGTGACATTACTTATCATTCCAAATTCACTTTTTTTATTGCATTGTTGATTATCTTTGTTATCTTTGTTGATTATCTGAGAGTTTCTTTGTCTTTGTAAGTCTATCTCACTTTAATATCTGGCTAGATTTCAGTACTTATGATTCCAAATTCACTTTTTTCGTTGCCTTGTTGATTATCTTTGTTGTCACTAATTATTCATTGAACCATGTTTTTGCTTAAAAGGCTCACATATTCCATCATCATGCTTATATTAGTATCATCCAATTATAGATGTTGATCAATCAAAGTACTGTATGCTTCTTCTTTATTTTCAATGTTTGCTATTTCATTTGTGATTGTGTTTGAGCAATCACATAAAATAGAAATAAAAATATTTAAAGATAGAGAAATTACAGCAAGATAATGTAATTTAATTTTACATAGAATTCAAAAGTTAAAGACATGAGTTTTCATTTTACCTAGTTCAATATTGTATGCCATTGTAATGCATAAGGATATGTTGTTAAATTTGGTTCTTTCTTCTTTAGTTCCAAGTAAAAAAGAAAGGACGTGTGATGATCAACTCTTAATGGTGGATATCCATGTTTAATTTTGTACTTTTTTGTCAAGGATGTTATCTTCTAGATTAATCTTTATTTGTTTCGATATTATTTCCAGTAGTTTATGAAAGTTGCAAGTTGATGGAATTAAAATTCCACTTACTTTAAAATTATAAAAATCTTGATTCACATTTCAGTTTCCTTGATGTTGAATTAGTATTTCTATATTTTCCATTGGTTGTTTTCAATCAAAGAGCATCATTTTTTGCATGTGACTAATTAATGATTCAGCATACTATTAACAAAAAAATTGGTATACTTTGTACACACTTTGTGTATACATTGTATACCCATTGTGTCTACATTGTATACCCTGTATACACTTAGTGTATACCCTTTGTGTATAAAATGTATACCCTTTGTACCCCTTATGTAAATATTGTATTAAAGTATTACGTATCTAGTTTCAAACAAAAATTCTGTCAAACAAGTGGTGCGCTACAACTTTTAGATGAAGATTTGAAATCTAAAAAGTCTCAACAGAATATAGCTATAGTAATAATAATTACTAATAACATCAAATATCAATTAGAAATCAATTGTAAGAAAATTGCATGTTTGTAATTGTTAGAAATCAATGATAAAAAAAATGAATTGGGGAAGAAATAGAAACAAAAACTGATAAGAAATTACGATATAGAACGGATGAAAAATGACAGATGAATTTAGATCTTGAACTTACAATTTGCAATTTATAATTTTAAGAAATGAAAGAGAATGATAGCATTATAGGATTGTAGAAATAGAACTAGAGAGAAATTAAATAATGGAAAAGAAATTGTAAGAAAATCAAATATATTTGAGAACAAATGGACTTTTAAATTGGAATTTGCGCCATTTTTTAAAGAGAAAATTTAAGAAATAGCAATTATGAAAGAGAAAATTTAAAAAAATGGTATTTAAGAAAGTTGGCAAATCCAGGAGTGCAAAGATGATTTTTTTTTTTTTGGCTTTTATGTATAAATCCCTAAGTAAATTACATGTTTGAATTGGCCTGGCACGAGTATATATTATTTCCTTTTTTAAAAAAATTATATATTATTTCTATATTTTTATAGTTTTTCATTAATTATATAATATAAACATTTAAAAATATAAAAAAATAAAATTTTATAATAAATATTAAATTTACAATTGTTAACTTGTTAAATAATTTTTTTATAAATATAATAAACTTTTTTCTCAATGGGCAAGCCTGGGCTCAGCCGGTCTCTGGCCCATTTTCATTTATACGAACTTGAAACAGATTTAGATATGAAAAATATTTTACAAGTCCCATTTGGTCTAATTCAAACTCAACCAAAGCCTTAAGATGAACATATCTTGTAACACCTTCATAGCCTTATATTATACGTACAGTGGTTCACCATTCTAATGTCACAATAATGTCAAGGTTATACACTAAACAGTAGAGTAATTTTTTTTTTTTTTTAGCATCAATATCAATTAAGCACAGGTACAATAATAATTTAACAGTCCATATGAAGATCTATCAAAGTTCCTTACCTAAACATGCATATAAACTTTAGATCATTCTTATACATCCTTAATTTCACCCATCTTGATCATATACATGCCATGCTTATTTTCCTAACCTTGACTTCGTCCCACTTCTCGGCAGGCATTGAAATTTCGGCCACTTTAAAACTCTCTATCTTCTCAACATACGCGTAATAACAATATTACGCGCTGAGCATTAAAATGTGCAGTGATAAATATATATCCTAAACTTTCTACTACTGTAGTCATACACGCACACACAAGCATACTTATTTCCATCATTACATAAGTACTAACTTTTCCATTATATACACTAACGATTCGGTTTAGTACCAATAAATGTCTACAATTTATTTAACTCTTTCCTTACTATTTTCTTCCCATTTTTTTTTCTTTCCTTTTCTTTTTTATTTTTATTTCAATTGTGGGTTATAGATTTATCTATTTAAAATTTTCTACTCACTTACATAAAATTCATCCGTTATTAAATTTATACTTTGATATATTGACTTCCCTTATTTCATTGAGTTACTATGTAACTTAATTCTTACTTTCTAACGTTACAATTTCATACGTGGCTAAATATCTTTAATTTATCATCATTTATTTTGTTACATTTAAAATCACCTTTTATAGTTATTATTCTGGTCATTTTCTTTATCATTTACAATATACCCTTTATTTTCTATTTTTATTTATTTCGCACTTATATTTCTAACATTTCCATTGTTCTATTCCTTTTTATCATTGCTATTATGACAATAATTTATTTTATTTACTTATTAATGTCTACTTACTTTATATACTTATTTTATTTTAAATAATTAGATACCATTATATGACATAAAATTTACCTAACAACATTATTTACACTATAATTGTTATTATTATTATTATTATTATTATTAACACTTATATTACTACATTATAAGTTCACTCTTTCAGTCTTTTAATATATATTTAATTATTTATTACTCTATGCCTTTTATTTTGTCAATATGAGCAGTGATATTACTGAAGTTATTTTCATTATTGTTAATCTTATAATTATTAGCATTACTCCCTTTCATGTTATTTTTATTTCTATCGTTCCTTACAATTACTTTAGATTCTAATCTTCTTTATTTATTTCATTTCATCATATGGCATATAAATTTCTATTTACTTTCTAAATTTTATTCTTAAGCATACTTTCAATTTTAACCTTTATTTTATCTATTTTCACTTACACTATCATTCAATTTATTATTCCTCCATAACTATACTCTTAGAATTTAACACTTTACATAGTTATCATTCTACCTGAAGGATGAAAATTATAACAAATATAATTTAATATGGAGGTAACATTAATAAATGATACCTATTTCTTGTAGCGCAGAAACTCGTTGCGGAAGCATCTACAAGGATCCCGTTTGTTTTTGGTCACTGGCCTGACTTTTATCCACATGCATGATAACAACAGTTATTCCACGATCTAAAAACCCCTGAAAGATTAAGACAAAAATAAGCGTGACTAGGAACGAGCAGTCTTGTGGCATATATATTGTCTCGTTACCAAATACTGAGATCTCCCGTCTATTTATAGAGATCTTAAAAGCTAGAGACCTAACTCTAGTTTAGCTCAAACTCTTTCTGAAATAGGATTTGATAATCTTAATTAGATTGAATTACTTAATTCTATCTAGATTTAACCTTTATCCAAATTGGAGTCATAGGCGTATCCTAACTCTATCATCTCCCACTCGCACATAATGGAATGAATTTCAGTCTTAATCTTCAGTTATACTGACAGATAGATTGTGTGACCAGCATACCTCGAAAGCACTAGTGCTACACACCTGTTAGGGATATATAGCGTCTCGAAAAAACAAGATCCTACTTTTCACGTATGCCTAACCCTAGATTGCCTTCTCACATTCACTGTTTTAACTCATGATCTCATAAAATAATTTTTGTGTTCACTATTATGTTTCTTCTCATAGAAACTTTAATAGGCTAGCCAGTGAACTTTTTTTTAAAAAAAAGGCTAGCCAGTGAACCACGAAACCTTATGAAAGTGATCAAAAGGCTATCTTCCCCTCTTACTGTATGCCATCCATCATGATTTAACTCGCTTTTCTAGTTAGATCCTCCAGGCCTAAATTTTTCCCGGACCTCTTGGAAACTAACTAAGCTAGCCACATTGAGCCATACTTTAGGGATAAGTTAAGGGTTCTAAGGGTCAAAATATAAATAGGGTCTCACAATAGGAAAAGTTGAGATCAATGATATTATTAAATTCCCATCCCTTTGGTCACATAAGCACACACGGTATAAAACATGTGTTATGGCGTTCTTTCCTTCCCTTAAAGGAGCACATGTCTCACATTTCGATAATGTGTATATCAAACAATATAAAGAAGTGTAAGGTTGCGATGCACCGAAGTATCCAACTTTAATCCGCTTACTTAAGGACTACTTCTGGCTTTTTAGACAGAACATGGTAGTTACATATAACTTACCATCGGATTCCATACAATCCTTATTTGGATCTCAATCCAAAGCACACAACTTTATGTATGTCTATCTCGCACCTTAACAAGACTCATCTTATAATTTCTGTAAGACGGCACTTTTATTTTGAACAGGCTCTCAAGCATTCTCATTTATTCAAAAATTGCCTCATCTTAGTCTTTGCCAACTTATTGACAAAACTAAGGTAAACACCCTTGTGAGTGGGCTATTTCTTTGTCCGACATGCTCAATCTCATATCAATAACATAAATATTTACACAAAAACATTCACACTCATGTATTGCCAACAATAAACTTTGGTTATTATTTGCAAATAATAACGTTAAGAGATTATATAAAATACAACAGCACTAATTAAATTCTACGCAAACCTCGAGATCTAATGTGTCTCTCAAAATACATCTCTCGTTATAGGTTTACTCAATGGATCTGCATGCGTAGAAACATACTGTAAGTTCACATTTCTCGTGCAACAATATCTCTCGTATATTGATACTTAATGTCGATATGCTTAGCTCTAATATAAGCTATCAATAACTAACTGTCACTATAGACTATCACTGATACCTCTGAGATAGTTACTCTTAAATGGCTCACAAACTATTTTAGCCGAACTGTCTCTTATACTGCAGTTAAGGAAGCGTCAAATTTAGCTTTCATTATTGATAAGGCTACACAAGTTTATTTCTTGTTATTCCACGAGATGGCACTCTTGCCAAACAAGAATATGAAACCTGAAGTGGATTTCCTCTTATCCACATCTCCTGCCTAATCAATGTTTCTGTATTCTCTCATTGGCAGATCCCTTTCTTGATAATAGAGAGAATAATCTGTTGTACTTTTAAGGTATCTAAGTATCTTTTTAATTGCTTTCAATGTGCTTTGCATGGGTTAGATTGATATCTATTTACTATGCCCACTGCATAAAATATATCATGTCTTGTACATAATATCGTGTACATGAGACTACCCATGGCATTGGCATATAGAACGTTCCTCATACGTTCTTTTTTGCTGGCATCTTGGGATACACATCTTTGCTAAGAAACTGATTCTTAGCAATGGGGTTATCTATGGGTTTGTAGTTTTGCATATTAAATCGTTCGAGATTTTTGTTGATATATTTCTCTCAAGAAACAGACAACAATCTTCTCAAATAATCTCTTGAAATTTTAACTTCAAGAATATAATATGCTTGACCTATATCATTTATCGTTGGACAATAACCAATCTTTGATTTCATTTACGTACCCTTTGTCATTTTCAGCTTTAAGTATGTCGTCTACATACAATGTCAAAATGATAAATTTACTTTCAGAGCTTTTACTATAAACACAATGATCTTCATTAATCATGTTGAACCCATTCGACATGATTTGTATGATGAAGTTTCAAGTACCATTGTGTTGAAAACTGTTTAAGGCCATAGATTGAACTCATCAATCAGCAAACCTTATGTTCGCTGCCATATTTGATCAAACCTATAGGTTGTTCCATCCAATTCTCCATTGAGAAAAGCAGTCTTCCCATCCATTTGATGAAGCTCTAGATCCAAATTTGCCACTATGGCCAGAATTAACCTTATGTACGTAAATCTTACAACAGATGTGAGAAAGTCTCCTCATAGTCAATCTCTTCCTGTTGTGTAAACCCCTTAGCGACTTGCTGAGTCTTATATCTTTCGATACCTCTAACATCCCTTCGCTTTACTTTGAGAATACATTTATTCTCAATTTGTGTCCTTCCACTAGATCAACCAGTTCTCAAACATGGTTTTGAGCTCATGGTTGCCATTTTTTCTTCCATTACTTTAATCCTTTTTTTTTCTTAGATGGGTATGAAAAAGCCTTTTAAATATTTTTATGCTATTTCTTATCTTGTGGGGTAACCAAAAGGGCTTCGTTCAAACCTTCGATTTTAAATCATCGGCATGGAACACTTATCCTTTTAGATTTTTGCAGTTCTGAATCTTGATAAACATGTCTCATATATTCATCGTGATTCATAATGCTCCCACTGGGACTATGTTCCATACTCCCACTGGAGTCAGGAATACCATATTCTTTCCTTCTACTGGAGTCAAGAATGCTCCCACCCAAATCAGGTCTCGAACATCCGGATCGTTTAGAGGATGAGGGTCTTAACCTTCTTCCTCTAAATTCCTCCCACTCGGATGGAGTGATCCTGATGGTTCCTCTTCCTGAGATTAATCGAAAGTGAAATCTTAATTCACTTCGCCCAACTTTGAAAATTCATCCTCTTAAGAATATGACGTCTAGTGATTCAAATTCTGTTATTATACCATTTTCTTGCTTATCTATGAAAATGTATCCTTTTGATGCTTCAGAATATCTCACATAGATACTCTTTTCACCTCTTGGTCTCAAATTTACCAAATTGAGGTATCATGGACGTAAGCATTACAACCTAAAAGTTTTAAATGGCTTAGATCAGCTTGTCGACCTGTCAACAACTCATAAGTTGTGAAAGTAACAGATTTAGAGGGCATACAGTTCAGAACAAATGTGGAAGTCAATAAAGCATCTCCCTGATAGGAGATAGGCTAATTTGCCTCTGCGATCATAGATCTACCATATATAGGAGAGTTCTATTTCTCCTTTCCGCAACACCGTTTTGTTGTGAATTTTTAGGAATGAACAACTGATGTTCAATCCTTTTTCATCACATAAATCTTTAAATTTATTTATAAGATATCACCGACCTCTGTCAGTTCTTAAAGCTTTTAATCTCACTGTCTAATTGATTCTCAACAAAACTCATATAAGTCTTGAAGCAACTCAATACTTCTGACTTGTGAGAAATCAAATAGACATGACCATACCTAGTATAATTATATATAAATGTGATGAAATAGTAGGCCTCATACCTTGCCCTCACATTCATTTGACAACATACGTCAAAATGGACAAACTGCAATGAAAATTTGGCTCTAGTACCTTATTTGAATGATTTTCTAACTAGTTTTTTCTTTTAGGCAATGCTCATGCGTGGGCAATTCAACCTTATTTAAATCACCTATTAAACCTATTTTGACTAACTGACTCATTTGGTCTTATCCAATATGGTTTAATTTAGCATGCCATAATTTCACATTATTCTCATAATAATGTGAAAAATATGAAATTAAAGGAAAAGTTAGTTTTATTTAAATAATCATGGTTCACATCCATAACAATAAAATCATTCAGAATATAACCAGAACCATAATATATATCATTCAAGCATAAGCATACACTATCACCCTCAAAATGTAAATTGAAAACAAATTTCAATAAGTCGAGAACAGAACCTAAATTTCATAACAAAGACACCTTGATCCCTTGTTACACGGTTCATTAGTTCTTAATCTATCATCCATAAAGAATGAAATTCAGAACTAAATACATAAATTTCACTCACTCTTAAGTCAGAATAGTGTATCTTTTTGGGCATAATGCAGTCTCTTGCATAGTGTCCTTTCTATAGGCAATTGAAACATTTCACTCTTAAAATGTTTACCTCCTTTTTGCCTTTGGACCTTCAGTGATTCCGTTTTTCCTTTTACTTTTTAGGTTCTCGAGCCTTTTCCTTATCCCTATTGTTGAAGCTTCTTTTGTTGTTCTAATGAGAACTCATTCTATTAGAACGGGACTGTGCCATATGTACAATGGCATTGACCTTAGTCGCTACCAAACGGTCCCTTTTAAGCTCCAAATGATAAACAACATCCTTTTACGTTGTCCACATGAGTTTGTTGCATCCTTATATACTCCCAACTCTTGGATAAGGAACGGATAACAGTTTAGACTTGCTGCTCATAAGTCAACTTATGACCAAATTCACTAAACTCACTTATTCTTTTCCATCTCTCTTAGATGTTTCCGCATCGAATAATCAGGCTTTTTTTGATATGTACCAAATTTGATCATTGATGATCGAAACTTAGTCAGAGACACACCTCTGAACTTTTCCTGCAAAGCGATCCACAGACCCATTGCATTTTGATACTACTTGCAGAATTGTTTAGTGATATCATCTTCCATCGCACTTAGGAAGATGATATGAGCAGTAGGATTCTTATTTTTCCATGCCACATAGGCATCTTGGTCCCGCCTATGCTGAGCTGTAGTGCCATCCTCAGGTTCAGCCATAACCGAACTTGAGGGTTCAAGGGCCTCTTGCTCTTCAAGCACACACTGGATCTTCGTATTCCAAATTTCATAATTGTCAGCATTTAGCTTCATATCTTTATTAAGCTTGGTAACAATTGACTTAGAAGCAGCATCCATTAGGATCCTTTGATCTCAAATGGAACAATATTGCACATTTTTAAGGGAGAAAAGGCAACACATGCAATTTACTATGTATCTGAAATAATAGCCTAGTAAAATTTTCTATTAGGCTCAAATTCGAAAAGCTTACTAATAGTATCCAATTACCCTCTAAGTCCTAATGTCCAACCTTACAGGTTAAAATTTCATGCATAATAAATCTGAATTATTGGATTATTAAGTTCTTAAACTTATGAGGGGATTTTTATCAAGCCTTTACTTAATAAACATGCAATCATTTTACTCATAAAATATTACAGGGCAATTAACAATGAAAACAAACACATTTATTATAAAGTTAAATGCCATCATAATAAATAAACACATTTATTTAACTAATAAATAAAATCCAATAATCCCAAAAATAAGACACTCATGTCAAATATCAATAGGAAACATAAATCCTATTTAACAAAAATAAACGCCAATCCAAATTGACACTTATGTCAACTATTCTAGAAGTCCAGATTTCATAAAATCTTTTTAGCTATTAGGATTATTTCTTTGACTGACTTCATCAATTCGTCAAGCAACTCATAAGTCAATCGATAAAGCCATGTACGATGCACACTACGTCCATTCCTTAGTGACATTACACTTTCCTTTTGGCAACTCTAACCAAAATTCCATTTCCATACTCAGACCACCAGTCCAAATGCACTCTTGCATTTGTTTTCACACATTTACTTTATAATGCACTATTGCATCAATATTATCAGCTCAAATCTTCCTTCGCATTCACATGTTGCTTATCGATTGCACTCTTACATTTCTCAAAGCAACATATACGTAATTTAAGGAAGATCAAGTGTCCTTATTTAACACTTCTGTAACATATTACAGGAAAAATTTATTCACTTATGTATAAATTCACATGATTGAAATGTATTTCAATCAACAAGTAAGGACAAAACATCAAAATTTTTTCAAAATATTAAAAAAAATAATAAAATGCAGAAAACACTTTTTCTACAATTTTTAATAATTTATTTTGAAATTAAACACATTTAAATATCAAAAAATACACAATTTATTTTTTGGTCATTAAAAAATTTAGTATAAATGACCAAAAAATATAAAATAATTTGAAAAATCAATTTGCAAAAAAATGAAGCTGATTTGGTGGTCGGAGGACGCTGCACGCGCCATCACCCCCCGACAAGGGGGAGGAAGATGCGCTCACACACCTTCACGCGCCACACGCGTGCCCTCCCTTTATAGTGCACGTGTCAGAACCACAACGTGCCACATGTCCACATACTACTAGTCCACCTGGTGCCTACATGGCACTCCAGTACACGTCACCACAACGTGGCATGACACATGTCATCCACATGGCGGTGTCTCATTGGTACATGTGTCACTCCTGACACGTCATCACTGACACGTGGCAGACCTCGGTCTTCCATGCATCGTCCCCTGATTGGGCCATGTGGCAGTGATGCCACGTTATCACTCTCACCTAGCTCGACACGCGGCGCCACCTCAGTTGTCCACGTGTCACACCCTAGTTTCGCCACGTGTTCCCCCGCCATACGCCACGTGGCATGGCCTCTGCCATCCACGTGGCGCTCAGCCATTGGGCCACATGTCAGCGTGACGCATCACTGCTAACATGTGGCATCGCGCGCGTGAGCTACTGCGCCCGCGCACGCGCCAAGCGTATGGTTGCGCGTGTAGTCCACGCGCCGCCTTCCCTGCCGAATCTGATGCCCGGGTTTCAGCCGGTGGGGGTTTTGGGGTCTGTGAATCCAATGGTGAGGTCAAAAATTAAAAATTCTGACTTCTAGTTAGCCGTTTTGAACACTCATGTTCGTCCCCTCGAATCGCAGTGTACACATACACAATTTTTGAGCCGCAATATATACACATATATATTATTCACACAAAAATTAAATTTTTGTTGTGTTCAATGCATTCCAGATCTAATAATTTTACACATAAAATTTTAGATCTATTTAGCCACATGCCAGAACGTAAAAACAATAACAAATATAATTTAATATGGAAGTAACATTAATAAATGGTACCTACCTCTTGTAGCGCAAAAACTTATTGCGGAAGCGTTTACAAGGATCCCGTTTGTTTTTGGTCATTGGCCTGACTTTTATCCACATGCGGGATAACAACATCTATTCCACAATCTAAAAGCCCCTGAAAGATTAAGACAAAAATAAGCGTGAGTGGGAACGAGCAGTCTTGCGGCATATACGTTTTCTCGTTACCAAATACTGAGATCTCCCATCTATTTATATAGATTCTAAAAGTTAGAGATCTAACTTTAGTTTAACTCAAACTATTTCTGAGATAGGATTTGTTAATCTTAATGAGATTGAATTATTTAATTCTATCTGGATTGAACCTTTATCCAAATTAGAGTTATAGACGTATTCTAACTTTATCACTACCCTTTATTCCTTTAATACTTAGTAATATAATTCTTTTCATCCCTTTTTCTTTACTGACTTGTGATTAACTTATTTTAATTATTTTTCTTTATTTTATTACTTTTACTTCCCTGACTATATATTTCCTAATCCAAAATCTTATTATTATTGGCACTACATTAACCATAACACTTATTCATTATTTCTAGTCTTCTTGACACTTTTGTATTTCTTTACTAATATCATCAATGTTGTTATTTTCTTTATTACTTATTTATTTTCACTACTCTTATTGACATTAATATTATTTACACCGTTTATCTCTTATTGTCCCTATTCGATTCTTTTATTTCTATTATCCGATATATTACTAATTAATAAGTTGTCATTGTAGAGTATATTCATCATTTATTAATTTTGCATGCACATTTCCTAACATTATCAAGCCCATTACATTTTATATAATACTATTACCATTATTTTAATTTTAATTTTTATTTATATTCATTGTTTTCTAACTCATTAAATTTTTATACTTCAATCAATTATTATATATTTGTTCAAATTACCTTTCTAATCCTTTTACTAACACTAACTTAGTTAATTTACGATTTAATTCCTTTAAACACACTGATTTACGATTTTGCCCTTAATTGCTTTCTATTTACCATTTTGCCATTATTTTATCATTTTTCGCACTTAATTTATTCTTTGACATGTAAATTTCCATTTAGTCCACAACTCCCAATTTGGGGTTAATTACAATTTAAATCCTCTTACGATCACTTCTCACTTACTTTACTACTTATTTACTCATTCCTCCACTTTTATCCTTATTAAATTCTCATATTTCATATAATTATTATTTTATTCTGAATTAATTCTTTAGATTTTAACTCCTTTCACTTCGTTATTATTCTATTTTATTTCTTCCACTTTCTTTTTAGATTTTCTCATTAGATCTCAATTTCTTATTCTATTATCTATTTATCTAATACATTCCTTTCCAACAATATACATGACAATAAAATCTAATTAACTCTTTATATTGTTTTATTATTTAGCATATAAAGCTCCATCTAATTCCTAAATTTCATTTTTTTCTTACTTATTTACAATAATGTTATTAAAGATCTTATTTTGTCATTTATTTCATTAATTAACATACAAATTACAATTTTGCTCTCCAAATGACCATTTTGTGTCAAATTACATTTTAGTCCTTCTATTGTGATCAAATTATTTATTTTACCAATTTACTTCATGTTTCTTTTTATTTACCTTTTTTTACCACTAGATATTTTTAAATTATTTCAATTAAGTCCTTTTTCATTCCATTTCTTTAATTAATTCCAATTTGCTGATATTTAAACCACTTTTATAATTTTGCCCCTAATATCAATCCGATAGGAATCTCCAAACCGAATACATGGGACGTGGACCCTACAGGTCCACTACATTTTAGAGTGACCCTGTAACGCGCGCCAGGCCCCCGCGTGCCGCCCGTACGACTGCCCGCTCTAGGGCGATCGGGGCATTTGAGGGTCCGTTGACAGCTTGCAAAGAATTGCAAGTGCGTCTATTTTGGGCAACATGGAGGTTTCATGGAGTCGTCACCCAATAGAACATTGAGAAAGTTTCTCTCGCCTCGGAGAGCCTAAGACTGCGCTTAGTATCCATTTTGGGCCAACCAAAGGGGTCTTGGAGGGTAAACCTCTCGCCCTCAGGAGCCTAGGATTAACGTCAAAGTCTCGTGACACAAGAGGGGTCTTGGAAGTCATAGTTCCAATGAGTGATCGGATAGACCTCTCGCCTCTTTGAGCCCAAAGACCAGAGCTGGGTTCGGGACTTCTCATCTATTTCTACCTTGATTATTTTATGATCAAATTTTAATTTTCATTAATTCGCTCTCTCTCCACACGATGCAATTGAATCAAAGCACATTTATTCATATTGGAAAGCGGTAAATGAACAAGTAAATAATGAAAGCGATGAATTACAATAACACAAAGAGCGGAATACAACTCCCTTTTATAAATGTGCGATACATACACAAATCAGGGCATTGCTTATTCTGAGCACTTTGGTCCTCGTATGCATCATTATTAAAATGGATATTTTTATTGTGAGGATTTTATTGGGTAGAAATAGGACATTGGGTCCTATATTTTATGAAGAATTCAGTTTATTAAATATAAAACTTTTGGCCAATTTTTACATTAGCGAGAAATACAACAATTTTGTCATTTATAGGAGAAACAATAAATAAATACATGAAATACCAAAGAGAGGGAGATAGGGAACTAAACCAGGCGAACTTTCCATATGCGGGAGAACTCCCTCAGGCTCTAGCCGGTCCAAGAAATAGAAACATTCTCACAAAACAAGCCAAAAGGATGTTAAAATACAAAAGAAGAACTTATAAACATAAAAGTTTGAGTGAACAGAAAAGGAAAAAGAAAAAGATTTGAAAATGTGGGACAGAACCCACCGACGGGCTATGCTGAATGACCGGCGGGCGTCGGTCAAGGTGACCAATACAACCCGTCGCTCACTCGAAGGGAGCCGTCTGTGGGGGTGACGGTCTATGCTTAAAGGTGAACGACGGGCGTCGGTCACAGCAAATGACCCGTCGGTCACCACTGTCCCAGAAAAAATAGAAGCTTTTCAAAAGGCAAAAAGACCAATTTTATACAGATTCAAGAAGAATAGAAACAAGAAATAAAAATGGACAAGAGCAAAGATAATATTGAAAATGAAGGAAAAAAAGGGGACAAAAAAGGGTTCGGAATATTTACCCTCAGAACAACCTTTTGGTTGGATTCCTTGTTATTATCTGACTTCCCGTACGCTCCACGAGAAAGTCCGAACAAAAGACCAAGTGTTGAAGATAGAGTGTGTCCTCAACAGGTCGACGAAAATTGAATTTTGGAAATCAAAAACCCGTAAAAAACCTCTTTCTTTTGAAGACTTGGTTCTTGAATTAGTTAGATATTTTAGAAATGTGTTTGTTGGAAGAGAGAGAAAACGCGCGTGAATTTTGGCAGAGTTTCTCCTATTTTTGCAAATTTTTTCAACCCCTTTTATGAGAAAATTCAAAGCTTTTATAGGCCAGGGATGACCGACGGGCATCTGTGGTGGCGACGGGCATCGGAAGAATCCTACAGACGTAAGGATTCATCCGACGGCCCTACCACTTTGACCGACAGGCGTCGAAAGAATTCTTCTGACACAAGGATTCATCCGACGGCCCTGCCATCTTGACCGACGGGCGTCGGAAGAATCCTTCTAACACAAGGGTTCATCGGTCCTTCCACCTGACCGACGGGCTGGCCGTCCGTCGAGGAAAACATACTTTTTTGGACTTTAAAAACTCCCCCGTTTTTCCCCCCTTCTGCCTACGGAAGGTAAAAAGACTCGTTTCTCGTGGAGCATGGGACTAAAGCCTTCGAATCCAAACCATTTGTACAGGCTCGGATACCGATTTCATCATAGGGTAATCTCTGATCCGGACCGCTCCGGGACACGGTGCCTACAGACCCCAAAAGACCACCTGTACATTTACATTTCATTTCATTGTACACTTTAACACTTTAACATTTTAACACTTTATCACTTTAGTAGACTGTCATTGGCCTACTGATGAAAGTTGCCATAACTCGCTACCACGGTGTAGGTATCCCTATGGCTAGCCAACTATATACTGAGCTAGATTTGACCACCATACTAGTACTAAGGGCAATAAAATTATTTGCTTCATTAAATCACCATGAAATGCTTAACTTAAACTTAATTCATTAAAGTACCATTCGGCCAATAAAACATTTTCATTTTCAATTCATTCTTTTTCCATAAATTCAATTCCAAACCACTTGTTACTTAATTCTAACGTCATTCATGCCATAAATTCACTTGAACATATATATACACACACACACACACACACACACACTATCAATTCCAAGTAAATTAACATACACTTAATTTTTATTCTTTATTGATTTTATGCCATTATGCTCAATTAACTATCTAAATATACCATAATTGTAACACCCCGATATCCACCTTGGAAGGATACTGGAGCACTACGCGCACAGATACATATACATATACTCAATCATGCTAAAAGCAAATACATTTAATAAAAAAGATGCCAAAATCCATATATAAATAGTTATATCATTTTACAAAAGGGATTTGTAAACATTTAACATATACAAAATTGTTCCTTTACAAAATTACATTTCCAAAACCATGATCCACATACAAAACTTATATCAATACAAAATATAATGAAAGACAAAAAGAACTCCAACTATAGACTTCTAGTGGCCGACCTGCAGATGTCTGACTCCAAACTGAACCTGCCACCTACACGGGAAAATAACCCGTGCTAAGCGATAACACTTAGTGGGGAGGAACAAAACATGCATATACATATAATTGCAATAACAATATATAAGCTTATCAAAGCAACAAAGCATGTAAACATATTCCACTCGTACTTATATAAACTATTCATATGCATCTAAAAGGATCATAGCATAACTTATCATATTCAAATACATGTCCTTATTTATGTAACATATATCCATATCAATATCACTAGGAAAACATATAATAGCCATACATAATAGCCACATATAAAAGCCTTTTGTAAAAGTTTAATGTAATAGCCTGATTATTTAGTACCTAGTGGATACGGATACCAATGATACTGTTAGGACACAATATCCAAGCATGTAGAAACATGGGTCTTGAATCATATATAATCATGTATACTAGAGATCGGAGTCTCTTATCATATGGACCCGAACGGGGTCGACTTATATAACCCAAACAGGGCCAACATGTAACATATAGCAGCTGCACTCACATACTAACCCTTAATAAGTGCCTATCTATCCACTACTATGACCATCAGGCTCAAAATAACAACTCAATTAAGCTCTAATATTATTAACATATGATAGAGAAATAATTCAAGTATAATCACTTAATTCATATATATTCATGTATATTGATTAATTTTAGAGACATATAAATCATATGCAGATCTCAATATGAACATGTAACTCAAAATCAAGTAATCCGTATACATATAAAATCATATGCATTTATATCAGATATAAAATTATTAATCATGAACATATAACTTATAATTAAATAACCCATAATAATACACATGCATAAGCCAAATCATGTACCATGTAGTAAACCCATGTAAAAGAAGCTTGAAAACCATTTTCAAAAAATAGGGTAGGCAGGCAGATGGGTTACTGTCGCGAGCACGACAGTAACCAAGAAAACACTGAGGGAGAAACAGACCAGCACGAGTCATGCATAACATCATGACTCGTGCCCGGCCAAGCATCCAATGTCACCAGTCAGACGTCTCCCTCCAAGTCGTGCGCGCCATGCCAAGCGGAGCCTTCCTGCCAAACGGGCTCCCATGCCGAGCTGCTCTCATTCTGAACGGGCGAACTTCACGTGTCGTGAAGACTCTCATCCAAACGGGATTGTAACACCCCCTACCCATACGTAGGTGATCCCATCCGATAAGGAGTGAGATGCCGTATGAGTCAAGCTGCCACTACACAGATATAATGCAAAACATACATTCATTTATAAACATTTATATACATAAATACAATGTAATTAAAAACTTTACGAAGCAACATAGGAAACGGCTGATCATGCATTAATATAACGATATCCGTTACATTACTGTTCTGATCAACTGACTGAAACAAAAGATGATTACATATCCAAAATATACAAATGCAGAAGCTACTATAAAAACTGATACATGAGAGTTCTGTACAAAAGAATCATCAAAGATTACAAAAGCTAAGCCCTACACTAAACCTTCCTGTGTTGGATTGATTGACGGCGACTCTCCCAAAGCAAAACATCTTCCGCACCTGCACGGGTAAAAACACCGTGCTAAGTGATAAACACTTAGTGGGGAAACACACAAGCAGTATGGACGGCTATTCACAATAGTCGTCGAGGCATAACACATTCACTATGGCAAATGCAGATAATCACAGCATGTAAATATACATTCTTGCATATAAAAGCCATACTTTCGATAACATATGCTCACATTCATAATTACATTAACTGATCATTCACCTCATTATCATACTCATTCGAATGGCACATTCTTTTAATCGTATCGTAACATAACAAAACAATAGAACACCAGCTGATTCAAAAAAATAGTGGATAACGAGTATACGGATAGTACCTTACAGGTATGAATCGAATACGGACAGTACCTTACGGGTACGAATCGAAAACCATTTCCTTTTATCAATTAGAAAAAATTTTATTGAGGGGACCTTAAACAAGATCTAAATACTGAGGGGTTTGCGAGAAACAAAACGGGGACCTGATCGGGGTCCAAATGAAATTGAGGCTGCAGCTAAAAGACTCTATTAGGCATGCCTAACTATCCACTTACTTCACTCTAGCAGGTCATACATAAGCCCAAAATATGTTTCGGAGCACAACATATAGTTCATCATGTATAATTCGCAATATAATAGACATATAAACACATTCATAGAGCATACAGTAAGGATGAACCATGGAAAAGACATTTGAAATTCATTTTAGAAGAAAAGGCAAAATCAGAAAGCAAGGCAGGCAAAAGGCACTATCGCGACCCGACAACGTTGCGCTTACGACAGAGGCAGACTTGCCCGGGTCGCGACCTCGACACTCATCGCGATGTCGCGAGGGAACAAGGGCATATCGCTGTCGTGCTTGCGACAGTGAGCTGCCAGCCCAAAACAGATCGCCCAACAGATCGGCAGCCGAGCTCTCTATCGCGCTCGCGACAGAGGCTCCACTGCACAGCTTGATGGAGAGCTCGGACGTGTGCGAGGGTTACTTTCACAGGGCTCTATCGTGACCTCGCGACAATGTCGCGCTCGCGACAGAGTCGTGAATTCTAGCCCTTGCCCAGAAAATCTGCAGAAAATCCCTCTTTCACAACACCCACTCACACACATTCAACTCAAACCAATTCTTACCTCAATTTTAGCAACCCATCCATCATCAACAACATAAAACAACATAGTTCAACAATTAATTCCCATTAATTCATAAATTTAAACTCACAATCGCAAGGATCATAAAATCTGGAAATTTTGCAGCAAAACTCAATCAATCCTCACAATCACTTCAATAAATCCATACTTATGCATAATCAATTGTCACAACCAAAACCCATAACATGCATGCCAATATAGGTCCATTTACACAACAAAAATTCCAGAAATTCATGCTCATACACATTTGAACATATGAACATCAAATAGCAGAAATTCCCAAATCTTATCTCCTTAGCTCCAAATCTAATGAGCTCCACTAGTACTAGCCTTCTCCTTGCCTTTTGGGTCACGGGGAGGCTCAACTAACCAACAAACCAACAATAACACACAAAATACAAACCCTAGATCAAAACCCCAAACTAAGAAAATGAAGAAGAAGAGGATGAACAAAATGAACAATTGAAAGACATATGCAATAACTCACCAAAAGAAAAGCTAGGAGATGATTAATTTCGAGCAACAATTCTTGGATCCAAATTAGGGCAATCAAATGAAGAGCAAAGGAAGAGAGGAGACAACGGAGAAGAAGAAAACGGGAAAGAGGGGATGAAATTCTGCCTTTCCCAATTTAATTTCTTTCTTAACTCATCTCTTCCCAACCCTAACACTTGTCATTTCCCTATTGGTGGAAGCTAATCACTCACACCCAAAAAGCATGCACTATTTACACACAAAGACATCCCAACTTAAATACACCCTACTATGGAATGCTCATGCACACACAAACATAACCCAACTTACTCACATCCTACTATGATATGCTCAAGCACACCCAAACGCAACCCAACTAATTCACACCCTAACACACTATGAGCACCCATACTATAATAAACCCACAAAACATACAATTTACCTATAATACCCTTATGACATGCCAAAATACACTCAATGCATGCACACACAGATGGCTCATTCTACTAGGGGGCAAACGGGGTGTGACAACTCTCCCCTGCTAACAAGAATTTCGTCCTCGAAATTCTCTCCTGAACTGAACAAATGCCGGTACTGAGCTTTCATCGAATCCTCTGGTTCCCAAGTCGCTTCCTCGACTCCATGGTGATTCCATAAAACTTTTACCAAAGGAATCTACTTGCTTCTCAACTGCCTCACTTCTCGAGCTAGGATGGCTCTCGGTTCCTCATCATACGAAAAGTCTGATTGCACTTGCACATCTTGAACTGACAAAACATGGGAATGATCTGATCTGTACCGACGAAGCATCGAAACATGGAAAACATCGTGTAACTTCGCCAACTCCATCAGTAAAGCCAATTTATAGGCTACCGGACCAACTCTAGCCAAAACCTCATACGGTCCAATGAAGCGAGGACTAAGCTTACCCTTCTTTCCAAATCGAAACACTTTTCTCCAAGGCAAAAATTTAAGGAAAACCTTGTCCCCGACTTCAAACTGCACATCTTTCCTCTTAAGGTTAGCATAAGACTTTTGTCGATCCTTAGCCACCTTCAAATTCCGCTGCACAACTATAATCTTCTCTTCAGTATCCCTAACCAACTCTGGCCCAATAACTGATTGCTCGAATAGCTCGATCCAACAAACTGGAGTCCTACACTGCCGACCGTACAAAGCCTCATATGGTGACATACCGATGCTCGACTGATAACTATTATTGTAAGCAAACTCCATAAGCAACACATATATGTCCCAACTACCCGAAAAATCCAAAACACAAGCCCTCAACATATCCTCCAAAATCTGAATAACTCGTTCTAACTGACCATCTATCTGAGGATGGAATGCAGTACTGAAGTTTAACTTGGTACCCAAAGCTCTCTGCAACTCTTTCCAAAACTTCGAAGTGAACCTTGGGTCCCGATCTGATATTATAGATAACGGCACACCGTGCAATCTGACCACCTCATCCACATAGATACTGGCTAACTTGTCCATCGGATAGTCTACTCTAACTGGCAGAAAATGAGCTGATTTCGTAAGCCGATCCACTATCACCCAAACTGAGTCATGCTTCTTCTGAGTCAAAGGCAAACCAGATACAAAGTCCATAGCAATATAATCCCACTTCCACTCGGGAACGGGTAAAGGCGTAAGCAATCCCGAAGGAACTTGATGCTCAGCCTTTACCTGCTGACATGTCAAGCACTTGGACATAAAATCCACAATGTCCCTCTTCATACTGGACCACCAATAAAACTGATTCATGTCCCGGTACATCTTTTCACTCCCGGGATGCATGGTAAAAACAGTGGTGTGCGCCTCACTCAAAAGCTGTCTCCTCAACTCCTCATGCTCAGGCACACACAAGCGGTTTCTATACATAAGCACCCAATCCAGAACCAAGAAATCTGACTGTTTGCCCAATCTGACCTCTTGCACAATCCGCTGTAGCCTCTCATCATCCCTATGAGCATCCACAATCCTCTGTCTCAAGGTAGGTTTCACTCGCAACTGAGCAACCAAAGCCCCATCTGAATCAAACCTCCATCTGAACTGCCTCAAAAATAAGGCTGAAACTGACTTCCGACTCAAAGTATCAGTGACTACATTGGCCTTACCCGGATGGTAATCCAATATGCAGTCGTAGTCCTTAAATAACTCAAGCCAACGGCACTGCCTCATATTCAACTCTTTCTGTGTGAGGAGATACTTCAAACTCTTATGGTCCGTAAAGATCCTACACTTCTCCCCATACAGATAATGGCGCCGAATCTTCAGAGCAAAAATCACAGCCGCCAACTCTAAATCGTGCGCCAGATAGTTTCTCTCATGTGGCTTTAATTGACGGGAAGCATAAGCCACAACCTTTCCCTCTTGCATCAAAACACATCCAAGACCCACACCCGATGCATCACTATACATCACAAACTCTTTACCCGAGATGGGTTGAGTAAGTATAGGAGCCTCGACTAGTAACTTCTTCAGCTGCTCAAAACAAGCCTGGCACCTATCCGACCACTCAAATCTGACTCCCTTTCTCAACAACCTTGTCATCGGAGCGGCAATAACGGAGAAACCTTGAACGAACCGACGGTAGTAACCCGCTAAACCGAGGAAACTCCTCACTTCCTGAACATTCCTAGGCACTCTCCAATCAACTATTGCCTCAATCTTAGCCGGATCAACTTGAATACCTTTAGCCGAAACAACATGACCCAAAAACGACGCTTCCCGAAGCCAGAAATCGCATTTACGAAGCTTGGCAAACAACCGCTGCTCTCTCAAAATTTGCAATACTAACCGAAGATGCTCCTCATGCTCACGCTCATCCTTGGAATACACCAAGATGTTATCTATAAACACCACTACAAATCGGTCTAAGTATGGCCTAAACACTCTGTTCATCAAATCCATGAATGCCGCTGGAGCATTGGTCAAACCAAATGGCATCACAAGGAACTCATAGTGGCCATACCGAGTCCGGAATGCAGTCTTAACCACATCCTCATCCTTAACTTGCAACTGATAATAACCCGACCGAAGGTCAATCTTCGAAAAGACACCTGCACCACGGAGCTGATCAAACAAATCCTCGATTCTAGGCAAGGGATACTTGTTCTTCTCTGTGACCTTATTAATATGCCTATAGTCGATACACATCCGCATATAACCATCCCTTTTCTTAATAAACAAAACTGGAGCTCCCCAAGGAGATATGCTGGGTCCAATAAACCCCTTATCCAATAGCTCTTGTAGTTGAGTTTTGAGTTCTCTCAACTCTACAGGAGCCATCCGATAAGGTGCTTTCGATATGCGAGTGGTACCCTGCATAATCTCTATGGACAACTCGACTTCTCTCTCAGGAGGCAAACCCGGCAACTCACTAGGGAACACATCACTAAACTCCCGCACAACAGGGATGTCCTCAATCCGAACTTGATTCCTCTTGGAATCCAACACAACCGCTAGGAAAGCCTCACAACCCTTCCTAATAAATCTCTTAGCTTGCATTGCAGAAATTACATTGTTCAAAGAACTAGCACTAAAACCTTTAACAAACACAGAAGACCGATCCTTATCCCGAATCACAACCGTATTCCTATAACAATCAACCACAGCCCGATGCTTACCCAACCAGTCCATACCCAGAATCAAATCAAACTCTCTGAAAGGCAACTCAATTAGATCCACTGAAAACACAACTCCCTCAACCACAAGGGGACAATTCCTATACACTCTACTCACATTGACACTATGCCCTAATGGAATGGTCACACATATCTCATAATCTAGCTGATCTACCACATGCAACTTATCAACAATCTTATTCGTGCACAAATATGAGTGTGTGGAACCAGCATCAATTAGAGCATACAATTCAGTGTCATGGAGTAGGAACTTACCAGCTACCACATCGGGTGCATCCTGTTCCTCTCTGGCTCTCACAGCATAAGCTCTTGCTGGAATAGGCAACTGTCGCTCGACTGTCTCTGATGCAGCACCCTTTCTGGGTCGACCGCCTCGACCTCTACCTCGGCCCCTACCACGGTTAACTTGCGTGGCATTGGAGCCAACTCTGCTAGCCTCTCTTTGAGAACCTGAATCCTCACTTAGCCTTGGACAATTGGCTAGAAAGTGCTCGGTGCTCCCACATCTGAAACACCCACCTGTGAGCCACCTACACTCACCCCGATGAGCCTTACTGCAATACAAACATATGGGCATAGACTCAGATCTATCACCCCTACCAGAACCAGATACCACTACCGAAGGACTCATCTTGTGGGTTCCGGGACCTCTTACCCGAGGACGAGGAAGACAAACCACCACGGGAAGGATTCCTCCTTTGAGCCCTCTCTCTCAGAACGGTTTCTAACCTCTCAGCCCTGACAGCAGCTTCCACAATCTGATAATAACTCACTCCCGGAGTGCTCATCAAGGAAATCAACATAGCTCTCAAGGACTCATTCAACCCGGCCTCGAAATGCCTAATTCGGAACTCATTTGTCATAATACCTTCAGGAGCATACCTAGCCAAACGGTTGAACTCCTTCTCAAACTCTGAGACTGATATAGCCCTCTATTTCAAGCTCAAAAACTGTGCCCACCTAGCATCCTTATAGGTCTGAGTCACATACTTGTTAGTAAACTCCCTTGCGAAGAAATCCCATGTGACTGGATCCGGTAACTGAGGATGTCTGCAAACTAACTCCCACTATTCATAAGCGGACCCTTGCAGCAAAGCCACTGCACACTCTGCCTGCTGATCAGGAGGACACCGGACTTCTCTTAATGCACACTTCACCTTGTCTAACCATTTCTCAGCCAACTCTGACTCATCTAAACCTGTGCCATAGAAATCTTCAGCACTAGCCCTTCTCAAACTCTCAGTCGGGGCCTTAAGGACTGTCACTCTCTCCAAGACTCGAGCCATATCCTGAGATAGTTTAAGCATAGCTTCAAAGGGCATGGCTACGGCCTCGGGCTGGACCCTAGCAGGTTGGGCCTACATAGATATCGAAGGATCAACAGCTTGAGGGTTCACACTCTCGGCGGACTCCTCAAGTGATCTACGAATAGAGTTGGAAGCCATCTAAAACATACAATAAGACAACTGCATCAACCAACACAATCCTAAACATATACGTATCTATGCACAACAACTCATCATCAACACCCAGAAATGCCTAAACCTAAGCTCTGATACCAAAAACTGTAACACCCGTAGGCAATCCCATCTGATAAGGAGTGAGATGCCGTATGAGTCAAGGTGCCACCACACAGATATAATGCAAAACATACATTCATTAATAAACATATATATAAATAAATA
This sequence comes from Excoecaria cochinchinensis, assembly GCA_947683425.1. NCBI lineage: Eukaryota > Viridiplantae > Streptophyta > Magnoliopsida > Malpighiales > Euphorbiaceae > Excoecaria > Excoecaria cochinchinensis. The sequence goes on from CANTUQ010000112.1 coordinate 11,862,906, forward strand.
CAAGGTAATTAAAAACTTTACAAAGCAACATAGGAAACGGCTGATCATGCATTAATATAACAATATCCGTTACATTACTTTTCTGATCAACTGACTGAAATAAAAGATGATTACATATCCAAAGTATACAAATGCGGAAGCTACTATAAAAACTGATACATGAGAGTTCTGTACAAAAGAATCATCAAAGATTACAAAAGCTAAGCCCTACACTAAACCTTCCTGTGTTGGCTTGATTGACGGCGACTCTCCCAAAGCAAAACATCTTCCGCACCTGCACGGGTAAAAACACCATGCTAAGCGATAAACGCTTAGTGGGGAAACACACAAGCAGTATGGACGGCTATTCACAATAGTCGTCAAGGCATAACACATTCACTATGGTAAATGCAGATAATCACAGCATGTAAATATACATTCTTGCATATAAAAGCCATACTTTCGATAACATATGCTCACATTCATAATTACATTAACTGATCATTCATCTCATTATCATACTCATTCGAATGGCACATTCTTTTAATCGTATCGTAACATAACAAAATAATAGAACACTTGCTGACTCAAAAAATAGTGGATAACGAGTATAGGGACAATACCTTACGGGTAAGAATTGAATACGGATAGTACCTTATGGGTACGAATCGAATACGGACAGTACCTTATGGGTACGAATCAAAAACCATTTCATTTTATCAATTACAACACATTTTACTGAGGGGACCTTAAACAAGATCCAAATACTGAGGGGTTCGCGAGGAACCAAACGGGGACTTGATCGTGATCCAAACGAAACTGAGGCTGCAGCTAAAAGACTCTATTAGGCATGCCTAACTATCCACTTACTTGACTCTAGCAGGTCATACATAAACCCAAAACATGTTTCGGAGCACAACATATAGTTCATCATGTATAATTCGCAATATAATAGACATATAAAAACATTCATAGAGCATACAGTAAGGATGAACCATGGAAAAGACATTTGAAATTCATTTTAGAAGAAAAGGCAAAATCAAAAAGCAAGGCAGGCAAAAGGCACTGTCGCGATCGCGACAACGTTGCACTCGCGACAGAGGCAGACTTGCCCAGGTCGCGACCTCGACACTCGTCGCGATCTCGTGAGGGAACAAGGGCATCTCGCTGTCGCGTTCGCGATAGTGAGCTGCCAGCCCGAAACAGATCGCCCAACAGATCAGCAGCCGAGCTCTCTGTCGCGCTCGCGACTGGCATTGCGCTCGCGATAGAGGCTCCGCTGCATAGCTCGGCAAAGAGCTCGAACGCATGCGAGGGTTGCTTTCACCGGGCTCTATCGCAACCTCGCAACAATGTCACGCTTGCGATAGAGTCGTATATTCCAGCCCTTGCCCAAAAAATCTGCAGAAAATCCCTCTTTCACAGCACCCACTCACACACATTCAACTCAAACCAATTCTTACCTCAATTCCAGCAACCCATCTATCATCAACAACATAAAACTACATAGTTCAACAACTAATTCCCATTAATTCATAAATTTAAACTCACAATCTCAAGGATCACAAAATCTGGAAATTTTGCAGCAAAACTCAATCAATCCTCACAATCACTTCAATAAATCCATACTTATGCATAATCAATTATCACAACTAAAATCCATAACATGCATGCCAATATAGGTCCATTTACACAACAAAAATTCCAGAAGTTCATGCTCATACACATTTGAACATATGAACATCAAATAGCAGAAATTCCCAAACCTTATCTCCTTAGCTCCAAATCTAATGAGCTCCACTAGTACCAGCCTTCTCCTTGCCTTTCGAGTCACGGGGAGGCTCAACTAACCAACAAACCAACAATAACACAGAAAATACAAACCCTAGATCAAAACCCCAAACCCAGAAAATGAAGAAGAAGAGGATGAACAAAATGAACAATTGAAAGACATATGCAATAGCTCACCAAAAGAAAAGCTAGGAGATGATTAATTTCGACCAACAATTCTTGGATCAAAGTTAGGGCAATCAAATGAAGAGCAAAGGAAGAGAGGAGACAAGGGAGAAGAAGAAAACAGGAAAGAGGGGATGAAATTCTCCCTTTCCCAATTTACTTTCTTTCTTAACTCATCTCTTCCCAATCCTAACACTTGTCATTTTCCTATTAGTGGAAGCTAATCACTCACACCCAAAAAGCATGCACTATTTACACACAAAGACATCCCAACTTAAACACACCCTACTATGGAATGCTCATGCACACACAAACATAACCCAACTTACTCACATCCTACTATGATATGCTCAAGCACACCCAAACGCAACCCAACTAATTCACACCCTAACACACTATGAGCACCCACACTATAATAAACCCACAAAACATATAATTTACCTATAATACCCTTATGACATGCCAAAATACACTCAATGCATGCACACACAAATGGCTCATTCTACTAGGGGATAAACGGGGTGTGACAGGGATAATCTTCACGAGTCGTGAACAACTTCATGTGTCGTGAAGAGTACTCTGCCATGTAGCTCTTATCGAATGGGCTATTCTTCACGACTTGTGAAGGACTTCACGTGTCGTGAAGAATTGCAAACCGAACGGATCTTCTTCAAGAGAACGGAAGACCTGGTTCTATCGCGCTCTCGACAAGAAGTCGCGCTCGCGACAAAATCGTGTTTTCCTATTCTCAGGGAAAAAGCAAAAAACAGAGCTTATAGAAACCAAAGACCAATCTTTACCCACAACCAAATATCATGCAAAATCATGTAAAAACTTACCTCCCGTGCCTCCAAAACATGTTTATAACAATAACAACTCAAATTACACAATACTAACACACATCTAAACAACAAATACAGAGGTTGCAAAACCCAAAAATCCATCTCATGTTCATGTACATGCACTTCAAAATTGACATGCAAATAATTATAACTCTAACATTTCAAATCATATACACAAATCTAACATACCTATGCATTTACATGTACCAAAACACGCAAATGACAGATATTTACATATCATATAATGATCCGAAGAGAAATGGACAAACATTCTCAAATGTACACAGCCAAACACAAAGCTCCAAAACCTAGAAATGAAGCTTCAACCCACTATCTTCAAGATACCACTTTTCCTTTTCCTTTATCTTTCCTCCAATCTTCAGATTCTTGCACAATCCAACCAAAACGAAACCCAATTAACCCATGCAATCAAAACCATAAAATCATAATCAACCCAAAGGAAGAAGAGGAAGAGGAAGATGAAGCAACCTCATATAAAATTCCAGCTACTTACCTCTTTGAAGAACTCTTGATCACAAAACCCTAGCTCAAACGTGAAGAATAATGTAGAAAAGAATAGAGAGCAGAAAAATGAGAGAGATGAGAGAGTGAGAGAACGGGAAAAGCAAGGAAGAGGAGCAGCTGGTGGCTTCCATGGGAAGTAAACCACTTTCTGCTCTCCCTCTCTCTTCTCCCTTTCAAATCTCATTCAATGCACTCACCTACCCATCCACATGTCCATCTCTTATTGGACCCCTTATTCCACTTCTTTGACTTTCTTTCTTTTATTTTGTCCTCAATAAAACTCTTATAAATCCTTAATTAATCCCCAATTCACTTACACAATTACCCAATTACCCTTTAAATGTCCAATTAACGTGAAATTCCGACTAAGCCATTTTTGGGATGTTACAATAATTCATCCCTGTATACCATTTGGCCCATCCAATCTTTTCCTTCTTAATTATATTTTTCATTCATTTATTATTTATTCACTTAATTTATATATCTTCATGCCTAAATATATAATTTAATTACATTAAATCATAAAATACATTCAAATCTACCTAGGTGATATTTTCGGCCCAAGTTATATTTTCATCTTAAATTTTTTTTTCCATTCCTTTAATCATTAATTTGGCCAAATTACATGTAAATTGTTATGATTATACCATTAATTAGCATTAAACATCAAAGTATACTTTAGTATTCCTATTGTATTCAATTCGGCCTATATAATATCCTTAGTATACAATTTATTTCTTTTCATTTTAATCGTTCCAAATCTCATATTTAACCATCCTAAACATATCTATCAAGTTTATTTCGGTTAAGCATGCATCTATCACATACATACAATACAAACATAATCTAAACCTATATAAAACCAATGAAAAGAGTAAGATATTGTATCCACTAAGCTCATTTTCTTGTTCTGGATCTCTTAAACATCCTTTCCTTGTCTTTGTTCTATACTTTAGTATTTTTCTTCATTTACTCAATACAATCTCATAAATAAAATCTACACACCTTAAACTATCTATTAGAACCCTTGAATCAAATTAAAAATATCAAATATGCACACCTCAATTTTATGCCCTAACTTTCAATCCTTGATTTAATCCACTTCTTTCGCCCCAATTAAAGACTAGAGGTTGCAATCATCTAATAGAGGAGCTAAACTTTAATTAGGTAGCTTGGATTTAGTGGAAATTATGGAAAGAAATTGAAGAAATTTGGAGAAGGAGGAAGAACATTCAATTCGACCATGAAGAAAGAAATGAAGAGCTGCAGATTTTTGATGAATTCTTTAAGGAATTATGATATTTAGGGTATTTATAGGTGATTTGTTGGGCTGGGCTTGGCCCAACCAACCAATTCTAAGTCCATTTAGGTAATTAGCCCCATTAAGTAAATCTAATTTATTTTTCTCACTTCCCAAGTTCCATTTCTCCTAAAATTAATTCTTAAATTCACCAAATATATTTATTAGGTTTCACGAATATTTTCATGTCAATCGGAGACCATTTTTCGGTCTGATAATTTCTTATCAATCCGATAAGCAAATTTTATTTTTCACTGTAAAATTTATTTTTCATCACCATTTGATTCCCCATATTTTATAGAGCAAATCTATGTTTTCAGATATTTTTTTTGAGGTCCGTAACACCATTTAAAGTCCAGTCAAACTTTGATCAAACTAGTCAAACTGGTTCGGCTCAATATTCATCATTTCCTATCCTTTTGCTCTTAATAGCCTATTTGGCCTCGGTTAAAACTTAATCAAAGTCCGTTTCCAGTTTAGTTCACTTAAACCGATCCAATTCATTAATTTTTCAATGTTGCCATAAAATTTCTTTTTTACTTCCAAATAATTCTAAATATTGTTTAGAATCCATCAATACCTTTAGACAAATTTTTAAACGTCATTTACTATATTTAAAGTTTTGGCCAAACTTCCGATCAAACTAGTTACTATTTGAACCAAACCAAATACTTTTTCTTATTTTTGACTTTTGGAGACCTATGTGACCTCATTTTCACTCCAAATTACATCTTTGGACTCCTTATAACTTGTACCTTCCAATAGTTATATTTTTTGACCTTATATGGTACTATTCACCCCGATTGCCACTATACATTGCTCAAAAATCACTATTTACAAAAGTAATCATGTTGGGCCATTACATATCTAACCATAGGCTTGCAATAGACCTGCACATGACATTAATGAAATTTTAAGCAAATATGTTATGTTTAAATTTTACACAAATTAAATAGACAAAAAAAGAATATTAAGCATTGCCCATAATTTTCATTTCTCATACAAGCTTCTAATCTTCTTACTTTCTGCTAAGGGTATACACGGGTTTGAATCTTTCTGTACCGAACTGAAATACTGAAGAAAAAATCCAAAACTGAATTATATCATTGATTTTTTTGACAAGAACCAAACCGAATTGTATTGTTGACTTTGTTTTGAACGGATCTAGATATTCTATCAAGAATCGGATCGAAAATCATATTGAACGATACCAAATCATTCTAGAATTGAATTGAATCAAAGGAACCAATTTTTATTAATTATTATATAATATTGATAATTTTTATATAAATATTATTTAAAACTTCTATTCTACATTATCATATAAATTTAATTTTATAACTATTTATATTAAATATTTTAATGCACGAAATTAAGATAATTAGTTAATAAATTAAATTGAGTATTTTAACTGTTATATCTATATGAATGTTAATATGTAACTAAAGCAATTTGTGTTTAATATATTTATCTTTATTGTCACTCAAATATTTTATTTTATTTTTTTTCACAAATACCTATATATGTATATAAATGAAGCAATTTATCATATAATCATTTTACCAATTAATTTCATTTAATTTTAATGCCACTCAACTAGTACTTATTTTTTTTTTACACAATACATATATGAGTATGTAAATTAATAATATAATTATGTATTTAATTTTACCAATTAATGTAGTTATATGAGTATATAATCATGTTACCAATTAATTTAATTTAATTTACTTCTAGTGTCACTCAACTAATACTCAATTATTTTTGGCACAATATCTATATGAGTATTTGAGTATGTGAATTAATAATGTAATTATATACAATTATTATATATACTAAAATTTCAGCCATTAATGTAATTATATAATTAAATAATCATCTTACCATTTAATTTCATTTGCTTTTAGTATCAATCAACTAGTAGTCATCTATTTTTGACATAATACCTATATGATTAATTGAGTATAATTATATATAGTTATTATATATAATGAAATTTTACCAATTAATATAATTATATGAGTATATAATCAACTTACCAATTAATTTCATTTACTTTTAGTGCCACTCAACTATTAGTCATCTATTTTTTTCACAATACTGAAATTTTCATTATTTAAGTCTTTAAGCAAATGATAAACTAAGCATATGTTTTCGTCTTTTCTAATTTTTAGTATTTGTATGAAATAAGGGTCAATTGATTTGGTGAAAGTAAACTGGGCATAAACATTGATAAGCATATTACCATGTTCGGATTTTTACAAACCCGGTTTATCGAGCTCTCGGCTAAATGTTAAAGTTCTTAAAAGATCACTAGTCATAGACAACTGTTGCGAGTCAAAGATGATCCCTTATAATAACATTAATTGATTGGCTCACTCAATGAATGCTACAACATATTTAGGGCACTATATAAAGATGCTAATATGTTTTTTTAGCTCTAAACTCTTAGAATATTATTCCATCTTTTTTCCTTTTTCTCTTAACTAAGTTACTGGTTTGGTGATCGAAATTCCATCCAAAAGCTATTGGAAATCAATGTAAAATGAAGAAGGAAAATCATTGCACTTAGCTTGATAATAGCATACGAAATAGTAAAAAAAAGTGGTGCGCTTAAATTATATAATGAAATTTTAATTGTATATTTAAAAATGGTAAAAGAAAAATTAAATTTTTTTAAAGGGAACTAAGAATTAAACTTGAAAGTTTAGGAAGGAACTTTTTTTGTTTTGAGATTTTAGGAAGGAATTAAACATTGAAGTTAAGGAATTGATAGTTTTTAAAATATTAAAAAAATGAATTTTTGAGGTAAAATAAATTAAAAGGAAATTCATTTGTAAGGTATGATTTTAGACAACTTTAGAAGCTCTTTAATCCCAATTACAAAATAAGTTTTTATTTGTTGTCAAAATTAGATGAGATCGGCTACATTTTTGGCTTCAGAGACAACAACTGAAAAATTTGAAAAGTTTGAATCGGATAATTATTATAGTCACGTAATTTCTTAAATTGTGTATTTAATGTTTAGATTTTTTGTTGTCTAATTATCTAATTTATTTGCTATGTTTTTTTTTATATTGCTCAAAATCCTCAAATCAGTGCAAAATATTGCACAGAAAGACCGTATAATGTTAATTTTTAAATTTTATATTTTGACTTAAATTTTAATTGTACCTATTTAAATATTTTAATTATATTTGTATTTATTATTGGGTGTATTTATTTATTTTGCAAATTTTTTAAAATATTGAATTATCCAAAATACCAGATTGTCTTGTACTGTATTATTTAGTGCTGAAAGAACTGAATAACGAACTGAAATGTCCCAAATTTTTTAAAGAACCATACTAAATTGTTCCGAACTTTTAAGACAATAATAATACTTAATTTTTAAAATACACAAAATTTCAAGACAATATAGAAATTTGCAAATCCTCGTATCACATCGAATCGTGTACAAACCTACTTCTCACTAATCAAATGTACAATTCATCAAAACTTATCCTTAACATACTTCTTCTTCCTTCTCCTCTTCCTCTACTTCATATTTTCTATTTGAAGTTGAAATAATTGATACCCATACTAATATTTGATTTTGAAAATTAAAAATCAAGTTCCAAGTTCTATTGAGGATCAACATCATCTAAAATTAATAAGAACTATGATAAAAGAAATTCAAATAAAATTGCAATACAAATTAGAAAAAAATAAATAATGCATGGTAATTGAACCTTCAAATCCATATAACATGCTATGAGTGGTAATCAATACTTTAACATTTTTTGGTAAAAGAGATGTCCTCCACTTATTAAGAATTTTTCCTCCTATCTAATTGTAAACTCTGAAACAATTGTAGTAATAGGAATTGGTAATCTTGAGAAGATTAAAGAAATCAAAGTTTGCTAAGGAATACTGATGGGTTTAGATCTCAAGAAATGAAGACGTCAGATTGGCTGGTCACCTATATAAATAGTAAAAAAAAAAGACTTAATCCTAATTTGTAGGGGATAAATACCTCGAAGATTAAGTTAGGTTAGATTTAGAGAGATAAAATGTAGAGAAAAAAGGTCTCAAAGTTTTGAAGAAAGTTTACTGTTGAAGTGGATGGGGTTATTTATAGTGTTTTGAAGGTTGTGTGTTAGTGTAGCTGTCATTGAGTATTCGTACAAGCTATGCCTGTAGTAGCATGGTTAGGTCTACTAATATGTTCGGATTAGGTGAATCCTAGTGATAGATCGGAAGGTTTATCACTTAGACAGCTTGATACGAAACCCCAAGGATATATGATCCCAAAACCCCTAAACACACAAGTGATAAAGAATAAGAAGTAGATGCAGAATTCCTAACCTATTGAACCCTCAAATGACAAATGCAAGTGGAAACACAGGTAATTGGTTGATTAAGATATCAAGAACATAAATTCACTAGGATGCAAATACCTTGATGAAGATCAATGCTTGATGCAATAGAGATTCAAGACAAACCTTGAAGAAGGGTATAAAACTCAAGCAAATGCTTTTCATTCATCAAAAATTCCCAAACACGTTTTTGGAGGGGCTATTTATATCCCCACAAGTTCAAAGAACTTAAACAACCAGATTAGGTCTTAAACTTGGGCCTTACACCAAATCAAAGAAGCCCAAACTAAAATTATCTTAAAACAGCCCAAAAATAAGCTATTTAAATAAGTTTAAGGGTAAGTACAGCCATCCTACCAAAACAAGCCTAAACAATTAATTCAAGACTTAATACATTAAAAGTACCTTAATTAACTAAGAACAAGCCTAAAGGAAAATACACCTAGTGGGCTGCCCAAGTAGCCTATTCTTCAAACTTAATATAGTTGATTAAATATAAGTTGGACCCCTCTTGTAAATTTGGCCCAATTTGATTAGGTGAAGCTCCATTGGCCTTTATTGTCTTTAGAGTTTCTATGCCATTTACAATTCTACCCATATTAAGCTTGCAACGTTCATTAATCTTGCCATGATGACCTATACATGCATTATTCCCTCCCTCTTTAGAAAAGATTCGTTATTGAATCTTCGTCTTGTTCGAGTTAGGAATTGAAGGTTGTGGAATAAATTCATCCTCATAGATGATCTTCTGAATAGGTGGAAATAATATGAATGCTTCTTCAAAAAGAACTCATCATGTTCTTACAAGTTAACAAAAAAACTAGGCAAAATATGGTTACTTCTTATTATAACCTTTTAATTCTTATTATGATTCGCTATATTTTCCATGTACAATTCAGCCTCTTTAAGTAATAAAAGAGTAATAGTAACATGTTGATCTTCCATCACAATTAAGCAAGATTCTTCCTTTCCACACAAATAGTCTATAGCATTTTTACTTTTAATTATTTCTTCATCACTCGCAACTTGACCATCAAATAAATTTATAGTGTCCTCTTCAGCTGCATAAATAATTTCTTCTTTGATAACCTTCAACAGGATAATCGTCGATCAAAGAGTGACCCGTTGCTCACTCAAAATGGTGGCCGTCCCTCGCGCGAGTGACGTCCGTCGCTCGCGCTTGAGGGACGCCCATCCCTCGAGTGAGCGATGCCCGTCGCTCGCTCTAGGGACGCCCATCCCTCACGAGAGCAATGCCCGTCGCTCGCATGGGATGGCCTGTCCCTTGCGCAAGCGACATCCGTCGTTCGACCCCGTTCCTCAGGATTGCCCATCGCTCGAAATGACCGTAGCTGCCCTGGTGATTGACGCCCGTCGGCACTCCGAGCAACGACCGTCGATCGGTGATCTGCGGTGGATCTAAGGGGGTTTCACGGGATTTAGGAAATATTTCCAAATATTCTCTTTGATTTCCAAATCTCTTTCAAATAGTTTCAAACTTTTGATTTGATTTCCAAATATTTGATTGGATTTAGCAGTTATGATTCGATTTCATAGATCTCTTTCAAATCAAAATTCTAATTTTAAAACTTTTTGAATTTCCCACCTTAGTCTATAAATAGGGGGGTGAGATTCATTATCAGGGGTTAGCAATTTTTATAAAATATTGGAGGTTTCTTAATAAAATTCTGAAAGAGCTTTTTTCTTATTTTCATCAAAAATCTTATCAAATCTTTTCAAACTAAGGTGAATCCGAGAAAATGAAATCAATTCATTCTTACTTGATTTGGCCTTTTTGACATTTATAATTGCTACAAAAATATCAAGAAGGAAAAATATAATTTTCTTTTCTTGATTTAATTTCAAAAAATACAATTTTACGGTAAAAATTTCCTGAAATTACACATTGTTGATTAATCCTTGTAGAATTTAAGGGTAGAAATCACGCGACATTCGCCTTCAAAAGGTAATATTCCGAGGGTAAATATTTCTGGATCAATGTCTAATTCATTTTTTGTTTCATATTAATTTATTTGTGTCTAATTGCGCGGAAAGGTAATTTTAATCGTAAAAATTGGATTTTAATCGAATTTCTTGGTTTCTTTGCGGATTAGGGACGATAGATGGACTGAGGTTCATCGACGGCCATCACTCAATCGAGCGATGGGCCGTCACAAAACTTCACGTCCACCAGTCGGTCGGCCAAAGAACGGCCGTCGCTCGCTAGATGTGGGCCGTCCCTGGGCCTTCCTTCCTAATTTTTTTACCTTCTTTTACTTACCCTTTTCTATTCATTTTTTTCCTTATTTTCCATGGTGATTTTTTTACATCTTCTTCATTTTTATTTTATCATTCTTATTGTTGTTTGATTAGGTTACTAACGTGTTTTCTGTTTTTTTGTGAGTCTGATTGTTTTTTTTTTTAGTTTGGGGCATTGAGAAACGGAGATCCCACCGGAATGATTCAGGAACATCGATTGATCTGGGTTTTAACTTCTTGCATCAAAATGCATGAGAAAAGAAATGAAATCTTAAGTTCAAAACTCAATTATAACTTAATCAAGGTATGAATAAATGGAAAGTGCCGAACCATCTCTGGTCTTAGGCTCAACGAGGTTAGATGAACTTTTCCAATGTTCCATTGGAAAGGAAATTCGAAAATATCTCTTATTGCCCAAAATAGGCCCGAGTTGCATTGTCTTAGGCTTCATGAGGTTAGACGAACCATTTTAATGTTCTATTTGGGTGCGAACTCCAAAATATCTCTGGCTTGCCAAAAATATATGCATATGCATCGTCTTAGACTTCATGAGATTAGATAAATCTTTCCAATGTTCTATTGAAAGGGGGTTTCCAAAATATCTATGATTGCCAAAAATAGACACACATGCGCTGTCTTAGGCTCAGTGAGGCTACATAACCTTTTCCAATATTTTATTGGGTGGCGACTCCAAAATACCTCCTTGTTGCCCAAAATAGACGCCCTTGTAATTTTTTATAAGTCCTATGAACCTCTCTCGAACACCCTAAAAATGGGTCATTCGGGGCGCCCCGGGGTTCGGCTCGCGTCACAATACCTTCCACACTTGATAATCTCATAATTGTTCACTTGATATCATCCATCTTTCAATACTTGATCAACCAAAGCTCTATCTCCATAACATATTACACACTATAGCTCACTCATATCTTAAGTTTGGACACAAAATATATACTCTCTTATACTCTCTTTCTTCTTTTTATCACCTGGTTTGGAACATACACAAAGGAAGAGATGAGTGGGTTGTGCTCTCTCTATTGTAGCTCACTAATTCCCTCTTTAATTTACCCATTTCTAGAATTTTTAATGAATTAAACACCAAAACTTATTAATTGATTTAAAGTCTTACCACCTATCTCATTGGCTTCCACACATCACGCCGCTTTTTTTTTTTCACTTTCTCTTTTTTTTTTCCTTCTCCTTTTTTTTAATTATGTAACCTTTTGGTCCCTAAACTTTTATACTTATACAATTAAGTCCTTTTTGAACTTTTATTTTCTTTCAATTTAGTTTTTTTTACTATTTGATACTTCAGTTTTCACCCTCGAGACTAACCTCTTGCCTGCCTTCCAAGCCTATAAAAGTTGGGTTATTACACTAGGACTAATAACTTTTGATGTTTCATATAGGCCTTCCCAATTTGGCATTTGTTTGCCTACACCATGGTTTCTTCAACCAATGTATGCTTTCCTAAGCATTAAATCTCTGACTTTGAAAGCCTAAGGCTTTACTTTGATATTATAGTATTGAGCAACCTTTTACTTGTATGCTATTTAGTATAAGCATCTCTTCTCTTTTCTCTTTTCAAATTAAGCTTTTATCTTTTCTTCCCTTATATTCCTCTGCTCACAAAAGAGTTTCGTTATGTATGTAGGAATATCAATTTCAACTGGCATGACTACATTCGATCCATATACAAGAGAGAATGTGATTTCTCTTATTCCTAATCTGAATGTCCTGTAAGAATATAAGACACTGTAAAGCTATTTTGTCCATCCTCATTTAGCTTCTCCTAATCTTTTCGTCAATCCTTTCAAGATAGTCATGTCGGATACTTTAGTCATCCCATTGCTTACAGGTGGGTAACAAAAGTGAATCGCAATTCTATTTTTAGATCAAAGCATAAATCTTTAAAGGTAAAGCTGCCAAACTATTTTTTATTTTCAATGATGAAGACATTTGGTAAACCATATATGTAAATTATTTCTTTCTAATTGAAGATTTTAATTCACGTGGCTGTGATGTTTGACATTGGTTCTGCTTCAATCGACTTCAAAAAGTGGTCCATTGCAATTACTAGAAACTTCATCTATCTTTTGCCTTGTGGGAAAAGTCCTAAGATATCCAAGCCCCAATGATCAAAGGGCCATGATCTTCTAATCAGCTGTTGTTTCAATGCTAGTTGTCTGATTATGTGTAACACCCCTTACCCATACGTAGGCGATCCCATCCGATAAGGAGTGAGATGCCGTATGAGTAAAGGTGCCACCACACAGATACAGAATACACATACACTCATCTATAAACATACATAACAAAATACAAGGTAATTTAAAACTTTACAAGACCATTTATAAAAGCGCGCGACAGAGCCGGGCCCTTCGCTCCTTCCCGCGATCGCGAAGTCCGTCGCGCGCGCGCAGCGAAGAGACTATGGTCTCTGTCGCAAGCGCGACAGGCATCGCGAGCGCGACAGATGTGTTGTGTTGAATGAGTTTTCTTTGGTGATTCCAATGTTTGAATTCCGAACTTGTGGTACCTTTAGGTTTATAATTGGACTATTTTATGAAGTATGTTAATATAATTGGATGTATTATGCATATCTATACTTATGATCTCTCTCTAAGATTATTATGTTATGCTTAAAGTGTAAATTGTATGATGCATGATTGAATTTATGAACTTATTCATATGTCTCACCTATTGCTGATTATGCATAATGATATAAATTATGTGATTTGAAATATGATTTGTATCATGCATGACCTGCGAGAGTCAGTCTAGTGGATAGTTAGACATGCCTAAAAGAGTCTTCCTGCTGCAGCTTCCGTTATTGTTTGGACCCCGATCAGGTCCCCGTTTGGTTCCTCGCTAACCCCTTTATTGTGTTTGGATCTTGTTTAAGGTCCTTTCGAAAAATGTTTGTGAATGAAAAATTGAAATGGTTTTCGATTTGTACCCGTAAGGTACTTTCCGTAATCGGTTGGTACCCGTAAAGTACTTTTCGTTCACTCGTTATCCACTACCTTGAGTCAGCAGGTGCTTTATTGTGTTGTTTTGCTCTGAATAACTATAAGAATGTGACCTCCGAATGGGCATAATAATGATTTGAGGAATCAGTTTCTATGTATATGAACGTGACTCTGGGCTTTGGAATGTGTGTCTGTATTATGTAAGTATGATTTTTTTTATCTGACACCATTATCTGCACTTGTTATGTGATGTGTTATAAGTTTCAGAATGCTTTGAATGTAATTCGACTAATGTATTTACGTATGTGACTCATGCATGGATTTATTGTATATAAGTAAGTGAATCGGATCAGTTGTGATGGTAAGTATGTAAGATTCAACTGTACTTTCCGCATGGTGACGTTATGAATGTGATTATGTCTTCAGTCTCTTCTATTGGAGGGTATCTGGCATGATATTTTATGTATTAGAATTGCGCAGCTGAAGTGTGGTGCTTTGGATGTTGTCCCTTGGGTTTTGGCTAGTGTGTGTTTATATGCATATGAATAACTGTATCAAGGGTGGTTCTTTGTTTGCTTGGGGTACTATTTAGCATGTCATATGAGGGTGGTAATCGGATGAATGATAATGAGATGAACACTTAGGTAATGGGAATATGTATATGATTATGAACTTTTGAATGCATGGCTCTCTTATGTAGGTATGTATATCCGTCCGTTGTGATTATTTGCATATGCCATTCGTGTATGTGACTTATTTGGCGACCATTGTGAATGGCCGTCCATATTGCTTGTGTGTTCTCCCCACTAAGCGTTTATCGCTTAGCACGGGCTCTTTTCCCGTGCAGGTGGCAGGTTTGGTTCGGTTCGAGTCGTGCTTCTGCAAGGTCGGCCACATAGAAGTTAGAAGCATTTTGTTATTTTGTTAAGCTTCTGTATTTCAGATTCTGTGAATTTTGTAGCCTTTTTCTTATGTATTTGGTTATGTAAAGGATATTATTGTAATTAAGTTTTCAGTTTTCCTCAGTTTTATCTTTCGCCTTATGCTTCCGCTGAGTGATTATATGCATGTATGTGAGTTAATGTATGTTCAGCTTTTGTTTCTTTAAAGTTTTATTTTCCTTGGTATTTTTCGTATTTTTGTTATGTATGAATGTATGTAAATTCTGTATCTGTGTGGTGGCACCTTTACTCTTACGGCATCTCACTCCTTATCGGATGGGATCGCCTAAGTACGGGTAAGGGGTGTTACATTATGTGTCCATGGATCTGACATTGGGAATAGCTTTTTGCTTTTTCTTACGCATCCTTAAAGATGGTAGGCCAAAAACATCCTAACTATAAGACTTTTCTGTACATGGCTCTTCCTGTCTCATGTGTTATGCATATGCCTTCATGAATTTCCCTAAGTACATAATTCCCTTCATCTATGGTTACACATTTCAAACATGGATGACTAAATGCTTTTTTGTACAACTTTTCATTTATGAAGGAATAGCTTAAGGATTTCCTTATGATCTTTCTGGCTTCTGCTTAGGATTTCCTTGTGATCTTTCTGGCTTCTGCTTCATTATCTAGCAAATGACTTAATCGTAGATATTAAATGATCAATGTCATCCATGTGTCTTCTTCATTAATTTATATAACTTCAGCTTCTTTAATCGTCGAGAATGCTTGTTTTTCAACCATGAGTTTGTCATATTCAAAATTCTAATGAGTTGCAGCCAATTTTGAAAGCAACTCTACTATTTTTGTATCTTTTCTAGAGACTTTTTCAATCTTTAAAGTTGTCCCTATGGATTCCATTTCCTGAATGGCCATTTTACTTTAGCCAAGTATTTTCTCATGCTTTCTTTTTTTGCCTCAAAACTTTCAATAACCTAGCTAGTAACCAACTGGGAGTCACTTTTGATCTTGAGATTTTTCAATTAGATAAGGAATCTTCAACCTTCTTTAATCTCTTAAAGAATAGGATACAATGCTTGGTGAAAGAGGAAATGGACCTACCCACTACTATAATTCTTCCATCTAGCTTATGAATTTCTTTCACATTTTTTAGAGGCTGCATCTATAGGATTGCCTTATTCTTTCCTCAATCCCCCTTTGAGAGACCATGAATCATAGGAAATTCCATTAAGATACTCTAAAAATACACTTCTCAAGATTAAGTTTCATATAAAGTTGGTTTAGTGTGACAAAGACTTTGGCAAAGTCTACTGAATGTTCTTATTGACTCTTGCTTTTCATAATCATGTCATCAATATACACCTGTACATGTTTACCAATTATATCTTTGAAAATTGTGTTCATAAGGCATTGGTAGGTGGGTCCTGCATTTTTTAGGCCAAAAAGCATGACTTTATAGCAAAACGTTCCTTCACTGGTAACAAAGCTCGTCTTCTCCTGATTGAAAAGCCACATCAAAATTTGATGAGAGCTTCTATAAGTGTCAAGGAGGGAACAACTCATATTATAGGTTGTAGCATCAACGAATTAGCAGATGTTTGGTAAAGGGTAGTTGTCTTTTGGACATGCCTTGTTGAGGTCAGTATAATCAACACATTCTTAGTTTTCCATTTTCTTCTTAACGAGGACTAAGTTTGCTAACCAGTCTGGATAATGTACCTCCTTGATCATCCTATATTTTAAAAGCCAATCAACTTCTTAAAAAATAACTTGTTCTAATCAACAACGTGCCTTCTCAACTTTTGCTTGATAGGCTAGTACTTCAGATCTATATTAAGCTTATGCGCGATGGCAATTGGATCTATACTATGGATATCCTCTGGCATCTAAGCGAAAGAGTCTTGGTTGCTCATCAAGATTTGCATAACTTCCTTCTTTGTGTTTTCAATCATATATGATCTAAGCATTATGTTTTTTCATGATTATACCGTGTGGGTAGTTAAATCTCCTTCAGAATTTATTTTGGATTTCTTATCTTCTTTTTCCTTTACAAGCTCAACAAGATAAGCTTGTTTCCCTTCCTTTATCATGTTGATTTAAACTTCCCTTGAGGCCTTTTGATTACCTTTAAGAATAACTACCCCATGCTTTATCGATACATTCATTATCATGTATTTGATACTTGTACTGGCTCCAGTTTGAAACAACATGGGTCTTCCAAAAATGGTGTTATATGTGAATTGCATATCTATGACCATGAAGGTGCACTTACAAGTATATACAATGGCCTTATCTCCTAAATCAACAAAGTGATAAGTGGAACTTGCAATGAGAATAGTTGCATTACCTAGTCCGATCAAATGAATGCTATTTGGTTTTAACTTATTGATCGATAGGTGCATCTTTTTACATACTTCCAATATGAGTACATTAATAGCACTACTATTGTCTATTGAAATTTGTTTCACTAAGAAATTGTTGATTATAGCTTATACTACTAAGGCATCCTCATGTGGTGATTTATCTGGCATCTTCTAGTGATATGGTGATTGAGGATAACTTCTTAAATTGAGCTAAAAAGTAAATCCCTCGTCTGTTCTTTCTTCCTTTTGGGGAAATTTTCTTTATAAAAGGATCCTCTTATGCTTATGTTAATTACTCATGCTATGTTCCTTTATCAGAACATGTTTCTCAATTTCCTTCTTTCTTATCTTTACATTTCGATCAGTGTAGACACCGGGTCCTGAAGCAGCACAGATCGGAGTTACCCAATGACGATAAGATGCCTATTCAAAGGCAAAAAGGTTAAAAATAATGATTTCCTTGTCAAATTTTGCATTTTAGAGTGAAAAAATAAAAATAATAAAAAATATTTTGAAAATTAGATTTAAAAAATGGGATTTAGAAATTATAGTATTTTTTAGTTAAATATAAAAATTAAAACAAAAAATCACGAATGTCGGCCGCGGCTGTGCGAGTGAGCGGGCTTGCGGGCGCTGCATGTGACGCCCCACGCGTAGCGCCAGCGCCCGAGCCTCGCCCCCGCACGAGCGACGCGCACCGACACCCGTCGCGCTCGCCAACGGGCGTCGGTCGCCCCTGTTGCTGGGGAAATCGCCCAAATTTGCTATTTTTCGGGATTTTCTTTCAAAATTTGATTTTTTTATCCCTTTTTTTAAGGCAATTTTAGGTTTCTTTTAATTTTTAAACTTAGATAAATTATATTATTAATTAATTAATTAGTTTTTCCCTTAATTAATTTTATTTTATATTTTTTCTTCATATAAATAGAAAATGATGGAAAGAGAAAGAGGGAGAATGTTTTTAGGGTTTTTCTTAATTTTTTCTCTTCTTCTTCCTCTCAAAATTCTCTTTAACTTTTACTAAAATTTTCCCCAAACAAAATAATAGAAATAGAAAAGTTATATTCTTTTTCTTCTTTTTTCCAATAGAATTTCTTCTAAATATATTTTAGATGGAATTTTGTTGATGGAAAATTGATTTTTGAGACAAATAAAGTGATTGTTTTTTAAAAATTCAATTTTCATACTTTTTGTCTTTCAATAATTTTTTCACTTAAGTTTTTTCAATGATTTTTATTTGAATCCCTTTTTGATGAAAAATAGATTTTGAAACAAACAAAATAGTTGTTTGTTCTTAAAGCCTAATTTTTCATTTGATTTTCTAAAAAATAAGTTTTTTTTATGAATAATTCTTTCATCATATTTTTCAAGCATATTCATTTCTTGGAATAAAATTCCAATTTTTATCATCTTTAATTCTAATATTGCACAAAAACAAGGAAATCAATCAACTTTTTTCCCTCATTGAATCCAAACTCTGAGGGTAAATATTCTGGGCTTGATCTTTTATTTATTATTTTGTTCATATTAATTGATTAACATGTAAATTTTTGTTGCTTTCATTTATTCATTTATTTTATTGTTTGTATATTTATTTTATTTAATATGTTTATATATTATTATTATTATCATTATTAATCTGATTATGGTTATTATTATCATTTAATTATTATTTTCATCATTCTTTTATTCATCATTCTTTTATTCATCATTATTTTTTTTATCATTGTTTATTCATTTATTTGTTTATTTTCGTTATTATTATTATTATCATGTTCATACTTTTATGTATTAATTCATTAACATGTTTTATTTATTTCAATCATATCATTTAATTCATTTATCATTCATAATGCATTTTTCTAATTTATTTTAAATTGTTAACATTTTAATTCATTTGTCATTTTGATGTCATCTTATTTTATTTTATTTTATCATTTATTATATATTTAACTGATTTAATTACTAACATTATTTCATTTGTGTTTTATTTTTATTTCCCAACTTATTTTCTTCGCTTGGGCATTTTCGCGAGCACATGGGGAGATCTAGGAGGCTCGCCTGATTTGATCGTTTATTTCATTATTTGTATTATTTGCTTTATTTGTTTCTTTATTTATTTTGTCGAATGTAATTCCTAATAAAATTGCTTATTTTAGGCATGCTAAAAAGAAAATCACAAAAATATTTCTACTAATTAACTTGGAACTTTTTCTAATAAAAATGGGACCAATGTCCCAGTTTTTCCATCCAAAATAAATTGTCACATAAAAATCATTTTCGTAAATATGCATGCGAGGACCAATGTCCTCATCCTTAATGTATATCCCGTTTTATGCATGTTTTTTATTTTATTTACAATAGGGGTTGTATTCCGCCCCTAGTTTTGCTGTAATATATTTTTATGCACTTTACTTTAATTATACTTTATTTATCGCTTTCCCTTTAATGGATAATTTGTGCTTTAATTTAATTGCACTGAATCGAATGAGAAATGGGATGAAATGCTAAATTCAAAACTCAATTGTAAACCTAACCAAGGTATGAATAAATGGGAAGTCCCGAACCTTCTCTAGTCTTTGGGCTCAACAAGGCAAGAGGAGCATCTCAATGTTCTATTGGGATGGGGCCTCCAAGACACCTCTTGTGTCCCGTAAAAAGGCTCAAACTTGCACAGTCCTAGGCGCCATAAGGTGAAAGGGCCATCCTAATGTTCTATTAGGGTGAAGGCCTCTAAGACACCTCTGATTTGCCCAAGCATGAGGCAAGAGGGCCATCCTACTGTTAGGGTGGAAGCCTCTAAGACATCTCCATCTTGCCTATGATGGACATAACAGCGCTGTCTTAGGCTCACTGAGGCTATACAACCTTTTCCAATGTTCTATTGGATGGCGACTCCATGAAACCTCCTTGTTGCCCAAAATAGACGCACTTATAATTTCTTACAATTTTTTATGAATGCCTCTCGAAAGCCCTAAAAGCGGGCGGTTTGGGGTGGCCCGGGGTTAGGCGCGCGTCACAGTGGCGACTCCACGGGGGACACTTAAAAGAGACTTCGCTTCGAAAGTACCTTGGTTAAAACTTACAATTGAGTTTTAATTTAAAAATTTCATCCTTTTTCGAAACTGCAGTTCATCTCATTAGAGTCTTATATCTATGTTAGTTTGGTCCCACTTTCAACCTCGGTACGTTCCCAAAGCATGACCCTACGTTCACTCAATGTAGGAAAGTGTTAAGGATAATCAGCAGCCTAATCCTCGTACCATCATGGTATATTAAATGGAGACCCGATCGATCGTTACGCTCATGATGAGCTAGACCCATTAGCAGGGACCATGCTTGGGTAGATGTAAAGTATCATCACCCTGGCCAAAGCTCATGTAATGGCAATAAATACTTCCCCTAGGTGGTATGAACCATAATACCTTGCTTGCTATATGGATCTTTATGTATTGGACAAACCAAGATAATTTGATTGGTCACCTAATCAAAGGCTTTCATGCCCCGATAGGCCCATGTCGATTTATTCGGTCTGCCTAAATACGCATTGGTCAAAATCCCATATGCTTGTACATTGGATAAGAGAGGTTATACTACCGGTTTTCCACCGTGCACCATGCGCATCTATCGGGTTCCCTGTTAACCCATGGATCAAGCCCGCCTAGGGAAGAGACCGCACGACCTCGTGTGTGGGAGAGATAAGGTTGGAAGAATCTACTTGCTTGCATGTGGTTGTAGATGTTGCACAGCATGCTCATGTATCACGTGTCATTCATGCATGTTAAAATAAAAAATAAAAAAATATACATTTCCTTCGTGTGTGTGTGTATAGCCTTTTGTTTGCATATTATTTTTCACATGTACATATCATCCTGTGTATAATTTTTATTTCTTTTTTCATGCATCACATGTGTCATTGCAATCCCTAGATCTTTCAGTCATCGATGACCATTTACATAGCACGATTATGCATTACATGTCATTCATGCATAAGAAAAAAAATGTACATTTCATTTCGCATGTGTACATTCTATTATATGCATATAATCTTTACATGTACATATCGCCCTGTGCATAAATTTCTTCCATGCATTTCATACATTATTCCAGCTCTTTGCTTTTTAGCTATTGTAGACCATTTGCTTGGGTGGTTTAGGGATTCTGATAGTTGTCTAAAGAGTGATCAGAGTTCTAGTTGGCTGATAAAGATTTAACATCCTTGCTAGAGAGTCCAAAGATATTAGAAATGCCTGGCCCTTCACAACAGACTGAAGAGACTCGTACTCTAATTATACAGGAGATGGATAGAAGGTTCGAAGAGCTTGAAAAAAGGTTGTTGGCCACAATTAAAGAGAGAATGGATGCCATGGCGCTGGTTCTTTAAGATTAGCTTATGGCGACAGCTCTTAACCACGTGAAGTCGGCCACGGTCAAGAAGGCTCGTACGGCGACAGCTGCAGTACCTCCTTTTCCTTTTGAGACCAGAGACAAGGGGCCATTTAATTCACCAGTTGAGTAAGAAGGAAATATGAGGCCTACTCTAGAATATAGCATTGTGCCTGAAAAGGGAGGGGACTCCGCAATAACGCATATTCTGAAAAATGAAAGCTTAGGAAGCCACAACAATAGTAAGGCAAATGTTAGGGCCACAGAAGTCTCAGCCTCTAGAACAGCTCGGTGCCACCTCACTATCTCGGGTAGACCATTATCTTGGCACTTCACCCGTCTCGTTAAGGAAGGGAGGTTACAACCCTTGCTAGCCGGGCCTGCCCCAAGTCAAGGATAGCCTAGACATAGAGCAGATTGGTATTGCGCATATCACTAATATTCAGGGCATAGAACAGACTACTGTCATCCTCTAAGAGATCGCATTCAAGAATTGATACCGAACCCAGAAAAGGAGAAGATAATAAAAGTGCCAACCGTGGAAGCAAATCGAAGGCATTTTTCTAATTTAAGCAGATCCTTATCCGGGGCCCTTAAGAGGCTAATGAAGGAGGGAATGCTACAACCATTGTCGGCTAGGCCCGCTAGAAGCCAGGGATAACCTGATCACAAGGGGGGTTAGTATTATGCCTTCCACCAACACACAGGGCATACCACAGATGATTGCAAGACCTTGAGACATGCTATTCAAGATCTTATTAACTCCACGCAAATCTCCAACCCAACAAAGTGAGAGGAAAAGAATAAGATGGATTAAGTGCCTAAATTGGGGAAGGGAGGATGGTTTTTGAGGATGATAATGGACCACTAACTACAGCATCTGTGTTGACCAGAGCGAAAAATGATTAGCTATTTAGAATGTTCTTTCTATTTTTGAACTGTTAATAATGACATTCGGATTTCATTAACAAGATGAACGTTTTTGCTTACTTGTGTGATATC
The DNA here is from genome assembly GCA_947683425.1 of Excoecaria cochinchinensis. NCBI lineage: Eukaryota > Viridiplantae > Streptophyta > Magnoliopsida > Malpighiales > Euphorbiaceae > Excoecaria > Excoecaria cochinchinensis. The sequence continues at coordinate 11,885,753 of CANTUQ010000112.1, forward strand.
TCTTATGATTTTATTATGCATAATCATGATCATGACTCATCCCTATTTGATATTGATTCAATTGATGTTACTCCTTTTAATCTTTGAACTTTGAAAAACCCGAAGAAAATCTTGATAGCATCTAATATAACTCCTGAAGAGAGATCAAAATTTGAGAGAATTAAAACAAAATGTGAAAAGTCTTTGCCTGAACCTATGAAGGCATGCTAAGAGATGATCGCGAAATCACCAAGTGCACCATTCCAACATATCCCAATCATAGACCAGCCAAGCAGAAGCCCAGAAGAATTAGTCTAGAATGGGCAGAGAAGGTAAAAGAAGGGATCCACAAGCAGAGATCAAGCTAAAATTTCTTGTCTAAGTTCAACACCCAACTTAATTGGTCAGTGTGGTCCCACATCGAGAAAAGGAGGAGTGTGTGTACACGTAGACTATTAGGATTTGAACAAAGCTTATCCACACAAAAAAAAAGAACATAAAAAAAAAAGAAAGAAAAATATATAATGAAAAATATATAATGAAAAAAGGAGAAGGAAGGAAAAGAATCAATATATAGATCTGGCCAAATGGAAAAGAAAGAAAGAGAAACTGTCAATATGGGGGCAAAGGAAAGTCATCTTGGGGGTAAGCATGGTTCAAATCCCATTGATCTACACATGTTCGTACTTTGCTATTTTTCTTGACCTCCAAAAAGGTTTTACTGACTTACAATGGGTACGAGTTGCTCGAGCTTGGAAATATACATTATAGGGGAGGTAAGCCCTACGGCATCCAATGGACAGGGTCATCAAAAGGAATTCGACATGTCGATATGGTCTCCCACACCACGCAGGGTTCAAGGACGGAAGGACAATTTATAGATAAGGCTAGGGAGTTGCTCTAGAGGTATGATATTAAAGACCACTAGTTCTCCCTGTATTGCCCTCAAACCAATAGGGCAAGAAAGGCTGTTAACAAGAAGATCTGGGTCAAGATGGTTCGAAACTATAAAGATCGGGCAGAGAAATGGCCCTTTTGCACTTTGAGGCTAAAGAACCACTATCGGAACCTCTACAAGAGTCACATGGGGCAGAAGCAGTGATGGCCAGTCGGAGTAGAGCTCAAATCTTTAAGGACATTCATGGAAGCCTAGATTTCGAAAGCCGACAGGGCGCAGCAATGGCAGCAGAAGTTAAACACTTCAGACGAGGACATGTCAGGGGATTACGGCCACAGTTAGATTTGTCAAAAAACACTCTGCTCAATCATCCAGGAAGGAAGTCAGAAAGTACCACTGAAAGAGGGAGATTTAATCTTTAAGCAAGTGAGTCTGAATGTTTTGGATGAATAAGGCAAATTCAGACCAGTGTAAGAAGGCCCGTTTGTTCTTGAGAAGTTATGGTCCAAGGGAACAGCATTTTCGATAGACAGCTATGAAGATGACTTCAAAGAATCGGTCAATATCGATAGACCCAAGAAGTTCCATAGCTAAAGACTAAAAATCAAAAGAAGAGAATAAAAGCCCCGCGGGTAAAAAATTGGAAAAGGTGGCCATGCTAAAAATGGGCGCCTCGTCAGGGTGAAAACCGAGAAAAGGCACCCTGGGCAAAAATTAGAGGCTTGAGAGAAAATACCCAATTAAGAAAACACGAGAGGGCTGATTGGAGATGGGAGTTTGATTCTTATAAGATCTACTCTGAGATTAGATGTAATTTTGCATTTTGAATCGATGTTAGATAATGATCATGTATAGAGAAATCATACTGAAATGTACACAATCTTTGCAAATACATGTGCTCATTATTTTCTAGTTCATTTATAAAAAGAGAAACATTGTTCATTGCTGGATGCATGAAATCTAAATGACTACAATCTACTACTGCTCTCATCATCCGGATGTTTAAGTCAATGAGTTCTATTATCAACTGCAAGACTAATCACCTACCTCTTGAATGCATTAGTGGGAGTAAAAGAATAATCCTGAATGGATGGTATAATAATCTTCACTGGTAGGTTGCCTAGAGGCCATGATGTATGGAGGTAAAAGCCAAAGCTAAAGGTCCACCTTAGAAAGATAGGAACGCCTCACCATATCGTTAATCCCTCTGAATTATCAAGCACAACGGGTGGTAATGTAAAAGGCAGCCTCATGAAGCCCTAAAGAACCCGATCCTCGTCCACTACCTCACCCAATCTAGCAACACATTCATCAAGGGAGGCCATGGAATGCAATCGATGCTTAAGGAGAAAATGCCTTAGAGAATAACTACTGATTACCCTAGGAAGGGGCTTTGATAGTGGTTTCGACTTTTCTTGCAGCCATACTTGAAAGGCAGGAGAGTCTCGAGAGAAAAAAAAAGAAAAAAAAAAGAGGCCGTTAGAGATGAAAACTGTGACTAGCTCTCTAAGCAAAAGATAGGCCAAAGGACAGGGTGAAAACCTGAAAATAGGCAGTCTGTCCTACAAAAAAAAAATGAGTAAAAGCCATTGGAATGGGTTGGGTCCATTCCAGGCAAAAATTAGGCACAGGTTTATGTGAAAATTCCCAAAGGGACGCATTTCCCGCTAAGAAAAACTAGTGTGAAAATCCATAAGGGACGCACTACCTTTAAAATAATGACTTTTGAAGCCTGGAGCGATAAGGCGGCATTACTTTGAATAACTTCCCTTTTGGCAGGTAGTGCATAATGCAGACCTTAATTCAGAGTCCTGGGGGGCAAAACGCTCATTGACTGAGGGGCAAAGATACACATGGATCAGTTCTATTTGAAAAGAGTGTGGTCAGAGTGCCTAAAGCCAAGATGATGCTTTTCTAGATCCTTGGGGGCATCAGAGCAGCCAAGCAGTACCCTCAACGAATCCCTTAACTACCTAGGTGGAGTCTATCCATTCTTGCATCTCATATGCATCTCGCATGCATAGATCTTCTGCATATCACGTGCATTCAATCTTTTATACATATAGTTGTGTACACACAATTTTTGTACATTAATCCTTTGCATGTGTTTTCTGTATATAGTTTTGTATGTATATTTCACACACATAATTCCATACGCACACACAATCTTTTACATATATTATTGTGTACATGACTCAGAAGGAAAGGTCCGAATAAACCTCATGAGCAAGGATGATCGAAGGGATGGGTTCAACTCAACATGATCGGCCACTGTATCTGGCGTAAAATCAAGTAAATATGTACAGAGGTGGAACGCCCAAAAGAACAAGCCTATCCAGGCACACCATGTTAAGGGCAATCCGGAATCACACAAATCTACAGAAAAGAAGATCCCTTGAGAAGTCGGACTACCTACACATACTTTAGTTGAAGACAATTAGATGCAAAAGTGGGCCGAGGTACAGTTTCAGCTCTACATTAGTGCTCATCCGTGCCAAACAGTCAGATCAAGATAAAGTCCTCACGAGAATAGAATCTCGTGGACCCGCTCCCAAAAAGACATTTAAAAGAGCAAGCCTGCTGATGCATGCCATGCCGGGAGCCACCAGGTAAGTTTCTCTATCATAAGATATATGCTTGCACACATCACACAATAAGTGTACAAAATCCAAATTCAAATGTACAAAGAATACAAATTCTCAACAACAAAAACAAGACAACACAAAACAAAAAAAGAAGATATTTTCAAGGCCTTATACTATAAAAATTCAAATACATCAAAAATGTAAGAATCCCAAAAACTTACAAGAAAGAAAGAAAAAAAACAAACAAAAACAAAAACAAATACAAGGATCATTTTAAGAGATGCCAAAGACATTGAAACCTATCCGCCCGCAGGCAAGCAACAAAACCTCCAATCTAATTTTCCTCTGAGGAGGCTCAAATCTATTTTCCTCTCTGGAGGCTTAACATCAAATTCTCTCACCCTCTTGAGAAGTACGCAGGTCTTTTCAACAAGGAGGCTATGTTGGAGATGATAGAGGAATCGATATTTAGGGAAAAACCAACTGTCCTTCAGGGGGGCACTCGTCAGACATCGGCCCCAATAGGTATGTACTGCCACAGGTAAGTATCTCTTTTATATACCTTGCATATTTGCTTTGCCCTTTATTATAGGAAAAAAAGGTTCATAATAAGCACTAGTAAAGACAATGACAAGCGAGTCACCATGCCGACCTAAGGATGGTCGATAGTCAGACACTGTACTAGGTGGATGGGGGTTAGCGAATCAGATATTGCACTAGCCAGATGGGGGTTAACAGATCAGATATTGTATTAGCCAAATGGGGGTTAGCGGATCAGATATTGCACTAGCCGGATGGGGGTTAGCAGATCATATATTGCACTAGCCGGATGGTGGTTAGCGGATCAGATATTGCACTAGCCAAATGGGGGTTAGCATATCAGACACTGTACTAGCTGGATGGGGGTTAGCAGATCAGATATTGTATTAGCCGGATAGGGGTTAGCGGATCAGATATTGCACTAGCCGGATGGGGGTTAACAGATCAAATATTGCACTAGCCGGATGGGGGTTAGCGGAGCAGATATTGCACTAGCTGAATGGGGGTTAGCAAATTAAATGTTGTACTAGCCGGATGGTGGTTAGCAAATCAGAGATTGTACTAGCCGGATGGTGGTTAGCAGATCAGATATTGTACTGACTGAAAGATGGTTAGCAGATATTACACTGACCGGATGATGGTTAGTAGATAAGATGTTACACGGATCGGTTACAGGTTACCGAGGTTATGCCGTGCATGCCCGGAAGAGGCCAGCAAAACAGAATATTCAATCTAATGCCTTGCAAATCGGATGGAGGTTGGTAAGGATACTGCGCGAGTTGAGATGAGGCCAGCGGGACACAGCGATAGAACAGATCGCAACGGGACTGTGGTTAGATAACACTGCATCTCATACCATGCAAGCGGAGATGAGGCCAGCATGACACAACGATAGAACAGATCGTAACGGGACTGTGGTTAGATAACACTACATCTCATACCGTGCAAGCCGAGATGAGGCCAGCGGGACACAGCGATAGAACAGATTGCAATGGAACTGTGGTTAGATAACACTGCATCTCACACCGTGTAAGTCGAGATGAGGCCAGCGGGACACAGCGATAGAACAGGTCGCAACGGGACTGCGGTTAGATAACACTGCATCTCACACCGTGCAAGCTGAGATGAGGCCAATAGGACACAGCGATAGAACAGGTCGCAACGAGACTGTGGTTAGATAACACTGCATCTCACACCGTGTAAGCCGAGATGAAGCCAGCGGGACACAGTGATAGAACAGGTCGCAACGGGACTGTGGTTAGATAACACTGCATCTCATATCGTGCAAGCCGAGATGAGGCCAGCGGGACACAGTGATAGAACAAGTCACAACGGGACTGTGGTTAGATAACACTGCATCTCACACCGTGCAAGCCGAGATGAGGCCAGCAAGACACCAGTAATAAAATAAATCGCAACGGGATTATAGTTAGATAACACTGTATCTCGTAGACACCATGCAAGCCGAGATGAGGCTGGTGGGATACATGCGATAGAACAAATCGCAAGCGGGTTGTATTTAGAGAACACTACCTCTCGCATCACTCAGATGCCGTGCAAGCCGAGACGAGGATAGCGGTGCACATGCAATAGAACAAATTGCGATTGGGTTGTAGTTGGGTAACACTGCCTCTCATGACAGTCAGGAATCGTGCGGGCCGAGACGAGGCCAGCAGGATGAAGGTGATTGAATGAATCGTCAAAGGGTTGCTGTAAAATACACTACAACTTGGCAGCGAGGGCTCACTAGCTCGAACACCCCGCAGAAGGCAAAGGACTGCCTCAGGTACGCATCTCTTTCCTTCTTCTCTAAATTTTGGCTCATCTAGGCACTAGTGCATTAGTTTCCCAAAAATTAGGAGCAACTATAGACACCAGGTCCTGAGGCAGCCCAAATCAGAGTTACCCAATGATGATAAGATGCCTGTTTACAGGCAAAAAGGTTAAAAATAATGATTTCCTTGTTAAATTTTGCATTTTAGAGTGAAAAAATAATAAAAAATATTTTGAAAATTAGATTTGAAAAATGGGATTTAAAAATTATAGTATTTTTTAGTTAAATTTAAAATTAAAAAGAAAAAAATCGCGAATGTCGGCCACGGCAGCGCGCCTGCGCGCAGCCCGTCCCGCGCGCTGGGTGCCCTAACGGGCGTTGGTCGCCCCTGTTGCTGCCGAAATCGCCCAAATTTGCTGCTTTTCGGGATTTTCTTTCAAAATTCGATTTTTTATCCCTTTTTTAAGGGATTTTCAGGTTTTTTTTTTCATTTTTAACTTAGATAAATTATATTATTAATTAAATAATTAGTTTTTACCTTAATTAATTTTATTTTCTATTTTTTCTTCATATAAATAGAAAATGATGGAAAGAGAAAGGGGGGAATGTTTTTAGGGTTTTTTTTAATTTTTTCTCTTCTTCTTCCTCTCATAATTCTGTCTAACTTTTACTGAAATTTTCCCCCAACAAAATAATAGAAATAGACAAGTTCAATTCTTTTTCTTCTTTTTTCCAATAGAATTTCTTCTAAATATATTTTAGATGAAATTTTGATGATGGAAAATTGATTTTTGAGACAAATAAAGTGATTATTTGGTTTTTAAAAATTCAATTTTCATACTTTTTGTCTTTCAATAATTTTTTCACTTAAGTTTTTTCAATGATTTTTATTTGAATCCCTTTTTGATGAAAAATAGATTTTGAGACAAACAAAATAGTTGTTTGTTCTTGAAGCCTAATTTTTCATTTGATTTTTTAAAAAATAAGTTTTTTTTTTATGAATAATTTTTTCTTGAAGAATTTTTAATTTTCTTTCATCATATTTTTCAAGCATATTCATTTCTTGGAATAAAATTCCAATTTTTATCATCTTTAATTCTAATCTTGAAAATAAAAAAACAAGGAAATCAATCAACTTTTTCCCCTCATCGAATCCGAACTCTGAGGGTAAACATTCTAGGCTTGATCTTTTATTTATTATTTTGTTCATATTTAATTAATTAACATGTAAATTTTTGTTGCTTTCATTTATTCATTTATTTTATTTTTTGTATATTTGTTTTATTTAATATGTTTATATATTATTATTATCATTATTAATATGATTATGGTTATTATTATCATTTAATTATTATTTTCATCATTCTTTTATTCATCATTATTTTTTTTATCATTGTTTATTCATTTATTTGTTTATTTTTATTATTATTATTATCATGTTCATACTTTTATATATTAATTCATTAACATGTTTTATTTATTTCAATCATATCATCTAATTCATTTATCATTCATAATGCATTTTTCTAATTTATTTTAAATTGTTAACATTTTAATTCATTTGTCATTTTGATGTCATCTTATTTTATTTTATTTTATCATTTATTATATATTTAACTGATTTAATTAATTTAATTACTAAAATTTTTTCATTTGTGTTTTATTTTTATTTCCCAACTTATTTTCTTCACTTGGGCATTTTCGCGAGCACACGGGGAGATCTAGGAGGCTCGCTTGATTTGATCGTTTATTTTATTACCTGTATTATTTGCTTTATTTGTTTCTTTATTTATTTTGTCAAATGTAATTCCTAATAAAATTGTTTATTTTAGGCACGCTAAAAAGAAAATAACAAAAATATTTCTACTAATTAACTTGGAACTTTTTCTAATAAAAATGGGACTAATGTCCCAGTTTTTCCATCCAAAATAAATTGTCACATAAAAATCATTTTCGTAAATATGCATGCGATGACCAATGTCCTCATCCTTAATGTATATCCCGTTTTATGCATATTTTGTATTTCATTTACAATGGGGGTTGCATTTCGCTCCTAGTTTTGTTGTAATCTATTTTCATGCGCTTTACTTTAATTATGCTTTATTTATCGCTTTCCCTTGAATGGATAATTCGTGCTTTAATTTAATTGCACTGAATCAGATGAGAAATGGGATGAAACGCAAATTCAAAACTCAATTGTAAACCTAACGAAGGTATGAATAAATGGAAAGTCCCAAACCTTCTCTGGTCTTTAGGCTCAACGAGGCGAGAGGGCCATCTCAATATTCTATTGGGATGGGGCTTCTAAGACACCTCTTGTGTCCCGTAAAAAGATTCAAACTTGCACAGTCCTAGGCGTCATGAGGGGAGAGGAGCATCCTAATGTTATATTAGGGTAGAGGCCTCCAAGACACCTCTGGTTTGCCCAAATGTGAGGCAAGCAGACCATCCTACTTTTAGGGTGGAAGCCTCCAAGACGCCTCCGGCATGCCCATGATGGATATAACAGTGCTGTCTTAGACTCACTGAGGCTAGATGATCTTTCCCAATGTTCTATTGGGTGGCGACTCCATAAAATCTCCTTGTTGCCCAAAATGGACGCACTTGTAATTTCTTACAAGTTTTTATGAACCCCTCTCAAAAGCCCTAAAAGCGGGCGATTTGGGGCGGCTCGGGGTTCGACGCGCATCACAATCAGGCTCTATTAATTGAGGATTTATGGGGCTTTAGATGGTTGGCCAACAAAGCTCTTCAAGGAGACTTTCTACAAGAGCCTCTTTATCTTATCTTTTAGAGCCTTACACTCATCTGTCGTGTGGCTTGTGTCTTTGTGGAAGTCCTAAAATTTAGTTTTATCCCTTCTTATGTATGTTTGATTGAACATTGTCTTTGGCCAATTAACTTTGCTATGTTTTTCCCCAATCCACATCAGCACATTAGATAGAGAAAAATTGAATATGGTATAGGTTTTAACCAAAATACTTGCATGGCAATCTAACCTTCCTTGCTTAGAGTTTTTCCTTTTTCCAATGCTCTTCAAAGTACTGGCTCTTTCTAGGTTTCTTGCCACATGTCCTTCCCAATTGATAGCACTATGTTTGCCCTAAGAGTTTGAATATTGCTGACCAATCCTCAATGTGTTATCCAGTTGGATGTATTGGTTCGCTCTGTCCATTAAATCAACAAAATTGATTGGCAGTCTGGTTGTCAAAGATTCAAACAATAGCAAGTTTCTCTAATTTCTTGCTAAAGTGGATGTTGTAATCTCTAGGTGAGGTATTTAATTTCAAAATGTTTGAAATCTGTCCATATAATCCTTGAGGCTTTCAACAAGTCTTTGCATTATGTTGCACAAATCATTCACTCTTTTCGTTGTTCTTACCTGAACTATGTATTTTGTGGTGAACATGTCTTGTATTTGTTTGAAAGTTAAGATCGATTCCAGAAAAAGATCCTAGAACCAATCTAAAGCATCTGTTGCTAGTGTCATGGGGAACACCTGAAATAATAATTTATCATCAAAAGAGTACATTTGAATTTGAGTTAGATATTCTAAAAGGTGGCACATTAAATTTTTTTTACCAGTGTACCTTGGCATCTTTATGTCTTTGAATCTTTTAGGAAGCTTCATTTCTTTAATTTCTAAATAGAAAAGTGAAATGGTATTTGCATCAAATATGGGTTTTTTAAGATGGCCCAATCTAAATTTTTTTATCTACCAAGAACTATTTTTCATTTATGCTCACAACTGGTCTAATCGGCCTTTCCTTCATTTATGATATCTTTGTTTTTGGAGTGCATCTGAACGGCAAGTCATCTCTCAAAAAAAGTGAAGGCGAATGTGATGGTATGTAGGTCTTATCATATACATTATAGGCGTCGCTTCTAGTTTGAGAAGGAACTAATTTCTCTTTGCCTTTTCCAATGTAAAAGTGCTCCCACACTTTCGATCGGGTACTAGAGCGAACTCTTCCCTAATGATTATGCTTATAGCTTGAGGTCTTACTCTTCCTTCCTCTTGTTTTATGCTTTCTACCTTATAAGCTCTTGCAATGTGTTGAGGCTTTTTTCTTTTCTAGCTAAACTTATGATTTTGCCTTATAACTTATAACAAAAGCCTTCCATAAAGGCCTTCAGGTCTTTTGTAGTTATGGGGTGGAATCATCTAACTTATTGTCAACATCGCAAAGATCTTAATCATCAAAAGTAGGTAAGAGATTTTTTTTAGGTCCTCTTTATTGGTCATCAACTTTTTCGATCTTTAAAGTGTTATGAACATTGGATCATCTTAGAGAATCTTACATAATATGTTCTCAATGGAAGCACCAAATGGTAATCTTGAGAAGACCAAAGAAATCAAAATCGACTAAGAAAGACTGATTGGTTCAGATCTATAGATTTAAAGACGTCAGATCTATCGGTTACTTGTATAAATAGTAAAGAAAAAAGACTAAATCTTGACTTACAGGAGGGAATCATTCTAAAGATTAAGTTATATGAGATTTAAAGAGATAAAGTATAGAGATAGAAGGTTTCAAAGGTTTATAGAGAGTTTACCATTGAAGTGGATGGTTATTTCTAGTGTTTGCAGGTTGTATGTTAGTGTAGTTATCATTGAGTATCCATACAAGCTATTCTAGTAGGAACATGGTTGGGTTAGCTAATATATAAGGATTAAGTGAATCATAGTGACAAATCAAGAGGTCAATCACTAAGATAGTTTTTTACCTGCTTACATGTAAATGGGCTCTAATTTTTTAGGCCATGTTCTATAAGTTTTAGGCCTTGTAATCAAGCCTTTTTGCAAATGACATGTAGAGAATTTTCAGGAATACTTATTTGGAATAGGGATATATGTGTGCATGTGTGTGTATGTATGTATGTTTGTGTGTGTGTGTATTTATCAAGGATGTGCAAGATTGAAAGGGTGTAAAATAAAAAACTAAAATATGAACATGAAAATATGAAAATAAAGATGTATATGCTGAACACATAAATATACACAAAATTTCTAATGCACTAAATCAGCTTATGCTGCAAGTGCAGAGCATACTTAAGAAATGAAAATAAAGAAGGGTAAAATTAATGCATAAATTAAATACAAAATGAAATGAACAAAATAAATTTGTAATATGCTCAACATATGAGCTTCATAACTTACAATTTGTAAATATTGAAATTACAAAAATTATTTTGAAAAAATAAGAGATACAATCACTCAGCTCAAGATTTTACAAGGTATACTCAACATATGCGCTTCATACAATACTATGCTGACAGTTTTGTAGAGTTTTTTTTATCCTAAAAAGATGAGCATTTTCTTATAGGGAGACCTAGTGGAAAACTCGAGATTTTGGAAAGGTGAAGTGAATAGGTGAGCTAGAAGGTGAGCATCTTGTATGTAGCTTTCCTATTGCTTCACATGCTTTTTGAAAAAGTAGTTTAACAAATTTGCCAACAAGATAAGGGCACCTATAGGGAATCTTTTTCTTTTTTTTTTTACTTTTTTTGAAATAGGTTAGGCTTATTGTTTTACAATAAATTGGCTAAACCTAAATACTTTAAAAATACATATTATGGACTGAATCCATAATTTTCAAAGTATGGGCTGAGCCTATTTTTTGAAAAGAGCTATTATGGAGATGGAAAAATGCCATAACAATCAGCCTCATTGTCATTACACAAATCACTAATGGGCTCAGATTGTGAAGACGAATTAGCCTTTAAGGGATTTGAAGAAGTCTCACTCTACAATAGTTAGGTTATTATAGCAAAGTATTCTTCTTTTGTTTTTTCAACTGCTAGTTGAGTCTATACAAAAGACTTCTAGGCTAAAAACTAGGTTGTTGAAGGATATAGCTTAAGAAAGCCTTAATTTTGGAACCATGGACTAACATCATGTTTTTTGATGAATACGGGGACCATCAAATTTCGTCCACCATCAAACTTTGAATCTCCTAACGAGAATAGTATTTACTTCATTTTATTGATATTCTAAATAATAGGATATTACCCATGGTAAGAAGAATTTTATGCTGAAAAGCATTGAGGAAGGAAACCTCTTCTCTTTATCAGAAGGTTTGTAAGAATTTTTGAAAAGGGTGTAACTTTCTTTAACATTCGAGTTGAGGATGTCAATAGGGGAACATAAAGTTTCCACCAATAGGCAAACCTAAAAGGGAATTTTGAAGGTTTCATCTTAAGATTGAAAAAGAACAACCAAGTATGGGAAAATTTTGGGTTTTGATAAAGTAAGGCATTATACCATGCTTGTTAGTAATCCCAGTATGTATAAATTTTTTAATGGTTTATGGTACTTCTAAAGTCAAGGGGAAAATGTTTTGGTTAGTGAAGTTCCTAACCCCAATCAGATGGAGAAATGATTTTGTGAATTTTTACGGTAGAATGGTTTACTAGACCATTCTTGGGGTTGTCTTGAAAGGTTACTGAACTTGTCATTTCAAGGATTTCCCTATAATATGGCTATGGTTTTGTTAAATCCCATGGTTTAAATAACCAGCATTTTGGGAAAAATTTTAAAATGGCTATGGTAGGTATGGGTGTAAATAACTCTCTTCCATAATCCAAATGTTTTGCAAATTAGTTTTAAAAAAATAATCTGATTTCAATTTTTTGTGATAACAAAATCTATAAATCGTTTTGTGATAAAATAATTTTTGAACAGGAATCCTCCTTTGAGGTTTTGGAAATGATTTTTGAGTAGGAATCCTCCTACGAGGTTTTTAAAGTTTTTTTGAGAAGGGATTTTGATGAAGAATATTATCTCTTCTCTAGTTTGTAAAGCGTTTAAAAGCCATACCTGTACGCTCATCTAGGGTGCTAAGAGATTACTAAAGCCTGCATATCTCTGAGGCTTGTCTTAGTAACATCTCTAATTCAGGTTATTCTATAAGTGCTTTAACCCATTTCAAGATTCAAAGTTTTTGTATGTCATCTTCTTCGACCATTTCAGCCCATGACTTGATTGGCTTAGTAGATGAGACTATTATTTTGGAAACTTCTTGGTCCTCTTAGAACACTTTATCTTTTGATTTTGATTTTCTTGGTATTTTAGATTCTATTTTAAAGGAACTCTATAGTCAGAAAATTAGGGATTAATTTTTATCTCCTTTAATAAATTCAATTTCAAAATAAAAAATACTAAGAATTGCTTGCTATCTGGCAAATATTTGCTTTGATGCAATGTTTTGAACATGTTTTTGTAAGAATTCTTTTGATGATTTACAATCAATGCAAAGTAAAAACTTTAATTGAGTAAATCACTTTGAAATTTTGTAATTCACATGATAATTGAAAGAATTTATTTTTTGATGGTAGAATAATTCTTTTGACAATCATTCAAATGCGCGGATGTAAGTTGAACAATACATTCTTTATTTTGCAAAATTTATTTTCAAACACCTCCATAACCTAGGTCGGATGCATCAGTCTCTACAATTTTTGGAACTAAAGGATTTACTAGATAAAGGCAAGGAATTTCTTTTACTTGTCTTTTGATCTGCTGAACTATCATCATATGTTCTTTAGAGCTTAAAACAGGGGTTTTCTTTAACTATCATGCAAAGGTTTTGCTAATTGGTTGATGTTTGGACAAAAATCTAAAACATAATTCAGACTTTCTAGGAACCTCTGAAGTTAGGTTTTTTGTAAAATTATGTCTGAAAATTTATCTCTCTCGATTGGGGCAATCATTCCTTGGGATACGTAATTCACTAGAAATCAAATTTTTGTTTGAAAAATAGAGATTTTTATTTTGGAAACAACTAAACCATTTTTCTTAACAATATAGAGAAATTTTTTGAGATTTTTGAAATGTTGTTCTATTGATTCTGGAAAAATAAGAATATCATCAATATAAACAATGCAAAATTTTGAGTAGGGACTAAAAATTTTATTCATTATTCTTTAAAATTCTGAAGGAGCATTTTTTTAAATGGCATAATTATCCATTTGTATTGACCGAATGGTATAGTGAAGGCCATTTTGTAACAATCTTTTATATCTCTTTGTATTTGCCAAAATCTTTATTTCATATCAAATTTTGAAAATACAAATGCAAAATATAATGTTTGTAAAAGATCTTTTTGTTTTGGAATAGGATATCGAATCCATTTTAAAGTTTTGTTAAGAGGTTTGTAATTTATCACAATTCTTGTTGTACCTCTTTCTATTTTTGAGTTTTTGTTAACATAAAAGTTACACAACTCTAGGGGGATCTAGATTTTCTTTTCTATAGTGTTCTTTAAGATTTTAATTCATTTGGATGGGTCTAAATTTTTTTGGAATTTGTTTTTCAAAAAAATCATTTTCATATGGTAAATCTACCATATGTTATTTTCTATTCCATAAAGTGTTTGGCAAATAGCACAAATTTCATTTTCAATTTGTTTTTGAAAATAAAAATTTTTTTCTCTTACCAAATCATTTTGTAATTGTTTTTCAATTTTGAGAAAGGAAACATCTTGTTTGAGAAAGCACAAGTGTTTTTATTTTTCTTAAATTATATAATTCACTTCGTTTTCATACAGAAAACAAGCTTTCAAAAGGTTAAAATTTCTTGTCCTTTATTTTTCAATGAAGGGAAAAACAATACTTTCATTTTTTTTTTTTATTTTGAAAGAAATACCATTATGATTATTAGAATAGAAGAGATCATGTTGATGAATGGGATCCCTAAAATAACATTATGATTTATATTATTTAGCAAAACAAAAGGGGTTTTGATATAAATATGTCAATTTTTTTTTACAAAAGCTTCAATTTTTATTTTGATTGGCATATCAGAGTTGTTAGCTGCGACAAGTTTTTCATTTGATTTTTCAAAAAATCTTTTTGGTATAATGTAGTCTTTTAAATTATTTAAATCTGAACCAGTATCAAAAAGGGCAACAGTGTCAAGCCTATATTCATCTAAAAAATAAGAGTGATTTTGATTGAATATTTTCTTAATGTTACTACATAACAAACAAGAAATCTTCTCAAATTGCTTCCAGGTTTTCAATGGTGTTTTCTTCTTCATTTTCCTCTTCATTATTAGAATTTGGTTTTATAACTTTTGAAAGCATTGTTTGAAGAAGTTTTGAATCTGTTTCCTATTTTTCTTTAAGAGTTTTTAATTTTGATTTGATAATTTTTAGTTCTCCCTATAGCAATTGAATCATTACAAGAGTTGTGATTGCTTTTTTATTTCCTAAAATTTTTGTCAAATTATAGGTGTCGTTTGGAAGTAAAGAGGAAGATGTGGAAGTTTGTGCAGGTTTTGGTTCAAAGGATCATCAGAATTTATCTATAATATCCTTTCAGAGTTGGGAATGTTCCACATGTTTGATAACTTCAAGAATTAGTTCTTGGTCTTTTCTTAAAACATTTATAGACTGAGAACTTGTTTCTGACTCACTAGAGGAATCAAGAGTTGCCAATTCATCAAATTGTAATGGTTTATTATTTTCTGAAGATTTAGTTTCTATTAAGAAGTTTTCATGAAGAAGTGCTTCGATTTTTTGTATTGTATTGTATCTTCATCTACTTAAAATTCGTGAATTTTTTAGTTGAATCTACAATATTTGGAAATATGCCTAGGTTTGTCATATTTGTAGCAAGTGACTTGTTTTGTAAATTTTGGCTTTTGAAAGCTTCCAGCTTTTTATTTTTGTAGGGTTTTCTTGTTTTGAATTTTTTATAATAGTCTCATTTGCTGGGTTTTGAAGAAAGTTTTTTATAAGATTTTGAAAAACCACCTCCACGGTCTTTAGGTTAATTACTTGTAGAGATTTCAAATTGTTTACAAAAAGATCTTAGTTTTTATCGGGTTTTCTTCATTTCCTATTTCAAGTATTTTTGAAATTTTAAATCTTAACAGATTTTCAACCTTCTTTTTGTGTGAAGCTTACCAATTCACCATAGGCTAATTGATTATAAGGAATTTGGTTAGTTCCAAAAGGTTCATTGATTTTATTTTAAACTATTTATTTTAAAAGGCTATGCAGGCCTACTAAGAATTTTTCTTTCACAAATTGTTGGTTAGAATCTTTTAAGCATTATCGTAGTTAAGAAAGTATTTTTGTAATTTTAAAAATTAGAAAGTTTTTTACAATTTAGGTTTGATAAAAGTTTTGTATTTTTGTCTTTTAAATAGGAAGGATCACCTATGAAGTGCAAAATAATTGAGTGAATTAATGTGGCTACTACATCTAGTATTGTGTTCCTAAGTTTGTCGAATGGGTGTCCTATTCTCTGCAGTTTGAATGGCACCTAATATATCTATTTGTTGTTGTAGAGTGAGATGATAATCCCAACATTCTTTTAACTGGCTTGAGAATCCTACTATCTGAAGCTCAATTATCGCTTTACCAGGTGTGTTGGTTTGGGTTTTGTAAGCATTGGAAGCCATAATTATCTGCTGTAGAAGACTAAGGATGTTGTATTCAGACATACCATTAACGTTCCATTCATCGACAGTTGTGGCATTAAACCTAGACTTAGACAAAATGTTAGTCGATTTTCTATGCCTATGTCTAGTGTTGAAGTAATGGTAAGAGGTTGGCCTCTATGCCAATGGAGTTTGTTTAATTATAAGTTTTGAGTTGGTTGTTGGTCTTCTTCAAAGTCCAATATCTAATCTAAAGTGCTAACATTTCTAGTGTTTCTATCAAGGGTGTCTTGTGCCACATTAGGTGTAAAAGTTTATTTTATTGTACTAAGTTGGTCACAAATAGCTTTTGTAAACTCTGACCTACTTCACCTAAACAGTTTTTGGCTTGTTTTTGAAATAAGAAAAGGTTTTAATAATATATTTTATACAACCTACAAGTAATCTATTTTATACAGTCACAACCTCCACATGCTCTTATACTAAGTATGCCACAAGATTTTAGGAGTTTATCTATAATCTATAATCTATAATCTATGGTGTCCTTGGTATCAGAACCTGAGAGCTGTGATTCTATAAAATACATTATTTATAGAATTAAAAAGTTATCTATTTTTGAAAAAATAAAAATATTATATGAGTAAATGATATAGTTTCTGGGTAGTAAATCCCGTTGTTAGACATTGAGAGGAAAAAAAACATTTAAGGCAGTAAATCATTTAAAAGGTTATCCAAGTAAAAAGTAATATTTTCTCAAAAACCACAATTTTTTAAAACCATGACTAATTTGTTTGGTAGTGATAACACAACAAATATCGTCTGCTTTCAGGCCCATGGAGTCGGCCCAAACACTGGCAAGGCTCAAGGTCCACAAGGCGAAGCAGACAAACACGAGCCCCGAGGAGGACCGATCGGACGACGTGACATTCCGTCCCATCAGCCGCCTGACACAAGGCAGTGATCGCCTCAACCTCCTGCTCGCTGTCACTTCGCCGGATGCCTACTCTGACAGCCAGAGATCACTCCCCTACGCACTCAAGTGCCCCTCAACATCTCTTATAAATAGCCCAGCCAGCGATGGCCTCAGGTATTGACCCTTGAGCACTCTCTCTCTATAAGCTTTCTCTCTCAAGTCACTGACTTAAGTTTCGGAGTGCTTACGCCCGGTCCAACCGGGCACTCTTCTTTTTAGGTCGCTCTCATCCGATCGGTCGTTCCCTCACTCTCCAGATAAAGGCAGTTCAAGGCTTTATCAGGTAGAATCACATCTTTTTCAAGTTCTTCAACCTCGACTTCTATGCATCAAAAAAGAACTAGCAATAGTGAAGAAATTACTATTGAAGATTTTTAAAAATCAATAAATAATTGAAAATTTCCAAAAATAAAAAAGATCAAATTTATAAAGACAGTAAATTTAAAAACCTTTTCAAAACTAATTTCACAATCAAAATTGAAAAAAAAAAAAGAGATTCAGTTTTGAAAATTTTTTAAAACCATTCATCTTCTTTTTCAAGAATCTTTAGAAAAATATTAAGATAGACAATGTAGTTATACTCATATTGGTTTAGTCCAAGAAAATATAAAACCCTTAACAAAAAAAGTTTAAACAATTAAATTTTTTGTGTTTTAAGAGATTAAAAATTTTTAAATTTTCAAGATTTTATGGTAAGTTTTAATAAAATCAAGCCTTTGTTATAGGCCAATCTCTTTTAAATGTTATCCTAATTTTTTAATCTCTCATAGAGATCCAAATATTTTAAAATCTTTGGTTTACAAATCAAAACATTGGCTACTTGTAATTACACGGCACAGAGGAAAAAGAAAATAAAACAATAAAAAATTAATTTACCATTTCAATTTCATCATTTCATAATAAAAAGAATGAATCAAAGCTATTATTGTTTTTTTTTCTTTGGATAACTAAAAAAATTCTAACATTTGGACTAATTTACAATTAGAATTTTATTGTTTAAAATGCAATAATTGGATTTCTATAATTTTAAAGGCATTTCAATTAATTCTCTTTGTCCATAATTATGTTAAAACTAACAGAAAAGTTATTTTTTATTAAAAAATAATTTTTCAATTTTTATTAAATATTTAATATAATTCAAAATTAATAATAAATTTTTATTATTTTTATAATTAAATTGGATAACTTTCTTTAAAATTTTCCAATTATATTTAATAAATTTTAATTTCAAATATGTTAAATTGGAAAATAATAAAATCAAAAATATTAAATTATTTTTAAAATATGTTTAAATATTTTGAACAAAGTAATTTATATAATAAATCATTAGTTTTGATCTCGTATAAAATTACTTTTAGAAAATAATATAACATTTAAAATATATTATTTTTATATTTAAGATTTAAGCTCAATATTTTTCAATAATTTAATTTGTCAAAGTTGGATAAAATAAAAGTTATTTTCAAAAATAAAAAGTATTTGATTTTATCAAAAAAATGATTTAAAATAAAATTTTATGATTTTTTGTTATTGACTTTTAAATTAATAGTTATATTAATGTTCTAATTTAAATTTTTTTGCAAAGGTATTATCAACATAAAGAATAATAAAAATTATTTTTACTATATATTTAGATAAAAGTAGCTAAATTCAAAAATTGACCACATTGAGTTATTAATAATAAGATAATCTCATTATTAATTTTCAACTATATTAAATTGTTTAACCTAGATTTGAATTGAACTGGAGTTAGTTTTATTTAGGCCTTCGTAGTTGGGGCCCGCATATTTTGTTGGGTTTAATTGGCCAAAACCCATATGTTTATTGGATTTAATGAAGCTTTGGCCCAAAAGTATTTAATAGACCCAATTAATTGTTACTTGGTGAAAAGTTACTGAGGAAATTGTTAAAATAATGGCTTACATAGGCGGCATGGGCGTCGAGCAGAAAAATTATCCTGAACAAAACTGGGAAAGAAGACAAAAGAAGGGACAACTCAACTCTAAACATGACTCAATTCTACACCTAACTCGACAAAATACTACCGATGGCTTAACCTTGAGTTTTCTTCGTAGATTTTTAGTTTAATCCAGTAGTGTAATCCAGATTTCATTCAATATAATCGTAATTTTATTTTACTGCATTTTTCAGAATTCCTTGAGCTTTCTACCGGAACAATAGTTTAGGAGAACCAAACACTCTGTTAGAAGTTAAATAGTTGCCATTAGATAGTTTGAGAACACTTAAATTATTTGGTATGCTCACAAATCACATGTGTATTATTTGATTCCGAAAAACTATTGAACAGTATTTTTGGCATGCTCAGTGGGACCTGTTCTGAATGATGCCACCAAAAACCAAAAGTTTATTGGGAAAAGAGATTGTATTTGAGTCTCATGGCTTGGAAAGAGCCACTACTGCGATAGAGGCTACAACATCTACTCCATATGTATCTCAGATAGTAGAACAAATAGAGAGGGGTAACAAACCCCAGACTGAGAAAGTTCCCCAGAATGCATAGGCACCTTTTACTGTACGTGTCCCTAGGGAAGCTGTTGTTCATCAAAATTTATAAAATATGAAAACCATTTTGTTACAGGTAGTGAAAGTTGGCATTAGAGCGTTCATATATACTTTCCACAAAATGGTTGTAAAGTTATTTAAGACTCTAGAAAGCACTTATAAGGTAGTTACAATAAAATGCCTGCAAAGAATGATGAAACTAACTCCTCAAGAGGTCAACATCCTCAGAGGAACTCAAAGGGCAATAAATGGAGATTCCCAATGAAGTGCAAACTGCAACGACACTAGGGAGGCTTACCAATCACCTCACATGAGGGAGGAGATTCCTTATACCATGAGAGATAACACTCTTGCAAGTCGCCATTTTAATGGTCGGCCTGTGAATCACTTTCATACAACCACTAATCTTATTGTTCATTCCATTGTGTATGATACAGATGATTTCAAGGTTGTTACAATCCCGGGAGGCAATTTTGTTAGAAGAGGTTTTGCTCCTAAAATTCCCTAGAATCTATCAATCAATGTGGAAGCTATTAGGTAGGTAGTTTAGGAGTTTTATGGACCTGGCCTTAGAAAAATATGCCATCTAAAGTTTCACAAGCCTTACCCTAATGTGATAAATAAAGAAAATCCTTATCCCAAGGGATACAAAATTCTAAATTTTTCTTTGCTTTTTGGGGAGAATAGTCAATCCACCGTGGACCATATTGCTAGGTTCCCTATATAATGTAGAGACTTAGCTAACTCTGAGAATTTTAACATTTCCAAATTGAAACTCTTTCCCAATTCTCTTATAGGTGCAATGTTCACTTAGTTTTCTACTCTGCCCAGAAACTCAGTTCGCACTTAGTAAAAAATGGAAAGACAATTTCATACTCAGTTATTCAGGGCATAACTTGAGGCATGTGTAGCAAAATTATCTAGGGTGACCTAAATGGTTGTGAAAATATTAGATATTTTCATCGCTAGGTTCAAGAAGATGAGGAATCGGTGTAAGTTTTTTCTACTAGAAACAGAATTTATAAAGATGGCATATAAAGGGCTAGATATCAAATTGAGAAAAAATTTAAAGGGATGGACTTTAGAGATTTCTATGAAACGGCTATAAAGGTTTTTGAATATAAGGAGCCTTTGATGGAAGATAGCCATAGAAACTTATTACGAGGATGTCCATAATTCAAAAGTAGCAGTGTTTGATTTGGTGTCTAGTGGATCCTTTCCATGTCCCTTATTGGTGATAGTAGTGGATGAAAAGAAGAGAAACTAGCAAAATAATAACTAGTGCACATTTGATGTAGGGAAAACTGAGGAGAATTTTCACTTTCTTCTTAAAGAAAAATTCATTTCTTAACCAGCAGATCACAAATTCCCTAGCAAGGAGGAGTTGAAAGGAAAGGCCTATTACAAGTACCATCATTCATGGAGTCATTCGGCTAATTCATGTTAGGGATTCAAGAATGTGATTCAACATAGAATTGACAAGGGAATTTTAAAATTCCCAAAGAATGAGACTATGTTGGTAAAGGTATGTAATGGACAAGAAAAAGATGCAGAGAGTAAGGGATATCCATTCTATGGTGGTTTAACATCAAAGATGGTTACCTAAAATGTCACATAAGAATGTGGACCAATTGAGGGATAGACTACAATACCTGAAAGTTGGAGGATGGAAAAAGCCACCTGTGACGCGTGCTGGACCCAACCCGTTCCCGGAAACCCGCTTTTAGGGCCCGAGAGGGTGTAGACACCGGGTCCTAAGGCGGTCCAATATCAGAATTATCCGATGATAAAAGTGATACTTGGCACAAGTAAAGGTGTTGAAAATGATGTTCTCCTTGTCGAAAAAAATAATCCATTTGTTCCTCCAAGATTTTCAATGCGAAAATTTGCTTCGTTTGCTCTCTTTTACTCCTTTTTACTATTTACAGTTATTTTCTTTTTTATTTTATTTTATTTTATTTTTAGATTTATTTTTTTCGTTTTGCATGCCACGAGCACGGGCCGTGACCGTCGCGGAGGCTGCGGGCGCGTGCTTAGCGGAGGCCGCGCGCGCCCCACAGCGTGCTGCGTGCGTCGCAGAGGTTCTACGAGCCCTGTGGTGTCACACCCCACAAGTGGCTTATTTGGAAATTAGAATTTTAAATGGACAATTAAGGGCAATTGAGTAATTTGTTAGTAAAAGAGGATTATATTGCAAGAATTAAAAGTATTTGATGGCAGATTTTATTTGAGTGAGTGAAAGGTAATTTGTCAAGGATCATTTTGATAAAAGAGGAATAAGTGGAATTGTGTAACTGTGCATGTGTGCCAAGTGGATGAGGTGAGTGTGTGCACGTGGGTGAGGGAAAAGAGAAGTCTGTATGTTTGTAATTTCCTGGAAACTATAGACGTGAGTTTTTCTTCTCTTTTGCTTTCTCTCTCACGGTAGCCATTCTTTCCCTCTCCATTTGCTGTTTCTTCCCTTTGCATGTGTGTTCTACCTGTTGTGAAGCTTGAGTCTGGATGTGTTAGTAACTTCAGAAGGTATGTGGCAGTAGTTTCTAGGTTCTGTTGGTTGTATCTCCTTCTGTTTCTCCTTTAGGTTTTAGAGATTCTGTTATTGGATTTTTATTGTAGTTTTACTTGTTTGCAAGCCTCTGAGGATAAAAGAAAAGAAAAGGGAAAAAGGAAAAGTTGTAGATTGAAGAAGAAATACAGTGGACAATATTTCTGAGCTTCTTCAGTAACAGGTTTGGGAGTGTCTGTCCTTACTTGTTCTGGATCCTGTTTACAGTTCGGATATTAATGTAGTTATGTGTGTTTGTACATCTAAATGCATGAGAAATGTCCTGTGTTTACATGATTTAGATAGACAAGAATGACGTGAGTTGTTAAATGAGATCAGTATACATGAGTTTGAATGCGAAATTCTAATATGTCGATGTTATGGTATTACCTCTGTTTGATTAGTAAAAAGATGTTATTGGTATTATAATTGCTACAAATGTATTTTGAAGACTAGAAAGTATATGTTAGCATGAATTTTGCATGAAAAATGGTTTTGGATAAAATGGGGTTTGATCTTTGGTTATCCTCTGTTTTTCCCGTTTTTCTGGTTTTTTTGGTGTTTTTCTGGGAATTCTGGAGTTTGAGGGAGAAGAAGAAGTAATGTGAGAAGAAGATCACGAGACGTGATGGAGCATCACGTCGTGACCCTCTTCCCTGAAGAAGGTCACGCGGCATGATGGGGCATCACGCCGTGATCCCCTTCCTTGGGAAGTCACGCGACGTTATGTAGCATCACGCCACGCGACTTCTCCTTTTCCCTGCGTGTTCTCGTGACCTCTCTTCCTCCCCTCACAGGCGTCACGAGACGTGACTGATGGTCACGCCGTGACTGCCTTGTTCCTCGGCATGGCGCTTGCGAGAGACCAGCGTCACGAGACGTGACTGGTGGTCACGTCGTGACCCGCCTCTACCTGTTACCCAGTTTTTCTAAAGCAAAGTTTTAACTTCTGATTTCAAGGGTTTTTGCACTACATGACAAATGTTTGAGTTAAAATTGTATTGTATTTTGGATAATTGCATAATATTGGATTTTGTATACATGATAAATGATTAATCTACATGATTTACATGTTAATAATTTATTTAACATGGACTTGTTCAATATGAACTATTTGTTCTTATCACCTTCTGTAATTAATATTTATACATTTAAATGTTCTGAATTGGATCAATATACGTGTATATATGAAATATAAGTTAGTATTTAATGAAATTCACATGATATGATACGTGAGTTATTGAGTCGTATACTTGATTAAATAATTAATGTACATAACTTACTAGTTTATATTTTACATGAACATAAATGGTCTTGAATGTGAATTATTTGTACTTCGGCCTTTAATAATTGATACTGGATGTATTTAAAATGTTTCTGAATTTGATCTAGATACATGTATATGTAAAATATGTATTTGTATTTAGTTGTATTTAATATTTATAGTTACTTGTTTTAAATGTGAACAGTATATATGTATACATGGATTATTTCTAGATGAATTATAAGTTCATATTACATTCGGTAATTAATATTTGAATATATGTATATGTCTCTGATTTTGATCAATGTACATGAATATATGAATTATTGAGTTATATTATTTGAGCCTGAATAGTCATAGTAGTGGATAAGTAAGCGCTTACTTAG
Source organism: Excoecaria cochinchinensis (assembly GCA_947683425.1). NCBI lineage: Eukaryota > Viridiplantae > Streptophyta > Magnoliopsida > Malpighiales > Euphorbiaceae > Excoecaria > Excoecaria cochinchinensis. Next base: position 11,909,610 of record CANTUQ010000112.1, read on the forward strand.
GTCAGAGTGTGTGTGCAGCTGCTATATGATAAAATGATATATGCGGGTCCGTCTGGATCCTTGTTTCGACCATGTTTGGTCTATATGGAAATAAAGCGAGACTTCGGTCTCTATATGAAAAATACATGTTTGAGACTCATGTCTCTATATGCTTGGGATACTGTGTTCTATCAGTATCCAAATTACCGTATCCACTTCTTAGGTTTATACCAGACTAATCAGGCTACATGTTTATATGTGATATTTATGTTGAGATGCATTATTAACATGATTACAAGTATATGATGTACATGAATTCCTGCATAGCTTTATATGTACCTTGTGTTTGTATGCTTGGAAAGATGGAAATTATGAAGTCAATACCTAATTGCTTGTATTGTATAAATATTGTTTATGCATATTGTGCATTTGTTTTGTTCCTCCCCACTAAGCGTTATCGCTTAGCACGGGCTCTTTTCCCGTGCAGGTGGCGAGTTTGGATTTGGAGTCAGGTATCTGCGGGTCGGCCACTAGGAGTCTTTTGATGAAGTTATTTGAAGTCTTCCGCTGTAATTTTTGTATATGGCTTGTGTATAGCAAAGTAAATCTTTTGTAAAGGAACAAATATTATTTTTGTATATGTATTTGATTACAAGCCTCACTTTGTAAAACAGTATGGATATATGTTATATGTAAAAAGGATTTACTATTATATGATTAAAAGTTTCCTTAAATCTCATTTGGTTTTTGTTTATACATGTGTATATGGATTTGTTATATGTGTTTGTCCGCGTGGCACTCCGGCATCCTTCCAACGGGGATGGCGGGGTGTTACAGCTTGGTATCAGAGCCCAGGTTTGGTGGTTCTGGGATATGTTGTGATTGTTTTGGTGTGAGTCAAGTCTATACATGAGAGTCAGTTCTGTATAGTGGCCTAATGCAGATGTCGTTTGTGTAAAGTATAGATGGAGTCCGACTCGCGTGAGAGCATAGACGAGGCAGTAGTAGATGTGAATTGATAAGAGTTCGAGGTGACACTCTGTATTCCTGTCAGCTATCTTCTTGAAATCGTGTGCACATAAGCATAGTGAAACATGGGGATGGGAACAGTGCATTATAGCAGCTTACATTGCATTTTCGCATCATTTCGCATACATAAATCATTACATGACCATTTCATCCGCATCCCTCATTTGTATGTAAACAGCATCATTGTATGCACTTCACTGAGAGAAGCTGACAGGATATACATCGAGTACTTGATGATTAGAAGAAGTATATGGATTAGAATGTAGTGTGTTAAGGAAAGTGTGGAGTGTACATGATTTGATAGTTATATGGTATAAGTGATAGCGATTCAGAGATTTGTTTAAAGATTTACCTACAAGTGATTAGCGAGGAAATTTCGAGGACGAAATTTTCTTAAGGGGGAGAGAGTTGTCACACCCCACAAGTGGCTTATTTGGAAATTAGAATTTTAAATGGACAATTAAGGGCAATTGAGTAATTTGTTAGTAAAAGAGGATTATATTGCAAGAATTAAAAGTATTTGATGGCAGATTTTATTTGAGTGAGTGAAAGGTAATTTGTCAAGGATCATTTTGATAAAAGAGGAATAAGTGGAATTGTGTAACTGTGCATGTGTGCCAAGTGGATGAGGTGAGTGTGTGCACGTGGGTGAGGGAAAAGAGAAGTCTGTATGTTTGTAATTTCCTGGAAACTATAGACGTGAGTTTTTCTTCTCTTTTGCTTTCTCTCTCACGGTAGCCATTCTTTCCCTCTCCATTTGCTGTTTCTTCCCTTTGCATGTGTGTTCTACCTGTTGTGAAGCTTGAGTCTGGATGTGTTAGTAACTTCAGAAGGTATGTGGCAGTAGTTTCTAGGTTCTGTTGGTTGTATCTCCTTCTGTTTCTCCTTTAGGTTTTAGAGATTCTGTTATTGGATTTTTATTGTGGTTTTACTTGTTTGCAAGCCTCTGAGGATAAAAGAAAAGAAAAGGGAAAAAGGAAAAGTTGTAGATTGAAGAAGAAATACAGTGGACAATATTTCTGAGCTTCTTCAGTAACAGGTTTGGGAGTGTCTGTCCTTACTTGTTCTGGATCCTGTTTACAGTTCGGATATTAATGTAGTTATGTGTGTTTGTACATCTAAATGCATGAGAAATGTCCTGTGTTTACATGATTTAGATAGACAAGAATGACGTGAGTTGTTAAATGAGATCAGTATACATGAGTTTGAATGCGAAATTCTAATATGTCGATGTTCTGGTATTACCTCTGTTTGATTAGTAAAAAGATGTTATTGGTATTATAATTGCTACAAATGTATTTTGAAGACTAGAAAGTATATGTTAGCATGAATTTTGCATGAAAAATGGTTTTGGATAAAATGGGGTTTGATCTTTGGTTATCCTCAGTTTTTCCCGTTTTTCTGGTTTTTTTGGTGTTTTTCTGGGAATTCTGGAGTTTGAGGGAGAAGAAGAAGTAATGTGAGAAGAAGATCACGAGACGTGATGGAGCATCACGTCGTGACCCTCTTCCCTGAAGAAGGTCACGCGGCGTGATGGGGCATCACGCCGTGATCCCCTTCCTTGGGAAGTCACGCGACGTTATGTAGCATCACGCCACGCGACTTCTCCTTTTCCCTGCGTGTTCTCGTGACCTCTCTTCCTCCCCTCACAGGCGTCACGAGACGTGACTGATGGTCACGCCGTGACTGCCTTGTTCCTCGGCATGGCGCTTGCGAGAGACCAGCGTCACGAGACGTGACTGGTGGTCACGTCGTGACCCGCCTCTACCTGTTACCCAGTTTTTCTAAAGCAAAGTTTTAACTTCTGATTTCAAGGGTTTTTGAACTACATGACAAATGTTTGAGTTAAAATTGTATTGTATTTTGGATAATTGCATAATATTGGATTTTGTATACATGATAAATGATTAATCTACATGATTTACATGTTAATAATTTATTTAACATGGACTTGTTCAATATGAACTATTTGTTCTTATCACCTTCTGTAATTAATATTTATACATTTAAATGTTCTGAATTGGATCAATATACGTGTATATATGAAATATAAGTTAGTATTTAATGAAATTCACATGATATGATACGTGAGTTATTGAGTCGTATACTTGATTAAATAATTAATGTACATAACTTACTAGTTTATATTTTACATGAACATAAATGGTCTTGAATGTGAATTATTTGTACTTCGGCCTTTAATAATTGATACTGGATGTATTTAAAATGTTTCTGAATTTGATCTAGATACATGTATATGTAAAATATGTATTTGTATTTAGTTGTATTTAATATTTATAGTTACTTGTTTTAAATGTGAACAGTATATATGTATACATGGATTATTTCTAGATGAATTATAAGTTCATATTACATTCGGTAATTAATATTTGAATATATGTATATGTCTCTGATTTTGATCAATGTACATGAATATATGAATTATTGAGTTATATTATTTGAGCCTGAATAGTCATAGTAGTGGATAAGTAAGCGCTTACTTAGGTCAGAGTGTGTGTGCGGCTGCTATATGATAAAATGATATATGCGGGTCCGTCTGGATCCTTGTTTCGACCATGTTTGGTCTATATGGAAATAAAGCGAGACTTCGGTCTCTATATGAAAAATACATGTTTGAGACTCATGTCTCTATATGCTTGGGATACTGTGTTCTATCAGTATCCAAATGACCGTATCCACTTCTTAGGTTTATACCAGACTAATCAGGCTACATGTTTATATGTGATATTTATGTTGAGATGCATTATTAACATGATTACAAGTATATGATGTACATGAATTCCTGCATAGCTTTATATGTACCTTGTGTTTGTATGCTTGGAAAGATGGAAATTATGAAGTGAATACCTAATTGCTTGTATTGTATAAATATTGTTTATGCATATTGTGCATTTGTTTTGTTCCTCCCCACTAAGCGTTATCGCTTAGCACGGGCTCTTTTCCCGTGCAGGTGGCGAGTTTGGATTTGGAGTCAGGTATCTGCGGGTCGGCCACTAGGAGTCTTTTGATGAAGTTATTTGAAGTCTTCCGCTATAATTTTTGTATATGGCTTGTGTATAGCAAAGTAAATCTTTTGTAAAGAAACAAATATTATTTTTGTATATGTATTTGATTACAAGCCTCACTTTGTAAAACAGTATGGATATATGTTATATGTAAAAAGGATTTACTATTATATGATTAAAAGTTTCCTTAAATCTCATTTGGTTTTTGTTTATACATGTGTATATGGATTTGTTATATGTGTTTGTCCGCGTGGCACTCCGCCATCCTTCCAACGGGGATGGCGGGGTGTTACATGTGGGGCGCGCTTTGCCAGCGAGGCGCGCTCCCCGCAGGGGCGCATCTCGCTTGCGAGGCGTGCGCCCTGCAGGGCTGCGTCTCGCCTGCAAGGCGCGCGCCCCCTGGTGCCCATCTCGCAGGCAGCGCGCGCGCGCTGCCCCCTCTCCGCGCGGCCATTTGTCCCTTTGACCCGTTGTTTTCGCTGGTTTTCCTGCATTTTCAGTCTGTTTTTTCAGTCCGTTTTTACCGGTCTTCTTTCATCCTTTTATGCTAATTTGGATCAACTAAAATTGAGTTTTTTTTTCTGTCTTTTTCCATTTGGAGCCAAGGCACACAATCTAATGGCGACTTTGGGTCTTCATTTGTGGGGGGATCGGAAAAAATATCAAAAAAACACCGGCTTCTTCTCTCTCGAGAAAGAGAAGAACAGTAAACGATTTTCAAAAGACAAAATTGGACTTTTAGTTTTTTTTTGGATTCAAAAGCTTTGAATTTTTCCCTTCTTATTTCTTAAAGAAACACCAGATTGTTAGACGATTAGAGCTTGAAAAATTAGCTTTTTATTAAACCGTTCCTATTAAAAATCACTTCTTGTGGATTTTTCTACTGGTATTTTTGAATTTCAATATTTTCCTTAAACCATTTCCTGTGTTTATTACCACACAATCTCGACAAGGAGAGCAATATCAAGACACCATCTCCAAATACATATTTTCTGAGGGTAAACACTTGGAACTTTCCTCATTCACTTTCTTTTTGTATATTATTTATTATTTATGGCTGTTAATATTTTTGTTTCTTGTCGTTAATGCCATGTTCCTTGTCCAATATTTCTCCTGTTTGGCTACTAATAGTTACTCATTTGTTTTTTTCTTTGTGATTCCTTTAATCTAGTTTGCGTATTTTCATTTTGAGTTTTTTTAGCCGCCAGCTTCTTCTTCCTTACCATTATTATTATTATTATTATTATTATTATTATTATTATTATTATTATTATTATTATTATTATTATTATTATTATTATTATTTATTAATACTTAATATTCTGTTTTAATTATTATTACTATTATTATTATTATTGTTATTATCATTATTATTGTGTTATAATTATATTAGTGCTCTTAGCCACTATTATAATCTCATTAAATGTTGATATTACTTATGTCATTGTTGCTTGACACTATTCATGCTATTGTTATTTTATTAAGTGTTTGTATTATTATTATTGTTATTATTTGTAGTATTACTATTATTATCATCATCATCATTATTATTATTATTGTTGTGTTATATTATTTTTTGTTGTTAATATTATTTAGTTTATGTCTATTTCACATTCATTTGTTATTATTATGAGTATTCGTTGCCATTGTTAGTCATCATTATTTATTATTTCTATTATTACACTTTGCGTTCGTTCGGTTATTTTATTTAGAATCATTACTAATGTTTTGATATTATTTTCTGTCTGAGGATTAATATTTGAGTCACGCCTTATGTATACCCCGTGACTCCCCGGATAGGTCACGACACATAAATGAGTCCCCCGGTTTGGTGAGATCCTTTCAACCATCTCTTTATGTATTTTGTGCTTACTTGTAAATACTTGTTTTATTTATGTACGCGTGTAATAAAAAGTCACAAAAATATTTTTACAATTAAATTGGAATTTTTACTAATAAAATTGGGACTAATGTCCCTTATTTTAGCCCAACAGTAAAAAATATTACAATAAAACGAAGAGTCAATTTTCTCCAAAATGGGATCACTCATCCCCGTTTTCATCAAACAATCAAAATGGCTCTTCGAACCCCCTTTAAATAAACACAAAGGACCCAATGTTCCTAAACTCTCAAATAAGCGCGTAGGAACCAATGTTCCTAAACCAAACGAATGCCCCGATTTATGTATGTTTTTCTCATGTGTGATTTTTTTTGGTTGTTTAAATTTGCATTTCCTTTTGGGCCCTTGTAATTAATTTTGGGGCAATATTATTTAAATTTTGGGGATTGTATTCCGTCCCCACTTATATTTTTAATCTCTTTCATTAGGGGGGTTGTATTCCGCCCCTATTTCTCTTGTAATTGCGTGCTTGCATGTTTATCGCTTTCATTCACTGCTTTTCTTTATCGCTTTATTTATTGCTTTTCCTTTACCGCTTTTGAATGCTTGCGATGCGCCTTTAAATTTAAATGCATTGATCGGATGAGATAAGAGACATAATTTTAACAAATTAAAAACCCATTTATAATTAATCAAAGCATAAATAAAAGTGAAGTTCCGAACACCAAATCTCTGGTTTAGACTGATAGAGGTGAGAGATCTTTCCCAATTTCTTGTAAATTGGGTGGCGACTCCCAAAACACCTCAAAGGTGCCTATAGGCATCGTGAGGCTAGGTGGTTCTTCTCAATGTTCTATTGAGAGGGATACACCCATGATGTCTCGTGGCGCCCATGGTCAAAAGACGCAATCCAATCCCTCGAATCCTAAAAGCAGATTCACTCGAGGGCCCTTGCTGGGTTCCGGTGCGCATCACAGTGGCGACTCCACTGGGGACTTGTTTGAAACTTCGCTTCGAAAGTGCTTTGGTTAAAATATAATTGGGTTTTTAAAGCTTAAAATTCTATCTCTGTTCGGAAAATTGCATTGCATTTTAGAGCCTTAGTTTTATGTTAGTTGGTCCCCTATCGTACCCTGGTGCATTCCCGAAGCACGACCCTACTTTCACTCATTATAGGGAAGTGTTAAGGATAATCACCAACCCAAGCCTCGTATCATTAATTGTATATCAAATGGAGACCCGATCGATCGCCATGCTCGTGATGAGCTAGACCCGTCAGCAGGGACCATGCTTGGGTAGCCCTAAAGTATCATCACCTTGACCAAAGCTCATGTAATGGCAAATAGAAACTTCCACTAGGTGGTATGCTCCTTAATATGATGTTTGTGATGTGGGCCGTCACGTATTAAACAAAATCAAGCAAATTAAGTGGTCCTTTATCAAAGGCTTTAATGCCCCGATAAGCCCACCTTAACTTGATTGAGTTGTCCAAATACGTAATGGCCAAAACCTATATGCATGTACATTAGGCGACAGATGTTATGCTGCCGGTTTCTCACCGTGCACCATGCGCGTCCAATGGGTTTCCTGTTAACCCTTGGATAAAGCCCACCTAGGAAAAATATCGCATTACCTCATGTGAGGGAGGAATAAGATTGGAAGGATCTATCTGCTTGCATGTGTTTGTCTATGCTGCACCATCACGACCATGCATTGCACCTCAATCATGCATCACCCTAACAAGAGTGTGTTTTGCAGCCATCATAGATTCATCCAGGTGGTCTAGAGGTCTTAACGGTCGACTGAGGAGAGTTTCTCTAGAGTTAGTATCAGATTAAAGTTTGGATTCACCGGTAGAAGCAAGCATGTCTGATCCAATGAGCGATTCTGATGCAACTAGGGCGATGATCGCCGAAGAAGTGGGGAAAAGGTTGGAGGAATTTGAAGCCAGAATGATGGCAATGATGGGCAACCTTGCCACCATATTAGCCCCACCTGCTGGACGACAGACTGCTGCGCCGATTAGGGAGTAAGATGAACAAGGAGTGGTTAGAAAAGATCCCCCAACGGCAGCTGAGCCGACTGTAGTTGAGCCAATAGTACCGGCGCCTACTGAGCGTAGGGAAAGCCCTAAGTTTGAAATTGATATGTGGGAGGAGCCAGAGGAGCTGGTGGTAGTGAAAGGGAAGTCACCAAAGCTAGAGGACGCAATGTGGAGGAAGATGGAAGAGAGATTCGAGGCCATGTCAAAGATGTTGAAGGTAGGGGGAGGAATGAACCCCGAGGATAGGGAGTTAGACAGTGATGACTTGGTTCCATAAAATTTCAAAATGCCTGACGTTCCCAAGTTCGACGACACCTCTGATCCCACTGCTCATATAAAGCAGTACTCACTAGTGATGAAGGATACTACCCTGACAAAGAGGCAGAAGGTTAAGTATTTCTGTTTGAGTTTAACTGGCCCGGCGGTGGATTGGTATCACGGGTTGGACCGAAGGACAAAGGAGGACTGGGAGTTGCTGACAGAAGAATTTCTCAGGTAGTACGATTGCAGTACAAGAATGGAGGTAACTCTAAAAGATTTGGAACTGTTGCAGCAAAAGGCAGGAGAGTTTTTTCACGAATACCTCACCCGATGGAGGAACAGAGTCATGGAAATGAAACGCAAACCTGACACCCCAGACCAAATTTGACTATTCATTCGAAATGCTAGCCCTTATCTGAGAGAGGGACTAAAGATGAAGGGGTTAAGAGACTGGGAGTCTTTGAAGGACATCGCGATAGAGGCTGAGGGAGAGTACCTTGCGAGGAAGGCAAGCGGTGAGGCCTACGCCAAGAGAGGTTATACTAACTAGGGGGCGAGCAAGTCAGCGGGCTCTAGCAGTGGTATTAGAAGCGAAAAGACGGCAGAGGTATCAGCAACAGGGGTCAGTCAGAGGTACTTTTCAAACCTGGGTCGGCCTTTATCCTAGGTATTGAAACGATTGATAAAGGAGGGGAAGCTACAACCCCTGCAACCCAAACCAGCCAAGACCCAGGGCAGCCGGGGCATAAAGAACATGAATATTGTGCCTTCCATCAGCATACAGGGCACTTGATAGATGACTGCATAACATTGAGGCACCGGGTCCAAGATCTTATTGACAGTAAGTAGATTACGGACCCTGAAAGGAGAGAGGGTAAGAAGAAGGCTAATTATGATGTTGTGCCACCCCCCGTTTTCATGATTGGCTCGAGCCTGCTAGAATGATATGTCCTGCGGGACCTGTATGGGAATGAATATGTTGTTATCACTCGCCCTGCAGCAGAAGAGGAAAGGACATCCATGGGGACAATAGATTGTTGGTACTCCAGCGAGAGTGGAGAAGAAGATAGAGACAAAGAGGAAGGGGAATCGCCTGCCAATCTGTGGGAATCAGAAGGGGAAGGAGAGGAGATAAAAGCTATCTTAAGAAGTGGGAGAATAGTCCCAGAAGTGGAAAGGTCGCAAGACCCAGTGCAAACACCAGCGAAAAGGGAGCCGGAAGAGAACGCTATAGTCAAACAGTTGAAAAAGACCGCGGCTCAAATATCTATATGGGACCTTTTGAGACAGTCTCCTTCTCATAGACAGAAGTTGGTAGAGGCTTTGAGCGAATCCACCGTGGCCACCACAATCTCTCCGACTGAGCTATTAGATCTTGTAAAAGGAGGGTCAGGAGAGAAGTTGGTGTATTCTGACGCTGATTTGCCAGTTTAAGGCCGCAATCACAACCGACCGTTGTACATCAAGGCACAAGTAAATGGCAAGCACACTGCTTGCGTCATGGTTGATGATGGATCATCCATAAATGTCTGTCCATTGGTGGCACTGCAGGCTTTCGGGCTAGATAAGAGCATGCTCAGCAAGTTGGATTTGACCATCACAACCTATGATAATTCTCGGAGACAAGCGTCGGGGACGTTTAGAGCATTGGTTAAGACTGGGCCCGTAGAGACGGAGGTAGAGTTTGTAGTTTTGTCCATCCCAGTGAACTTCTCAGCCTTACTAGGGAGGCCGTGGTTTCATAAGTTAAGGGGAGTGCCCTCTACGCTACACCAGATGATCAGAATACCACATGAAGGGGAGGTGGTAACCATCAGAGCGACTAGAGAAAACCAGGTGTCCGCCTTGGGGATTGCGAATCAACCATTTAGTGGTTTTCATGTATCAGTGATTGGGGAAAAGCAAGGTTCAGTGGGCAACCCTCAAGCAGTGAATATGATAAAGAAAATGCATTTTCTCCCGAGAGCTGGTCTGGGTAAGAATTCGCAAGGACTGCAGTCAGCCATCACTACACGAGGCCAGAAGGATCGAAGGGTCTGGGGTACAGAGGTGAGTGTGGCAAGGAGAAGGAAGTGCCAAAGGAGATCCCTCATATTTCCAAGAGTTTCATTCTAGCCTCCTCAGTCTGCGCCTATGCCGTAGAGGAAGAGCCCCATGGAAGGATTGTGCTAGGCTTTGAGATCTTTAATGATGCCTTCGACTGGAAAGTTGGAGTAATCAAGTCTGTAGAGGATTTCTGGGATGAAGAGGTGATGCCGCAGTGCAATGTTTGGGATGGGGATGAGCCCAAAGAAATTGTCACAGAAAAGTTGGTAGCTACCCGATTGAAGGGGAAGGAGAAGATAATAGAGCCAGATGTGGAGATTGGAGGTCTGAAGATTTTATCAGGGCCAGCTGAAGAGCCTCCAGCAAGCCAAGAAGTTGAAGCACAGTCGGCTACAACAGCGGTGCCAATGGGAGATGAAGACAATTGTGTTTTAGATGACAATGTTAACTTTGCTAATTATGTTAATGAAATGAACAACTTTGCTTATTTGTGTGGTGTTTCTGATGATTTTACCTCTCATGATCATAAACATGATGCATTCATTTTTGATATTAATTCAACTAGCACGACTGCATTTAATCTCGGAACTTTGGAAAATCCAAAAGAAATTTTGATAGCATTAGATGTAACTCCTGAGGAGAGAGTAAAATTTGAGAGAATTTTAAGAAAATATGAAAAGGTTTTTGCTTGGACTTATGAGGACATGTCAGGAATTGATCGAGACATCACCGAACATGCCATCCCAACTTACCCAGAGTCTAGACCGGTCAAGCAAAAGCTCAGGAGACTTAGGCCAGAATGGGCGCAAAAGGTAAAAGAAGAGATCCACAAGCAGATTGAGGCTAAGTTTCTGGTAGAAGTTAAGTACCCGACCTGGTTAGCCAATGTTGTCCCAGTAGCCAAAAAGGACGGTAAGGTGCGTGTGTGTGTGGACTATCGAGACCTAAACAAAGCCTGCCCAAAAGACAATTTCCCTTTACCCCATATCGATGTGCTGGTGGATAGTGCAGCTACCTATATGATGTACAGTTTTATAGATGGGTATGCGAGATACAATCAGATACTCAACAAGATTATGGATCGGATCAAGACAGCCTTCATTACAGAATGGGGTACATTTGCCTACCGAGTTATGCCTTTTGGACTGAAAAATGCTGGGCAACTTATCAGAGAATGGCAACAAAGATTCTGAATGACCTGATTCACAAAGAGGTAGAGGTGTATGTTGACGATATGATGATCAAGTCGGCTACTAGGGAAGGTCACTTCGAAGTTTTGGAAAAGTTCTTTCAACGGATTGATAAGTATAATCTGCGCCTCAATCCTAAGAAGTGTATCTTTGGAGTTACCTCAAGTAAGCTATTGGGCCACGTGGTAAGTCAAAGAGGGATCGAAATAGACCCTGATAAGGTTAAGGCTATCAGAGAGATGCCAACGCCCCAAAAAGAAAAAGAAGTTAGGAGCTTCCTGGGAAAGCTTCAGTACATTAGTCGGTTCATCGCCAAGCTAGCTTCAGTATGTGAGCCTATTTTCAAACTTCTTCGAAAGAATCAGCCAGTTCGGTGGAATGACGACTTCCAGAAAACTTTTGGTGTCATTAAGAGTTACCTTCTGCATCCCCCGGTACTGCGGCCGCCACGACCTATTAAACCTTTGATCCTTTACCTAGCAATAGAGGAGAATTCTATAGGTGCCATGATGACCCAAGAGGATGAGTTCGGGGTTGAATTTTCAGTTTACTACCTCAGCAAGAAATTCCTTCCCTATGAAGCCAAGTACGTCGAGGTGGAAAAGATTTGTCTGGCGGTAATTTGGGCTTCAAAGAAATTGAGATACTATTTCCATTCCTATAAGGTGCAAGTAGTCGCCAAACAGAACCCTCTTCGCTACCTTCAAGAAGCACCCTCATTGTTAGGAAAAATGGGAAGATGGCTAATACTGTTACAGGAATTTGATGTGGAGTACGTCACGAGAAAGACCATTAAGGGGCGGGCAGTTGCAGAATTTCTTGCTGAACACCCTATTGGCAAGTGTTCTTTGACGAGGCAGTCAACAGAAAAGGGGCAGGAGCAGGAATCATCCTCACAACCCCAGATGGTGAGAAGCTGCTATTGGCAAAGAAGTTGAGATACAAAGCAACTAATAATGAACCAGAATATGAGGCTTGTATTTTCGGATTGGAAGCATTGCTGGCTCTGGGGGCAAAGACCGCAGAAGTTTTTGAAGATTCATCTTTGGTAATTCACCAGATCAAAGGGGAATGGTCAGTCAAGGAAGAGAGACTGTTGCCCTATATGAAGCACTTGAAAATTCTAAGTAGTCAGTTCGAGACTTACACTTTCCACTTTGTCCCCAGAGATGAAAATCAGTTGGCTGATGCTCTCGCAACATTGGTATCCATGTGGGATAATCCAGTGCGAAAAAGCCTTGCTTTGAAACTGAGTAAATAATGGATGTCGAGGCCACCAATGGAAAACCTTGGTATTATGATATTCAAAATCACTTAGAAAAATCGATTTTTCCAGAGGAAGCCATTGAAAAGGACTAAAGGATGATTAGAAAATTGTCCTCCCAATTTATCAGTGTAAACGGGGATTTGTACAAGAGGCAAGCAAACGGTTTCTAGTTAAGGTGCTTGGCAAAAAAAGAAGCCGAAAGGGTTATGGAAGAGGTTCATACCGGTGTTTGTGGGGCCCACATAAATGGCCTGGCTTTAGCAAAGAAAATCATGCGTCAAGGGTTTTATTGGCTCACAATGGATGCTGATTGTTCGAAATACGTGAAGGAGTGCCAGTTATGCCAGCAATATGCAAATTTGAGGCATGTGCCAGTTTCAGAGCTGCACAATCTGACTTCTCCATGGCCATTCGCAGCCTGGGGAATTGATATCATTAGGGAGATACATCCCACAGCCTCCAACGGACATAGATTCATCATAGTTGCTATCGACTATTTTACCAAATGGGTAGAGGCTGAATCTTTCAAGAAGGTTGATGCTTGGGATATGGCCAGATTCATTGAGAGGAACCTAATATGTAGATATAGTCTCCCGCATCATGTTGTGTCTGACAATGGGGTCCAGTTTATGGCCGAAACTAAGCAGATGCTTCAGAAGTACGGAATCCAGCACCACAAGTCTTCCCCCTATCGCCCTCAGGCTAACGGCGCAGTTGAAGCGGCGAATAAAAATGTTAAAAGAATATTGGCCAAGATGGTCCAAAGCTATAAAGACTGGGCAAAGAAGCTACCATTTGCACTTTGGGCCTATAGAACTACAGTCATAACCTCTACAGGGGCAATGCCGTTCTCTCTGGTATACGAAATCGAAGCAGTTTTACCGATTGAAATTGAGCTAAAGTCACTAAGGGTAGCTATGGAAGCCGAGATCCCAGAGATAGAATGGGCACAACAGTGACTATTGCAACTGAATCTGTTGAATGAGGATAGGTTGTGGGCGTACTACCATAATTAAGTTTATCAGAAAAGGCTAGGCCGATCCTTTGGTAAGAAGGTCCGAAAGCACCCACTGAAGGAAGGAGACTTGGTCTTTAAGATGATGAGGCCTAGAGTGCCAGACATACGGGGGAAATTCAGTCCAACCTAGGAAGGTCCATTCATGCTAAAGAAGTTACTGACCAAGGGGGCAGCAATCTCAACATACAGCAATGGGAACGAATTCAGAGAATCGGTCAACGTCGACAATCTAAAAAGATTTCATGGCTAAAGACCAAAATAAAAAGAAGAGAATAAATGCCCCACGGGTCGAAAACCGGAAAAAAGCGGCCTTGCTAAAATTGGGCGCCCTATCAGGGTGAAAACCGAAAAAAGGTATCCTAGGCAAAAATTAAGGGCCGAGAGAAAATGTTCAATCGAGAAACCCGAGATGGCCGATTGATAATAAGAGTTCGATGCTTACAAGATTTACTCCGAGATTAGGTATAGTCTTGTGCTTTTGGATTCTTGTCAAATGAGGGTCATGTATGATGAAATCATATAGAAATGTACACAAATTTTGCAACGAATAAAGGAGTTCAGTTTGCATTTTCATCAATTTTTAGTTTCGCCTTAAAAAGAAATCTATCGTTTATTTAATAACTATTGTCTAATTGTCTTCCTTAAAAGCATTTAAACCAATATACGCTGATTCACACTCAAGGAAAATTCTGATGAGGACCTTTGCTTGTAAAAAAAAAGAAAAAAAAAGGGCCGTTAGAGATGAAAACTGTGACTGGCGCTCTAAGCAAAAGTTAGGCCAAAGGGCAGCATGAAAACCTGGGAACAAATAGTCTGTCCTACAAAAAATAAAATAAATAAAAGCCTTTGGATTGGGTTGGGTCCATTCTAGGCAAAAAAATAAGGCACAGGGTTATGTGAAAATCCGCAAAGGACGCATTTCCCTCCAAGAAAAGCTAGTGCGAAAATCCACAAGAGACGCACTACCTTAAAAGAATAACTACAGATATCGAACAAGAACCCAGCAGTCCCAAAGGTACAAAATTTGAAGAAGACCTCGCAAGGCGCTATTCTTATCATAGACTATAGCCGATCCAGCTATGGCCTCTAGACGCACCGAGACGAGCCCTCATCTTGCATCTCTATACGACTCATGCATTTCACTCGCATGCTTACTATCATTTTCTGGCATATTTGGCTTTCTAAATCTTGCAGAAGGAGAAAATCGGTGCGGCCATCGACAAAACCCGAATGACGACATCAGTCTAAACATCGCTCAGAACAACAGACCAGAAACCTCCCGACGGAGCACAGCTCCAAAATTTCACAATGGTTAGCATGATGGCGGCACTACCCACAAGAGGTTAGCACGACTATGGCACTACCAACTCACATCGGTTAGCACGATGGCGGCACTACCCACAAGAGGTTAGCACGACCACGGCACTACCAACTCACATCAGTTAGCACGATGGCGGCACTACCCATAAGAGGTTAGCATGACCACGACACCACCAATTCACATCGGTTAGCACGATGGCGGCACTACCCACAAGAGATTAGCACGACCACGGTACTACCAACTCACATCGGTTAGCACGATGGCAGCACTACCCACAAGAGGTTAGCACGACCACGGCACTACCAACTCACATAGGTTAGCACGATGGCGGAACTGCCCACGAGAGGTTAGCACGACCACGACACTACCAACTCACATAGGTTAGCACGATGGCGGCACTACCCACGAGAGGTTAGCACGACCACGGCACTACCAATTACAACAAAGGACAATACGCCGACAACATGGCAATAACCACCCAAACAATACCTCAAGTCTGGGAAAGCGACCGCCTCAGGTACGTTTCTCTTCCTTTCTTTTCTGAATTTTGGCTTACTTAGGCACCTAAGTTCTAAGTTCCAAGTTCCCCAAAATTGGGGGCAACTGTAGACACCGGGTCTTGAGGCGGTCCAAGATCAGAATTACCCGATGATGAAAGTGATACTTGCCACAAGTAAAGGTGTCGAAAATGATGTTCTCCTTATCAAAAAAAAAAATCCATTTATTCCTCTAAGATTTTCAGTGTGAAAATTTGTTTTGTTTGCTCTCTTTTACTCCTTTTTACTATTTACATTTATTTTCTTTTTTATTTTATTTTATTTTATTTTTAGTTTTATTTTTTTCATTTCGCGTGCCACATGTGCGGGCCGTGCCTGTCGCGGAGGCTGCGCACGCCTGCGGGCGCGTGCGTAGCGGAGGCCGCGTACTGCAGCACTTGCTGCGGGCGCGGCAACACTTGCTGCGCATGCGGTAGAGTGCTGCGTGGGGCGCGCGTCGCCGAGGCACGGGGCGCGCACCCTGCAAGGGCGCGTCTCGCCTATGAGGCGCGTGCCCCCTGGGGAGCATCTCGCAGGCAGCGCGCGCGCCCTATGGGGAGGACGCTGCCCCCTCTCCACGTGGCCATTTGGCCCTTCGACCCGTCGTTTTCGCTGGTTTTCCTGCATTTTCAGTCTGTTTTTTCAGTCTATTTTTACCAGTCTTCTTTCATCCTTTTATGCTAATTTGGATCAACTAAAATGCAGTTTTTTTCTGTCTTTTTCCATTTGGAGCCAAGGCACACAATCAAATGGCGACTTTGGGTCTTCATTTGTGGGGGTATCGAAAAAAATATCAAAAAAAACATCTGTTTCTTCTTTCTCGAGAAAGAGAAGAACAGTAAATGATTTTCAAAAGACAAAATTGGATTTTTATTTTTATTTTTGGATTCAAAAGCAATGATTTTTTCCCTTCTTATTTCTTAAAGAAAAACCAGTTTGTTAGACGATTGGAGCTTGAAAAATTATCTTTTTATTAAACCGTTCCTATTAAAAATCACTTCTGGTGGATTTTTCTACTGGTCTTTTTGAAGTTCAATATTTTCTTTAAACCATTTCTTGTGTTTATTACCACACAATCTCGACAAGGAGAGCAATATCAAGACACCATCTCCAAATACATATTTTCTGAGGGTAAACACTTGGAACTTTCCTCATTCACTTTCTTTTTGTATATTATTTATTATTTATGGCTGTTAATATTTTTGTTTCTTGCCGTTAATGCCATGTTCCTTGTCCAATATTTCTCCTGTTTGGCTACTAATAGTTACTCATTTGTTTTTTTCTTTGTGATTCCTTTAATCTAGTTTGTGTAGTTTCATTTTGAGTTTTTTTAGCCGCCAGCTTCTTCTTCCTTACCATTTTTATTATTATTATTATTATTAGTATTGTTGTTGTTGTTGTTGTTGTTATTATTATTATTATTATTATTATTATTATTATTATTATTATCATTATATTTATTTATTAATACTTAATATTCTGTTTTAATTATTATTATTATTATTATTATTATTATTATTGTTATTATTATTATTGTGTTATAATTATATTATTGCTCTTAGCCACTATTATAATCTCATTAAATGTTGATATTACTTATGTCATTGTTGCTTGACATTATTCATGCTATTGTTATTTTATTAAGAGTTTGTATTATTATTGTTGTTATTATTAGTAGTATTACTATTATTATTATTATTATTATTATTATTATTATTATTATTGTGTTATATTATTTTTTGTTGTTAATATTATTTAGTTTATGTCTATTTCACATTCATTTGTTATTATTATGAGTATTCGTTGCCATTGTTAGTCATCATTATTTATTATTTCTATTATTACACTTTGCGTTCGTTCGGTTAATTTATTTAGAATCATTACTAATATTTTGATATTATTTTCTGTCTGAGGATTAATATTTGAGTCACGCCTTATGTATACCTCGTGACTCCCCGGATGGGTCACGACACATAGATGAGTCCCCCGATTTGGTGAGATCCTTTCAACCCTCTCTTTATGTGTTTTGTGCTTAATTGTAAATATTCGTTTTATTTATGTGCGCGTGTGATAAAAAGTCACAAAAATATTTTTACAATTAAATTGTGATTTTTACTAATAAAATTGGGACCAATGTCCCTTGTTTTAGCCTAACAATAAAAAATATTACAATAAAACGAAGAGTCGAATTTCTCCAAAAATGGGATCACTCATCACCGTTTTCATCAAACAATCAAAATGGCTCTTCGAACCCCCTTTAAATAAACACGAAGGACCCAATGTTCCTAAACTCTCAAATAACCGCGTATGAACCAATGTTCCCAAACCAAACGAATGCCCCGATTTATGTATGTTTTTCTCATGTTTGATTTTTTTTCTGTTGTTCAAATTTGCATTTCCTTTTGGGCCCTTGTAATTAATTTAGGGGCAACATTATTTAAATTTTGGGGATTGTATTATGTCCCCACTTATATTTTTAATCTCTTTCATTAGGGGTTGTGTAAGTACCGTGTCCCGAGGCAGTCCAGATCAGAGATTACCCGATGAAGAAATCGATGTCCGATTTCGAATGAGCGGATGAGATTCGGAGACTTTAGTCCTCTAGATTCACGAGAAATATGGATTTTTATTTGCAGTAATGAAAAAAAGAAAATTGGGAGATTTTAGGCTTGAAGAGAAGATTTTTTTCATCAGTGGCCAACCCGTCGTTCATGGGTCGCCCGTCGCTTACTGGGGAGTCCCGTCTCTCGCCATGAGGGACAGGCCGTAGGTGAGATGAGCGATGGACACGTGTCCTCGCACAGACACCTGTCTGTGGGTTTGCGGTACCTGTCGGTTGAATCCTGTTTCCAAGAGGAAAAGGGATTTAGCCGACGCCCGTCAGTGGACTTTCGGTGCCCGTCGGATTGAATCCTGTTTCCTACAGGAAAAAGGATTCAACAGATGCCCGTCTGTGGACTCCCGACGCCAGTCGGTCGTAGGGTTTTGAGGAAAAATAATATAAAAAGGGTTTTTTGAACCATTTTGGGGGTGGGACGAATTTAGCTACTTTTTACCCTAAAAATCCATTTCTGATTATTGATTATAGCCTTTTCATCTCATTAAAATTTCTTCATTTTTATTTTATCTTGATTTGGTGAATCTAGTTAGTTGAAGGGAGCTAAAATCGATTAGTTTCCCATCAATATTTATAGATTCCAACACTTGAATATTTTTGTGATTGTCAAGAAAGAAAAGACCAAAATTTCTTTTCTTGATTTTTGCTCATTTCTCGTGAAGCGTGCGGAATTCGAACCATCCGAAAATCTATCCTAAAAGGTAAAATCCGAGGGTAAATATTCTGGACATACATTCTGTTTAATTTATTTTAAATATTTGCATTTATTTTCGGTTTTTGTGTTTGGAAAAATTATTTTGCTGTGAAATTGTGAAAAGTTTTATTTTTACTATTTTTTTAAAGAACGGAGGTGACCGACGGGCAATAATATTACTGACGCCCGTCTCTCGGCTGAGCGACGGCACATAAACGGTGCACTTATTACCCGCCGGTCACCCCGGGGACGCCCGTCGGTCAATCATTTATGGTTGTCCCTGGGTTCTGTCTCTAGTTTTCAAAGCTGTTTTTATTTCTTTTATTATTTATTTTCTTTTTATTATTTGTTTTTTTATTTTATTTTCAAAATCTTTTCTTTTCTGTTTTTTTAAAAAAATATCAGTAGTCTCTATTTATTTTTGGATTTTAATCTTCATTTACATTTATTCTTGCTTTGTTTACAAGTATTAATATTATTGATTATTTTGTGAGATTGTAATATTTGGTCCTTGGGATGGTTTGAGCTTGAGAGGAAGTTGTCATGCACAACATGGAAGATTCCAATTGGTTTAATCCTTTATCCCTTTGCCATTTATTTATTTAATTACGCGTTTATGTTTTATTTATCTTTATGTTTATGTAAATTATTTTATTTCGCGTTAAATAAAAATGGGCAAATGTTTTATATTAATTAATTTGGTGATTTTTGTAAATAAAGGACCAAAGTCCTATTTTAGCCAATGAAAATGTCACATAAAAATCTTTTTTATAATAAATGTATGTGAGGATCAAAGTCCTCAAAATAAATGAATTCCCCGTTTTATGTATGTATCGCACTTTTTATAAATGGGAGTTGTATTCCGCTCCTAATATTATTGTAATTTATCTTGGAATGTTTATTTTTATTTTTTGTTTTTGTTTTA
This sequence comes from Excoecaria cochinchinensis, assembly GCA_947683425.1. Lineage (NCBI taxonomy): Eukaryota > Viridiplantae > Streptophyta > Magnoliopsida > Malpighiales > Euphorbiaceae > Excoecaria > Excoecaria cochinchinensis. The sequence continues at coordinate 11,929,403 of CANTUQ010000112.1, forward strand.
TTTATTTATTAACGCTTTTGACGTGAATAATTGCGCCTTCAATTAAATTGCATCGTGTAGAGAGAGAGTGAACTAATAAGCTCAAAATTTAATTTTAAAATTAATCAAGGTAGAAATAGATAAGAAGTCTTGAACCCATCTTTGGTCTTTGGTCTCAACGAGGCGAGAGGTCTATCTGATCACTCATTGGAACGGGACCTCCAAGACACCTCTTGTGTCAAACAACTTAATAAATCCTAGGCTCCATAGGGTTAGAGGGTCATTCCCAATGTTCTATTGGGGTGATTGCCTCCAAGACCCCTTTGGCTTGCCCAAAATGGAAATATGCGCCGTCTTAGGCTCACTGAGGCGAGACGAACTTTCCCAATGTTTTATTGGATGGCGACTCCATGAAACCCCCTTGTTGCCCAAAATAGACGCACTTGTAAATTTGTTGCAAGTTGTCAACGAACCCTCATTTTGCCCGATCGCCCTCAAGCGGGCTATCAATGGGCGCCCACCAGGGGTCCGGCGCGCGTCACAGTGGTGACTCCACTAGGGAACAATATTCGAGACTTCGATTTGAAAATACCTTGATTAAAATTTACAATTAAGTTTTAGTTTATAAATTCGCTTTCTCTCAAATTTGCATTACATCCCATTAGAACCTTAGATTACGCTAGATTGGTCCCTTCTAAACCTCGGTGCATTCCCGAAGCGCAACTCTACGTTCACTCAATGTAGGGAAGTGTTAAGGATAATCACCAGCCCAAGCCTCATACCATTTGGTATATAAAATGGAGACCCAATCGGTCGTTACGCTCGCGATAAGCTAGACCCGTTGGCAGGGACCATGCTTGGGTAGACCTAAAGTAACACCGTCCTTAACCAAAGCTCATGTAATGGCCATTGATACTTCCCCTAGGTGATATGAACCATAATATCGTGCCTGCTGTATAGATCCTTATGTATTGGATGAGTCCAAATGTCTTGTTTGGTTACTTAGCCAGAGGCTTTCATGCCCCGGTAGGGCCATGTTAATATATTTGGATTACCTAAATATGTAATGATCATTATCCATGCGCTTGTGCATTAGTATAGGAGTGTTATGTTGCCAGTTTTTTACCGCGCACCATACAGGTCCATCAGGTTCCCTGTTGACCCATGGGCTAATCCTGCCTAGGAAAAAGACTGTGATCGCGTGTGTGGGAGTAATAAGGGTGGAAGGACCTATCTGCTTGCATGTGATTTGTGGGTTTCGCATATCACGATCATGCATTTCATTGCATTCATGCATCATTCTGACTCCTTGTCTCTGTAGCCATCATAGATCTGCCCAGGTGGACGAGAGGACCTGTAGGACGATTGATCTGAAATCCTGTGTCTGAGCTACCAGAAAGGGAGAACTTCTCAGAGACTCATTCAAAGACCAGCTGTGCCGTTTCAGAGATGGCTAACTCACCGAGAGGGAATGATGCCACCAGGGCTTTGATTGCAGAAGAGGTTGGCCGAAGGTTTGAGGAGTTTGAGGGCCGAATGATGAACATGATGGCCACAATGGCCCAGCGCGCTGCTCCACAGAACCCGTTTCCACCTCCCATGAGACAGAATGAACAAGGGGAGGATAGAGAAGAGAAGCAAGAAGAGATCCAACCACCGCCAGTAGATTTAAGGTTAGTAGCATCGAGGGTTCAAAGGAGAAGACCGGTTCAGAGGTTAGAGGATGACCGTGGAGATGAAGATTATGAGGATAGCATTATGTCAGAAAGGGGAAAAGTGCCCTAGTCAGAGGAAACTATTTGGAAGAAAATGGAGGAGAAATTTGAGGCGATGGCCCAGATATTAAGTAGGGGTCAAGGAATGAATCCTTAAGATAAGGAGTTGGAAGGGGAGGATCCGATCCCATATAATTTCAAAATGCCAGACGTTCCCAAGTTCGATGGCACCTCTGACCCAACTGCCCATGGGAAGCAATATTCATTGATTATGAAAGGGACCACCTTGACAAAAAAATAGAAGGTGGAGTACTTTTTTTTAAGTCTGACTGGCCCGACTATAGATTGGTATCACGGCCTTGACCGCAGAACCAAAGAAGACTGGGATTTGCTGACGGAGGAGTTTTTGAGGCAGTATGATTATAACATGAGGATGGAAGTGACCCTCAAAGATCTAGAATTGTTACAACAGAAGGATGGCGAATCTTTTCATGAGTACTTAACCCGTTGGAGGAACAGAGTGATGGAAATGAGAAAGAAATCGGAGACTCAGGATCAGATTAGATTATTCATCAAGAATGCAAGCCCGTATCTGAGAGAAGGGTTGAAGATGAAAGGATTACGAGACTGGGAGTCCTTGAAGGATATAGCCATCGAAGCGGAGGGAGAATACCTGGCCCGAAAAGCAAATAATGATAACTATGCCAAGAAGGGGAGCATTAGTCAGGGGATAAGTAGGCCAACAGGTCCCAGCGGTAACGCAAGAAGGACAATTGAGGTATCCGCTACTGACGCAACCACGAGACATTTTTTGAACTTAGGGAGGTCCTTATCGTGGGTTCTGAAAAGGCTAATAAAGGAGGGGAAGTTACAACCATTACCACCTAGACCTGCTAGGAATCAGGGGATGCTGGGCCACAATGATAATGAGTACTGTGCTTACCATCAACACACGGGTCATTTGACAGATGGGTGCAAAGCTTTGAGGCACGCAATTCAAGACTTAATAGATTCAAAGTAGATTACGGATCCCGAGAAGAGGGAAGGTCAGAAGAAAGCTGGGTATAACAAGGTGCCCCCACCTGTGTTCCTGATTGGGTCTAGTTTACCTGAAGGGTTTGTCTTGAAGGAGTTATACGGCAACGATGTAAACACTGCTGTCACGAGCCTCCATGAGGTGAGTGAAAAAGGGATACCCTCTGCAGTGATCGATTGCTGGTCCACTAGTGAAAGTGGAAGTGATAATGATGATGAAGGTATTGAGTTTCCTGACCCATGGGGTTCAGAGGAGGAGGAAGCGGAAGAGCAAAAAGGAAAAATGAAGGTAGGAGCAGTGACCCACAGCGGGAGAGTAGCGCCGGAAGTAGCCAGGCCTCAGGAGCCAGTGGGAGGTCAGAAAGAGAACGAAAAGGAGCTAGAAGGAGATCAGATAGTGAAACAGCTGCAGAAGACACCGGCTCAAATTTCCATTTGGGATCTACTGAGGCAATCCCCCTCCCATTGGCAGAGATTGGTAGAAGCCTTATGCGAGACAACTGTGGCTACAACAATTTCGCCCACTGAGCTGCTGGAAGTGGTGAAAGGAGGAGCTGGGGAGAATGTGGTGTTCACAAATGCCAATCTACCGGCAGAAGGCCGTAACCACAATCGCCCTTTGTTCATTCGAGCTCAGATCAATCAAAAGCACACTTCTTGTGTGATGGTGGACGATGGGTCATCAATCAACGTGTGCCCACAAGTAGCCATGGCGGCCTTTGGAGTGACGGTAGACATGTTAGCCAAGTCGGATTTGACGATCACAGCTTATGATAACTCTCGCCGACATGCCTCAGGGACTTTCAAGACGGTCGTCAAGATGGGGCCAGTGGAGACTGAGGTGGAATTTGTAGTCCTGCCTATTTCGGCCAATTTTTTGGCATTATTGGGGAGACCGTGGTTCCACAAGTTGGGAGGTGTTCCCTCTACACTTCACCAGATGGTCAAGATACCACATGAAGGGCAAGTGGTGACCGTCAAGGCTGCGAGAGAGAATCAGGTGTCAATACTCGAGATAGTAAGACAGCCATTCACTGGATTCCATGTGGCCATGATTAATGAAGAATAGACAATAAAAGGAAGCCCTCAAGTGCTAGCTATGATGAAAAGGATGTCGTTTCTTCCGGGTGCTGGATTGGGTAAGAATTCCCAAGGGATGCCAGGTGTCATCGCCACTAGGGGTCAAAAAGATAGAAAGGGCCTGGGCTACGAAGGAGAAGTGCAGAGAGAAGTGAAGCCAGCAAAGGAGATTCCCCACATTTGGGAAAGTTTTGTGCCAGCATCAATAGTTTGCGCTTATGATGAAAAAGCCGAGCCTCAGTGGGTCGACGAAAGAATTGTGCCAGGATTTGAGGTTTTCAGCGATGTTTATGATTGGGACGTCGGGGTGATCAAGCCAGTTGAAGACTTTTGGGATGAGGAGGTCTTGACCAATAGAGCTGTCTGGGACAGAGAAGAGCCCAAGGAAGTTATGACCGAGGCTATGGTGGTCGCTCACATCAAGGGGAAGGCGAAGATAGAAGAAGCTGTTCAAGAGGTGGATGAAGAGCCTCCAATCAACCAGGATGATGCAGGACCATCAGCAGTGATAGACCCAACGGGAGAAGAGGAAGAAACCGGTTTAGATTGTCTTTTCATTCCCGAAGTTTTTGATGATGTAAATGACAATTTTAATTTTATTAATGAAATGAATAATTTTGCTTACTTGTGCGACGTTTCTGATAATTTCAATATGCATGATCATGATCATATTCCATCCATATTTGATATTGATTCTTCTGATGCTACTCCATTTAATCTTGGAACCTCGAAAAACCTAAAATAAATCTTGATAGCATCAAATGTAACTCCTGAAGAAAGAGAAAAATTTGAGAGAATACTAAAAAAATATGAAAAAGTCTTTGCCTGGACCTACGAGGACATGCCGAGAATCGATCGGGACATCGCAGAACACGCTATTCCGACATATCCAGATCACAAACCTATGAAACAGAAGCTGAGAAGGCTTAGGCCGGAATGGACGGAAAAGGTAAAAGAAGAGATTCGATAACAGATTGAAGCTAAGTTTCTGGTGGAGGTGCAGTATCCCACATGGCTAGCCAATGTAGTCCCTGTGGCTAAAAAGAATGGAAAAGTGAGGGTATGTGTGAACTATCAGGATCTGAACAAGGCCTGTCTGAAGGATGATTTCCCGCTACCCCATATAGATGTGCTGATAGATAGTGCCACTGTTTCTGCAATGTACAGCTTCGTCGACGGGTATGCGGGCTATAATCAAATTCTCAACAGGATAATTGACAGGATCAAGACGGCTTTCATCACAGAATGGGGGACATATGCCTACAGGGTAATGCCTTTTGGTTTAAAGAATGCAGGTGCTACCTATCAGAGGATGGCAACTAAGATCCTAAGTGATTTGATTCATAAGGAAGTGGAAGTATATGTCGATGATATGATGATCAAATCAAACACTAGAGAAGGCCATTTTAAAGCATTGGAGAAGTTCTTCCAAAGGAAAAGCAAGTATAACCTTCGATTGAATCCTAAGAAGTGCATCTTTGGGGTCACATCAGGAAAGTTATTGGGACACATGGTTAGCTAGAGGGGAATTGAGATTGACCCGAACAAAGTTAAAGCTATCAAAGAAATGCCAGTGCCGCTAAAAGAAAAGGATGTGAGAAGTTTCCTGGGTAAGTTACAGTATGTTAGCCGGTTCATCGCAAAGCTTACCTCAATATACGAGCCAATCTTCAAGCTCCTCAGGAAGAACCAACCTGTAGTATGGAATAAGGATTGTCAGAAGGCCTTCGATACTATCAGGGAATACCTGCTAAACCCACCCGTGCTAAGGCCACCGCGACCAAATAAATCCTTGATCCTGTATTTAGCCATAGAAGACAGCTCTGTAGGTGCCATGATGGGCTCAAGAGGACGAGTTTGGGGTAGAATTTGCCATCTACTATCTTAGTAAGAAGTTCTTGGAGTATGAGATCAAGTATGCTGAGGTGAAGAAGATCTGTCTTGCTGTTATCTGGGCTTCTAAGAAATTGAGACACTACTTCCACTCTTACAAGGTGCAGGCGGTGGCAAAGCAGAATCCTTTAAGGAACTTACAGGAAGCACCGCCTCTGTTAGAAAAAATGGGCAGATGGTTGTTGCTGCTACAAGAATTCGATATTGAGTATATTACTCGAAAGACTATCAAGGGGCGGGCAGTAGCTGAGTTTCTGGCCGATCATCCCATCCAAGGCGATTCACTTGAATTCAATTTTCCTAATGAAAATATAGCGGCAATCTCTGTTCAATGTTGGCAACTACACTTCGATGGGGCTGTTAACAATAAGGTGGCAGGAGTAGGAGTTATTTTGACAACCTCGGATGACGAGAAACTCCCGTTAGCCAAAAAGTTGAGGTACAGAGCCACTGACAATGAAGCTGAGTATGAGGCATGCACTTTTGGATTAGAAGCTTTAATTGCCTTGGTGGCAAAGGATGTGGAAGTGTTTGGAGATTCATCCTTAGTAATCAACCAGATTCAAGGAGAATGGGCTATCAAAGAAGAATGATTAGTACTGTATATTGAATATATGAGGGAGCTAAGCAGTTGGTTTGAGACTTGTATGTTCCATTTTGTGCTGAGGGATGAAAATCGATTGGCTGATGCGCTTGCAACTTTAGTGTCAATGTGGGACAATCCGGAAGGAGTAGCCATGAAGCCAGTTCTAATCTCTAGTTTTGGGAGGCCTAGCTTTGAGATCAAGCCAATAATGGAAATAGAGGTAGCGGATGGGAAGCTGTGGTATTTCGATATCATGAACTACTTGGAAAGCGCGATATTTCCGGAAGAAGCTACTGAAAAAGACCAAAGAATGATTTGCAAGCTGTCTACTCAATTCATATGCATAAACGGGGCATTGTACAAGATACAGGCCAACGGTATTCAACTGAGGTGCCTAGATGAAAAGAGGCCCGGAAGGTGATGCAAGAAACTCATGCAGGTGTGCGTGGAGCTCATATGAATGGGTTGATGCTGGCCAAGAAAATCATGAGGCAAGGGTTTTACTGGCTCACCATGGACAATGATTGTTCGAAGTATGTGAAGCAGTGTCAACTGTGCCAACAATATGCGGATTTGAGACACCTGCCTGTGTAAGAACTACATAGCTTAACGTCGCCTTGGCCGTTCGCAGCCTGGGGGATAGATATTATTGGGGAGATCCGTCCTATAGCATCCAATGGGCACAGATACATTATAGTCACCATCGACTACTTCACCAAATGGGTCTTTTAAGAAGATTGATGCACGGGATATGGCAAAGTTCATTGAGAAGAATTTGATTTGCAGATACGGCCTTTCGCATCATGTAGTGTCTGACAACGGGGTCCAATTCATAGGAGAAACAAGGAAACTACTTGAGAAGTATGGGATTGAGCATCACAAGTCTTCTCCATACCGCCTGCAGGCTAATGGAGCAGTAGAGGCCGCTAATAAGAACATCAAAAAGATCCTAGCCAAAATGGTCCAGACTTACAAAGATTGGGCGGAGAAGCTACCTTTCGCGCTTTGGGGCTACAGGACAACGGTTAGAACATCTACGGGTGCTACGCCGTACTCTCTGGTATATGGGACAGAAGCAGTGCTGCCTGTTGAGATAGAGCTCAAATCATTAAGGGTAGTCATGGAGGCCCAGATTCCTGAAGCTGAATGGGCACAGCAAAGGCTACAACATCTGAACCTGCTGGATGAGAGCAGATTCAGAGCCTACTACCACAACCAGGTCTATCAGAAAAGACTCGCCCGGTCCTTTGGAAAGAAGGTTAAGAAGCATCCATTGAAAGAGGGAGACTTGGTGTTTAAGCAAATGAGACCTGGGGCACCGGATATCCGAGGGAAGTTCAAACCTACCTGGGAAGGGCCGTTCATCCTCAAGAAACTGCTGTCAAAAGGAGCTGTAATCCTGTCGGATAGCGATGGCAACGAATTTAAGGAACCGGTCAACATAGACAGACTCAAAAGGTTCCACGGCTAAAGACTATAAAATAAAAAGAAGAGAATAAAATGCCTCGGGGGTCAAAAACCGAAAAAAGGCGGCCTTGCTAAAATTGGGCACCTCGACAAGGTGAAAACCAAAAAAAGGCATCCTGTCCAAAAGTTAGAGGTATGAGAGAAAATGTCCAATCGAGAAAACCCGAGAGGGCCGATTGGTAACAGGAGTTGATGCTATCGAAATTTGGTTTCATGAATTAATATGGTTTACACAGCTGAGTTAATGTCAAATACTGATCATGTATGTTGAAATTCTATGGAAATGTACACAATTTGGCGAAATAAAATAAGAATTATTCTTTTCATTTCCATCATTTTATAGTTCTGCTTTGAAAAGAAACATAATACCCAAAAGGGTATACAATTTAAACTAAACTAGGCTCTACCGCTACTCTCGCCGGCTAGATGCTTAAGTCCTCGTGTCCTATTTTCAGATGCTGGACTGAGGACCCATCTCTTGTACTCGCTGGTGGAGGCCACGGAATGAGTTCCGAATCGAGGTATAATGGTCTTCACTGGAAGTTGGCTCCACAGTTCATGATAGCGAGGAGCAAAAGCAGCAGAAAAAGCTCCTCCCCAAAAGGATAGTGGGACTCTTACCACATCCTGGGTCATCCCGAGATGACGAGCACATCGGGCTGTAATGCAGAAGGTGGCTTGATGAAGCCTACATAGGGGAAGCACCCCGATGATCCATCAATGGCTGCATGAGATAGAGGAAGCCAAGCAGGCATGAAGTTGATGTGATCATCTGATATTTCACCAAATCTAGCAATGCCTTTGTCAGGAGTTACAAGTGAATACAATCGTTAACGCGGGAGGAAGTGTCTCAGTGAATATTGTGCAATGACTCGGGGAGGTGGTTCTGACAGCATCTTTAACTTCTCCTGCAACCATATCTAAAAAAAAAAAAAGCCGCTGGAGTAAGTTGGGTTTACTTCAGGCAAAAATTAGGCACAGGGTCGTGTGAAAATCCAAAAGGACGCATTTCCCACTAAGAAAAGCTCGTGTGAAAATCCACAAGGGACGCACTACATTTTAAAATAATGACATACCTAGAGTAATAAGGGGCTCCCAGTGAACGAAGTGGTAGAACGGGAGCGAACAGAATCCAAGCCCAGAATGGTTTCAGCCAGAATAAGGGGAAAGGGAGACAACCCGCAATGAAAGTCATCTAGAACTCCGAACAGGCAAGGATCACCAACCAAGTCTCCTGAAGTTACGGTCAAGAGGCTCATCATGCAGAATAAGAAGACAACGCTTACTCGATATGTAGGGACATCAGGAAATCTGTCCCGCACCTCGATCAGTGGCTCCAAGGAAAATGTGGGACCCTGTGGGACCAATCGAGCAACCTCGGTAGGAGCTATACCCAGAGATAGGGCGATATCCCGAGTCTGAATTAGACCACAGCGGGGGATGCAAGGCAGAGCATTAGGAGGATACCATGCTCCGGTGATGGCAGCGAACTCCTTGGGCAAAGGGCACAGTTCCTGATAGGTGAACTTGAAAACGTGAAAGCGTGGATTCCAGAAATGGGTTGCAGCTAAGAGAAGGTTGTGGTCTATTTTGAATCTGTGTAAATATTTTAGCCCAGACAGGGTAGTGAGGGTGTTGTTGTCCCAAGTGCGAGTGTCGTCCAAGATATGGTGCATCCTTTGAAAAAGGGGAGAAGTCATCCTTTGAGAGTCAAAGATTGAAGGTAGCAAAGGGTTAAAATAAGCGAGGGGGCATGAAGTCCAAGAAAAATGGTAAAATTTATAGTGAAGCTCCACAGACGGCCTGCCCGTGACTCAGTACGGGTGGCCTGCCAGTCGGTCGTCGTCCACCTGGCAGATGCATGCGTCATCATTGCATTCATCACGCACATTTATTATGCATTTAATGGGGGCATGTGGAACGACAGACGTTCAACCCGTCGGTCGCTCCTGGAGATGCCTAGCCCGTCGATCATAAAAACTATATATACGTTGACAGGCCGACGGGTAGACAGTTTTTCACCTTTTGTCTTTTCATTTTCTTCTTTCAACCGTCCCTCATTGCGGTTTTTTGCTTATTTTCTCCATTTTTTTCATAGCTTTTCACGTTTTTATTTATATTTTTATATTCCTCGCATTACCGGGCACCTGTCGGAGTATATTTTTTGCTTTTTCATCGAGTTTCACTTTTCTGCGAACTAAAGGTTAGTACTTAATTTTTCTTTTTTTTTTTATCTTGGGTAAGTAAAGTTTAATTTTCTTATTTTATTTATTATTGAGTGTTGCTGTTAGTGTAAATAATTTACCTTAATAATTAGCATTAGATGTTGTTTACATGATTAATTTTAATATCGCTTTGGTATATGTTTTTCTTTTACTTGGATTGTTGATTAACCCTGCATGAGTATTCTTATTGCCTTGAACTTTAATACCTCCATGCTCTTTAATAAGCATGCTTCCATATAAAATGACATTTAATTACAATATTGTGGCATATCTAGAAATAAGATATTCTTATACATGTGTTAACTATGAAGTCAATAAATGTTGTGCTACTGTTGGGGCCCGAGGCCTATGGTTCTCTTTTCTTGCCTTTCTTATGCAGGAAGTTGGGCATATCCTTGCTGAAATACTGCCCAATTTTTTATTTTTATTTTATTTATTTTGTTTTATTTCTTTTTGGGCCAGACCGTCCTTGCCTGGGTGATGCCCGAATTGTCTCATCTCTGAAATCAGGCCCATTAGTGGCCATTATATTGAACTAATTGCATAATTTTTCTCTTGCAAGATGCCGCCTCGATGACGTGTTCCGCAGGGACAGCCCGAGCCACAGGCCCCGGATTGGATGAGCCTTGATGACAGACAGAGGTATAGGGCACTGGCTAAGGTGGAGTTCCGAGCCAGTCGCTTTATTTCTAGGCCATTCCTAGAGGCTTTAGGGATGGCAGGTGAGGTCGATGCATTTTTGGAGGGCGCAGGATTGACTGATTTTCTGACACCGGCCTTCCCGACACATCTGGAGGCAGTACGGCAGGTCCTAGCCACACTACACTATGGGGGGTTCCAGAGGTCAAATACGGAGCCCGGGGTGGTGGAGTTTTGGTTTGATGGTCATCACTTTAGTATCACGCGTCAGCGCATTGCAGAGGCTATGGGACTCCCGTGGGGTGATGGTGTGATGGTGCCTCAGCGGGCAGTGAGGCGCGACCATTGGGCGACCATAGCCCTACCTGGAGTGCTATATGATCACGATACAGCGAAGAGTACCATACTTATTTCACAGGCGCTCCAGTACCTACATAGAGTGCTCTCCAGCTCATACCTCGGACAGGCTGGTAACCCAGGGTCACTCAATGCCGCAGAGATATGGAGCCTATGGGCCATGGTAGCAGGCCGATGCCTTAATATTAGCCATGAGATATTGGCTAACATGGTGAGGGTTTCCAAGGGGACAGCCCCGGTGGTGATTATTGGAGGAGTTATTACCAGACTGTTGTTGGGGTTGGGAGTTGGCCCAGACAGGCTTGGATATGCCTTAGATAAGGACATATATGTAGACGCACCGGCCGCCGTACAGATGGGGATAGTGCTACAGGTACCGGGACAGGCCGAGGCGTTCAGGCTCCTTACTATTCATGAGACCCGGCATGCTTTTGCTCTCCCTTCGCTAGCACCGGCACAGGAGCAGCAACCCCCACATCCACAGTATCTAGAGGGTCAGCTTCCCCAGCATCAGGACTACCAGGAGGGGCCACCACCACAACCACAGCCAGAGGAATAGCAGCCTAGGACCCCCTCAGACTTCGAGGTGGAGTTCACCATGGATGACCTATTTGGCACTCCTTTAGCACCGAGGGTGCGGAGCCTCACTCCTCCTCCAGCTTCGAGGGTACAGCGGACCACTCTCCGACCATCAGGGAGGTTCCACCCTTACACCAGAGGGGACCCGGGGGCATCTACCTCCATAGCTCCACCACCAGAGCAGACTCCTGAGCCTGTTCCACCTCAGCCTTCGCAACCTGACATCTCCGAGCTCATAGTCTCTATGTTTGCATCTTTTGAGTGTATGCAGGAGGAGAGGGATAGGGTCCTCCACGAGCAGTTCAGGGAGAGGGATAGGCTCACACAGGAGAAGCTAGACCAGCAACAGGCCACCATCCAGGAGCAGGCGAGGCTCATTGAGCGCATGGGCCAGGAGCAGGCTAGGCTCATCGATCATATAGTCCAGAAGCAGGCCAGGATCATAGAGCGTATGGGGCAGGAGCAGGCCAGGCTCATAGATCACATAGCACAGGAGCAGGAGAGGCCCAGAGAGCAGCTGAGACAGGAGTTGAGGATGTCTCAGGATGAGGTAGCTCAGAGGATCGATGTGACTCTTCAGATGATAGATGAGTCACTCGACTCTCTCAGGTTCAGAGTCCAGGGGTTGGAGGGGGTCATTCCTCCCCTTGCCCAGTCTATTCGACAGTTCCGGGAGCATACAGAGCAGAGGCTAGATCGTATGGGGACCGCTTCTCTTGAGCAGACCCGCCAGTTGAGTAGGGCCTTCAAGGAGCTAGGGGGGATGATCATAGACACCTTGAGCTTCATAACAGTGTGCGCACAGCCCTTCCTGGATGGATACGCTCGGGTACAGTTTTAGCAGCAGAGTTCTGAGAGACCACAGCCTCGATCTGTGCCAGTGGCGGTTCCTCCTAGGTTCCAACCCATGGTTAGAGTATGGGACTCTCAGCAGTCAGACCCAGCAGGTCCTTCTAGCTAGCCTTCCACTTCTGGGGCCGGACCTTCTACCTTTCAGCCTCAGCCTCAGCCGATACATCTGTCTGATGATGATGATGACCCCGAGGAGGAGCTCACAGATTATCCTCCATTATAGTCATTCATGGAGTTTAGATGACATTCTTTTTGAATTTTGTTTATCATTATCACAGTTGTATATGCATTGTACAAAATTGAGTATTAGTGAAAAACATTTACTATCGGATTTATATGTTTTTATCTCTTTCTATCTTTATTTGTGCTTTACTTATATTAAAGGTAACTGAGTACTTTCTCTTTATTTACATTAAAGCTCAATGACCATATAATTATAAAAATAATGATGCACAGAAAATGACAATAAATAATAAATGGTAATACAAAATCATGTATGAGCCTATTAAACAGGGATAACTCACATAGGAATTAACAAAACTTCTTTTCCACACAGGAACATTGCTTAACATCGGCCCAAGGACGGACATCAATCACATTGAAGGATGGACAGACCAAGCGTTATGTCCTTCAAAATCATACTCAACCAGGCACGCACCTTGCAGATCAGACGGGGATTAGCAAGGAAATGCCAACAAGCAGAAACTGTGGTCAGAGAGTACCTCACCTCAAAACCCATGGTGTAGTCAGAGAGTACTACACGCCTTGCAGATCGGATGGGGATTAGCAAGGAATTTCCAACAGCACCGAGATTATAGTCAGAGAATGCTGCATCTCACAGTTCACGCGGTAGTCAGAGAGTGCACTCACCTTGCAGATCGGATGGGGGTTAGCAGGGGAACTTCACAAATCGAAGTTGTAGTTAGAGAACACTGCTCTTCACATCGAGATTGTAGTCAGAGAGTGCTGCATCTCACAGTTCACGCGGTAGTCAGAAAGTGCTACGCACCTTGCAAATCGGATGGGGGTTAGCAGGGGAACTTTAAAAATTAAAGTTGCAGTTAGAGAACACTGCTCTTCACACCGAGATTGTTGTCAGAGAGTGCTGCATCTCACAGTTCACGCGGTAGTCAGAGAGTGCTATGCACCTTGCAGATCGGACGGGGATTAGCAAGGAAATGCCAACAAGCAGAAACTGTGGTCAGAGAGTACCACACCTCAAAACCCATGGTGTAGTCAGAGAGTACTACACGCCTTGCAGATCGGATGGGGATTAGCAAGGAATTTCCAACAACACCGAGATTATAGTCAGAGAGTGCTGCATCTCACAGTTCACGCGGTAGTCAGAGAGTGCTACGCACCTTGCAGATCGGATGGGGGTTAGCAGGGGAACTTCACAAATCGAAGTTGCAGTTAGAGAACACTACTTTTCACACCGAGATTGTAGTCAGAGAGTGCTACATCTCACAGTTCACGCGGTAGTCAGAGAGTGCTACGCACCTTGCAGATCGGATGGGGGTTAGCAGGGGAACTTCACAAATCGAAGTTGCAGTTAGAGAACACTGCTCTTCACACCGAGATTGTAGTCAGAGAGTGCTGCATCTCACAGTTCACGCGGTAGTAAGAGAGTGCTACGCACCTTGCAGATCGGATGGGGGTTAGCAGGGGAACTTCACGAATCGAAGTTGCAGTTAGAGAACACTGCTCTTCACACCGAAATTGTAGTCAGAGAGTGCAACATCTCACAGTTCACGCGGTAGTCAGAGAGTGCTACGCACCTTGCAGATCGGATGGGGGTTAGCAGGGGAACTTCACGAATCGAAGTTGCAGTTAGAGAACACTGCTCTTCACACCGAGATTGTAGTTAGAGAGTGCTACATCTCACAGTTCATGCGGTAATCAGAGAGTGCTACGCACCTTACAGATCCGATGGGGGTTAGCAGGGGAACTTCACGAATCGAAGTTGCAGTTAGAGAATACTGCTCTTCACACCGAGATTGTAGTTAGTGAGTGCTACATCTCACAGTTCACACGGTAGTCAGAGAGTGCTACGTACCTTGTAGATCGGATGGGGGTTAGTAGGGGAACTTCACAAATCGAAGTTGCAGTTAGAGAACACTGCTCTTCACAATGAGGTCGTAGCTAGAGAATGCTACATCTCACCAACACCTTACAGGTCGACACGAGACCGGTAGGGGCACCTGTAGCAAATTCACTCTCCGCTGAGCAGACTGAGACTAGGTCTGCCCAGCAAGGAACGCGGAAGGTAAGGATTGCTTCAGGTACGCTATTCTTCCTTTTGTTTTCCTTTCTTCTCTGAATTTTGGCTCATCTAGGCACTTGTGCACTAGTTTTCCCAAAATTGGGGGCAGCTGTAAGCACCGTGTCCCGAGGCAATCCAGTTCAGAGATTACCGGATGAAGAAATCGATGTCCGATTCCGAATAAGCGGATGAGATTCCGAGACTTTGGTCCTCTAGATTCACGAAAAATATGGATTTTTATTTGCAGTATTGAGAAAAAGAAAATTGGGAGTTTTTAGGCTTAAAGAGAAGATTTTTTTCATCGGTGGCCAACCTGTCGGTCATGGGTCGCCCGTCGCTTACTGGGGAGTCCCGTCTCTCGCCATGAGGGATGGGCCGTCGGTGAGATAAGCGATGGACACGTGTCCTCACACAGACGCCCATCTGTGGGTTTCCGATGCCCGTTTGTTGAATCCTATTTCCAACAGGAAAAGGGATTTAGCCGATGCCCGTCAGTGGACTTTCGGCGCCTGTCGGATTGAATCCTGTTTCCTACAGGAAAAAGGATTCAACAGACGCCCGTCTGTGGACTCCCGACGCCCGTCGGTCGTAGGGTTTTGAGGAAAAATAATATAAAAAGGGTTTTTTGAACCATTTTGGGGGTGGGGACGAATTTAGCTACTTTTTACCCTAAAAATCCATTTCTGATTATTGATTCTAGCCTTTTCATCTCATTAAAATTTCTTCATTTTTATTTTATCTTGATTTGGTGAATCTAATTAGTTGAAGGGAGCTAAAATCGATTAGTTTCCCATCAATATTTATAGATTCCAACACTTGAACATTTTTGTGATTATCAAGAAAGAAAAGACCAAAATTTCTTTTCTTTTTTTTGCACATTTCTCGTGAAGCGTGCGGGATTGGAACCATCCGAAAATCCATCCTAAAAGGTAAAATCCGAGGGTAAATATTCTGGACATACATTCTGTTTAATTTATTTTAAATATTTGCATTTATTTTCGATTTTTGTGTTTGGAAAAATCATTTTATTGTGAAATTGTGAAAAGTTTTATTTTTACTGTTTTTTTGAAGAACAGAGGTGACCGACGGGCAATAAGGTCACCGACGCCCGTCTCTCGGCTGAGCGGTGGCACGTAAACGGTGCACTTATTACCAGCCGGTCACCCCAGGGAAGCCCGTCGGTCAATCATTTATGGCTGTCCCTGGGTTCTGTCTCTAGTTTTCAAAGCTATTTTTATTTCTTTTATTATTTATTTTCTTTTTATTATTTGTTTTTTTATTTTATTTTTAAAATCTTTTCTTTTCTGTTTTTTTAAAAAATATCAGTAGTCTTTATTTATTTTTGGATTTTAATCTTCATTTACATTTATTCTTGCTTTGTTTACAAGTATTAATATTATTGATTATTTTGTGAGATTGTAATATTTGGTCCTTGGGATGGTTTGAGCTTGAGAGGAAGTTGTCATGTACAACATGGAAGACTCCAATTGATTTAATCCTTTATCCCTTTGCCATTTATTTATTTAATTACGCATTTATGTTTTATTTATCTTTATGTTTATGTAAATTATTTTATTTCGCATTAAATAAAAATGGACAAATGTTTTATATTAATTAATTTGGTGATTTTTGCAAATAAAGGACCAAAGTCCTATTTTAGCTAATGAAAATGTCACATAAAAATCGTTTTCATAATAAATGCATGGGAGGACCAAAGTCCTCAAAATAAATGAATTCCCCATTTTATGTATGTATCGCACTTTTTATAAATGGGAGTTGTATTCCGCTCCTAATATTATTGTAATTTATCTTGGAATGTTTATTTTTATTTTTTATTTTTGTTTTATTTATTTATTAACGCTTTTGACGTGAATAATTGCGCCTTCAATTAAATTGCATCGTGTGGAGAGAGAGTGAACTAATAAGTTCAAAATTTAATTGTAAAATTAATCAAGGTAGAAATAGATGAGAAGTCCCGAACCCATCTTTGGTCTTTGGGCTCAACGAGGCGAGAGGTCTATCCGATCTCTCATTGGAACGGGACCTTCAAGACACCTCTTGTGTCAAACGACTTAATAAATCCTAGGCTCCATAGGGTTAGAGGCTCATTCCCAATGTTCTATTGGGGTGATTGCCTCCAAGACCCCTTTAGCTTGCCCAAAATAGAAATATGCGCCGTCTTACGCTCACTGAGGCGAGATGAACTTTCTCAATGTTTCATTGGGTGGCGACTCCATGAAACCTCCTTGTTGCACAAAATAGATTCACTTGTAAATTCGTTGCAAGTTGTCAACGGACCCTCATTTTGCCCGATCGCCCTCAAGCAGGCGGTCAATGGGCGCCCACCAGGGGTCCGGCGCACGTCACAGGTTATATTCCGCCCCTATTTCTCTTGTAATTGCGTACTTGCGTGTTTATCGCTTTCATTTACCGCTTTTCTTTATCACTTTATTTACCGCTTTTCCTTTACCGCTTTTGAATGCTTGCGATGCGCCTTTAAATTTAAATGCATTGATCGGGTGAGATAAGAGACATAAATTTAAGAAGCTAAAAACTCATTTATAATTAATCAAAGCATAAATAAAAGTGAAGTTTCGAACACCAAATCTCTGGTTTAGACCGATAGAGGTGAGAGATCTTTCCCAATTTCTTGTAAATTGGGTGGCGACTCCCAAAACACCTCAAAGGTGCCTATAGGCATCGTGAGGCTGGGTGGTTCTTCTCAATGTTCTATTGAGAGGGATACACCCATGATGTCTCGTGGCGCCCATGATCAAAAGACGCAATCCAATCCCTCGAATCCTAAAAGCGGATTCACTCGAGGGCTCTTGCTGGGTTCTGGCGCGCGTCACAGAGGGGTTTGCGTCTTTTGATCTTGGGCAATCATGAGATATTTTGGACACCTCTTTCCAATAGAACACTAGAAAGATCATCTAATCCCATGAAACTTTTAGGCACCTTTGAGATATTTTGGAGTCGCCACTCAATTTGCAAGAAATTGGAAAAGTTCGTCTAACCTCAAAGGTCATAAACCAGAGAAGGTGTTCGGAACTTCACTCTTATTAATGCCTTAAGTTAAGTTATAAATGAGTTTTTAGCAATTAAAATTTCATCTCTCATCTCACGCGATCATGCAATAAATTTAAAGCGCATTTCAAGCATTTTTGGAAAAGCAGTAAAGAATGCGATAAAAAATTACAAGTGGAAAAATGGGATAGAACAATCCCCAAAAAAAAAGCATAAATAAATAAATGAATAGAATTGCCCCAAAATTAATTACAAGGGCCTGAAATAAATACTACAGAAGAACAATAAAATAAAAGATATCATACATAAATTGGGACGTTTATTAGGAACATTGGTTCCCTCATCTTCACTTAGAAAGTCGAAGAGTTATTTTTTAGTATTTATCGATAAAATCGGGATGAGTGATCCCATTTTGAGAAAATTAACTCTTATTTTTAAAAGTGAGTTTTTATGGGTTAAAATTAGGACATTTTGTCACATTTTATTAGAAAAAGATCCCAATTTGTTAATATAAAACTTTTTGTGACATTTAATTAACGTGCATAAAAAATAAATAAATTTCTTACAAATTACATAATAAAAACAAAATAAACCCAAAATAACAAAAAATAATAAAAATACTAAAATGACACATTAAATCAAGATGGTGTCTTCAAATCTCCATATTTGCCATTGTAAAAGCTCACACATAAAAAATAATTATGGAAATAAAAAATACAAATAAAAGTGATGTTAGTAATAAAAAATGGATTTAACATGTAACATATGAAAATGAATTAAAATAAATATGATAACATGTATCATGTATGACAAATCAATTAAATTACATAATAAAAAAATAACTTAACATATTAACAATTCAACATGCATGAAAACATAAATAATGATAATGATAATGATAAAAAATAAAAATAAATAAGAATAATAAAAGTAATAATAATAATAATGATGATAGTAGTGATAATAATAATAATAATAATAATAATAATAATAATAATAATAATAATAATAATAATAATAATAATAATAATAATAATAATAATAATAATAATAATAATAATAATAATAATAATAATAATAAGAACAACAACAACAACAAGGGTAATAATGATAACAATGATAATAACAATAATAATCACAATAGTAATAATAATAATAATAATAATAATAATAATAATAATAATAATAATAAAGATGAACAAATAAGCAAGCAAAAATTACAAGAAATAAAATAAACAAAACATGTTAAAGCATGTTAAATAATGATGATGGCAACAATAATACTTTAGCTTATTAACCTCAAAAAAATAATCAAATTAAAAAGATAACCACAGAAACTCATCAAGGAGTTACTATCTTGAGCTCTACTTCTTTTTTCTCCTTTTTCTTTTTTTGATTTTTTTTTTTTTTTTGCTTTTGTGTCTGACTATGCAGAGTTTGTGAATGACTAAACCTTCTTCCCAAAGTGTAAACTCATCCTTATCAGGGCAATTTTTGATAACCCAAAGAATTGTCAATGATGTACATCCATTCTTACTAGAACGGCCATTCTTCTAAGGGGAGGCAAAAATTATTTTAGGCAAAGGGTAGCGTGACGCGACCTGAACCCCTTGAGGCACCGAATGACCCGCTCTTAGGGCTTTCGGGAATGAGGTTAATGGAAACCTGCAAGTGAGATTGCAAGGGCGTCTATTTTAGGCAACAATGAGGTTTCATGGAGTCGCTACCTAATAAAATATTAGAAAAATTCGTCTAGTCTCAGTGAGCCTAAGACAGCACAGCTACATCAATCATAAGTAAGCCGGAGGTGTCTTGGAGGCCCCACCCTAATATTAGGATGGCCCTCTCGGCCTCGCGCTTGGGCAAACCAGAGGTGTCTTGGAGGCCCCACCCTAATAGAACATTAGGATGGCCCTCTCGCCTCGTGGCGCCTAGGACTGTGCAAGTTTGAGTCTTTTGGGACACAAGAGGTGTCTTGGAGGCCCCATCCCAATAGAACATTGAGATGGCCGTTGAGCCCAAAGACCAGAGATGGTTCGGAACTTCTCATTTATTCATACCTTAGTTAAATTACAATCGAGTTTTGAATTTAAAATTTCATCCCTTTTCTCATACGTTTTGATGCAATAATTAATCACATAATAAAACGGTAAATTAAAATAAGGGTAAATAAAATATATTACGACAAAATTAGGTGCGGCATACAACCCCCATTGTAAAATAAAATATAAATCATACATAAAACGGGTATTTATTATTGATGAGAACATTGGTCCTTGCATGCATAGTTAAAGAAAATGATTTTAAAGTTACAATTTATTTGGATGAAAAACTAGGACATTGTTTCCATTTTATTAGAAAAAATCCCAATTTATTAATATAAAACTTTATACGACTTTTTAATTAATGTGCATGAAAATAAACAAACTTATTACAAATTACATATTAAATAATAAAATCAAATAAAAGCAAAATAATACTAAAGATGCTAAAAAATACTTCCCACGAAAATGGTGTCTTCAAACTTCCATGGGTTCCCATTCGCCATTGAAAAGGCTCACACATAAAAGTAATTATTGAAATAAAAAACACAAATGAAAGTGATGTTAGTAATGAAAATGAGTTAGACATGTAACATGTAAAAAAAATTAAAATAAATAAAATACATCATGCATGACAAATCAATTAAATGACATAATAAAAAAAAATATAACTTAACACATGAACAATTCAACATGCATAAATAATATAAATAACAACAATAATAAAATTCAACATGCATGAAAACATGAAAATAATAATGATGATGGCAACAATAATAAATTATAATAATAAACAAAACTAATAAAAATAATAGTAATGAATAAAAAAAATAAAATAATAATAATAATAATAATAATAATAATAACAACAACAACAACAACAACAACAACAACAACAAAGAAGATGAACAATCAAATTAAATATGCAAGAATAAAATGAAAAAATAAAATAAGCCAATCATGCTAACACATGTTAAATGATAACACTAATAATATATGAACAAAATTAATGACAATAATAACATGAACAATTAAATAAACAATAAGAATAAGAAATATAATTATGAACAATTAAATAGGAACTAAAAAAATAGATATAACAGAATTTACATGTTAGGTAACTAATTGTAAACAAAAATTAAAAATTAAAAATAAATTAAAATTGGAGACAAGAATGCTTACCCTCAAAATTGGATGTGATGAATGAAGTTGGATAATAAATTTTCTTGCATTAATTTAGAAAAAAATATATATATATATAATGAAATTTTATCCCAAAAATAAATAATTGATTTATTTGTCTTAAGGAAAAAATTATGAAAAATAAGAAATAAATTCCCAAGAAAAAATAATTAATTTATTTGTTTTAAGAATTAACTTAATAAAATCAAATTAGAACACTTGGAGAATTTTTCTTGAAGAAGAAAGAAGAAGAAGAAGAAGAAGAGAGAAAGCAATATTTTTCTTAAGAAAAATCCCCCCTAATTCTCTCTCTAAAAATGATTTTATACTCCCCAAAAAAATTAGATTTTTAATGGAAAAATTAAAATTATTTATTTGTCATTAACATAAAAAGAGTTGGAGAATAAAAGGTTTTAGAATTAAATTCCACAAAAAAAATGAGTGAAAAACCCAAAAAAATAGCAAAAAAAAATGCCCAAGGGCTATTCTGGGGCGAATCCGAGGGAACAGGGAAGAGCGACGGGCGTCGCTCGCGCGCCCTCCGCGAGTGGGCGAGCGCTCCCTGCGCTATGGGGCGCTGCCGCACCCCCGACACTCGCAATTTTTTTTTTTAAAAATTTCCTAAAACAGAATAATTTCTAAACATACCCTTTTTGTTTCAAAATAATTTTTAAAATATTTAAAATATTTTTTTAATACATTTTTATTTATTCCTAATAAATCAAACAGACAAGGAAATCATCACTTCCAACTTTCATTTTTGCTTATAAATAGGCACACTTAATTTCATCATTGGGTAATCCTGATCTAGGCTGTCTTGGGATCCGGTGTCTACAGTTGTCCCCAATTTTAGGGAAGCTAGTACTTTAGTGTCTAGATGAGCCTAAACTCAGAAAAGGAAAGAGACACGTACCTGAGGCAGTAGTCTTTTTGGAATGGATGAAGCTGTTGGGATGGTTGTCGCCATGCTGTCAGCTTGTTAAAATGGTAGTGCCGTGATCGTACAAACCCTCCGCAGAGTGGTAGTGCCGTCATCGTGCTAACCCTTTTGAAGTGGTAGTGTCGTGGTCATGCTAACCCTCCGTGAAGTGGTAGTGCCGCCATCGTGCTAACCCTTCTTAGATTTGAAGCGGTAGTGCCGTGGTCGTGCTAACCCTCTGTGGAGTGGTAGTGTTGCCATCGTGCTAACCCTTAGGAGATTTGAAGTGGCAGTGTCGTGGTCGTGCTAACCCTCTGGGGAGTGGTAGTGCTGCCATCATGCTAACCCTTCTGAGATGTGAAGCAGTAATATCGTGGTTGTGCTAACCCTCCGTCGAGTGGTAGTGCCGCCATCGTGCTAACCCTTCTAAAGTGGTAGTGACGTGGTCGTGCTAACCCTCCGTGGAGTGGTAGTGCCACCATCGTGCTAACCCTTCTGAAGTGGTAGTGCTGTGGTCGCGCTAACCCTCCGTGGAGTGGTAGTGCTGCCATCGTGCTAACCCTTCTGAAGTGGTGAAGTGGTAGTGCCGTGATCATGCTAACCCTCCGGAGAGTGGTAGTGCCGTCATCGTTCTAGCCCTTCTGAAGTGGTAGTGCCTTCCGTAGAATGGTAGTGCTGCCATCATGCTAACCCTTCTTAGATTTGAATCGGTAGTGCCGTGATCGTGCTAACCCTCTGGGGAGTGGCAGTGCCGTCATCATTCTAACCCTTCTGAAGTGGTAATGCCATGGTCGTGCTAACCTTTCGTAGAAGGGTAGTGCCGCCATCATGCTAACCCTCCTTAGATTTAAAGCGGTAGTGCCGTGATCGTGCTAACCCTCCGGGGAGTGGTAGTGCCATCATCGTGCTAACCCTTCTGAAGTGGTAGTGCTGTGGTCGTGCTAACCCTCAGTGGAGTGGTAGTGCCGCCATCGTTCTAACCCATCTGAAGTGGTGAAGTGGTAGTGCCGTGATCATGCTAACCCTCCGGGGAGTGGTAGTGCCGTCATCGTTCTAACCCTTCTGAAGTGGTAGTACCTTCCGTAGAATGGTAGTGCCGCCATCATGCTAACCCTTCTTAGATTTGAAGCGGTAGTGCCGCGATGGTGCTAACCCTCCGGGGAGTGGCAGTGCTGTCATCATTCTAACCTTCTGAAGTGGTAGTGCCATGGTCGTGCTAACCTTCCGTAAAGTGGTAGTGCCGCCATCATGCTAACCCTTCTTAGATTTGAAGTGGTAGTGCCATGATGGTGCTAACCCTCCGGGGAGTGGTAGTGCCGTCATCGTGCTAACCCTTCTGAAGTGGTAGTGCCGTGGTCGTGCTAACCTTTCGTAGAATGGTAGTGCTACCATCGTGCTAACCCTTCTGAGTTGGTGAAGTGGTGTTGTTGGTGAGGCCTTTGGTTGATTGCCCCCTGAGAGGTCTTTGGTTGATTATTGGATTGGTGTTTTGATTGATGTCGTCACTCGCCTTTTGTTGGTGTCCGCATCGAGTCTCTCTTTCTACAAAATTAGAAAACCAAATATGCAGGAAAAATAGTGAGCATGCACGTGAAATGCATGAGTAATGCAGGATAAGAATTCAACTTAGTGGACTTGGAGATGTCAGCCGGGCTAGCTGCAATTGCGATAGTATCGATGCCTTTTGAAGCTGCTTTTGAATTTCATATCTTTGGAATTGTGAGGTTCTCATCTGATACCTGTAGTCATTTTTTAAAGGTCTGGAATGGACCCAACCCAATCCAACGGCTTTTTTTTTTGAAGGACAGACTGCCTGTTTCTAGGTTTTCACCCTATCCCTTTGCCTAACTTTTACTTAGAGCGCCAATTATGATTTTTATCCCTAACGGCTTTTTTTTTTTTGCAGACTGGTGGAGGCTATTGCCAAAAATCTTTTAGGGATGATCAGTATGTACTTATGTCTTAGATCATGGTTTTATGAGCTTGAATCTTATCATGAAAGGTGTTGTAGGATTGGCTTCACAGTTGATAGCAGGATAAGTAGTTGACTAAAGCACCCGAGCGGTGAAAGGAGCGGAGGGTAGACAGTAGATGACTTTAATCACACAAAGTGAACCGCTGTGATCACATCAATATATCATTGCATAAATGCATGTGTTTCAATTTGATTTCAGTAAACATGATCATTGTTTGACATTAATCTCAAAAAATATAGGACCTCATCTAATCTCGGGATAGATCTTGGAAGCATCAAACTCCTGTTATCAACTCTCCCTCTCGAGTTTTCACGATTGAAAATTTTCTCTCTGCCCTTAATTTTTGCCCAGGATGCTTTTTTTCTGAAGCAAATTCTAGATGCAACATTGGGGACAAGATTCAACTCAAATGCATAAATGCACTTGTGGCTCCCTGCTTGAAGCTCAAGAAACACTATATGCCTCTTCCTACGTACCGAATCTTATTAAAAGGTCATCTCCGCTAATTGGATAAGACTGAACCAAGAATCAAAAGGTCTTACTTTGGTTGTAACGTTAGGCTTAAGTAGATGGCTATCAAAGGAGGAACAGGTTGCTAAAGAAAAATGGCTGCTCAACTCAATGGCGTACTATAAAGGTATTCTCGGATTTGGGGTTTGATGATACTTTAGCTCATCAAGCTCAGCATAACAATTAAGTTAAAGCGATTGCCACTGAAACTCATCAAGAGATTACTATCTTGAGCTCTACTTCTTTTTCTTTCTTTTTTTTTTCTTTTTTTTCATTGCTTTTTCTCCTATCTTTTTCTTTTTTATTTTCTTTTTCATCTTTTTTTCCTATCTTTTTCTTTTTTATTTTTCTTTTTCATCTTTTTCTTTTTCATCTTTTTTTCTTATCTCTTTCTTTTTTATTTTTCTTTTTCATCTTTCTTTTTCATCTTTCTTTCCTATCTTTTTCTTTTGTGTTTTTCTTTTTCATTGCTTTTATCTCCTATTTTTTTTTTGCTTTTTTTTTTGCGAGCTCATGTCTTTTATGCATGACTAAAACCCTCTTCCCGAAGTGTAAACTCATCCTTACCAGGGCAATTTTTGATAACCCAAAGAATTATCAATGATGTACATCCGTTCTTACTAGAGCGGCCATTCTTCTAAGGGGAGGCAAAAATCATTTTAGGCGAGGGGATAGTTTTAACATGTACAATAACAAAATTGGCATGCATTTAGCATACCTCCATAAAGGCTCAACGGGCTATGACACGATTGTGAAATAAAGGTAGAAACCAGTCATTTAGAGAGCTATACAAAGAAAGCTGCCTAAATCATTTTCTAGGTTCCGTCTTATCCAGGGATCACTTTGACGGGTAATCAGAAAGGTTCTCGTGCTCTTAGTGAGTTTTCATCCAATCCCCTAATTGCAACTAGTTTTTTTTATTTTCAGCTCTCAGAATTTTTCCTCTCTTTAGGAGTTATATCAGATGCTATCAAGATTTTCCTTGGATTTCCAAAGTTCCGAGACTAAATGTGATCGTATTAATTGAATTAATATCAAAATATGAATGCATAGTGATCATGAGAAATGAAATCATAGAGACACTATACAAATACACAAAATTGTTCATCTTATTGAAATTATAAATACTGCAAATACTATCATAAAAAGTGCTCTTGGAACAAAAAGCAAGAAAATATAATCTTCTCCTCTGATCACATTCTTGGTGGGGGAACTGCATTATAGCCTGCCCTCTTCTTCTTGTCTCTTTTCTCGTGGTCAGTGATCTCCTTAGAATCAATAAGATCCTGAATTTTATTCCTCAGAGTCTGGCAATAATCTGTTAGATGCCCGGTGTGCTGATGGTAAGTGCAGTATTGATCCTCTCTATGCCCCGACTTTCCTTGATTCATGGCTGGCCTGGGTGGCAATGGTGTCAGCTTGCCTTCCTTTGTCAATTTCTCCAGTACCCAAGACAGAGAATGGCCCAAATTAGAGTAATACCTTTGACCCTGTCCAACCTCAGTGGCTGAAACCTCGGCCATCTTACCACTTCTATTATTGCTACTTCCTGCACTGCCCGACTTGTACCCTGATTGGTTGACATAGCCTTTCCCAGTAAAGTTATTTTGGCTTACTTTCTTTATTAGGTAAGCCCCCTTAGCTTCTACAGCAATGTCCTTAAGGGACTCCCAGTCTCTGAGCCATTTAAAGCTGAGCAAGTCCCTCAAGTAAGGGAAAGGGTTCCTGATAAATAGCCTGATTTGGTCAGTAGTGTCAGGCGTTCTCTTCATCTCTATAACCCTATTTCTCCATCTTGTAAGGTATTCATGGAATGACTCATCATTTTTCTGCTGTAAATGCTCGAGGTCCTTTAAGGTGACCTCCATTCTGGTGCTGCAGTCATACTGCTTCATGAACTCCTCAGTCAAAAGGTCCCAATCTTCCTTGGACCTCCTATCTAATCCATGGTACCAGTCTACAGTCGGACCCACTAGACTAAGGTAGAAATATTCCACCTTCTGTTTCTTGGTCAACCCTGTGCCTTTCATTACCAGGGTATACTGCTTAATATGCGCAGAGGGGTCCGAAGTACCATCAAATTTTGGCAGCTCAGTCATTTTAAACCTTAGGGGTAATAGCTCTTCATCCCCCAAATCTCTATCTTCAGGGTTGATCGCCTTTTCGGTTGATAGCATGCGGGTGATTGCTTCAATCTGTTGCCTCATCCCTCTCATCGCCTCATTTTCTGCCTTGGGTGCTCTAGCCCCCACAAATTGAGGTGCTACTACCTCTTTATTTCCCTCCTCCATCACAAAATCTTCCTTACGATTAGGGATTATTGCTCTTCTTGGCTCAGCGGGCACAATAGCTATATGTTCATTAACAAGCTGGCGAGCAGCATTAACTACGACGGGGACTTCTCTGCCAGCAGGTGGTTCAACTTGCCCCCCAGCATGAACCACCGGGGGTTATGGAGCAACTGGTAGATGTGGAGCAACTGGTGGTTGTGGAGCAAGAGGATGAGCAATCCTATCAGCCATAGCGCCCATCATTTCTAACATTCGTCGCTCAAAATTCTCTAGCCTCTTAGCAAGGTCTTGAGTTGTTAAGGCCTCGGTCTCTTCTGCCATTTGTGATTCTATGGATGACTCTCTGCTCGTTGAGGGTGGCTTGGAATTCCAATTATACACTAATTCTGTCAATCCAAGGGGCAGATCTATCCTCACCAGCCGACCATCATAACCCTTAGTCCACTTAGGTGAATCTATGATGGCTGAAATATTGAACTGTTAGGATGATGCATGAATGATATATACAATGCATGATCGTGTTGATGCAGCATGGGCAATCACATACAAGTAGATAGATTCTTCCAACCTTGTTGCTCCGACACACGAGGTAGTGTATTCTTTTTCCTAGGTGGGCTTGGTCCATGGGTCAACAGGGAACCCGATGAACGTGCAAGGTGCACGATAAAAAAATCGATAGCGTAACATCTCTTAATTATTGTACATACGTATGGGTTTTGGCCTTTATGTATTCAAACATTTCAACCATATTAAGATGGGCTCACCGGGGCATAAAAGCCTTTGATAAAAGACCATTTAATTTGGTTGATTTTGTTCAATATATAATGGCCCACATAGCAAGAATTGTATTAAGGAGCATATCACCTAGGGGAAGTATCTATTGCCATTACATGAGTTTTGGTCAAGGGTGATGATACTTTAAGGCTACCCAAGCATGGTCCCTACCAACGGGTCTAGCTCATCACGAGCATCACGACTGATTGGGTCTCCATTTCATATACCATAAGGTACGAGCCTTGGGTTGGTGATTATCCCTAACACTTCCCCACATTGAGTGAACGTAGGATCGTGTTTTGGGAATGCACCGCGATTAAGAAAGGGACCAAACTAACATAATTTTAAGGCTCTAGCATGGATGCAATGCAATTTTGAAAAGGGATAAATTTTTTAAATTAAAACTCAATTATATGTTTTAACAAAGGTACTTTCGAATTGAAGTCTCTTATGTCCCCAGCGGAGTCGCTACAGTGACGCGCCGAACCCCATGAGGCCCCGAATGACCCGCTCTTAGGGCTTTCGGGAATGAGGTTCATGAAAACTTGCAAGTGAGATTGCAAGGGCATCTATTTTGGGCAACAAGGAGGTTTCATGGAGTCGCCACCTAATAAAATATTGAAAAAATTCGTCTAGCCTCATTGAGCCTAAGACAGCACAGCTAAATCCATCATAGGCAAGCCGGAGGTGTCTTGGAGGCCCCACCCTAATATTAGGATGGCCCTCTCGGCCTCGCGCTTGGGCAAACCAGAGGTGTCTTGGAGGCCCCACCCTAATAGAACATTAGGATGGTCCTCTCGCCTCGTGGCACCTAGGACTGTGCAAGTTTGAGTCTTTTAGGACACAAAAGGTATCTTGGAGGCCCCATCCCTATAGAACATTGAGATGGCCCTCTCGGCATATTGAGCCCAAATACCAGAGATGGTTCGGGACTTCTCATTTATTCATACCTTGGTTAAATTACAATTGAGTTTTGAATTTAAAATTTCATCCCTTTTCTCATACATTTTGATGCAATAATTAATCATAAAATAAAACGGTAAATTAAAATAAGGGTAAATAAAATATATTACAATAAAACTAGGGGCGAAATACAACCCCCATTGTAAAATGAAATATAAATCATACATAAAACGGGGTATTTATTATTGATGAGAACATTGGTCCTCGCATGCATAGTTAAAGAAAATGATTTTAAAGTGACAATTTATTTGGATGAAAAACTAGGATATTGGCCCCATTTTGTTAGAAAAAATCCCAATTTATTAATATAAAACTATATGCGACTCTTTAATTAATGTGCATGAAAATAAACAAACTTATTACAAATTACATACTAAATAATAAAAGCAAAATAATGCTAAACATGCTAAAAAATACATCCCACGAAAATGGTGTCTTCAAACTTCCATGGGCTCCCATTCGCCATTGAAAAGGCTTACACATAAAAGTAATTATTGAAATAAAAAACACAAATGAAAGTGATGTTAGTAATGAAAATGAGTTAGACATGTAACATGTAAAAAATAAATTAAAATAAATAAAATACATCATGCATAACAAATCAATTAAATGACACAATTAAAAAAATATAACTTAACACATGAACAATTCAACATGCATTAATAACAACAATAATAAAATTCAACATGCATGAAAACATAAAAATAATAATGATGATGGCAACAATAATAAATTATAATAATAAACAAAACTAATAAAAATAATAATAATGATAGTAGTAGTAGTAGTAGTAGTAGTAGTAGTAATAATAATAATAATAATAATAATAATAATAATAATAATAATAATAATAACAACAACATCAAAGAAGATGAACAATCAAATTAAATACGCAAGAATAAAATGAAAAAATAAAATAAGCCAATCATGCTAACACATGTTAAATAATAATACTAATAATATATGAACAAAATTAATGACAATAATAACATGAACAATTAAATAAACAATAAGAATAAGAAATATAAATATGAACAATTAAATAGGAACACAAAAAATAGGAACTAAAAAGATAGATCTAAGAGAATTTACATGTTAGCTAACTAATTGTAAACAAAAATTAAAAATTAAAAGTAAATTAAAATTAGAGACAAGAATGCTTACCCTCAAAATTGGATGTGATGAATAAAGTTAGATGATAAACTTACTTGCTTTGATTTAGAAAAATAAAATATATAATGAAATTTTATCCAAGAACAAATAATTGATTTATTTGTCTTAAGGAAAAAATTATGAAAAATAAGAAGTAAATTCCCAAGAACAAATAATTAATTTATTTGTCTTAAGAATTAACTTAATAAAATCAAATTAGAACACTTGGAGAATTTTTCTTGAAGAAGAAAAAATAAGAAGAAGAAGAAGAGAGAAAGCAATATTTTTCTTAAGAAAAATCCCCCCTAATTCTCTCTCTAAAAATGATTTTATACTCCTTAAAAAAATCAGATTTTCAATGGAAAATTTAAAATTATTTAATTGTCATTAACATAAAAAAACTAAAGAATTTGAAGAGTTGGAAAATAAAAGGTTTTAGAATTAAATTCCACAAAAAAATGAGTGAAAACCCCAAAAAACAGCAAAAAAAGCCCAATGGCTGTTCTGGGGCGAATTCGCGCGCACAGGGGCAAGCGACGCTTGTCGGCTCGGCTGAGGCTCTACTGCACGGCCTGACGGAGAGCTCGAATGCGTGCGAGGGCTGCTCTCACTGGGCTCTGTCGCGAGGTCGCGACGTTGTCGCGCTCGCGACAGAGTCGTGAATTCCAGCCTTTGCCCAGAAATTCTGCAGAAGAATTCAACTCCACAACACCCACTCACACGCATTTAACTCAAACCTCTTCTTACCTCAATTCCAGCAACCCATCCACCATCAACAACATAAAACGCAACTTTTGCACCAATAATTTTAAATAAAACATGCTATCAACAACACCAATTTGCACAAATCAAATATCAGTACTATTCATCATTTCTCACAATCAAGACCACAATCAAGTTCATTAAGCCAAATTCAAGCCTTCAAACACATCAAGATCAAAACCCATAACATATAGACCCTTATAAGCATCAAGAACATCAAAATTTCCAGAATTTCATCCAAATGACAAAAATCACAAAATGAAATTAAGACACAAATTCCCAAACTCATGCATTCTCACCACCAAACCTCATATACATTCAATTCAATTATAAACATGCATTACTAACACAATTACCCAAACAATTACATGCATAAACTCATACAAACACCTACAAATTCCAGAAATCAAACATAAACACACTTATGATCCAAGAAGAATTAGGGTGGAGACAACCCAAAACTCAAATGCATAAAACAAAGCTCCCAAACCTGGAATTGAAGATCCAAAATCCCTTTTCAAGCTTCAATCCTCAATCTTTTCCTTGCTCTTGAGCTTCCTCATGCCACCCAAAGCTTGCACAAACCAAAACCCAGAAAATTACTCTTAATCCAAACCCTAACTCAAATAAAACCAAAAGAAGAAGAAAAGGAAGAATCCAAACGTAGGAAACCCTAAATGCCACACTTACCTTTTCAATCTTGTTCCAAATCTCTATCAAAACACCCCTTAGTAAGCACAAACTCCAGCCAAAAAGGAAAGCAAGGAGGAAGAATAGAAAATGAAGAAAGGAAGAAGAAGAGAAAATGTGAGAGGGAGGAGAACGGGAATGCAGATTTTTTGTGTTCTCTCTCTCTCTTTCTCTCTTTTCTTTCTTTCACATTCAATGTCCACTAACCAAGTCCACTTGGCAAGCCCTCATTGGACCAATAATTCCACTATCTTGACTTTTAAACACCAAGGCACCATACACATACATACACCACATAATTACTTAAGTAGATATTTAATACCTTGGTACAATACTCACACTTCACTAGATGCTTCCTCCACTTAACACATTAGATTAATTGTTGCACTAAATTCCTTAATGTCCAATATTTTCATGCGTAAATTACTGAATTACCCTTGAAATCCCGACTTAGCATGCCAGATCTGATTAGGCCCGATTTGGGGTGTGACAATATTTGTGTCAGCCTTCACTAGGGAGGTAACTAGGACATTATGAGTCTTATTAGTGGATATCACTATTGGTAGCAAGACATCATTATCTACATTCTTTATTATGAACTCCAGTGCAAACTATCAAGCTCTGCTAGGGAGAGATTGGATTCATGACAACTAGTGTGTGCTATCTTCTCTTCATTAGTTCTTGCTGTTCTAGAAAGGGAATGATGTGGAAATAGTTGCTAGGTTCGCTATACAATGTGAGGAGTTGGCCAACTATGAGAATTTTAACATTTCCAAAGTCAAACTCTTTACCAATTCTCTGATAGGCGTAATGTTCACTTGGTTTCCTACTCTACCCAAAACTCAATTCACACTTGGCAAAAAATGGAAAGACAATTTCATAGTTAGTTATTCTTGGCATAACTTGAGGTATGTATAGCAAAATTATCTAAGGTAACCCAGAGGGCTAGGGAAATAATAGATACTTTCATCGTCAGGTTCAAGAAGATGAGAAATCAGTGTAAGTTTTTTCTACAAGAGATAGAGTTTGTAAAGATGGCATAAAAAAAGGCTAGATATCAAATTGAGAAAAAATTTTAAAGGGATGGAGTTTAGGGATTTCTATGAAACGGTTGCAAAGGTTTTTTAATATGAGGAGCCTTTGAAGGAAGATAGCCATAGGAACTTATTACTAGGATATTCATAATTCAAAAGCAGCAGTGATTGATTTGGTGTCTAGTGGATCTTTTTTATGTCCCTTGTTAGTGAGAACAGCGAATGAGAAGAAGAGAAACTGGCCAAATAATAACCAGTACACATTTGATGTGGGGAAAACTGAGGAGATTTTTGACTTTCTCCTTAAAGACAAATTCATTTCTTTACCAGGAGATCACAAATTCCCTAGCAAGAAGGAGTTTAAAGGAAAGGCCTATTTCAAGTACCATCATTCATGGAGTTATTTGACTAATTCATATTGGGATTCAAGAATGTGATTCAAGATAGAATTGACAAGGGAATTTTAAAGCTCCTAGAGAATGAGACTATATTGGTAGATGAGGACCCGTATGCACTAGTAGCAATAGTTAATATTGCTACTGTGGATTTAAGGTCTGGAATGGACAAGAAAAAGATGCAAAGAGTATGGGATGTCCATGCCATGGTGGTTTAACATCAAAAATGGATACCTAAAATGTCACAAAAGAATGTGAATCAATTGAGGGATAAACTACAATAGTTGAAAGTTAGAGGATGGAAAAAGCCACCTCTCCAGAATCAGAGAACTCAATTGAGGTTCATTATTCCTCTTGTAGTTGCACTAAAGGAGGAGTGGCACATCCTCTATCACAAGAAGTTTCTTCAACCTCTGTCCTATACTCAAAAGAGGAGGCTGTAGAGAAAATGGTTGGTTGAGAAACTTAAAGGTGGACAAAAACACACTGAAGAGGTGGATGAAGAGAATAAGGAGAGTTTTGAATAAAAGAGTAAGATCAAGAGAAGGTCCACATAAGATGATAAATCTGTTGGGAGCACTA
Organism: Excoecaria cochinchinensis; assembly: GCA_947683425.1. Lineage (NCBI taxonomy): Eukaryota > Viridiplantae > Streptophyta > Magnoliopsida > Malpighiales > Euphorbiaceae > Excoecaria > Excoecaria cochinchinensis. The sequence continues at coordinate 11,962,372 of CANTUQ010000112.1, forward strand.
ACATTGATGACATGGAAAACAGTTATTTTATGGTTGGCAATATTCCTATACCTTTTAGTTGTAATGCAATTACTGTGGTGTTGCCTTCTTGTTTTCAAAAATAGTAGGAAGAGGTTGAGGAGATTCTATAACTAGGAGTGAACAACCAAGCTTTTGACAAAACTGAAGTATGCAGTGTCATTACCATTCAAACCAAAAGACTTGGGGAACCAAAACAAGTAGTGTTTAAAAAAACTACAAAATGCATGTCTAAACACATTAAACCCCTTTACATAAAGTTCACTTGAATAGTAGGCCTACTTCTAGAATCCTAGTGAACAATGGATTAGTTATTAACATTATGCCTCACAATGGGTGTCCTTATGGCTAGCCAAACATATCCTGAACTACATTTAGACCGGCAGACCACTACTGAGGGCAAAACTTTCTCAATCATGTTAAATCCACTTTTCATACTTTAACACTTTCATTTACTTTTACATTTCATTTTCATTTCATTCACTTCGTTATCGTTTTAACACCCTAATCGATCACTATTCTGATCAATTAGGCACAATTCTCATCATATACTTATTGTACATAAGTATACTCAATCCAGTAAGTGGTCATAAGTTCATTTTAAAGCCACTCACCGTCTTTTCTTATCATTTCAATTTTAATTTTTCATTTCAATATACTTATTAGTTAACAAGTTCAACATTTATGCACATTTCTCATTATAGTTCATCATTTTCACTTTAAACATACTATAACATTATATTCAAAGTATTCATATGTATTCTATAAATTCCAAATAAACTTATGGACACTCATTTTCATGTCTAAATTCATTTTAGACCATTAACTTTAATTTTACACAATTTATACCCTAGTATACACTAAGGACACGTTTGTTTTACCGCATAGCATATAGGATAGTACAAAATAATACAAAGGAAAGTGTTTGGCTATTTCTTTTAAAATATAATACGTGTATTATATAAAACCGACTTCAATTTTTATCCCACCGACTTCAATTTTTATCCCACTTACTCCGGAGATAATAATACACCCTCTGCCTGTGGGTTTATCTAATACATAGACACTGTATTACACAGATATCAAACCCCAGCGCCACTGTCCCTCCGGTACTCCCTCCTCTTAGGCGCGACTTTTGCTTCTGTCACCACCCTCATCTTAAACAGAATTCTAAATCCAATTTCACTTAACCTTGGATCGTGATTCTTGCCATCGCTCCAGTCGTTCAATCATGTATTAAACTAAAATACACAGTAATCATCTCCGGCATCACTGTCACTCAGATTGCCGCTGCTCTCCCTCTCGGGCGTCCATCATTACTGGCCGTCGAACTCTTCGCCATCCAGCAAAATTTAGGTACTTTTCTCATCTCTTTTTTTCCCTCTCATCTTGTAATGAGTTTTATTTAATGGTTAGAATGGGTGGTAAATTAAAATTCATGATAATATGAGCTTTTCAATTCAAACAATTGATTTCATTTCTCTTTCTTTCTCTACGAACAAAATCGAGAAAACCCAAAAAAAAACCTACAAATTTCTGTCTCTTGATTGATGTGCTAATAGATTCAACCACTAAGCTTTAGATTTTTCATGGGGTTTGATGTGGGTTTTTGATTAATTGCAAAACCCAGTAAGGATTTCCTCCTTCTTGGATTGTTCAGCTATTATTTTTTAGTTCTGATTGTCCTGTTATGTGCTTATGTTCTTTCTTTCTGAATTTTTGCTGAATTCGATGCTCATTTGAGTTTTTCTTTATCTAGATTTGTTAGTTGGTCATATTGTTGTATGCAGTGGTTATGTTGGATGTGAGTATAGTAGATGGCTTGATGATGGTGAGTCTGGAGGTACAGGTACGTTCTAATTCTTATCTTTCGGTCCTTTATAGCAACTGCTGATATCCGTTTGTAGAAGTCAAATGAATCCCCAATTTTATGTGTTCTAACTTTTGAAGGTTTTACTACAAATGCAGGAAACTTGGGTGCCTAGTCACTGATTTTGCCCATTTATGTCAGTATAGACGATAGCTATGGAGAACTTGTGACAGCATTAATATATGAAATTGGACACTCATCTTCATTTTGGAAGATAGCAAATCTATTTACAGATGTTTTGATAACTCCTGGTAATCGGGAAAGGGCTATGAGATGGACAAGGATGATTTCAGTTGATCGTCGTTACCTCTATCTTGCCACTGTAACATTCCAGCTCTTTCAGGTAGAGTCAGATGTTATTTGCATTATGTGCTACAAGGTGATCTAAATCACACCTCTGGACTTATAGAAAATTTGGAAATTAGGATCCCCAGTTTATCTGTTTTTGAATGCAATAGTCTCCTGTTTTCTGCTTTATTCTTTTTTAGCAACTGTTACAGTTTCCTGGTTTGCTACCAGCATTCATGCATTATGTCTTTCCACTAAGGTTCACTTTGTCTTTGTGTTTGCACAGCTACTTTATGTTATAACTTTCAGATAAGGTAAATTCTTAAATTTTACCTAACATTTATAACTTTCCTATTACATTTATACAACTTTTCCTAATTTCTTAACATAAACCCAACTTTCCCATTACATTTCTCTTCCTTTCCCTCAAACAAGAAAATACATAATCTTCTGGGCAAGGATTGTTATGACATTGACATTGCTATTGACAATATATTGGGCAGTGAATTTGTTGATAAGGTCAGGGAATACTTGTTATCTATTGGAGAAGAGGTGCAGGGGCTTGGTATTATTATATTAACTTGATACTTTGATAATTACTTCCATGATGTCACACATGTTAATCGACATATGTGTATAGTGTTTCTTTCTTATTGTGCAATTTTTTTTCATTATTAAAAATCTCTCAGACTGTACATTAGTACAGAGCCTCCACATTTTTTTTTTTGACTTTTCTTCTTGTACAGAGCAACTCTGGTTTGCCTCCAATGCCGGCCTCTTCTAGCAATGCAAGTATTGAAACTTGAAGGCCAGACTAGGAAGACTAAGACAATGAAGAGCATGAATGTGGAGCTCCTGAAACTGAAACCACTCTTATTTTGTGTATATTTATGGCTGTGTAGGGAGGGAGAAAAATAGAAAGAGTGTGTGTGTATATATGTATATATATTTTAAATAAATACCTACTTTTTAAACAATATAAATTGTGATAGTGAGGAGTAAGATTCCGCATAGATTGGAAGGAAATTAATTCGTTTATAAAACAAACAAATAAATAAGATAGAAAACTTTGAAATTGCATTAAAAATATAAATTAAACTGATTAAAATAAACTAAAAGTAGAATTAAATAAATTAAGAAAATCAATGGACAATGCTTCCAGTGAAAGGCATAATCTTGATTACAGTCCAATACTTGATCACATAATTTTAAATGTTTTTCTGTAAATTAGTTATAATTGTTGAATATGTTTCTAACAACCAATAATTCCTTATTTGTAAACTAGACGAGAAATGCTGATTAACTAGTCGTAGTCTTTTGTCTAAATGGTAATATTAAAAATAATTAAAATTTTTTTTATTTTTTTTTAAAATAATACAATACATCATTGTACACCAAACACAGTATAAAATATTGCAGGTTAATACAATATTATACCAAACACTGTATACTATAATACAGATTAATACTGTACATGCTAATACTATACAGACTAATACTATACAGGCTAATACTATACAGTCTAGTACAGTACAACGAACCAAACGTGCCCTAAGGGTTCATTTGGCCAAGGTAGGCACTTTACTTTACAAATTCTTTTAATTTCATTTAGGCATTTCAAATATCATATTTAAGGCCCTTAATCATTTTTCTAAGCTTAAAATTCAATTAAGCATACATTTTGCGCAAGTTTACTTAAGTCAATCATTTAATTTTCATGTGTCTCTTTTCATTACAATCTCTCTTTCACTTCTAAGCCATTCATTTATCCATTTTACATCTTTTATCATATGTATACCACATAACCTATCACATTTCCTTCCTTAACCCATTCGGCCACCTTAGGGTCCTTCTCTAACATTCTAGTTATCACTCATTCATTACTTATTCAACTAAATTAAGTCTCAATTCACATGTATATACCTTTTTATTTCACTAAATCACAAGGTATACTAATAATATACATAAGTATACCATTATGTCTTATTATGACCAAAACTTACACTTGATTTTCTTTCAATTTAATCTCTCTAATTACCTTAGTTACTATCCTTAAACTCATTTATCACTTCAATTTCAATTATACATGCTTTTTCACACATAGTCACTATACAAACATAATGTAAAACCCTAATTTTCACATGGAAACACTTAGATTATGTAATCACAAACCTCATATCCATGCTCTAGCCTTCACAAGCTCCTTAATTCTTGTCTCTAACCTTTGAAAAGCCATTTCCCTTTGATTTTTCCTCAATGGCCAAAAATACACAACAACAAAGCACTCATTAATTTCCTTATTTTATCAAATATAACCTCATAACCACTCTTAACACACCCTAATCTATCATCTAGAACCAATAAATCAAATTAAAACATCTTATTCCTCTTACCTCTATTTAGAGACATAACCTTAGATCCTTATTTTTCCTTGCTTTTAATCCATCAAATGGATATTAGGGGACTGCTATGAACTCATAAAGGGGCAAAGAGCTTGAATTGAGGAAAAAATTGGAGCAAGAATGAAAAAAATTGATAGAGGAGGAAGAGAGATGGAATTCGGCCAACTAAGGGAAGAGGAGAGGATGAGGAGATAAGGATCACTCAACCACAAATCTGCCATTTAAGTGCTTTTATAGTGGACCAAAATGGTTCAACTTTGGTCCAACCAATGGCCCAACCTATAAAGGCCCAATTGCAATTCTAAGCCCATTATGCAATTTTTCTATGGTATTCTCACTTTCCAACTTTAAATTATCCCAAATTTCATTTTATAATTCATATCATATAAAAATTAGGCTTTATACAAAATTTTAACTCAATCGGAGTCCATTTTCGGTCCGGTTCAACCAAATCGATCCAGTTAGCAAATTTTCAGTGTTCTCGAAAAATTTTCTTCTCACTAGAAAAAATTTATACATATTATCTAGAGTCCATCTGGAATTTTTGATCAATTTTGAAAATTATTTGCTATTTTTAAAGTCTCAGTCAAACCTCCGGTCAACCCTAGTACTATTTAAACCGAAATCATCTTTTTCTTACTTTCTAAGCTTAACTCCTCATAAAAATGATTCCATAATTCTTAACACATATTCATTAGACTCCATTAATATTTTGGGGTCAATCAAAAATCATTTCTCGGTCTGGTAATTATTTACCAATCCGATAATCCAATTTTCCAGTGTCACCAAAAATTAATTTTTCATTATCATATGATTCTACTCATCAACACGAGTACGTCCATATTTCAAATTATTTTTCTGAGATCCGTAGCATATTTTAGGGTCCGGTCAAATGCTCAGTCAACCTAGTTACTATTTGAACCGAAACCGCTACTTTTCCGTATTTTCGACTTTTGAGGACCTATTTGACCTCAAATCCACTCCAAATTTTAACCCCAGACCCATCGGGACTAATACTTTCCAGTAATATAATAAAATACTTTTTACCTCCGGATATACTTTTCACACCCAGAAGTACTATTCACTATCGAGAAATACTATTTACGGTTAACCCGGTATTGGGGCTGTGACGCGCGCTGAACCCAACAACGGCCCTCTTAGGCGAGACTCGCTTTTAGAGCTCGAGTGATTGGTTCGCGTCTTTTTGATATTGGGTGCCATGAGACATTTTGGATGCCTACATCCCAATAGAATATTGGAAATGATCATCTAGCCTCACGGCACTTTTAGGCACCTTTGAGGTATTTTGGAGTCGCCACCCAATTTACGAGAAATTAGGAAACGTCTCTAATCTCTATTGTTCTAAACCAGAGATGGTGTTCGGAACTTCATTCTTATTTTTGTTTTGGTTAATTATAAATGAGTTTTTAAATTTATGAAATTCTATCTCTCATTTCATACGATTAATGTATTTAAATTAAAGGCGCATTGCAAGCATTAAGAATCAATAAATAAAAGCTGTAAAGAAAACGGTAAATAAAGCGATAAAGAAAAGCAATAAACACGTCAAGCACACAATTACAAGAAAAATTGGGGGGGAATATGACCCCAAAAAAAAGAAGACTAAAAATGTAAGTTGGGACGGAATACAATCCCAAATGAAAACTAAATAATATTGCCCCAAAATATAATTAATTACAAGAGTCCACAAGATATATGAATATAAATTTAAAATAAACACACAAAGTCAAACATAGAAAAAATGACATGTATAAATTGGGATATTTATTTGGTTTAGGAACATTGGTTCTTTCATGCTCACTTAAAAAGGGATCGAAGAGTGATTCGATTGTTGGTTTGAAAACCGGGATGAGTGATCCCATTTTTGGAGAAAATTTAACTCTTCATTTTATTGTGACCTTTTACATTACTTGACTAAAATAAGGGACATTGGTCCCAATTTTATTAATAAAATTCCAATTTAATTATAAAATTATTTTGGTGAGTTTTAATCCGACACGTGTACAAAATAAAACTATTTTCATTTTACAAATAAATACAAACACACAAAGAGGTAGGAAAGGTCTCACCCAAACGATGTGGTCTCCTACGCATCGTGACCCCTTTATGTGGTCACGAGAACGTTCACATAAGGAAATTCACATTTAAATCCCCAAACAAAAAAATAAAATTAAAAGACATTAGTAATAATTCTAAACAATTAATCAAAAGAATGCCAAATAAATATGAGACATACTAATTTAATATGCCAAATAATTCACGCGCAAAGTAAATAAAAAGGGGGGGTCATGCAAAAACCTAGGAATAATAATAATAATAAAAATTAAATGATAATAACCGTGATGATAATAAAAATAGTAATAATAATAATAACATGGTAATAATAGCAACATAATAATAACGATGATATTAACATTACACAACAAAAATAATAACAATAATAATGATAATATAAAATAAACATGAAATAATGGGACTAACAACAATAACAACAATAACAACAATAACAACAACAACAACAACAACATAATAATAATAATAATAATAATAATAATAATAATAATAATAATAATAATAATAATAATAAATAAATAAATAAAATGAATACCAACAAGTAGGACGTTAACAGTAAGGGAATTAAAACCAAAAAAAATCAAATCATATGTTAACAGTACCAACAACATCAAAGATGCCAAAAATAAATAATGGACATGATAAGCATAGCAAAAAACAATAGCAACAACAATAAATGACAAACAAAATTAAATGAAAATGGGTCTAAGGATGTTTACCCTCAGAGATTATAGATCGGAGAAACGACGTCTCGATTCGTCCTCCTTGTTGAAATTTATGATAAATAAACACGAAAATATTTGGGAAAAAAGCTAGTTTTGATAAACAAAATTCAAAAAAATATTTTTGGTGGGGTGTTGAGCAAAGAAAATTAATTTTTCTTGCTCAAATCAAACCAAGGGTGAAATATTCTTTAGAGAAGAAAGAAAAAAATTGAAACTTGAAAAAATATTTTAAAGATTTTTGTTGAAGAGGCTCTCGTCTGCCCTTGGCCTGAGAGAAGAAAACCTTTTTTTCTTTTGAAAATCAGCTCCTCCTAAAATAAAGATCAAGTCTTCATTTTGTTTCTCTGGATTGTCCCAAAATGGGAAGAGACAAAATGCTCTTTCATTTTTCGTTAACCAAAAATTGCACAAAAACATGAAACAAAAGGAAAAAAATGGACTGAAAATTGACCAGAAATTGCAGGTGAAAATGACCGCTCGTGGGAGAGAAGGGGCAAGAATGCCCGCGGGTGGAGCAATGCGACGCGCGCCCCTATGGGCGCATATCGTACCAGGCGACCCAAGCAAATAAAAATAAAAATAAAAAGGAATAAAAATAAGAGTAAAACTGTAAATTTTTGAATCAAAATTTTTAGAGGAACAAAGGAGATTATCGACAAGGAAAACATCATTTTTGACACCTTTGCTTGTGACAAATATCTTTTTCATCATCGGGTAATCCTGATCTTAGATCGCCTCGGGACCCGGTATCTACAGTTGCCCCCAATTTTGGACAACCTAGAACTTAGGTGCCTAGGTGAGCCAAAATTCAGAAAAAAAGAGGAACGAAGCGCATACCTAAGGCGGTGACCTACGTGCTGTATTGTCATCCCCGATTGCTGTGATTAGTTCCTTACCAGCTTGTCGGCGTTCAAAACCATTGCCGGGTTATATGATTGATGAACGTTAGTGTGACGCGCGCCGAACCTAGCAAATGCCCTCTCTTAACCCGCTTTTAGGGCTCGAGGGATTGGTTCACATCTTTTTGATCTTGGGCCTCATGAGTCATCTTGGATGCCTCATTTCCAATAGAACATTGGAAAGGATCATCTAGACTCACAACGCCTTTAGTCACCTTTGAGCTATTTTGGAGTCACCACCCAATTTAAAAGAAATTAGGAAAGGTCTCTAATCTCTATTAGTCTAAACCAGAGATGGTGTTCGGAACTTCACTCTTATTAATGACTTAAGTTTATAAATGAGTATTTAAAAAATCAAAATTTCATCTCTCATCTCACGCGATCATGCGATAAATTTAAAGCACATCTTAATCACATTGAAAAGCAATAAATAAAGCAGTAAATAAATAAATAAATTACATCTAAAAAATTGGGACAGAATAATCTCCCAAAATAAATAAATAAAACTTGCCCCAAAATTAATTACAAGGGCCCAAAAAAGAAAAGAAAAAATAATTAAAATGCATAAAAGTAATTAAAATGGATCATACATAAATCGGGTCGTTTATTATTTTTAGGAACATTGGTTCCTTTTTTATTAACTTAAAAATTAGAGAATTATTTTTTTGGCATTGATTGAGAAAACTGGGATGAGTGATCCCATTTTATGAAAACTTAGTTCTCCATTTGAAAGTGAGATTTTATTGGTCAAAATAGGACATTGGTCCAATTTATTAGGAAAACCCCCAAGTTATTAATTATTAAAAAAACATGACTTTCTATAATGCATGCGAGCATAAAATCCATTTTTACATACAATATAAAATAATGCAATAAGAGAAAATACAATAAAAAAATGCAAACCCTAAGTTCGAAAGGCTTTGATTCTCCGATCTCCAACCCGAGCACGAATGTAACTCGCGAAAATAAATAATTTTGAGACAACAAAACAAAATAAATAAAATATTAATAAAGTAAATTAAATAATTAATGTAATATAAGCAAATAAATTGGTTGAATAAAATAATTAATTAAAATGATTAATAAATCAATCGAATAATAATCAGTTAAACTAATTAAATATAAACAAGTAGAAATAAATAGACATAAAATAATTGCATTAAAATAAATGAAAATAAAAATAAAGCAAAGGCAGCACACAAGGAATAATGGAAAACGAAGGAACGGAACAGAGTGAAAAACACAGCTGTATTTTCTTAATGAACACAGCTATGTTTTTTAACGAGCGTTGCGCGCAGTGTAGAAACACAGCTGTGTCTTTGCTCTGTCATGCAAAATAGCTCCATCCCACCGGAAAACACTGGTTTTAACTCAAAATACTAAAAAATCAACAAGATCCAACTCCATAGAATGTAATAATAAAAATAAGAGATTAAATTAAATAAACAAAAAACGAACAAATATTTGAATAAAAAAAAGTAAAACGAAAGAACTAAATAAACTAAAAGGAAAGATTAAACGACGACCAGAACACAACCAGAGGAGGTTAGCTAAGTGAAAAAACCAGAGATTAACAAAGCGAACCGAGACTAAAATATACCAGATAAAACAAAGCAAATCATGTTATATTTCATACATCATGCTCGGACGGTCGGACGAAACAGGAGAAACAAAAAGCTGAAGGAGGAAGAGATCGGGCATGCACGACTCGTGCATGTATTGCACGAGTCGTGCAATGCGTGCGCGACTCGTGCACCCTCAGCACGGGTCGTCCAGTCCGATCGGGGAAATGCGTACGTCGTGAAAGACTAGGAAAACAAAAAAAATAGAGGGACAATCCGATCGGGAAATCAATGATACAATCCGATCGAGAGGTCACAAACTCAACAAAACCAGATCACGATTCGAACGGCAGGTCATGACTCGGACAAAACAAAATACGATCAGATAAATAACAAAATAGAGACGAATAGAGTACTGATAACAGACCAACAAACACTACATCATGCAATCAAAATATGCGTAATAAAGCAATGAACATGCTTAATGAATCATAACAATAACAAATGCGATGAACAAGTTAATAAAATCAAACAACAACTAAAAAATAATATATACAATGAGGAGAAGTAACAGGTACTGCAAAATGAAGAAAATAAATAAGAAAGAAAGAAAAAGAAGAAGAAAGAAAGAAAAGCAATAGAGAGATAGCTATTCAGTAGTTACCCTCAGATATTGATCTTTGATCTGCAAATGAAAGGTTTCTTGTTTCCCTCTTTGCTCTTCTTGAGATGGTGATTAAAACAGAGACTCAAAAAACTTTTTAACGAAAATCCCATTGATGAAAAAGAGCCAAAACGATGGGCTTTTCAAATGTTAAGAACTTGTTTCTTTTTCTCAAAACAAATCTCAAAATGTTTTTTCCTTCTTTCTTTTTTGTTCCTTTCTGTTTTTTTCTCTTTTCTGTTTTTTTTTTTTTAGCTCTCTCCAACAATTCCCCCCTCTTTTTGTTTTTCAACTCCTCTTTTAATATCTCAGACAGGATTAGTTTCTTTTCTACCAAATCAAGCATAAACCATACTTTTCAAACTAAATCCTCCCAAAAACATGGAGAAGGGACGTGCTGGAGCATGGGGCACGTGAGGCAGGTGAGATTTTCATCTCACCTGTGAAATGGGCTCACGTTGTGAGGCTCTATCTAACCAATGTGAGATGGACCTCACAACGTGAGGCTTCATCTCACATGGGTGAGATGGGCCTCACCCCACAGGCCCCCAGTAAGCCCCCAAACCTTTTTTTTAAAAAAAAAAATGAAAAGCATTTTCGAGTAAACCATCACTTCCATTTGCCCTCTTGCCCGTGAACAGGCATCATTTTTGTCATTGGGTAACTTCGGTCTGAGCTGCCTCAAAACCTAGTGTCTACAGTTGCCCCCAGTTTTGGGGAACGTAGTGCCTAAGTGAGCCAAAACTCAAAGAAAGAAAGAAGAAGCGCGTACCTGAGGCAGCTATCTTCTTGGACTGGATGATGCACCGAGTCTGCTCCAGACTTACAAAACGCGAGGGTTGCTCTTCTGATCTGCACCGAGTCTGCTCCGGACTTACAAAGTGCGAGAGGTGCTCTTCTGAGCTGCACCGAGCCCGTTTTAGGCTTACAAAGTGCGGGAGGTACTCTTCTGAGCTGCACCAAGCCTGTTCTAGGCTTACAAAGTGTGACAGGTGCTATTCTAAGCTGCACTGAGCCCGTTTTATGCTTACAAAGTGCAAGAGGTGCTCTTCTGAGCTGCACCGAGCACGTTCTAGGCTTACAACGTGCGGGGTTGTTCTTTTGAACTGATGGTTCTCATTTAGATATTTCCTACAAAATTACACGTATAGGGGTATACACAAGAAATTATATGTATGACGTGGGATGCGGATGCATGCAAAAATGAATGGACTATGTCCTAGGTGGTCAAGGGTCTAGTAAGAATACAGCTTGGCTGTTCCATCATGCCCCCAAGGACCCAGAAGTGTGTTATCTTGGCTTTAGGGACTATGTCCCAAAACCTGTTCTAAAAGACTCGTAGAACGTGCATCTTCTCCCCATCGACGATCATATTCCCGGGGTTCTGACTCATGTCCCTACCTTCGAAGTAATGCAACTTTATCGCTCCGGCCATCGAAAGTCATTATTTTAAAGGTAGTGCATCCCTTGTGGATTTTCACACTAGTTTTTCTCTGTGGGAAATGCGTCCCTTGAGGGATTTTCACATGACCCTTTGCCTAACTTTTGCCTGAACTGGACCCAATCCAATCCAGCAGCTTTTATTCATTTCAAATTTTTTATAGGACAGACTGCTTGTTTTCAGGTTTTTACCTTGCCCTTTGGCCTAACTTTTCACTACAACAAAATGACGATTTCGCGACAAAATTTAGCGACGAAAAAAATTCCATCGCTAATTTGCGACGGAAAAAGAATTCCGTCACTAATTAGCGATGGAAAAAAGCGACGGTTTGAAAAATTCGTGATTTTTCTCCAATTTTAACGACCGAAATAGTGACGGATATTAATATCTGTAGCTAAAATTTACGACGGGAATTTAAATTCCGTCGCTAAAATTATTTAAAATATTTAATTTATATTATTAGCGACGAAAAATTAATTCCGTCCCTAAAATTAGCGACGGAAATAATTTTTCGTTGCTAAAATTATTTAAAATAATAATTTCAATTATTGGCGACGGAATTTCAATTTTTGTCGCTAAATTTAGTGACGAAAATTGAAATTCCGTCGCTAAGATTATTTAAAAATAATAATTTATATTATTAGCTACGGAGATTGAAATTTCGTTGCTAAAAGTAGCGACGGATTTCAATATTCGTCACTAATATTATTTTAAAAAATAATTTATATTTTTTAGCGAAGGAAGTTGACATTCCGTCGCTAAAAGTAGCGACGGAATTTGAACTTCTGTCGCTAAAAGTTCCCTATAAATATCTAACTTTTTCTCTCACCTCCCCCTCTCTCTTCTCTCTCCCCCCTCTCCCCTCCCTCCCGATCCCAGCTCCCTTACACAGCTGCCCACCGCCGGCGCCTATCTCCCCCTCCCCTCCCCGGTGCCGATCTCCCCTCCCCCTCCCCTCCGCCGTCGGTTTCCCCTTCCCCCCTCCCCCTTTTCCTTCCCTTCCTCCCCCGCTCCCCTCTCACGTTTTCCCTTCCCCTCCGCCCCCGATCTCCCTTGCCGGTGAGCTGCGGTGGGTGCTGCAGTCGGCGACGCGTGGATCTCTGCCTCTCCCTGCTGTTCCGTCGCCTGTGGTGCCTCCGGTGGCCTCCTGCTGTGGTGACCGGTAAGTTTGGTTTATTTCTTTTTTTTTCTTTATTTATTAATTATGCTCCGAAAAATAAAAAAAATAAATGGAAAGGAGCGTTTGGATAGAAGTAGAAGTGAAGTAGGGCAGTAGAAGGGGAATTTTATTTATTTATGTAAATAATCAATTTTTCTATTTTCTCCAAACACTAAAACTAAGAATTTTTATTTTTCTTCTATTCAATAATTTTCTCTCTCACCTATTTGGGACACAGGATTTTCGACCCGCAATAACATCAATCACACCCTTCTCTCTAATCTAAGGTAAGTTTTGCAAATTTTGAACCCTAATTTTCTTCTTTTTATTCCATTGTATTATATTGTATGGCCTTCTAAATTTAATCTCTGTTTCTCTCTTCAATTTAACATTTTTCGCACTAGTAAATTATTTCAAAGAATTAGAGTTTCCGATTCTTTCTCTCTCTTTTCTTTTCTTTTAATGTTTTTTTGTGGTTTTTCTTGGGAATTATGTGGATAAGAGTGTTATTTTTGTTATTGGCCGGGGTGAATTGTTTCTGGTGGATTAATTAAGAATTTGAAGGAATGGAGTGTGAAGCGTCCTGCAATTAGTTGTTTGCCATTTCTAGGTTTGCGTTCAGAACTATATATATATATATATTCAGTTGATTTTGGACCTAGCGATGATAATTTAGCGGTGTTATGTGTTTAAGTGAGTTTAAGAGGTGAATTTTCTCAATATATATGTTAATTTAGTTGAAAATCATGTTGCTCTATGTATTGATCACTTTGAGTGCAATTTTGTGTTTTAGCTGTCATAGGGTGGGACTTAATTGAATCTTTTTATTATATCTATCTATAAGTACTAATTGGGGAAATAAAGTTGGGTGAAATCTTGTAGTGGCTGTGATTTGATTCTCCTGTTGGAATGTGTTAGCCCGTTGCACATCCCTTATTATAATGCTATCTGATTTTGGTTACTATTTTGTTTCAGAGTTGTGGTATGTTAAGTAGATATATTATTAGTATTGTTATTATTTTTATTAAGAAATTGTGTTAATTTTAGTTATTATTATTATTATTCAACATGTTATTATTATTAAATTAAAATCAGTAAAATTTGTACCTTAATTAATATTATTATTACTATTATTATTATTATTATGTTAATTTGTATTGTTATTATTATTATTTATTTATGTTAATTTGTATTGTTGTTATAATTATTTTTTTTTATTTGTAAAACTTCCCGACGGAAATTCAATTTTCGTCGGGAAATTTGCCAACGGAGTTTCATTTTCCGTCGGGAATTCCTGACGAAAATTGATTTTTCGTAGGCAAATTTTCCGACAAAAATTCATTTTCCGTCAGCAAATTTCCCTACGAAAATTGAATTTTCATCGGGAATTTTTCCGACGAAAAAAATTCCGTCGGGAATTTTGCCTACGACTAATATGCCGACGGAATGAATTTCCGTCAGCAATTTCGTTTCCCGACGGAAATTTCTTATTTTTCGTCAGGAAATTATTTTTTTCTTGTAGTGTTTTCATCTCTAACGGCTTTTCTTTTTTTTTTTTTTTACAAGAGAGGATTCTCAAACAATAGTCATTAGATAGATCAATGATATATTGCTTTGAAGACAGAATTACAAGACTAATGAAAATGCAAACGGAACTCTTTTATTCATTGCAAAATTGTGTACAGTTCTATATGATTTCATCATACATGATCTTCATTTGACAAGAATTCAAAAGCACAAGACTACACCTAATCTCGGAATAGATCTTGTAGGCATCAAACTCCTGTTATCAATCGACTCTCTCGGGTTTTCTCGATTGAACATTTTCTCTCGGCCCTTAATTTTTGCCCAGGATTCCTTTTTTCGATTTTCACCCTAGCAAGTCACCCAATTTTAGCAAGGCCGCTTTTTTCGATTTTCGACCCGCGAGTCATTTATTCTCTTCTTTTTATTTTAGAATTTAGCCATGGAAGCTTTTTAATATATCGATATTGACCGGTTCTTTAAACTCATTCCCATCACTATCTGCTAAAATTGTTGCTCCCTTAGTCAGTAACTTCTTTAACACAAATAAACCTTCCCAGGTTGGCCTAAATTTTTCACGTATGTCTGGTGCTCCTGGCCTCATCATCTTAAAGACCAAATCCCCTTCCTTCAATGGGTGCTTTCGTACCTTCTTGCTAAAGGACCGAGCTAGCCTTTTCTGATAGACCTGATTATGATAATATGCCCGCAACCTGTCTTCATCCAACAGATTCAACTGTAACAGTCGCTGTTGTGCCCATTCTGTCTCTGGAATCTCAGCTTCCATGACTACCCTCAAAGATTTCAGTTTGATTTTAACTAGTAGAACTGCTTCAGTCCCATATACCAGAGAGAAAGGCATTGCTCCTGTAGAAGTTCTGACCTGGTTATATAACCCCAGAGGGCAAAAGGTAGCTTTTCTGCCCAGTCTTTATAGTTCTGAACCATATTGGCTAATATTCTTTTAACATTCTTGTTCGCCGCTTCAACCGTGCCATTGGCTTGGGGTCGGTAAGGAGAAGACTTATGATGCTGAATTTCATATTTCTAGAGCATCTGTTTAGTTTCTGCTAAAAATTGTACCCCATTATCAGACACAATGTGGTGCGAGAGGCCATATCTGCATATCAAATTCCGCTCGATGAACTTAACCATGTCCCTAGCGTCAACCTTTTTGAAAGACTCAGCTTCAACCCATTTAGTGAAGTAATCGATGGCGATTACAATAAATCTATGCCCATTAGAAGCTGTAGGACGTATCTCGACTATAATATCTATCCCCCAAGCTGCAAATGGCCATGGAGATGTCAAATTATGTAGCTCTGAAACTGGCACATGCCTCAAATTTGTGTACTGCTGGCATAACTGGTATTGCTTCACATACCTTGAACAATCCGTGTCTATTGTGAGCCAATAAAATCCTTGGCGCATGATTTTCTTTGCTAAGGCCAGACCATTCATGTGAGTTCCATAAACACCGGCATGAGTCTCTTCTATAACGCTTTCAGCTTCTTTCTCCGCCAAACATCTTAATTGGATACCATCCGCTTGCCTCTTATACAAAGTTCCGTCTACACTGATGAACTGAGAGGATAACTTTTTAATCATTCTCTGGTCTTTCTCGGTGACTTCCTCTGGAAAAACTGACCTTTCTAAATAATTCTGGATATCGTAATACCAAGGTTTTCCATCGGTGACCTTAACATCTATTACTTGCTCAGTTTCAAAACAAGACTTTTTCGCACTAGAGATCAGCATGGGTCTCGTAGCAACCCCCGTTGGATTATCCCACATGGACACTAATTTCGCAAGAGTATCAGCCAACTGATTTTCATCCCTGGGAATGAAGTGAAAAGTGCAAGTCTCGAATTGGCTACTTAACATTTTCAAGTGCTTCACATAAGGCAACAAACTCTCTTCCTTAACTGACCATTCTCCTCTAATCTGATGGATCACTAAGGATGAATCTCCGAAGACTTCTACGGTCTTTGCCCCCAGAGCAAGCAATGCTTCTAATCCGAAGATGCAAGCTTCATATTTTGCTTCATTATTTGTCGCCTTGTACCTCAACTTCTTGGGTAATGGCAGCTTTTTACCATCCGGGGTTATAAGAATAATCCCTGCTCCTGCCCTCTTTCTGTTAACTGCCCCATCAAAAAACATCTGCCACCCTTGTACTGTTATGGCCGCGACATTTTCATCCGAGAAATTGTATTCGAACTGGTCTTCCTCAATAGGGTGTTCAACCAAGAATTCAGCTACAGCTCTTCCCTTAATGGTTTTCCTAGTAATGTATTCAATATCAAACTCCTAAAACAGTAATAACCATTTTCCCATCTTTCTTAGCATAGAGGGTGCCTGTTAAAGGTACCTGAGTGGGTTGTGCTTAACAACCGCATGCACGCTGAAAGAGTGAAAGTAGTGCCGCAACTTTTTAGAAGCCCAAATTACGACTAAGCAAATTTTTTCCACTTCAACATATTTGGCTTCATATGGCAGGAATTTCTTGCTAAGGTAATAAACAGCAAACTCCACCCCAAACTCATCCTCCTGGGCCATCATGGCACCCACTGAGCTGTCTTCTATTGCTAAATATAGGATTAGTGGCTTGGCCGGATGTGGTGGTCTTAAGACTGGTGGGTTTAGGAAATAGTTCTTAATAGTATCAAAATCCAGTTGGCAATCATCATTCCACACCACCGATTGATTCTTCCTGAGAAGCTTGAAGATGGGTTTACATATTGAAGCTAGCTTGGTGATAAACTAACTGATGTACTGAAGTTTTCCCAGGAAACTCCTAACTTCCTTCTCTCTCTGGGGCACTGGCATTTGTCTAATAGCCTTGACCTTATCAGGATCTAATTCTATTATTCTTTAACTTACCACATGGCCCAATAGCTTACCTGAGGTAACTCCAAAAATGCACTTCTTGGGGTTAAGGCACAGGTTGTACTTACTGATCCTTTGAAATAACTTTTCCAGGGCTTCAAAGTGGGCATCTTTGGTGGCCGACTTAATCATCATTGTAGACACTGGGTCCCGCGGTTAATTTCATTTTATCATGTAAAAATCCTAAATTTACATACTAAACATACACTAAATTCTACACAAAATAATCGAAAAAGAGGGATATTGTATCCACTTACCTCAATTTCTAGATTTTCATACTTAAATTCGCTTTTCCTTTACTTTCTACCTCTAAATCATTTTCTTCTTCCCATTTTCGTAAATGGCATAAAATTCAAAGAAATATTTCCATCAATTTCTTGTTTTCTTTTCTCAACTTCAAAATCACTTACTTGATTTTTGACCCATAATCTTCCCTTCTTGATTTCTATCCAAATTTCCACTCCTAATAAGCTCTATAGGTGCTTAAATTTAGGAAAAGGGGCTGAATTTCACTTGGAAAGCTTGAATTTGGTGGGAAATTTGAAAGAGACATGAAGAAAATATGGAGAGAGGGAGACGAAAAAGCCACGGTCAAAGGAGAGGAAAGAGTGTTGCTAGAAAAATCTGGAGTTTGGCAGATTTTTCTACCTTTTATAGGTCCTCTTGATGGGCCATTCTAGTGTGTTCCAAATGGGCCAACCTAAATTTAAGCCCAAATACAATTATTCACCCATTTTCTCACTCTAATTTATTTCTCCCACTTTTCAAACTCAACTTCTTAGAAACCCAATTCCATAATTCTCAAAATATATTCACTAGGATTTACAAATATTTTTAGCACAAACGGAGACCGTTTCTCGGTCCGATAATTATTTACCTGTCAGATAGCTGAATTTTCAGTGTCAGCAAAATATGAATTTTTCAACACCATTAGATTCTACTCATTCATACGAGCACGCCTATATTTTTGGATTATTTTTCTGAGGTCTATAACTAGGTCAAACTTGGTCAAAACTGGTCAACCAAACTAATTTTTGCCCATCAGAAATGACCGACGGCTGCCCCTCACGAGGGACGCCCGTCCCTCACTAATTTCACCCGTAATTGAATTTTTAATGTATTTATGACTTTTCAAATCCTATTTGACCTCTTTTTTATCCTAAATTTCATATTCGGGCTCCTGCTGAACTCCTCTTTCCAATGATAAAATAAAGTATTTTTTGACCTCGAAAAGTACTATTCACCCCGATGTCACTATTCCCTGCCCAAAAATCACTATTCACAAAAATTACGATTTTGAGCCATTACTATTCTCCCCCACTAATAAAATTTCGTCCACGAAATTCACGTGCACATCACATTCACAATCACAATTATATAATCACTTTGTGGGGTATCCAATTCTGGTAATCCTAACTCCTTCACCTTCCATTAGTTTTCTTGCCTTAAGATCCTTACTGTGACGCGCGCCGAACCCCGTAGGCCCCCGAAAGCCCGCTTTAGGGCGATCAGGAGAGGTTCATAAAACTTGTAAGGTATTTACAAGTGCGTCTATTTTGGGCAAACAAGGAGATTTCATGGAGTCACCACCTAATAGAACATTGAAAAAGTTTCTCTCGCCTCGGAGAGCCTAAGACTGCGCTCAGTATCCATTTTGGGCCAACCAAAGGGGTCTTTGAGGGTGAACCTCTCGCCCTAAGGAGCCTAGGATTAACGCCAAGTCTCGTGACACAAGAGGTGTCTTGGAGGGTAAACCTCTCGCCTCTTTGAGCCCAAAGACCAGAGAAAGTTTGGGACTTCCCATTTATTCATACCTTGATTAAATTTATAATTGAGCTTTGAATTTAGCGTTTCATCCCTTTTCTCATTCAATTTTAAATTATTTGTCTAAGCACGCATGTCAAACACATAATAAAAGTGATAAATAAAATATATGAAAGCAAAATAAATTACAATAAAACTAGGAGCGGAATACAACCCGCATTTGTAAATAAAATACAATTCATGTATAAGTCGGGCTATTTATTAATTTGAGGACATTGGTCCTCTCATGCATGATTTAAAGAAAATAATTTTAAAATGATAATTTATTTTGGATGATAAATCTAGGACATTGGTCCCATTTTTATTAAATAAAATCCAATTTAGTTTAATAGAAATATTTTTGTGATTTTCTTAATTAACGTGCATAAAAGTAATTTATTACAAATTGCATATTAAAAAAGCAAAATAATGAAAATAATAACAAATCAACTCCCCAATGGATCTTCAAATCTTCATGGGCTCCCACTTGGCATGAATAATACTCACACATAAAAACGAGCATTGAAAATAAAAGAAAAACAAAACAAATAAAAGTGAAGTTAGTAAAAAATTAATTAAACATATAACTTGAAAACAATTAAATTAATGCAAACAAAATTGCACCATGTATGACAAGCCAATTAAAATGACATAATAAAAATATGTAATTTAACAAATTAATAAAATCCACATGCTAAAAAAACATAAAATAGTGTTAATAAAATTAAACATACATAAAAAGCACAAAATAACATCAATAACATCCAATCATGCATAAAAAGCAAAAGAAATGATAAAAATCAGCATACTTAAAACATATTAATAATATTGATAAAAGCCAACATGCCTAAGCAAACATAAAATAATAGTTATAAAACTCAACATGCAAAAAATACATGAATAGAAAATACAAACATAAAATTTAGCATGTGTAAAAGCATAAAATAATAACAACAATATCCAACATGTATAAAAAGCAAAGGTAATAATAAAAATCAGCATGCATAAGAAATAAATAATAATAGCAATAATAAAATTAAACAAGAATAAGGATAATAATAATAATACTAATGATGCTAATAACTACAATAATAATAATAACACAATAATAACAAAGAATATGAACAATCAAACATAATAATAATAATAATAATAATAATAATAATAATAATAATAATAATAATAATAATAATGATGATGATGATGATGATAGAAGAAGATGAACAATATGAACAACATGAACAATTAAATAAAAATGATATGAACAATTGAATAAAAATAATAAAATAGTTCTAAGAGAATTTACATGTTAACTAATCAAATAAAAATAAAAAAAAAATAAGAAATAAGAAGAAAATAATAAGGCTAAAAGAATTTACATGTTAACTAGTTAATTAAAAATAAAAAATCAAATTAAAAATTAAACTAAGAAATTGAGCCAAGAATGTTTACCTTCAAAATTTATCTTGATGAAAAGAAGGCAAGATCTAATTCCTTGTCTTGTATTGTTGGAATAAAATTAGAAAATAAAATATTGAAAGTGAATTTTTACTCAAGAACAAATAATTTATTTATTTGTCTCAAAGCAAAAATTGTCAATTGAAAATAAGAAAATTCTCAAGAACAAAAATGGTTATTTTTTTGCCTTAAGAATTGCTGGAAATTCCTTTAGAAATTGAGAGAATTTGTTCTTGAAAGAAGAAAAATATTTTCTAATGAAAATCCCCCTCAATTCTCACTAAAAAACTCTTCCTATTCCCCTTAAAATTCAGATTTTTTAATTAAGAAATTAAATTAATTTAATTCCCATAACTACAAAAAAAACCACTGAATTTATTGGGTTGGAAGATAGAAGGCTTTTTGAATTAAATTTTTCAAAAAAAATGAGTTAAAAAGCATTTAAAATGAAGAATTTATGGCCAAAATAGCCATTGGAGCGAAATGGGGCGTCAGGGGGCGCGCTGCACGCACAAGCACGGCTGTGCTTTTGCGCGCGCTCACGCAGTGCAGCGCAAAGCACAGCCGTGCTTTCAAAGAAGCACAGCCGTGCTTTTCTATAAAATATAATAATTTAAAAACTCATTTTTTTCATCACAAAATAATTTTTTAAAATACTTTAAAAATATTTTTGAAATACATTTTTATTTAATTTTAGAACAACAAATCGACTAGGAAATCATCACTTCCAACTTCATTCTTTTTGCCTATAGATCGGCACACTTAATTTCATCATTGGGTAATCCTGATCAAGGCTACTCGGAACCCGGTGTCTACACTTACGATCGGGTAAACTTAACTTATCTTATCTCCCCTCATGCATCTCTACTCACTTCCATTCTCAATACCTATTCATGGCATGTATATGCATCACTTCCTCCTTATCACATCCTCTTTAGTCCTAGAATCGCCTAAACCTCTACTCTGATACCAATAAAATGTAACACCCTACATCCGTAAATGGTATGGATCTCGGATGTCTCAAACGGAACACTGATAAATATTAAAGTGAAACTCCATACTCCAGAGGGTAATTTTTTTTTTCCTTTTTAAAACTATATTACTTTTCTATCAATAACAATAACAATATAGCATCTCAAACAGATCCATTAAAACTCTTTATGTAAACATTCATAATCACAATAATCCTGACCTTATACAATCTCGACTTCAGATACAATTGTCAAATACATGCCATGCCTACGAATCCATTCTTCCCACCTTTGACTATCCTCGAACAATACTGAAGTTCCGACCACTTCTAAATTTCTATCTTCCAAACCTGCTCGCATAAATAATTTAGGTGGTGAGAATTAAAATGCCCACTGGTGGATACATATCCCAAACTTTACAATCTATAATTACAATCATACACACATGCAAGTATGTTCTTATTTATACATTACATATATGTTATTTCTTTTAAGTTTTTACTTATCTTTGAACTTATTCATCAGCTACTAAATCTTTAACTTAATTTAGTTATCACCATTTCTTTCATTATTCTAAATTGTTGGTTCCAAATGTCCAACTATTACTATTTATACTAATAACTTTAACATTCTTATTTATATTCTTACGAATAGTAGCCTGTAGCTTTAACACTCCTATTTTTTTAATACCATTAATACCTTTATTTCAGTTTCTTAACCATTACTAATCTTTTCTTACCAATTACTTGTACCAATGTCTATTATCTTTTATTTCTAATCCTTCAAGTTCATTTCACTTCAATTCCTTACTATCCCATTTAATGAATTTGCTAAATGACCTATAATTGTCCAAGTTACTATTCACTTAATTAAATTCCGACAGTATAACAGCTATATACTTTGTCTATCCTCCTGCATTCAGTCAATACCACAGCCCATCATGGGTACAACAATCCAATAATACATAATTAATCATCATTCCTCAATCTATTATCACATATTAACTTTCATTTAGACCTTAGCATACGGGTTACTACTATGTTAATCATCCAACTATTGTTTCAGAATTATCTCAATTATTAACTTTCCATAACATTTTCATTTACTTATCATTATTATTTTCATTTCTATATCTAAAATTTTATAACTGTTACTTATGCTTCTGTCTCTAATAACTTTGTTGTATTATCAAAAATATCTTTAACATTTATGTTCTATCACTATCCTTCTTATCATTTAATATTACTTTAATATACTTATTTATATCATACTTTAAAAGTATTAAAATCCTATATTTTACTTTTATGCAGTTAAATCCTTATTTCCATTAGGTATTCAAATTATATCATTTTAATCATTTTTACTTATTCACTAATTTCAAT
The DNA here is from genome assembly GCA_947683425.1 of Excoecaria cochinchinensis. Lineage (NCBI taxonomy): Eukaryota > Viridiplantae > Streptophyta > Magnoliopsida > Malpighiales > Euphorbiaceae > Excoecaria > Excoecaria cochinchinensis. The sequence continues at coordinate 11,985,521 of CANTUQ010000112.1, forward strand.
TTATTCCTTTAACTTATCTCCACACATTAACGCGCCCACTAATTGTCATTATCACTAAACTATTTTTCATCTCATTTAGTTCATTCCTTTAATATGAACAATTTCTATTTAATACTTAATTTTTTCTTTCTTGCTTAATTACCTTTTTAAACCCTTCATTGGTATACATTACTATATGATTATCAGTCTTCAATGACAATTACACTTGTTAATTCAAATTCCTATTAAATTATACTTTTGATCTTTTTATTATAATTACAATATCGCCCTTTAAAACTATTATTTACAATAATGCTGCCAATTAACTTTACCTACGTATTTAATTCATTATTTGACATATCAATTTCCATTTAGACTTTAAGGTATCATTTTCATACCATATTTCATTTCAATTCTTGTAAAATAATCAAATTAATCATTTGACCAATTTATTTTATGTTTTCTCCTATATAGCCTTATTAACTATTAAAATTAACATTTTTACCATTTCATCACTAATTCCCTTTCATTTTCACAATTAAGTCCTTTCTTTTCACTCTTTCCGTGCTAACGCTTATTTACTCAATTTTCCTTATTTACCATTTATTTATTCATTTTAATTTGTCTTCATTATTTTACCAATGCAAATTTCAATTAATTCTTACAATATTATTCTCATGTCCAAATACATTTTAATAAAATTTTTTAATTTTTGCCTCGAGTAATAATCCGGTAGAAATTTCTGAACCGGAAACACGGGACGTGAACCCCACTGATCCACTACACTAATGAGTGACCCCGAAGGAGTCACTCAACACTGTCACTGCATTCACTACTCACTTTGTACTGTACACTTTTACACTTTTACACTTTAGTAGACCGTCATTGGCCTACATAAGCGAGTCGTCATGGCTCGTAGTGCGGTGTGGAATCCCTATGGCTAGCAAATTATATCCTAAACTAAATTTGGTTACCAAAACACTACTAAGGGCAATAGCATTATTTCTTTCTTTAATTCACCATGAAAATAGTTAACTTACACTCCATTCATATCATTAATTCATTAGAATATCATTCAACCAATAAAACATCTTCACTTCCATTTCCATCAATTCAATTACAAACTCTTCATTATTAAATACTAACAAAAATACAATCTTTCATTTCCGTTCTAATTATTTCTGTTTGCAATTAACTCGATAATTTACATAAAGGTTCTCTATACTTCATTAGTATATCATTGACTAACATATTCATTTTAAGTTTTATGTTATCAATTATTTATTTTTAACTTATTTACACTATCATTTTATCTTACCTACACATATACAATACTATACGCTTATGACATAACATACGTCTACATTAAAATATATCCAATTAAATTTTAGAGTTTTCCATTGAATTACTATATAATCAATTTTTAACTTCAATATTCATTTTAAAAATATTGCAATCATTAAACTATTAAATTAATCCATTAATTATCAAGTTATTCCATTAGGCTAAGATACTTTTTTTTTTTTTTACTCTTAATTCTTTTTCCACTTATTTCACTATCATACAAATTATTATTTGCTTTTATATCTATTTATACCATTACTTAATTTAAAACATCATATTCTAATGTTTTCACTTAAGGCATAATACAATACTATCTTAATTTCTCATTCTATTAAACTCCAAAAATCCTCAATTAATTTATGTATCTTCTATTTCATCTCCCTATTCGTTTTCCATCATTATTTTCATTAAATTAACAAAATATGCACAAATATACTACCATAAAGAATTCGGCCAAGCTAACATTTTCACTCTTAAATTAATTCTTTCCTCATTTATCACTAATTCCATTATTTCCTACACTTAATAACATATATCTATAATTATCTTTAATTAAACACTTAATTATACTATATTCTACCATAATATCCCATTCGGCTCACCTGGGGTTTTCTAACCAAATTGTTTCTTTTTATTTTAATCACACTAATTTTCACTTTTAGCTCCAATTAACATGCTTAGACACTTAATTTCATTTTATCATGTAAAAACCCTAAATTTAGATACTAAACATACACTAAATTCTACACAAAAATAATCGAAAAAGAGGAATATCGTATCCACTTACCTCAATTTCTAGATTTTCATACTTAAATTCGCTTTTCCTTTGCTTTCTACATTTGAAACATTTTCTTCTTACCATTTTCCTAAATGGCAGAAAATTCAAAGAAATATTTCCATCAATTTCTTGTTTTCTTTTCTCAACTTCAAAATCACTTACTTGATTTTTGACCCATAATCTTCCCTTCTTGATTTCTACCCAAATTTCAACTGCCAATAAGCTCTATAGGTGCTTAAATTCAGGAAAAGGGGCTGAATTTCACTTGGAAAGCTTGAATTTGGTGGGAAATTTGAAAGAGACATGAAGAAAATATAGAGAGAAGGAGAAGAAAAAGCCATAGTCAAAGAAGAGGGGAGAGAGCTTCTGGAAAAATCTGGAGAGAGGTAGATTTTTCTGCCTTTTATAGGTCCTCTTGATGGGCCATTCTAGTGTGTTCCAAATTGGCCAACCAAAATTTAAGCCCAAATGCAATTATTCACCCATTTTCTCACTCTAATTTATTTCTCCCACTTTTCAAACTCAACTTCTTCGAAACTCAATTCCATAATTCTCAAAATATACTCACTAGATTGTACGAATATTTTCAACTCAAACAGAGACCGTTTCCCGGTCTGGTAATTATTTATCTGTCCAATAGCCGAATTTCCAGTGTCACCAAAATATTCATTTTTCAACACCATTAGATTCTACTCATTCTTGCCAGCACTACCATATTTTTGGATTATTTTTCTTAGGTCTGTACCTCAATCAAACCTGGTCAAAACTGGTCAACCGGACTAATTTTTGCCCATAAAAAAGACCGACGGCCGTCCCTCATGAAGAACGCCCGTGCCTCATCCAGGAACGCCCGTCCCTCACCAATTTCACCTGTAATTAAATTTTTAACGTATTTATGCCTTTTCGAAGCCTATTTGACCTCCGCTTTACCAGAAATTTCATATTCGAACTCTTGCTGACCTCCTCTTTCCAATGATAAAATAAAATATTTTTCGACCTCCGAAAGTACTATTCAACCCGGTGTCACTGTTCCCTGTCCAAAAATCACTATTCGTGAAAATTACGATTATGGGCCATCACAATTCTCCCCCACTAATAAAATTTCGTCCTCGAAATTCACGTGCACATCACATTCAAAATCGCAATTATATAACCACTTTGTGGGGTGTTCAATTCTTGTAATCCTAACTCCTTCACCTTTAATTAGTTTTCGTACCTTACGATCCTTATGATCCAGTAAACTTAACTTATCTTATCTCCCCTCATGCATCTCTACTCACTCCCGTTCTCAATACCTAATCATGGCATGTATATGTATCACTTCCTCCTTATCACATCCTCTTTAGTCCTGGAATCTCTTAAACTTTTGCTCTGATACCAATAAAATGTAACACCCTACATCCATAAATGGTACGAATCTCGGATGTCTCAAGCGGAACACTGATAAATATTAAAGTGAAACTCGATACTCCAGAGGGTAAATTTTTTTTTCTTTTTAAAACTATATTACTTATCTATCAATAACAATAACAATATAGCATCGCAAATAGATCCATTAAAACTCTTCATGTAAACATTCATAACCACAATAATCCTGACCTTATACAATCTCGACTTCATATACAATTGTCACATACATGCCATGCCTACGAATCCATTCTTACCATCTTTGACTATCCTCGAACAATACTGACGTTCCGGCCACTTCTAAATTTCTATCTTCCAAACCTGCGCGCATAAATAATTTACGCGGTGAGCATTAAAATGCCCAGTGGTGGATACATATCCCAAACTTTCCAATCTATAATTACAATCATACACACATACAAGTATGTTCGTATCTATACATTACCTATATGTTATTTCTTTTAAGTTTTTACTTATCTTTTAACTTATCCATCAGTTACTAAATCTTTTACCTAATTTAGTTATCACCATTTCTATCGTTATTCTAAATTGTTGGTTCCAAATGTCCAACTATTACTATTTATACTAATAACTTTAACATTCTTATTTATATTCTTATGAATAGTAGCCTGTAGCATTAACACTCCTATTTTTTTTTTTACCATTAATACCTTTATTTCAGTTTCTTAACCATTACTAATCTTTTCTTACCAATTACTTGTACCAATGTCTATTATCTTTAATTTCTAATCCTTCAAGTTCATTTCACTTCAATTCCTTACTATCCCATTTACTGCATTTGCTAAATGACCTATAATTGTCTAAGTTATTATTCACTTAATTAAATTCCGACAGTATAACGACTATATACTTTGTCTATCCTCCTGCATTCAGTCAATACCACAGCCCATCATGGGCACAACAATCAAATAATACATAATTAATAATCATTTCTCAATCTATTATCTCATATTAATTTTCATTTAGACCTTAGCATACGGGTTACTACTATGTTAATCATCCAACTACTATTTCAAAATTATCTCAATTATTAACTTTCCATAACATTTTCATTTACTTATCATTATTATTTTCATTTCTATATCTAAAATTTTATAACTGTTACTTATGCTTCTGTCTCTAATAACTTTGTTGTATTATCAAAAATATCTTTAACATATATGTTTTATCACTATTCATCTTATCATTTAATATTACTTTAATATACTTATTTATATCATACTTTAAAAGTATTAAAATCCTATATTTTACTTTTATGCAGTTAAATCCTTATTTCCATTAGGTATTCAAATTATATCATTTTAATCATTTTTACTGATTCACTAATTTTAATTTATTCCTTTAACTTATCTCCACACATTAACCCGCCCACTAATTGTCATTATCACAAAACTATTTTTCATCTCATTTAGTTCATTCCTTTAATATGAACAATTTCTATTTAATACTTAATTTTTTCTTTCATGCTTAATTACCTTTTTAAACCCTTCATTGGTATACATTACTATACGATTATCAGTCTTCAATGACAATTACACTTGTTAAATCAAATTCCTATTAAATTGTACTTTTGATCTTTTTATTATAATTACAATATCACCCTTTGAAACTATTATTTACAATAATGCTGCCAATTAACTTTACCTACGTATTTAATTCATTATTTGACTTACCAATTGCCATTTAGACTTTAAGGTATCATTTTCAGACCATATTTCATTTCAATTCTTGTACAATAATCAAATTAATTATTTTACCAATTTATTTTTGGTTTTCTCCTATATAGCCTTATTAACTATTAAAATTAACATTTTTACCATTTCATCACTAAATCCTTTTCATTTTCACAATTAAGTCCTTTCTTTTCACTCTTTCCATGTTAACACTTATTTACTCAATTTTCCTTATTTACCATTTATTTATACATTTTAATTTGTCTTCATTATTTTACCAATGCAAATTTCAATTAATTCTTACAATATTATTCTCATGTCCAAATACACTTTAATAAAAAATTTTAATTTTTGCCCCTAGTAATAATCCGGTAGAAATCTCTGAACCGGAAACACTGGACGTGAACCCCACTGATCCACTACACTAATGAATGACCCCGAAGGAGTCACTCAACACTGTCACTGCATTCACTATTCACTTTGCAATGTACACTTTTCCATTTTTCCACTTTAGTAGACCGTCATTCCCCTACAGAAGCGAGTCGTCATGGCTCGTAGTGCGGTGTACAATCCCTATGGCTAGCCAATTATATCCTAAACTAAATTTGGCTACCAAAACACTACTAAGGGCAATAACATTATTTCTTTCATTAATTCACCATGAAAATACTTAACTTACATTCCATTCATATCATTAACTCATTAGAATATCATTCAACCAATAAAACATCTTCACTTCGATTTCCATCAATTTAATTTCAAACTCTTCATTATTAAATACTAACAAAAATACAATATTTCATTTCCATTCTAATTATTTCAGTTCGTAATTAACTCGATAATTTACATAAAGGTTCTCTATACTTCATTAGTATATCATTGGCTAACTTATTATTAATAATTTATTTATTTCTTTTTCTATTCATTTCAATTTTTATGTTATCCATTATTTACTTTTAACTTATTTACGCTATCATTTTATCTTACCTACACATATATAATACTATACGCTTTTGACATAACATACGTCTACATTAAAATATATCCAGTTAAATTTTAGAGTTTTCCGTTGAATTACTATATAATCAATTTTTAACTTCAATATTCATTTTAAAAATATTACAATCATTAAACTATTAAATTAGTCCATTAATTATCCAATTATTCCATTAGGCTAAGATACTTTATTTTTTTTTTTTACTCTTAATTCTTTTTCCACTTATTTCGCTATCATACTAATTATTATTTGCTTTTATATCTATTTATACCATTATTTCATTTAAAACATCATATTCCAATGGTTTCACTTAAGACATAATACAATACTATCTTAATTTCTCATTCTATTAAACTCCAAAAATCCTCAATTAATTTATATATCTTCTATTTCATCTCCCTATTCGTTTTCCATCATTATTTTCATTAAATTAACAAAATAATCACAAATATACTACGATAAAGCATTCGGCCAAGCTAACATTTTCACTCTTAAATTAATTCTTTCTTCATTTATCACTAATTCCATTATTTCCTACACTCAACAACATATAGCTATAATTATCTTTAATTAAACACTTAATTATAATATATTCTATCTTAATATCCCATTCGGCTCACCTATGGTTTATAACCAAATTGTTTCTTTTCATTTTAATCACACTAAATTTCACTTTTAAGTCCAATTAACATTCTTACACACTTAATTTCATTTTATCATGTAAAAACCCTAAATTTACATACTAAACATACACTAAATTCTACAGAAAATAATGGAAAAAGAGGGATATTGTATGCACTAATCTCAATTTCTAGATTTTCATACTTAAATTCGCTTTTCCTTTGCTTTCTACCTTTGAAACATTTTCTTCTTCCCATTTTCCTAAATGGCAGAAAATTCAAAGAAATATTTCCATCAATTTCTTGTTTTGTTTTCTCAACTTCATAATCACTTACTTGATTTTTGACCCATAATCTTCCCTTCTTGATTTCTACCTAAATTTCCACTCGCAATAAGCTTTAGAGGTTCTTAAATTCCGAAAAAGGGGCTGAATTTCACTTGGAAAGCTTGAATTTGGAGGGAAATTTGAAAGAGACATGAAGAAAATATGGAGAGAGGGAGAAAAAAAAGCCACGGTCAAAGAAGAGGGGAGAGAACTGCTAGAAAAATCTGGAGAGAGGCAAATTTTTCTGCCTTTTATAGGTCCTCTTGATGGGCCATTCTAATGTGTTCCAAATGGGCCAACCCAAATTTAAGCCCAAATGCAATTATTCACCCATTTTCTCACTCTAATTTATTTCTCCCACTTTTCAAACTTAACTTCTTCCAAACTCAATTTCATAATTCTCAAAATATATTCACTAGGTTCTACGAATATTTTCAACTCAAACAGAGACCGTTTTTGGTCCGGTAATTATTTATCTATCCGATGACCAAATTTCCAGTGTCACCAAAATATTAATTTTTCAACACCATTAGATTCTACTCATTCATACGAGCGCGTCCATATTTTTGGATTATTTTTCTGAGCTCTGTAGCTCAGTCAAATTTGGTCAAAACTGGTCAATCAGGCTAATTTTTCCCATCAGAAATGAGCGACGGCCGTCCCTCACGAGGAAAGCCCGTCCCTCATCCAGGAACACTCGTCCCTCACCAATTTAACCCGTAATTGAATTTTTAACGTATTTATGCCTTTTCAAAGCCTATTTGACTTCTGTTTAACCCCAAATTTCATATTCGGACTCCTACTTACCTCCTCTTTCTAATGATATAATAAAATATTTTTCAACCCCCGAAAGTACTATTCACCTCGGTGTCACTGTTCCCTGCCCGAAAATCACTATTCACGAAAATTACGATTATGGGCCATCACAATTTGCTCCCACTAATATAATTTCGTCCTCGACATTCATGTGCACATCACATTCACAATCACAATTATATAACCACTTTGTGGGGTATTCAATTCTGGTCATCCTAACTCCTTCACCTTTCATTAGTTTTCGTACCTTACGATCCGGTCAACTTAACTTATCTTATCTCCCCTCATGCATCTCTACTCACTTTCGTTCTCAATACCTATTCATGGCATGTATACGTATCACTTCCTCCTTATCACATCCTCTTTAGTCCTAGAATACCCTAAACGTTTGCTCTGATACCAATAAAATGTAACACCTTACATCCGTAAATGGTACGGACCTCGGATGTCTCAAACGGAACACTGATAAATATTAAAGTGAAACTCCATACTCCATAGGGTAAATTTTTTTTTCTTTTTAAAACTATATTACTTATCTATCAATAACAATAACAATATAACATCTCAAATAGATCCATTAAAATTCTTTATGTAATCATTCATAACCACAATAATCCTAACCTTATACAATCTTGACTTCATATACAATTGTCACATACATGCCATGCCTACGAATCCATTCTTACCATCTTTGACTATCCTCGAACAATACTGAAGTTCCAGCCACTTCTCAATTTCTATCTTCCAAATCTGTGCGCATAAATAATTTATACGGTGAGTATTAAAATGCCCAGTGGTGGATACATATCCCAAACTTTCCAATCTATAATTACAATCATACACACATACAAGTATGTTCTTATCTATACATTACCTATATGTTATTTCTTTTAAGTTTTTACTTATCTTTTAACTTATTCATCAGCTACTAAATCTTTTACCTAATTTAGTTATCACCATTTCTATCCTTATTCTAAATTGTTGGTTCCAAATGTCAACCTATTACTATTTATACTAATAACTTTAACATTCTTATTTATATTCTTACGAATAGTAGCCTGTAGCTTTAACACTCCAATTTTTTTTATACCATTAATACCTTTATTTCAGTTTCTTAACCATTACTAACCTTTTCTTACCAATTACTTATACCAATGTCTATTATCGTTAATTTCTAATCCTTCAAGTTCATTTCACTTCAATTCCTTACTATCCCATTTACTGCATTTGCTAAATGACCTATAATTGTCTAAGTTACTATTCACTTAATTAAATTTTGACAGTATAATAGCTATATACTTTGTCTATCCTCCTACATTCAGTCAATACCACAGCCCATCATGGGCACAACAATCCAATAATACATAATTAATCATCAATTCTTAATCTATTATCACATAATAATTTTCATTTAGACCTTAACATACAGATTACTACTATGTTAATCATATAACTACAATTTCAGAATTATCTCAATTATTAACTTTCCATAAAATTTTCATTTACATATCATTATTATTTTCATTTCTATATCTAAAATTATATAACTGTTACTTATGTTTCTGTCTCTAATAACTTTGTTGTATTATCAAAAATATCTTTAACATTTATGTTTTATCACTATTCATCTTATCATTTAATATTACTTTAATATACTTATTTATATCATACTTTAAAAGTATTAAAGTCCTATATTTTACTTTTATGTAGTTAAATCCTTATTTTCATTAGGTATACAAATTATATCATTTTAATCATTTTTACTGATTCACTAATTTCAATTTATTCCTTTAACTCATCTCCACACATTAACCCGTCCAGTAATTGTCATTATCACTAAACTATTTTTCATATCATTTAGTTCATTCCTTTAATATGAATAATTTCTATTTAATACTTAAATTTTTCTTTCATGCTTAATTACCTTGTTAAACCGTTCACTGGTATACATTACTATACGATTATCAGTCTTCAATGACAATTTCACTTGTTAATTAAAATTCCTATTAAATTACACTTTTGATCTTGTTATTATAATTACAATATCGCCTTTTAAAACTATTATTTACAATAATGCTGCCAATTAACTTTACCTATGTATTTAATTCATTATTTGACTTACCAATTACCATTTAGACTTTAAGGCATCATTTTCATACCATATTTCATTTCAATTCTTGTACAATAATCAAATTAATCATTTTACCAATTTATTTTATGTTTTCTCCTATATAGCCTTATTAACTATTAAAGTTAACATTTTTACCATTTCATCCCTAAATCCCTTTCATTTTCACAATTAAGTCCTTTCTTTTCACTCTTTCCATGTTAACTCTCATTTACTCAATTTTCCTTATTTACCATTTATTTATTCATTTTTATTTGTCTTCATTATTTTACCAATGCAAATTTCAATTAATTCTTACAATATTATTCTCATGTCCAAATACACTTTAATCAAATTTTTTAATTTTTGCCCCTAGTATTAATCCGGTAGAAATCTTTGAACCGAAAACACGGGACGTGGACCCCACTGATCCACTACACTAATGAGTGACCCCGAAGGAGTCACTCAACACTTTCACTGCATTCACTATTCACTTTGCACTGTACACTTTTTCACTTTTACACTTTAGTAGATCGTCATTAGCCTTCATAAGCGAGTCGTCATGACTCGTAGTGCGGTGTGAAATCTCGATGGATAGCCAATTATATCCTGAACTAGATTTGGCTACCAGAACACTACTAAGGGCAATAACATTATTTCTTTCATTAATTAACTATGAAAATACTTAACTTACATTCTATTCATATCATTAACTCATTAGAATATCATTCAACCAATAAAACATCTTCACTTCCATCTTCATCAATTCAATTTCAAACTCTTCATTATTAAGTACTAACAAAAATACAATATTTTATTTCCATTCTAATTATTTCTATTCGCAATTAACTCGATAATTTACATAAAGGTTCTCTATACTTCATTAGTATATCATTGGCTAACTTATTATTAATACTTTATTTATTTCTTTTTCTATTCATTTCAATTTTTATGTTATCAATTATTTATTTTTAACTTATTTATGCTATAATTTTATCTTACCTACACATATACAATACTATATGCTTTTGACATAACATACGTCGACCTTAAAATATATCCAATTAAATTTTAGAGTTTTCCATTGAATTACTATATAATCAATTTCTAACTTCATTATTCATTTTAAAAATATTACAATCATTAAATAATTAAATTAATCCATTAATTATCCAATTATTCCATTCGGCTAACATACTTTATTTTTTTGTACTCTTAATTCTTTTTCCTCTTTTTTCACTATCATATTAATTATTATTTTTTATATCTATTTATACCATTACTTGATTTAAAACATAATATTCCAATGGTTTCTCTTAAGACATAATAAAATACTATCTTAATTTCTCATTCTATTAAACTCCAAAAATCCTCAATTAATTTATGTATCTTCTATTTCATCTCCCTATTCGTTTGCTATCATTATTTTCATTAAATTAACAAAATATGCACAAATACACTACCATAAAGAATTAGGCCAAGCTAACATTTTTTCTCTTAAATTAATTCTTTCTTCATTTATTATTAATTTCATTATTTCCTACACTCAACAACATATATCTATAATTATCTTTCATTAAACACTTAATTATACTATATTCTACCTTAATATCCCATTCAGCTCACCTAAGGATTTATAAAAAAATTGTTTCTTTTTATTTTAATCACACTAATTTTCACTTTTAAGTCCAATTAACATGCTTACACACTTAATTTCATTTTATCATGTAAAAACATTAAATTTACATACTAAATATACACTAAATTCTACACAAAAATAATGGCAAAAGAGGGATTTTGTATCCTCTTACCTCAATTTCTAGATTTTTATACTTAAATTCGCTTTTCTAAATTTGCTTTTCCTTTGCTTTCGACCTTTGAATCATTTTGTTCTTTCCATTTTCCTAAATGGCAGAAAATTCAAAGAAATATTTCCATCAATTTCTTGTTTTCTTTTCTCAATAAAATCAAATAATCAAACTTATTACCCTTAGATCTATCCATAAAAATCATCAAATCAATTTAAAAACTTCAAATTCACTTGGTTGATTTTTGACCCAAAATCTTCCCTTCTTGATTTCTACCCAAATTTCCACTCCCAATAAGCTCTATAGGTGCTTAAATTCAAGAAAAGGGGCTGAATTTCACTTGAAAAGATTGAATTTGGTGGGAAATTTGAAAGAGACATGGAGATGGGAGAGAGCTTTTGGAAAATTTTGGAGAGAGGCAGATTTTTCTGCCTTTTATAGGTCCTCTTGATGGGCCATTCTAGTGTGTTCCAAATGGGCCAACCCAAATTCAAGCCCAAATGCTATTATTCTCCCATTTTCTCACTCTAATTTATTTCTCCCACTTTTCAATCTCAACTTCTTCAAAAATCAATTCCATAATTCTCAAAATATATTCACTAGACTCTACAAATATTTTTAGCTCAATCGGAGATCTTTTTTCGGTTCGGTAATTATTTACCTGTTCGATAGCTGAATTTTTAGTGTCACCAAAATATTAATTTTTCAATACCATTAGATTTTACTCATTCATACGAGTACACCCATACTTTCAAATTATTTTTCTGATATCGGTAGCTCAACTTATGGTTCGGTCAAATTTGGTCAAAACTGGTTAACGGGCTAATTTTTGCCCATCAGAATTGACCGACGGTCGTCCCTCATTGAGGGGCGCCCGTCCCTCACCAATTTCACCCATAATTGAATTTTTAATGTATTTATGCCTTTTCAAGGCCTATTTGACCTCCGTTTGACCCCCAAATTTCATATTTGGGCTCCTGCTGTCCTCCTCTTTCCAATGATAAAATAAAATATTTTTCGACCCCAAAAAGTACTATTCACCACGGTGTCACTGTTCCCTACCCAAAAATTACTATTCGCAAAAATTATGATTTTGGGCCATTACATATACAGTCCTGTATACAATCCACAAAAAAAAGATTCTTCAGAGTCAGCAGATGGGTGTTTCATTACCTTATTCACGTCAAAGCTCATCTCTTCATTATTGAATCTAAGGGTGACTTTTTGTACATGGATATCAATTAATGCTCTAGCTGTATTCAGAAAAGGCCTTCCAACTGTGAGAGGAACCTTGCGATCCTCTTCCGTATCCATTACTACAAAGTCAACCGGGAAGATAAAACTCACTACTTTCACAAGCAAATCCTCAATGATACCCATTGGCTGCTTCATCCATCTATTAGCAAGTTGCAGAGTCATTCTTGTCTCTTTTATCTCTCCTAGCTTTAGCTTCCTGCACAAAGAATATGGCATTTATTTAATGCTAGCACCTAAATCACATAATGATTGACGAATAAAACCCCCTCCTAACTCACTTGGTAATATAAAACTACTAGGATCCTCAAGCTTAGTTGGAAGTTTGTTTAAAATTATAGCATTACAATTCTTAGATAATTGAACAGTCCCACAACCCTCTATTTTCTTCTTACTTGAACATATTTCCTTCATGAATTTTGCATATTTAGGCATATGAAGTAATGATTGAGCAAAAGGCAAATTCACATGCAACTTTTCAAACATCTCAATGAATTTGGAAAATTGTTCATGGTTCTTTTCCTTTCTAGCTACTGAATGATAAGGTAATAATTTCTCATCAATTTCATTCATCACTTGCTTACCTTTATCCCTATTTTTTGGTGTATCTTTTTCTAGAATAAGATCAGAAACACTTATCTCTGTTGTTGATTCCACCACATTGGTTACCTCATTTGAAGATTTTTCTTCACCTCTGCCACCTTCAACCTCCTTCCCACTTCTCAATGCGATTGCTTTGGCTTCCTCTTTAGGATTTTTGCCTACATTGGAAGGGAATGTACCTTGAGGTCTGTTGGCAACTAAATTTGCTAGCTGTACCGAAATTATAATAGCTGGCATATAATGTTTCACCATTGCGATAATCGTGAAAAGTATTTTTCGAGCGCGATTATACCAGTACTAGTGCATCAGATCTTATCAGAACTCTAAGGTTAAACGTGCTTGAGTGAGAGTAGCTCTGGAATGGGTGACCTCCTGGGAAGTCCTCAGGAGTAAAAAGTACACTACGAAGAGAAAAATATTTTATTTAATTATTGGATAATACTAGTCGCGACTAGTCTAAGGGTGAAATTTGGAATCAAAATGAGGTCAAATAAGTTTTCAAAAGTCAAAAGTAAGAAAAAGGCTCGCTTTCGGTTAAAATAGTAACTAGTTTGACCGTGGTTTGACCGAAACTCTAAAGATAGTAAATGAGCTCTAAAAAATTTTTTGAAGGCATAGTTTGACTTTAAATAGTATGGGAAATAATTTAACAGTGAAAAAGGAATTTTACGGTAACATTAGAAATTGGTAAATCAGACCGGTATTAGTAAACTAGACCGAAAATGGACTCTAATTGAGCTAAAAATTTTTGTGTAGGCTAATTAGTATATTTTACGAATTATGAAAATGTTTTTCAGAGGAATTGAACGCGAAAAATGAAGAAAAGAATTTAAGGTTACATAATGGGCTTTTAATACAAATGGGTTTAGAAATGGTTGGACCAACATGGTTGGACCAAGCCCAACCTATTAGAACACATATATAAGGGGGAATGATCAGAATTGTGTAGAGAATTCTCCCATTTTCTTCTTTTTTCTAGCTTGGCCAAACGCTTCTCTCCATTTCTCCATAGATTTTTTCATTCTTCTTCCATAGTTCCCACTAAATTCAACCCTCCCAAACAAATTTCAACCTCTCTTTTCATTATAAATCATCTCTAAGGTCCATTTGAAGTGAAAGAAGTGGGAGAAAGTAAGTATAGAAGTTTATGTTTCAAAATTGAGGAAATAAGATAGAGGAATGAACTTCTAAGGTGGAAGATGAAGAAAAGGAAGCTCAAAGTGTGGAGATCAAGAATGTAAGGTTAGTAGATACAATATCCTTCTCTTTCCATTGAAAATATGTGATTTTAGGTTATGTTATGGTGTATGTATGTGAATCATGCATGCGAAATTGAAAGTAAGTTTTATAAACATATTAAAAGAAGTTAAAAACGAAGATTTGAATGCTTAAAATGGAAATAATAAATTTATGCGTGAATACTTAACATAGGCCGAATTTATACTTAAGGAATACTAAGGTATGCTTTGATGTTTAATTTTAGATAATTATTATTTATGATAATTAACATGTAACTTAGTTATATTAATAATCAATGGAAGAAAAATAAATATGAGTGAAAAACTAAGTGTAGGGCCGAATGGGTATATTAATGTTCTATAGTATATTTTGTGAGTTTGGTGATGGCAATGCTTAAAAATGAATGTATAAGTGAAATGGAGTGTAAAATAATTTATTTGAAATTTTTAATGTTTAATCTAATATTTTATATGTTGATTATACATTATATTTAAAGTGAATGTTATGGAATATGACATGTTAAAGTGAAGAAATGATGTAATTGGACTTAAAAATGAGTAATAAGTGATTTGGAATTGAAATTGGTAGAAAAAAAAATAAATGAAAAGTGAACAATCTAATGGTCGAATGTATGAGTATGTATTTATAATGAATTATTTAAAATATGTGAAGGATGAGATTGCCCTTAGTAGTCTTGCAATGAAATCTAACTCACGATATAAATGCATAGCCATAGAGACACAATACCACGGTTCGAGTCATGACAACTCTCTCTGGTAAGGCTAATGACAGTCTACCGAAGTGATATTATCGCTATTACTATTATTGATACTGACATTGCTACTTTATTGTATTACTATTACTGTATAACTGTTAATATAATGGATCTGTAGGGTTCACGTCCAGTGTATCAGGTTCGGAGATTCCTACCGGATTGTTACTAGGGCAAATTAAGGAAAATAAATAAAAATAAAGAAATAAGAGAAATAAAGTAAATAAGGACTAAATTGTAGGGATTTAAAAGTATTAAGGGTATAATTATAATTATGTTTAACGATGAGGAAAAATAGGATAATTATGAAAATATAAGGATTAAAATGTAATTTGGCTTAAAAAATATTTTAAAGACTAAATGGTAATTTGTATGTCAAGTAATGAAATAAATCTAAAAATAAGACTAATTAATAGTATTATTGTAAATAAGTGGAAAAGGGACAATATCGTAATTTAGTAAAGGTTTAGGGACTAAATTGTAAAATAATAAAAGTAAAGTTAATTAATGGGTTAAAATGAATAAAAATGAGTTAAATGAGAACTTATGCATAAAATATAGTTTAGGAACTAAACGGTAATTTTACATGTTAAATAATGAATTAAGTAGGAATTATGGATAGCTAGTGACATAATTGTAATTATAGTAAAATTAAATGGCAAAATCGTAATTTAATGGAAATTAAAGGACTAAAATGTAATTGAATAAAATAAGATTAAAGAAAGGATTTATATGTAATTTAATAAGGTAATTGACTAGTAAATGTAATTATAAGAATAATGGGAAATTATTGTATAATATAACTAAAGAAATAATAATAAGGTTAAATATGGCAATTAGTTAATGGTTATATTAATTAATATGTAAATGCAAAAGAATACTAATTATGGAACTATTAATTAAGGAAACAATAATGAACTAATTAGTAAGGATAAATGAATTGATTTACATGACCATTAAAATGTTAAGGCATAAAAGTATACGTATGATTAATAAATTATTAATATAAATAATAATTAAGGATTTAAAATTAGTTTAATTAATTAAAATAAAGTAATTGATGTAGGAATTGGTTATATTACTGTTAAGTGTTAAGATATGAAAAATGTATAAATGGATAATTGTTCATAGAATATTAGATATAAAAATAAAATTTGTATAATTAGAGGAGGTTTTGAGTGATAGAATTAAGTAATTGACTGTATTAGAGTAAATGTATGAAAATAATTTATGGAAGTTTTAATGGATGCATGCGTGTGTGAGATTATGGAAAGTTTAAGATATGTATCCCCCACTAGACATTTTAATACTTAGCGCGTAGTGTTGTTTACTACAAGCAGGTTATGAAGATAGAAAGTTTAAAAGTGGCCGAAATTTTTATGATAGTCGAGAAGAGGAAGGAGCAAGTATAGGAAAGTACGCATAGCATAATGGCCAAAAATTGCAATAGCAGGCATTTAATGTCCCACTATTGTGATAGCCATGAAAAGTATTTTTTGGGCATAATAATACCAGTACTAATGCACCGGATCTTATCGGAACTCTAAGATTAAACGTCTAAGATTAAACGTGCTTGAGTGAGAGTAGTTTTGAGATGGGTGACCTCTTGGAAAGTTCTCAGGGGTAAAAAGTACATCCGGAAGAGAAATATTTTATTTAATTATTGGATAATCCTAGTCGCAAATAGTCTCAAGGATGAAATTTGGAGTGAAAATGAGGTCAAATAGGTCTCCAAAAGTCAAAAGTAAAAAAAAAGCCTCGGGTTCGGTTCAAATAGTAACTACTTTGACAGTGGGTTTGACTGAGGTTCTAAAGATAGTAAATGAACTCTAAAAAAATTTTTGAAGACATAGTTGGACTCTAAAAAGTAAGGGAAACAATTTGACAGTGAAAAAGCAATTTTACGGTAACACTAAAAATTGGTGAATCTGACTGGTATTAGTGAACTGGACCGAAAACAGAGTCCGATTGAGTTGAAAATTTTTGTGTAGGATAATTAGTATATTTTATGAATTATGAAATTATTTTTGGGAGGAATTGAACTTGAAAAATGAAAAAAAGAATTTAAGGTTACATAATGGGTTTTTAATACAAATGGGTTTAGAAATGGTTGGCCCAACTTGGTTGGACCAAGCCCAACCCATTAGAACACATATATAAGGGGGAACGATCAGAATTGTGTAGAGAATTCTCCTATTTTCTTCTTTCTTCTAGCTTGGACGAATGCTTCTCCCCATTTCTCCATGGATTTCTTCATTCTTCTTCCATAGTTCCCACCAAATTCAACCCTCCCAAACAAATTTCAACCTCTCTTTTCATTAGAAATCATCTCTAAGGTCCATTTGAAGTGAAAAAAGTGGGAGAAAGTAAGTAAAGAAGTTTATGTGTCAAAATTGAGGAAATAAGATGGAGGAATGAACTTCTAAGGTAGCTTAAAGTGTGGAGATCAAGAATATAAGGTTAGTGGATACAATATCCTTCTCTTTCCATTAACAATATGTGATTTTAGGTTATGTTTATGGTGTATGTATGTGAATCATGCATGGAAAATTGAAAGTAAGTTTATAAACATGTTAAAGGAAATTAAAAATGAAGATTTGAATGCTTAAAATGGAAAGAATAAATTTATGTGTGAATACTTAACATAGGCCAAATTTATACTTAAGGAATATTATGGTATACTTTGATGTTTAGTGCATGATAATTATGTATTTATGATAATTAACATGTAATTTAGTTAAATTAACGATTAATGGAAGAAAAATAAATATGAATGAAAAACTAAGTTTAGGGCCGAATGGGTATATTAATGTTCTTATAGTATATTTTGTGAGTTTGGTGATGGTAATGCTTAAAAATGAATGTATAAGTGAAATGGAGTGTAAAATAATTTATTTGGAATTTTTAATGTTTAATTGAATATTTTATACGTTGATTATACATTATATTTAAAGTGAATGTTATGGAATATGACATGTTAAATGATGTAATTGGACTTAGAAATGAGTAATAAGTGATTTGGAATTGAAATTGGTAGAAAAGAAAATAAATGAGAAGTGAACAATCTAATGGCCGAATGTATGAGTATGTATTTATGATGAATTATTGAAATCTGTGAAGGATAAAATTGTCCTTAGTAGTCTGGTAGTGAAATCTAACTCCGGATATAGATGGCTAGCCATAAGGACACAATACCATCGTTCAAGTTATGATGACTCGCTCTGGTACGCTAATGCCGGTCTACCAAACTGATACTGTCGCTGTCACTGTTATTGATACTGACGCTGCTACTGTATCGTATTACTGTTACTGTTATTGTATTACTGTTACTGTATAACTGTTAATGTAATGGACTTATGGGGTTCACGTCCCATGTATCCAGTTCGAAGATTCCTATCGGATTGTTACTAGGGGCAAATTAAGGAAAATGAATTAAAATGAATAAAAATAAAGTAATAAGAGAAATAAAGTAAATAAGAACTAAATTGTAAGGTTTTAAAAGTATTAAGGGTATAATTGTAATTATGTTTAATGATGAGGAAAATAGGATAATTTTGAAAATATAAGGATTAAAATGTAATTTGGCTTTAAAATAATATTTTAAGGAATAAATAGTAATTTGTATGTCAAATAATAAAATAAATGTAAAAATAAGATTAATTAATGGCATTATTGTAAATAAGTAAAAAAAATGCTGAATATCGTAATTTAGTAAAGGTTTAGGGACTAAATTGTAAAATAATGACGGTAAAGGTAATTAATGGGTTAAAATGAATAAAAAATAGTTAAATGAGAACTTAAGCATAAAATATAGTTTAGGAACTAAACGGTAATTTTACATATTAAATAATGAATTAAGCAGGAGTTATAGATAGCTAGTGATATAATTGTAATTATAGTGAAATTGAATGGCAAAATCATAATTTAATGAAAATTGAAGTACTAAAATGTAATTGACCATAATAAGGTTAAAGAAAGGATTTATGTGTAATTTAACAAGGTAATTGACTAGTAAATGTAATTATAAGAATAATGGGCAATTATTTTATAATATAACTAAAGAAATAATAATAAGGTTAAATATGGCAATTAGTTAATGGTTATATTAATAAATATGTAAATGGAAAAGAATACTAATTATGGAACTATTAATTAAGGAAATAATAATGGTCTAATGAGTAAGAATAAATGAATTGATTTACAAGACCATTAAAATGTTAAGGCATAAAAGTATATGTATGATTGATAAATTATTAATAGAAATAATAATTAAGGATTTAAAATTAGTTTAATTAATTGAAATAAAGTAATTGATGTAGGAATTGGTTATGTTAATGTTAATTATGTTAATGTTAAGTGTTAAGATATGAAAAATGTATAAATGGATAATTGTTCATAGAATATTAGATATAAAAATAAAATTTGTATAATTAGAGGAGGTTTTGAGTGATAGAATTAAGTAATTGACTGTATTAGAGTAAATGTATGAAAATAATTTATGGAAGTTTTAATGGATGCATGAGTGTGTGAAATTATGTAAAGTTTAGGATATGTATGCATCACTGGATATTTTAATGCTTAACGCGTAGTGTTGTTTATTGCGCACAAGTTATGAAGATAGAAAGTTTAAAAGTGACCGAGATTTTTGTGACAGTCGAGAAGAGGAAGGAGCAAGTATAGGAAAGTAAGCATGACATGTATATGATCTGCTGGACAGAGTTAGGAATTTATATGTACGGACTTATGAGTTATGTGTAAGTGTAAGTGTAAACCTTAAATAAAATTTCATATGGACTGTTATTTTGTTATATGTATGTAAATGTCTTTTATGTTGGAAAAAAAAATTGCCACACTGTCTACTGTAGCGTAACTTACAAGTGAACGGATCGTTGTATGTATAGAATAGAAAATTAAGGGTGTTAAAACAAAGAAATAGAAAATCAGCGTGGAGAAATACCATTTTTGGAACATCTGTTAATGCACTTGGCAGAGTGCTAGTAGTCGCTGCGCGTGGTGCTAGCTGGTGCCCTACGTTGCAATGTGAGGATTGTTGCTAGCGGTGCCTCACGCTGTTGCTACCTGGGTGCTACTAGCGACACCTTGTGCTGCTACAACGTGGCTGCTATTGGCGATGACTTGCGTTGCGATGCGAAGACTATCATTGGTCCTTGGCAATGTGGGGGCGGTAGTGGCAACAGTTGTTGCCATCATTGTTATCTTTTCCGGTGTCGGCAAAGACTCTTCCTTCTCTCTTTTTCCCGTTTCTTTCTTTTCTTCCTTGGTTTTTATCAAATCTCCATTGAGGAAAATGGAACGTTTGGTAGTACTCCAAGGCAATTTGGATTTTTCATAATTCAAAATTGGTTTTTTATGAAGAAATTGGGGAAGAAGATGAAGGAATTTTTAAATTTGGGTATTGTGGCTTTTGGTTTTTTCAATATGGATAGAGTAATTTTGGCTCTTGAAAGGAAAAATCAAGAATGAGTTTTCTGAGATTCCTTTGGGATTACCACTGCCATTGGTGATTTCTGGGTTGTTGGGTATTAAATTCTGTTAATTTAATTTTTGAAAATCAAGAACTGAATGGCTGGTTTCCTAGGATTTAGGCAAAATTTTTGATGCCAAAGTTCATAATCTTGTAAAGTGAAAATGACTTTTGGTTTTATGGCGACAATGAGTTAACACGCGTGTGATAGATTTATTTAAACCATCATACATGGGAAGCATCGTTTAATCCAGATTTTAATTGGACTGGGCTTAGTTTTATTTTAGCTTTGTAGTTGGGCCCACAAGTTTTATTGGCCAAAGCTCACATGTTTATTGGGTTTAATTATTCATTGCCCAAGTATAATTAATGGGCACAATTAATTTTTACTTGGGGAAAAGTTGTTGAAATTAGGGGTGTGCAAAACCCGATCCGACCCGAACAATCCGACCCAAAATATGCATTCGGGTAGGGTTATTCGGTTAGTTAGGGTCAGGTCGGATGGAAGATTTTAACTTTGTTCGGGTCGGGTCGGGTGAAAACCTTGCATAACCCAAACCCGACCGAAACCCTATATATATTATTCATAATATCTAGTATAACTTAATGAGCTTTGGCCCAGTGGTGAAATCCTTATGTTCTACTTTCTATTTAACCCGAGATCAATTCCCAGCCTTTGCAAAGTTTTTTCAACGATTTTATTTTTTTATTCTAATCTTTCTTTCTTTCACTTTCCTATTTCAAAACCCTATTCTCCTATTCCAGAACCATCTTTTTATGCTCTCGCCTCTCTGTGTTCTTTCTTTCTTCTCCCATATCAAAAAATCAAAATTCCTCCCTCTCCTCTCTCTCTCTACTCTTACTCTCTCTCATACCCATATCAAACCAAAATCCCTCTCCTCTCTTTGCCTTATTTTGATTTTGATTTCTTTTGTTAAATTTTTTATTTTTTCTTAAAATTTTTCTACTGTCCTCGTGGTTCTTCACCTGCAGCTATGGTTTCTGCCTTTCTAGTACAAATTCAATCCCTCCCTCTCCTCTTTCTGCTCTCTCTCTCATACCCATATCAAGGAAATCAAAATTCCTTTACTCTCTCTGTCTCCATTTGATTTTTATTGTTTTTGTTAAACTTTTGATTTTTTTTGTGAAATTATATTTGTAGTTTGTAGTTTGGTTCAAAGTTGCAGATTTGAGGGACAAATCCGATGGATTGCAAGATAGTGTAAAAATGATTGTCGTTTGATTTTTATTTTTTTGGAGAACTTTTTATTTTTTTGTGAAATATTTGGAGTTTGTAATTTGGTTAAAATGATGCAGATTTGAAGGCCAAGAAGGGCAAATCCATGGATTGCAAAATGCTGTAAAATGATTTTTTCTTTTTTGATGGTTCAACTCTGATACATGGAAATAAAATTCGGGTCATTCGGTTTATTCGGGTCGGGCCCCGATAAAAGTCGGGTTATTCGGTTCAGGGCCTTATTAATAGTTAGGGTCGGTTCGGGTTGATATTTAGGTTATTTTCGGGTTATTCGGGTTCGGGTCGGGTTGACCCAAACCCGACCAATACACAGCCCTAGTTGAAATAATGGCATACACGAGCGATGTGGGCGGTTGGACAAAAAAATGATCGAGAACAAAACTAGGGAAGAAGTAAGAAGAAAGAACAACTCAACTCTAAACACAACTAAATTCTACACAGAACTTGACAAAATACTATCAATGGCATAACATTAGTTTTTTCCATAGAATTTTAGTTTAATCCAATAGTGTAACCCATATTTCATTTAATACAATTGCAAATTTATTTTATTGCATTTTTAGAATTTCTTGAGTTTTTTTGTTGAAATTATAATTTAAGAGAATTCTAATGCTCTATTAAAAATTAGATAGTCACAATTAGACAGTTTGTAAATAATTAAATTTTCTAGCATGCTCGTAAATCACACATATGTATTATTTGATTCCGAAAAATGATCGAACATGAATATTAAAGAAAAGCTAAAAAAGTTAGGGTGCGTTCGGTGAGGTTTTTGTTTTCGGTTTTTTATTTTTTTTTTCAAAAATAAAACAAAAACTCGTTCGACAAATTTTTTTCGTTTCGCTTTTTGCAAAAATTTAAAAAAGTGATTTTTCACATCTAAAAAAGAAACTTAAAATTTTCAAAATATAGTTTTTAGAATTTTGCTAATTTATTCTTATTATTGTCGCCGCCGCCCCCAGCACACTGCTACCATCATTGCCGCCTTTACTGCCACCAACACGCCTCCGCCTCTACCACCACCGCTGCTGCTGCCACCAACAAGCTGCCACCGCCACGCCACTGCCACCACCACGCTTCCGCCAACACCGCTGCCGCCAACACCGCTGCCGCTACCGCCGCCAACACCGCTGCCACTACCGCCGCCGCCACCACAACCACACTGCCTCTGCCACAATCACACTGCTACCGCCGCCGCCACCACTACAACCACACCACCACACCGCCGCCACCACCACACCGCTGCCGTCTCCGCCACCACCACCAACCACCGCCGGCGCTGCCACCGCCACCACCACCACACTGCTGCCATCTCCACCACCACCACCGCGCCACTACCGCCGCACCGCCTCCGCCACAATCACACTACCACCGCCGTCGCCACAACTACAACCACACCACCACGCCTTCGCCAACACCGCTGCCACCACACTGCTGCCATCTCCACCACCACTACCACGCCACTACCGCCAACACAGCTGCCACCACCACGCCACTACCGCCGCTGCCACCACAACCACACTGCCTCCGCCATAATCACACTGCTACCGCCGCCGGCACCACTACAACCACACCACCACACCTCCGCCAACACCGCTGCCACCACCACGCCACTACCGCCGCTGCCTCCACAACCACACCGCCTCCGCCATAATCACACTGATACCGCCGCCGCCACCACTACAACTACACCACCACCACCACCACCAGCCACCGCCACCGCCACTACCACCACACTGCTGCCATCTCCGCCGCCACCACCACCACCACCACACTGCCGCCACTACCACCACAACCGCAACGCCGTCACCTCGACCGCTACCACACCACCGTCACCTCAACCACTACCGTCACCACCACACTGCCTCTGTTGCCACCGCCACTACCAAAATTATTATTATAATATATATAAATAATTAAAAAAATATAATAAAATTTTTAAATATAAAAAACAGTTTCTAAAAAATAAATAACAAAAACTAAAAATAGTTTTTAGATTTTAAAAATAAAAAACTAAAAACCTGCAAATTTACCAAACACACCCTTATTTATTTGAATAAAAATTGATATTTTTGCTACTTTTAACTATTAACGAAAGGGTACAATTAAAATGTTCCTAAAATGTTAAAAGTGCAATTGTTACATTTTAAATGATAATATTTTTATTATTAATTGATTTAAAAATTGTAACTTTGACTGTCCTTAAAATGTTAATAATACAATTGCTCCGTTTTAAAGGAAAAGATGATAATATTTTAATTATGAATTCATTTAAGAATTGTGAATAATGAATAATTTGTACAAGAATTTTGAATTCCAGAGCAATAATTTGTAAGCAATAAGAATCTACAAAAATCAAGCTTTAATTAAAATAAAAGAATCTATAAAAATTAAGCTTTAATTATATTAAATCGTAAAATTTTACTTTCTATTTGCCAATTATTAAACATTTTAAAAATGAACAAAAGAAAAAAGAAAAAGAAAAAAGAAAAAAGAAAAGAAAGATTATTTTTCTTTTTGAATTTGATGGCGATAGAAAGCAATGAACTAATTTTTAGTGGGAAACCACAGACAAAACAGAACAAGTAAAAAATCTAATCTTGGTCCTTAGCGAACAGTGAATGCAGCCACAAATCTCACTCAAAATTTGCACTTCAGCTACGTTTTTTACTTCAAAGGTCCCAACGTTAGAATCTCTTTGATTCTTTTAGAGAAAGAAATTACATCTCGAAGAAATGCGGTCCATCTTATTGGGAATTGCAGTATCTCCATCTTACATAAACAACAACCCTACTTTCAGTTTCAAGAAACACCAACACCAGCGGTCAATCTTTAGCTCTTCTTGTTCTTCTTTTGGGGTTCCTCCTCAGCTTTCTCTGTTGCCAATCTTAAAATCGGGTACCTTGCACTTTCGTCTGTTTTAATTTTTTGCCATCTATTTCGTGTGGGTTTTGCAGTATGTGGGATCCTTTCCTGGTTTTTCTTTGTGGACTTCACATCTGCTTATCTATTTAGTCTATTGGATGTCTTTTATTTTTTCTTTGCAGTGCGCTTGGACTTTAGTTG
This sequence comes from Excoecaria cochinchinensis, assembly GCA_947683425.1. Classification (NCBI taxonomy): domain Eukaryota; kingdom Viridiplantae; phylum Streptophyta; class Magnoliopsida; order Malpighiales; family Euphorbiaceae; genus Excoecaria; species Excoecaria cochinchinensis. Next base: position 12,011,074 of record CANTUQ010000112.1, read on the forward strand.
CTAGGAAATTAGACAATGAGTTTCAAGATCTTCAACTTACAATTAAATGGCTTTGGTTTGTTTCATTTAGTATAGTTTAGAGCAAATCAATTATGTGACCGTCTAATTTCTGGGACAAATTGATTTTGTTATTTTGTTTATTTATTTGGAGCTCACTTAGCTTAAAGTATGAGTTGGAGATTTCCCATTTCACTCTCCTTGCTAAGCAGAAGAATCATGTGTTATTATTTGTGTCATTTGATATGTTTAGATTCTCTGATTTCACTCTTTTTTTTTTTTTGTTCTTTTTTCTTACTAAAACTTGTCCTTTTGTTAGAAGGAAAAAAAAAAAAAAAGAAAATCTCTTTTGTTACTGTTATTTTTTCAGCCAATGTTTCTTTGAAAACCAAGCTTTAGAAAGAAAGAAGAGCGTAATGAATATATTATATTTATTATTTCTTGTATTAGATATGGTAGTTAGCAGTATTAGTTATAGTTTGTTGATCTTGGAGGGAATTTCAGTTTTACAACTTTGATTTTGTTATGCTTTTTGATTTTTAGTTAGCTAATGGAAGTTTAGCTTTTTTCTTTGGTTGTACAATGTGTTGGATGTGAGAAGCTTAATATGCTGATGATTCTAGTACTCAACTTTAGGAATATGCAGAGCAAGTCAAGTGGTGGAATTATTTCCTACTGTGTCTCCAGAGATTTTTGTGAGGGAGGCAAGGTTAGAGGATTGCTGGGAAGTGGCTGAGACTCATTGCAGTTCTTTCTTCCCTAACTACTCATTCCCTCTAGATTTTGTATTGAGGATTGACAGGCTAGTGGCGATGTTATCAGGATTTTCAATACCACATGGATGCCGGAGGACTTGTTTGGTTGCTGTCATTGGTAGCTCAAGTGACGAATTATGCATTGGAAGTGAAGATTTCAAGATTGGAGGTTTTGATGGAAAATTCAGTCTAAATAGAGGATATGTTACTGGCATATTGACTATAGATACAGTTGCTGATTTTCTTCCAAGAAAAGGTCCACTTCGCCAAAGAAGGTAAATTTGGCATTTAATGGAACGTTTAGCACATATGCATGATGTTAGGGCTCAAATGTTGTGTTGAAATCTAATTTTCTATGATTTGATTTAGATAAACCTTTTAACTCATAAACAACAGTAGTGTTTTTTTGCTGTTTACTGAAAATTATGTCATTTGCTCAACTCTCGATATTGTTAAAGTTTTGAGATGCTTATCGTCTTAGGGGGATGAATGACATGCCAGGTGCATTTAAACTCTGAAAAGGACTTGCTGATGATCTTTGTTCAGCTCTGAACATAAGAAACTAAATTCTATTATCAACGGAAGTTGTACTATCAATCAAGGGCTCAATAACAGGTGCTGTGGTCACTGCCACATGACCATTTAGCACTGTTTTATGTTAAACACAGTAGCAGATATTATTCAAAGGTTCACACTACCAAAGGAATAAAAGGGCCACAAAATCAATTCAAATAATTTTTGTAAGGAAAAATAAACCCTAAGATAATTTTGCCTTCCCACTAGTAGAAAATACTTTAAAATTACACTTTTGGGAATTTCGGAACTCTACAAGGTCAAGAGATATCTTAGACAGAAATCCTGTTTACCAATTAGCCCTAAACCAAAACTCTAAAGAAGGTCCTATTTGATGTTTTCAGGCAAGTCCTTGTTTGTCAGATGTTTTCAGCATTAAACTTGCATTATGTTATTTATCAATCATGTTACAGTGGAAGGGTTCCTGTACTGAAGGAAATAGATTCGTAAATCATGTGGAAATGACACCCAAAGACGAAATTAGACTTGGAAAAGGCATGAAAGGCCAAGTAGGAAACTTTGACATAATTGTTTGCATGTGATATACGGGGGATGCATGAGTGGTACTTTGCAGTTTGGTGATCAGACAAATGGCCAAAGGCCCTTTATCAGCCTCATCATTTAATGAACCCATTCTCTCTTTGGAAAGAGACCACTTCTGCTAAGACTTACCAACATATCTGCATCTTTCAGAAGGATAGCAATTTGAATTCTTTATTCTATACAGTTTAAGACATCACAGTTCACCCGCACAACTCTTATTCCCACATTCGAGACATATTCACAAATGATACTCCTAATTTTCACAATCTTGTGAACATGATTCTGCCATGGTTAGCCACTCTGTTTTGCATCTCTCCTAAACTTATTTTTCCGATTGGTGTCCTGTCCATGTAGCATTGCTCATCTTTGTTTCCTCAGGAAGTGCAAAACCTCCACTATAGATGCTGCTGACATTGGTGCCATTGCTGTAGCCTGGAGTAAGTATTAGATATTTGATTTTTCTACTTGTGTTGTCTGTATTGTTCGTTGGTATTAGCTATCTGATCAAGACTTTAAACCTTCCTCGGGGCTTCAGCATATCACCGGACTTCTTTATTGATATTAGGAGATATTGAAGAAATCACTTATGAATGAGTTATCATATTCTTTGTAGTGCTTACCTCCTTGCTCTGTTTTTCAAGGGAATAATAAGAAATAGAACTTATGGCAATGATAATGTATGTGCTATCAATTTTTACAACCACTTCTTTATTGTTCATTTTAGATGTATGCCTTGAATCTCCTCTTAAAAGCACAATTGACTTCCAAACTTGAAGTACTGGTACTTTATCAAAACTTTTGGATTATTAAAATGCGTCTCTGCAAATGTATGGTATTTGTCCTTAAAAATCTAAAGAAGTCTTGATGTTGTCCTCAAGGAAACTCAAGGGCTTGTCCTTCTAAATCAGTTTTCTAAGTGTATCCTTTTTCCTGATTAGACAATGTTATTTGAATTCCAGATTGCCTGCTTCATTTCAAGCAGGATGATATTTCAACCAGATAAACAGGGCTTTTGAAATTCTGCTTATAAGAATTAGTAACGATATCTGATCTCGGGTAAAGAAGCATCCGAATTTGGTGGGATGTATATACTTTTATGATTAAATCCATATATATAGCCTTGTTTGTGCATATGTATCTATTGATATACCGGCATTCTGACTTTGTTGAGTTGATTTACAATCCTAGTAGTAAAATAGCAAGGATGTTTTGCATTAGATGTTTTGCACGAAGATGCCCCATAATTGCGCTATCTGCATATACCTCTCCACATACTTTCCTCATCATTTTTTAACCAGAATTTACTCATCTGCATTTGCGACAGAGAACCAATTCATGGGTTCCTCCAAAAAGGGTCCATAGTTGGAGAATCAATTTCTTCATGTCTCTTAAGCATGCATTAGAATTTCTTGGCAGTTAAAGAGATGAGCGTTGAGAGTAACCTTGTAAAGATGCCCTTCTACAACTTAAGACGGGAGCTTGATACTTTGATACCTTGACAGATCCTATAATTTGCAACTTGAGATAGTTTAGGGACCAAGAGATCTAGGTTGATGATCTCAACTGAATCTTTTGATTTTTTGAGCAAGAACGCAGATAGTGATTATCTGGGATTGATGAGGTTGAGGTAAAAGGACATGAATTGATACAAAATGTTGAGTCAGCTATGCTGTGACAAGAAGAGGGTTTGGGAAGGATGTTCTTTTGAAGATTGCAGCGACTAAGAAAATAACAAAACGGCAGTAATAAATCATTCTGAATTAAGAGAACAAAAAAATAGAATCAAATTCAATATGGCCTGCCAGGCTGCCACACATATGTTGATGCGTAAAAATTTATTTTCTTTTTGCATTCAATTATTACTTTGTTACATTCAAATCAAGATGATCTGAAAGCCCAGGTCGTGAAATGAGCTTGACATTTATTGTTCTTTTAATGTTCCTTTTTTACATTTTACAAATGATACTGATTGCACATTATAAAGAATTTGCTGAATTTGTCCTTGCCAATGGTTCTTGAATATTTGTGCTGCAGGACTGGAATTGCATACATATCAAATGTAGCAGTTCGCAAAAAATACCGACGGAAGGGGATAGCTAGGAGACTTATAGCCAAGGCAGAGGCTCAAGCAAGGAGCTGGGGCTGTCATGCCATAGCATTGCACTGCGATCTAAACAACCCGGGAGCCACGAAACTGTACAAAAGCCAGGGTTTCAAATGTATTCGGATACCAGAAGGAGCAAATTGGCCACAGCCAAGGACCTCTCCAGATATCAAATTCAACTTCATGATGAAGCTTCTGTAAAACCCAACAGCCACGTAATAGAATTTTACCGTGCATACATTTCTTATAATTGTAGATAGAAGATGAAAGTAGGATAACTGGAATTATCACTTCTTGCGCATAAATATATATAGGCATGTTTAAGGAGTGTACTGCTGTCTGGTTACTGAATTTATGCTGCTTATAATGTCTTTATATCTGCCAGTTTGTGTAATAGATGACATTTTTTGTAAAGCTTCTGCAACATAATTAAGAAAAACATTATTTATTTCTGCCATTTGAGATGTTTTGACTTGGTAATTTCTTCTGCACAATCAATGAAATATGTTCTTGCTTTGTTTGTTATTATCACATGATATTTGTATAAGATGTAATCTCAGTCATTATCATCAATGATTCTCTAGGGATGGATATATACAGGTGAGAATGAAAAAACATTGAAGATTACTGGGCTGATTTCATCATTTTTTTGCTTTCATGAGTAAACCAACAATTGCCAATCAGTATTTAAAATACTAAAGTGGTTCAATCGGTTTGACTTGAAACCCGAAATTATTCAACTCAAATATTTCTGGTAACTGGCAAAAGCCCATGCTTCGTATGATATTTAATTTATTTATTTTCTTAATATTATCTTATTAAGAAATAAGTGGGACATTTTTTTAAATAATATTTTTCTAAAAATTAATTAAAAAATTGGGATGTTTTTGGAAAATATTTAGAATTTTAGGATTTTTTTGGTCAATACCGTAGCATTTCACTGTGGTATTGTGTCAGATCAGCAGAGACGCAGCAATAATAGCTGCAGTTTCAAACACAATAGCTTTTACAGCTGCTAGTCTAACAAATAACACTGTGCACCAACGAATTGACCGGACCGAAAGTTTTTTAATATTATTTTTATAGTATAAAAACCGACCCTCTTTCTTCTACCTCCCTTAATTTCATTTTCTACTTCAACTTTAAACCAACTAAACCTTCTTCTACTCTCAACTTCTCATATATATATTTTTTTGTGTTAACAATTTTTTTCTTTATAAATTTCACAACATACAATGAGAAGGTAAGTAAAATTAATTATATGTTTTACAAACATTTCTATAGAGATGTCATAAAAAATTTTTGATATAATATTTAATTGTGTTATTATGTAATTTATAGGTCTATTTCGTTTGCTAATTTGGTGACATGAAGGAAAAAAAAAGGTAAGTTATTACATTTATTTTCATTTGAAAATACAATATTCTATAATGTAAAATTTTAAAATAATAAATTTATGGATTAAGAAATTTTTTATCTTAATATAAATTAAAAATTTACAACCATTTACATATGATAAATTTGATATATTTATATTAAAGTAGAAAATTTTCATGTATTATAGAAATGTAGACTTATTTTTTTTGTTCAATATGTATTTGACTTTTTTTTTTTTCGCATGTATTTGGTAGTGAAAATTGTTAAAGTAAGTTCATATTAGCAATTTATATACACATTTTTATTGATGGAAAATGTGTTCGATTAATCATTGATTTATTTGTGAATTTTTATAAAAGTAAAAAAAAAAATGCATTGTTTACCATTATTTTTATAGAAAATTAATAAAAAAAATATTATTTTGATGCAATGTTTAATTTTGTTATTGTTTAACTTATAGGTGTAATTTGTTAATTAATTTGGTGACATGGAAAAAAAAAGGTAAGTTACTACTTGTATTTTTATTTAAAAATGCAATATCTAATAATGTAAAATATTAAAATAATAAATTTATATATTAAGAATTGTTATATTAATATAAATAAGAATTTTAAATTTATTTCCATATTATTGTAATTTGACATATTCATATTAAAGTAGAAAATTTTCATGTATTATAGAAATGCAGACTTATTTTTTTGTGAAATATGTATTTTACTTTTTTTTCCATGAGTTTGTACTAGAATTGTTAAACTAAATGAATATTAGCAATTGATATATACTTTTTTTTAATTGATGGAATATTTATTCAGTTGATCATTTATTTATTTGTTTATTTTTATAAAAGGCATGCATTTAGCTTACATTAAAAAATTACTTGTCAAAATTTTTATTAAATTTTTAACATACAAATATGCATGTATTTGGACTAATTTAATTATTATAGTGGATTCGACTATATTACTCATTTTGCTGGTTGTCATAGAAAATTCTTCTTGTGATATGAAAAAAAAAATTGTGTAATATCAAACTAGAAAATTGATAATTAAGAACTAAAGTAATAAAAAAAACCTCCCCATGTTTGGGGGTTCTCTCTTCTATTAGGGTTCTTCTCTTCCTGTAAATCTTTGATTTGCTAGGTTTCCTCTCCTTTCTTTCTTCTTTGTGATCCCTTCTTCTCCTCATTCTACTGTATTGCCTCTCCTCTTTGGAGTGAGATATATACCATACCAAGATATGCCATCTATTAACGACCTTCTAGTCTCACTTTCCCTAACAAAGGATGAGAACAAGGTTGGGGATGTCCCTAATGATCCAATTTTCTATTCCACACACTCAACCAGGCTCAATCTCTACTTAATCGGGAAGTTATTAACATCTAGTGATATCAATGTCCCTGCCTTCCATAACACGATGTTACGGAGCTAGAAACTACAGAAGGGTTTTGGGTTATGGGAATAGGGTGGCAACATCTTTATTTTTCAGTTTTTCATGGATTCAAATCGGAGAAAGGTTTTAGAGTCTGGTCCTTAGTGTTTTGATGATCAACTCCTTATCCTTAATGAAATGGGCGACCTTGATACGTCTGCTACTGTAGATTTCTCTAAGGCCTGCTTTTGGGTGAAGGCATATAATATACCCTTTAAGTAATTGACGCCTAACACAGCAAAAATTGCAGCAAAACTTTCGGGTGATTTGGTTGAAATGGATGACGATGATAAACTAGGATGGAGGCACTACCTGCGATTTCGAGTTTGGATACATATGGACATACCTTTGCGTAGGAGAGTCCTTTTACGGCTGGATTCTTAAACTGTCATTTGGGCTCTGTTGAAATATGAACAATTACCCATTTTCTGTTATAATTGTGGACTTATGGGACATGGCTTTAAGTAGTGTACTAAGGCTGGAAACAAAGAAAAAGTACAATATGGTGATTAGCTTCGTGCCTCACTAATTAAAAATTTCGGAGTGAATAATTTTGTGGAAAAAGCAAAGAAAGATGAACTCGTGGACTCTTTGGCTCAGAATGTAAATGTGAATAAATCTGATATGGCTAGTACTCAACCAGATGAGGGGATTCCAAAACCATCATGTGTTAGATCTTTATTGTAACACCCCTTAATCCGTACGTAGTGAACACCACCTTAACCAGATGATCCCACTACGACAGGTGAGGGCTGTCACACCCCTTTCTCAAATACCGACGGGCTTGCATAGCAGAAATCACATTAAACATCAAACTAGAAGGAATACCCTGCACAACCACACTAGACTGATATGAACTTTTAAGCACTATAGTGTTCTTGCTACAATCAACTATTGTATGGTGCTTATATAGCCAATCCATTTCAAGAATCAATTCAAACTCATGGAAGGGCAACTCAATCTAATCAACATCAAAGACCATACCCTGAACCACTATAGGGCAATTCCTATACACTCGGTTTAGATTAACACTATGCCCCAATGGACTAGTCACACATATATTATAATCGAATTGATCAATAGGGGGACCAATTAGCACATTTTTAGAACATACATATGAGTCTATAGATCCAGCGTCAGTTAAAGCATGCATCTCAGTGTCAAAGAGTAGAAAAATGCCAGCTATCACTTTTGGGGCATCCTGCTCCTCGCGAGTTTTCATAACTGTAGACACCGGATTCTGAGGCAGCTCAGACCGATGTTACCTAATGATGAAAATGACAGTTGCTTGTGAGTAAAATGATTAAAAATGATGATTCCTTTGTCGAAACCTCTTTATTTTTATTTTTATTTTTATTTTTAATTTAATTTAATTTTCGATTTTTTCGGTCCCGGTACCGCGCGGTCTGCGCGCCGCGCGTGCTGGTCGTGGCAGCACGCGCGCGGCGCGTGCCAGCTCTTCACCGCGTGCGCGGACTGGCGCTGCGCGTGCCCTAGAGCACGACACCGGGGGAAGTGCTCCCCTGGCGCACGCGCCCGCTTGCCCGTGTCGCAGGGGAGCTGCGCGCGCGTCGCAGGGGCTGCGCGCTCCCTTGTGCGCGCTTCGCAGGGGAGCTGAGCGCTCGACGCTAGGAGCGCGCGCGTCGCGCTTTGCGACACGCGGCCACGCTCTGGGGTACCGCGTGCCACGCCGCACGACACGCGACCCTATGCGCAGGCCCCTGTAGCCCGTTTTCTTCCTCCAGCGCACCCTTTTTTCCGTGATTTTTGCCATTTCTGGACAAATTTCAGGGGGCAGTTAGGGGTTTTTAACCCAGAAAAATTTCCAAAAAAAAGACCTAGCTTGCCATTATAAAAAGAAAATGATAACAGTTTTTAAGAGGAGTTTTTTTTTTTTCGGTGAACACTAAGGAAAAAACCCAGAAAACTTTGAGAGCAAAAAGATTTTTTTTAGAACAAATAATAGTCGAGAAAATCAATTTTCAATCCAAAAATCTGATTTTTGATTTTTAATTCTCCATTGTCTTTTTTTAAAACAAAAACTTCTTCATTTTCTATTTAAAAAAAAACTCCTTCATTTCTGTTTCAATCAAATCGACAAAAATCAAGCTTTCTTCATTTTGCTGAGAATACTAAATCTCTGAGGGTAAATATCTGAGTTAAATTTATTTTTTATTTCTCTTTTATTCATATTCGTTATTCTCCTATTGTATATATATTCATCTTTACTCGATTTTTTGGTGTTTTATTCTGTATAATATTGTTGTTGTATATTTTTACACTGCCATTCATTTATGCTAATCTGCATTTTCATTATTTATGGTTAACCCTTTTTTATCTTTTTGGTTCATTAATAACCTTTATGTTGCATATTCACTTCCTATTGTTGTTCATTATCTCCTGATTATTAGATTATATATTTATTGTTGTTTGATTTTTGTTATGTATTCACTTGTTCATCCATAATATTTCTTAATAATCTGTTCATGTATATTTGGTTGTTAATATTAGGTGGTTTAATATTGTTATTGTATATTATATTTATTATATTATTTCTTATTACTGTATGTTATTGTTGTTTTGTTATATCTGACCTAAACTTAAGTTTATTGTGAATAATTTACATATTGTTGTTATATTTTTTTTCTATTATTTCCGTTTGATCTAGCTAATGTATATATTTCTTGTGGTTTTATTATTTTTGTCGTATTTATACTTATTACTCATTTATTCATCATCTTTCATTATTCCCTCTTTGATGTTTATTATTAATCATGTTTATTATTATTATATTTTTTTTGAATGCAAATTAAACTTTCATTAATATAATAAAAAATACATCTGGAAAGTATAAATAAACTTATAAAAGTTAAAAGTACATAAGATGTATGAAATAAATGAAGTTACTGGATTATATCTCTGAACTTTTTCGACAAAAACAGTGGATAATGGTAACATGCGGTACGCAATCTGACTATCAGCGGGAAACTCCGTCCATCTGTTGTTCAAAGAAAAACTTCCATAAAAGAAGACTATCAAACTTTCATAACGGAAGACAATCTAACTTCCATGAAAGAAGACCACAACCTCCAAATTTGGAGAACAAACTTTCATAATAAAAATTTAAATTGCACTCAATTTTAATTAAAAAACTAGATCTAAATAAAAATTTCAGATTTGATAAAAAAACAAACTCGAAAATAAAAATACAGAAAATTTAGATCTGAGGTTATAAAAACAAAAAAAATACAAAACAAATAAAAAAACAAATAAAAATTAAATCAGATCTATACAGATCTGTGTTTATTGAAACCAAAAACACAGAAACAAAACACAAAGGGTTTCAAATCTAACACAATAATCCAAAAACGAAAGAAAAACACAAAAAACCCAAATCTGAATTTATTAAAACAAATAACACACTCAAAAACACAAAAAAAAAACAACAAATAAAATTAAAAATTCAGATCTGTACTGAAAATTATTATAGAAAAAGATAGAAGAAAAGAGATGAGAGGCTGCCGCCAAAAAATGAAGTGACGGCAGCCCCAAAATTAGGTTAATAATTTGGCGGCTATTTAATAATGTTTATTATTAGTCATTATATCCTACTGCTTTTTATTATTTTGTCTATTATTCATCTGATTTGTTCTTTAATAATGCATATTGTTTATGGCTTGCTTGTACATTAAGATTCATAACTAATAATTAATCTAATATGTAACATATTTGTTGGATCATAGATTATTTGTTGTCATTAATTAGGGCATTATTTAGTTTGTGTATATGTTGTCAAAATAATAATCTTGACTTAGAATAAATTATTTGCATGAGGTATAATATGGTTTATAACTACCAAACATTTAACCAATTGATTGTATGTATTTAATTGGCGGTTTAATTTATTTAATTCATTTAATTAAATGTTTAATTAATCATTTGTTTAGTTAATTGATTTAATTAATTATTAATATTTGATTGACATAATTGATTGTATATATTCAATTAATTTAATTGGTTGTTATATAATTGTTTAATTGGGTGTATCATTATTTAAATAATTATTCATTCGATTAATTTATATGCTTGTTTATATTATTTATTGATTTGATTTAATTCACTAACATTCTATTTTATTCTCTTTTTAATTGTCCCCAAAACGTGTCTATTTCGCCTTGAGTGGTATCTCCGAGCGGGCTAGAGAAACGAGAAACTAAGATCTTCGTATTCGGTTTGCATTCCTTAATTGCCGTATTTTATTTAGTATATTATTTTTATGTCGCATGCAAAAATGTATTTTGGACTTGCCCGTATTATAATAAATCATATTTTTTACAATAATTAAAATTGGAGGTTTTATTAAATAAAATGGACCAATGTCCTATTTTTATCTAATAAAATCTCACCATCAAATGGGAATCAGTTTTCATAAAAGGGGATCACTCATCCCGATTTTTTTAAATAAATGCCTAAAAATGGTTCTCTAATTTTTAAGTCAATAAAAGGAACCAATGTTCCAAAATTCAATAAATTACCCGATTTATGTATAGTGTATTTCATCCTCTTTTTGTAAAGTGTTTATTCATTTATTCATGTCGGGCCCTTGTAATTAATTTTTGGGGCAAATTTTACTCTTGTAATTTATTTCTTTATTGCTTTACTTATTGCTTTCCAACGTGAATGAAGTGCGCTTTAAATTCAATGCATGATCACGTGAGAAGAGAGGTGGAATATCGTTTTCTTGAAAACTGATTTATAAAATTTAACTTAAATCATTAATAAAAGTAAAGTTCCGAACACCTTCTCTGCTTTAAGACCATCGAGGTTAGAGACCTTTCCCATATTCTTGGGTGGCGACTCCAAAATACCTCAAGGTGCCTAAATTTATCACGAGATTAGATGATCCTCCCAATGTTCTATTGGGTAGCAGGTGTCCAAAATGTCTCGTGATACCCAAGATCAAAAAAGACGCGAACCAATCTCTCGAGCCCCAAAAGGCAGGCTCAACGAGGGCTTTGCTGGCCCGGCGCGTTACAATAGCAAAAGCTCGTACTGGTGCTGCAGGAGGAAGGTCAACAGTCTCTAACAAAGCTCCGTCTCTAGGTCGACCACCTCGACCTCGTCCTCTAACTCTACCTTGAGTAGCATGTGGTGTATTGGATCCAACTCTACTAGCTTCTTGCTGATCATGACCACTCTTAGGAGCCTTTGGACAATTTACTAATAAATGCTTAGTGCTCCCACATCGAAAACACCCATCGATCAACCATCTGCATTCTCCCCTATAATGCTTATTTCAGTAAGAACACTTTGGCACACTATCTCCTCGTCCACTGAGGAACCTCTACCAGCACCGGATACCTGTGAGAATCCCTGTCGTCTACCCCTGGTAGCTAGATTACCAACAAACTTAGCTGGAGAAACTTCTTGTGAATTCCTAGGCCTCTTTCCTGACGATGATCCACCTCGAGAAGAACTCCTCCTCTGGGCCCTCTCTCTCTCTCTGAATGGCCTTAGATCATTCAACCCTTAGAGCTGCTTGAACAATCTGATAATAACTTACAGTCTGATAGGTCGTCAGTGATATCAGAAATGCCTTGATAGATTCATTCAGCCCCTCTACAAAGTACTGACATTTAAACTTCTCCGTAAGTACCCCAACCGGAGCATACTCACTAAGCGTGCTGAACTCATTTTCATACTCTGCTACTGGCATAGCTCTCTGCTTCAAGTTTAAAAATTACCTCCACTTCGCTTCCCTATAAGCCTTTGTAACATATTTATTCTTAAACTCTTGAACAAAGAACTCCCACGTGATCGGGTCAGGAAATATCGAGTGTCTCAAAACTAGTTTTCACCAATCATATGCGAGAACCTATAACAGAGATACCACACAACTCACTATTTGATCAGGAGGGCATCTAATCTCTTCAGGCACCCTCTGCACCTTCTCAATCCAGAACTTAGCTTTATCATATTCATCCAGACTAGTCCCGCAAAAATTCTCTGCTCCATGCTTTCTTAACATATCAATCGGAGCTTTTGGTACAGTCATCCAATCCAGAACCCGAGCCATATCCTGTAATATCTTAAATAAAGCCTCCATATGAACACCTGGAATAATAAACTCCTCTTTAATAGGCTCAGCAGGACCGAAAATAGATGGATCTTGATCCCAAGGATTCACACTTCTTGCCGTTTGATCAATAGATTTGTCAGACGGATCCATCTCTAGGCTACAAAATACAAGGACATCCGCATTAGGCCATCACAACTCTATCAAATCTACATGCATTTCTATTCTACGGTGGTCCAGAACTGCCTAAACCTATGCTCTAATACCAATAAATGTAACACCCCTAATCCTTACTTAGTGAACACCACCTTAACCAGATGAGCCACTACGATATGTGAGGGCTGTCACACCTACAATTACGCTAATAGAGAAACACAAGTATTAACTTACATGCATACACAATCACTAACTTAGGAATCATAAAATTTTGTCTCTATTAACTTAAACATGTATTGTTATTACCCAATTTCATGCATTAACAATATCAATAACCAAGAGGAATATACTTACTATACATATGTTATAATTTACATATTCATACAATTCAAATACATACACAGGTAGGTCATTTGCAATTTAACATCATATACATTACATCCAAAAAGAACCTACACAAAATCGGTCCTAGTGTGCTAGCACTGGAGTAATGTAGGGCTGTCCTTTAGTGCTTACTGGTCTTCTGCACTTGCACTGATAACCACCCGTGCTAAGCACTATGGCTTAGTGGGGAAAAACGTGCAATGGACAACCACTTATAGTGGTCATCAATGCATACACAAGCATATGTTATACAAAATAATAATGAGAGCAGTAGTTACAACACACACACACACACACACACACACACATATATATATATACATATATATATATATATATACATATATATATATATATATACATATATATATATATATATACATATATATATATATATATACATATATATATATATATATACATATATATATATATATATACATATATATATATATATATATATATAATTTAGGTATATGATTCATTTTTAAAGATATTCAACGTATATGTCATTACATTCTTTATTTCATTCATAAGTCAAAACTGCTTGCATCATCATGTGGTGGATAACGGGATACAGAACACTTAGGTACTTGAGGGTACCAGCGTGGTAGTGTCATACCGCTGACACAAGACACATAGGGATTCACAACCGGAATCCAAATACAAAATAGACCCAAAAGGATCTAGAAACACATCAGGACTGAGCCGTAGGTCCAACACAGAGGTTGCAACAACAGAACCCTATAGGCATATCTATCTATCCATAACCCATCTTTTGCAGGCTATCTAATTATTACATTAATTTGTTCAAAGCCATAATAACAATTTATAAACCATACAAGACAATTTATAAACCATACAAGATGATTTATAACATTTAATTATGCATTAACCAAATAATACAATAAAAATAATCAAAACAGAATGAGCAACGACTGTTCCTCATAACCGAGGGCCATCCTTCATGATCGACGGCCGTCAGTTACTCACTCAATCCCGTCTCTAGCCAATAGCACCCCAAGGACGGCTGTCACTTCACTTCGGCCTGTCCCTAGCGCCCTGCACCTAAGGGACAGCTGTTGGTCAAAGCGTGCTCCCGTCGCTCAGAAAGATGCCCTTGAGGGATGGCCACGCCTCATCCTGCGCCTCTGTCTTTAGCATTTTTTCTCTTTAGGGATGGTCATCGGTCTCAACAGATGCCCATCGCTCGTACGAAAGTGTTGACGGAATGGAACGCATCTCTGCTCCTTCTTCAACACACACACACCATCAAAATAGAATGCAAGACTAACTTGCACAGCCTCAAACACTAGATTAAGCTCATTTTTAGCCAAAGTGATCTCATGAAAATTATTCCCCTAGATCTTAAATTTCTAATAGTATAAATTTTAGGTCATTTGGAATTAAGATCAGGAAGATATGGCCTTAGAAACCCAAACTGCTCCAAAGACCCTGTTCCAGAATTTAGCTACTGTATTGTGCAATTTTGAAGGCCTTAGAGTCCAAAATAAATTATGACTATTTCTGGGACATTTGTAGGCACAAATGTCCCGATTCTAATCCAATTGGAATCAAGTCATTTGAATAAATAGAACTTAATATAAAGCTAGAATAGTCCCCAAAGGTCATTTTACCCCAAAAATGAATTCCACTTTTCAAGTTTCCTCTAATCCAAATCAACTTAAGTCTCCCAATTAATCACTCATTTCCAACTCATATCAACCCAATTAAACAAGTTATGCAAGAAATTCAATAAATTTCCCAAACCTCTTCTTAGCTTACTTTAAGCTCAACTAGCTCTTCCTTTTTCTATTTCTCCTTGCCTTTAGCTCCACTTGATTTTTCCACTATAAATCAATCAAAATCTACCATTTTTACATTGATCTCTTAATCCTTAATTTACCAAAAATCCATGGATAGAAGTAGAAAACCAATTAGTACTTACCACACAAGCTTGCACAAACCCTAAGATTCACTTTGTTATCTTAGATAACCTTTGGACCAACAAATCTATGGTAGATTGAGAGTTTAGGGGAAGAAGAAATGGAGAAAGAGAGGAAGAAGGGAGAGAACAAATTCTTGTCCTCCTCCACCGCCTCACATGGCTTTAAAGCCATGTTTGTCCACTTTTTCTTCTTTTAATTCTCATCCATCCATTTGTCACTCATGTGATTAGTCTAACTTCTTAATTACTTCTTTAGTCCTTTAACCTTTCATAATTCATACATAATTCTCTTAATTAACTTAATTCATACATTAACATATTAATTAACTCACTTGATGCAATTAAGTCCTTAAGGTTCGATGCTAATTTTTAATTCTAACAATTCATTTAATACCGCTTATATCCCAAGCACGTATACTTAGTTAAACACTTACTTAGGCCACTTTCATACCCGTGATGACATACAAAACAATTAGGGTACAAGTCGAGGCCTTACATTTATCTTTCACCCTAGAGACACTAAACGTTAAAAATAGTTTTACATCCTAAGTTGACTCTGATCCTGTTCCAGAACGGTCTCATAATACAAATACTACCAAATCAAGTCAAATGAATCCTATTCTCCTTTCTGACAGTCTAACTTCGGAGGCCCCTATTTCTAATGTTCATTGCAACATAACTTTACTACATTTCTCTTCTAATGTTAGTTTTCCTCAATGGGATAATAGGCTACCTTCACCCATGGTGGAAAAAACTAATGGGGTGAGAGCCTACGGTAAAGGCACTTGGAAACGGCACGGGAAGGAGAGAATGATGGAGGATGACTTAAGACAATAAAGTCTGCAGACTAATGGAAAAAGAGTATTGTTAAAACTGAAAATAATTATGGATTTAACCCAATTACCATAGGCGACCACTGGCAAAAGCCATGGTTGCCTACGTCCATGAGTTGCATAAGTTATAACTGTCGTCGGTTAGGGAGTGCACAGACAGTTTCAAACTTGCGACGATTGGTCAAGTCGTATACTCCTAACATCCTCTTTTTGATTGAAACACGATTGAGTCAGGAAATGATGGATTTTATTATGTGTCCGTTGGGTTTTATTAATGACTTTTATGTTTCTAGTAATAACTCTGGTGGAGGGTTGGGTTGTTTTGGGGATGATAGTGTATAACTTCTCATATTTTTTTGTGTGAACAATTTTTTTTTTCTTTATAAATTTCACAACATACATTGAGAAGATAAGTAAAATTAATTATATTTTTTACAAATATTTCTATAGAGATGTCATAAAATTTTTTTTATATAATATTTAATTGTGTTATTATGTAATTTATAGGTCTATTTCATTTGTTAATTTGGTGACATGAAGGGAAAAAAAGGTAAGTTATTACATTTATTTTCATTTGAAAATGCAATATTCTATAATGTAAATTTTAAAATAATAAATTTATGGATTAAGAAAAATTTTTATATTAATATAAATTAAAATTTTGCAACCATTTACATGTGACAAATTTGACATATTTATACTAAAGTAGAAAATTTTCATGTATTATAGAAATGTAGACTTAGTTTTTTTTGTTCAACATGTATTTGACATTTTTTTGCATGTATTTGGCAGTGAAAATTGTTAAAGTAAGTTAATATTAGCAATATACACATTTTTATTGATGGAAAATGTGTTTGATTAATAATTGATTTATTTGTGAATATTTATAAAAGGCGAAAAAAATAAATGCACTGTTTACCATTATTTTTATAGAAAATTAATTAAAAAAATATTATTTTGATACAATATTTAATTTTGTTATTGTTTAATTTGTAGATGTAATTCGTTAATTAATTTGGTGACATGGAAAAAAAAAGGTAAGTTACTAATATTTTTATTTGAAAATGCAATATCTAATAATGTAAAATATTAGAATAATAAATTTATGTATTAAAAATTATTATATTAATATAAATAAGAATTTTAAATTCATTTCCATATTATTGTAATTTGACATATTCATATTAAAGTAGAAAATTTTCAAGTATTATAGAAATGCAGACTTATTTTTTTTTTTGTGAAATATATATTTTCCTTTTTTTTTTTCATGATCTTGGCACCGAGAATTAATAAACTAAATGACTATTAGCAATTGATATATACTTTTTTTTTTATTGATGGAATATATGTTCAATTGATCATTTATTTATTTGTTGATTTTTATAAAAGGCATGCATTTAGCTTACGTTAAAAAATTACTTGTTAAAATTTTTATTATATTTTTAACATACAAATATGCATGTATTTGGACTAATTTAATTATTATAGTAAATTTGACTGTATTACTCATTTTGCTAGTTGTGGTAGAAATTTTTTCTGGTGATATAAAAAAAATTGTGTAATATCGAACTAGAAAATTGATATTTTAAATATTAAAATTGGAAAATAATGGATGTTTGGATTTTACTACAATTATCTTTAAAATAATGAAAATGGCATCAGTTTTATATAGAGAAATGTTGGAAATTTCTGTTTATTCTTTATTTTATGTGATTAATATTTTTTATTATACGAATATTTATAAATTACATTTATAGTTAATTATTCCAAATATTTTTTAATGCACAAGTGTAGACGCCGGGTTCCGAGCTAGTTCAGATCAGGATTGTCCAATGATGAAATTATATGTCTATTTATAGGTAAAAATAAAATTGAAAGTGATAGTTTTCTTGTTAAGTTTGATTTTGAAAAAAAAATAAAAAATAAAAAAATTTTAAGTTAAAAAGGGAGTTTTGAAATGATAGTATTTTTTGTCAAAAAAAAATTCGGTAGTCGGCAGCGCGCTCAAGCAACGCGCAGGGCGTCGCCCGCGCACGCAGCGACACCAGTCGCGCCCACCGACAGGCGCCGCTCGCCCCTGCCGTGCGCCCAACGCCCCCTGTACATTTTTTGGCCCAAATTTATGTTTTTCTTTCATTTTTTTTGTAAAATTTAATTTTTAAACCTTTTATCTTCCAATCTTTCAAATTTTTCAGTTTTTTGTGATTATGGGAATTAAATTGATTTAATTTCTTCATTAATTCTGATTTTTTTTTGGGTATGAAATGGATTTTTTGAAAGGAAAAAATGAGGGATTTTTCTTAAGAATTTCTTCTTCTTCTTGTTCTTTTTCAAGAACAAATTCTCCAAATATTTTAATTTAATTTTCTAAGTTAATTCTTGAGATAAAGAGAACAATTCTTTGTTTTTGAGAATTTTTCTCTTCTTTTTTAATAATTTTTACTTGAGACAAAAAAATTAATTCTTTGTTATTGAAATAAAAATTTTCTTCTATATTTTATTTTTCGAATCTTATTTTTTGCAAAATCAAGATAAATAAATTGATCATCTATCTTCACTCATCAAATCAAAATCTGAAGGTAAATATTCTGGGCTTAATTTTATTTTTTTATTATTATTTTTTTATAATTAACTAGCAACCATGTAGATTTTTAGATCTATTATTGTTTTTATTTTTGGTATAATTTTGTTCATAGATTTAATATATATTGATATGTTTTATTTATTTTATTTCTTTTTGCTTACTTGATTGTTTATCTTGTTTATTATTATTATTATTATTATTATTATTATTATTACTACTACTACTACTACTGCTACTATTATTATTATTATTATTATTATCACTACTACTGTTATTATTATTGTTATTCTTGTTTACTATTATTATTATTATTATTATTATTATTATTATTATTATTATCATGTATGTTTTTATGTATATTAATATGTTCAGTTACTTATTTTATTATGTCATTTAATTATTTTGTCACTCATAATGCATTTTATTTTATTTATTTTAATTCACTTTCATATGTTATATGTTTAAATTCATTTTTATTACTAACATCGCTTTCATTTGTATTTTTTTTATTTCAATACTTATTTTTATATGTGAGTTTTTTCAATGGCAAATGGGAGCACATGGAGACTTGAAGACACCATTTTGGTGGGATTTGTCATATCATAGTATTTTGATTATTTTTCATTATTTTGATGTTACTTGTTTTTATTATGTAATATGTAATAAATTTTATTTATTTTTATGCACGTTAATTAAAAAAATCACATAAAAAGTTTTAAATTAATAAATTGGGATCTTTTTCTAATAAAATGGAACAAATGTCCTAATTTTAACCCATAAAAACTCACCTTTAAAAAGAAGAGTTAACTTTCTCAAAATGGGATCACTCATCCCGATTTTATCGATAAATACTAAAAAATAACTCTTCGACTTTCTAAGTGAAAACGAATGAACCAATGTTCCTGTCCTAAATAATGTCTCAATTTATAAATGTTTATTTATTCATTTGATTTATTTATTTATGTTTTGCTTGATTTTATTTTGGGGATTGTACTTTTGTTCCAAATTTTAATATCTTTTTATTTTGGGGGATTGTATTTTGTCCCAATTTTATCTTTTTTTTTGTGGCTTGCTTTATTTTACCGCTTTCTTTACTACTTTCTTTCGTATTTGATTTGCACTTTATTTTTTTAATGCATGACCGTGTGAGAAGAGAGATAGAAATTTAAAATTAAAAATCCAGTTATAATTAACCAACGCATTAATAAGAGTAAAGTTCTGAATCTTTCTCTGGTTTAGACCCTCGAGATTAGACAAACTTTTTCAATTTCTTGTAAATTGGGTGGCGACTCCAAAATATCTCAAAGATGCCTAAAGGTTTCATGAGATTAGATGATTTTTCCAGTGTTCTATTGGAAAGAGGTGTCCAAAATATCTCATGATTGTCCAAGATCAAAAGACACAAATCCTCTTGAGCCCTAAAAGCGGGTTTTCGAGAACTAGTCGGGTCCGGCATGCGTCACAACAAGTAACACTTGTTATTGTATTTACACTTAGGTTATCACAAAATGAATCGGTATTAAAATCAACAATATATAAATTCAGATCCATATGTTGATGACATGCTAAAATCGCAAGGCAAACACCAAGCAGATGCGGTTTGGAGTAAAAATATATGTATATTCCACTTTATAATTAAATTATATATACATATATATATATATATATATATATATATATATATATATATATATATATATATATATATATATATATATATGTCTATATACACATACATATATCTAATAATTTTTTATTTTTAGGTTAATCATTGTGATGCACGCCGAACCCCGAGGCCCCTCGAACGCCCGCTTTTAGGGCAATCGAGAGAGGTTCATAAAACTTGTAAAAAATTACATGTGCATCCATTTTGGGCAACAAGGAGGTTTCTTGGAGTCGCCACCCAATAAAATATTGAGAAAGGTCGTCTAGCCTCAGTGAGCCTAAGACAGCGCTGCTATGTCTATTTTAGGCAAACTAGAGGGGTCTTGGAGGTCCCATCCTAATAGAACATTAGGATGGCCCTCTCGCCTCGTGGAGTTTAGGACTATACAAGTTGGGCCTTTTTCGGAACACAAGAGATGTCTTGGAGGCCTCACCCCAATAGAACATTGAGGTGGCCCTCTCGCCTCGTTGAGCCCAAAGACCAAAGAAGGTTCTGGACTTCCCATTTATTCATACCTTGGTTACGTTTATAATTGAGTTTTGAATTTAGCGTTTCATCCCATTTCTCATTCAATTTTAATGCAATTTAATTTAACGAGCATGTCAATCACATAATAAAAGCGGTAAATAAAGTAAATGAAAGCAAAATAAATTACAACAAAACTAGGGGCGGAATACAACCCCCATTGTAAATGAAAAATAAATCATTCATAAAACGGGTTATTTATTAAAGATGAGGACATTGGTCCTCACATGCATGCTTAAAGAAAATAATTTTAAGGTGATAATTTATTTTGGTTGGAGAAACTAGGATATTGGTCCCATTTTTATTAAAAAAATCCAAGTTTAGTTAATAGAAATATTTTTGTGATTTTTTTTATTAACGTGCATGAGAAAATAAATTTATTAAAAATTACATAATAAAAATACAATAAACCCAAAAATAAAAAATTAAAGAATGGCGAATCCACCCAAAAAGCATCTCCAAATCCCCATGGGCTCCCACTTGGTATGGAAAATACTCACACATAAAAAAAGTATTAAAAATAAAAGAAAAACAAATAAAAGTGAAGTTAGTAATAAAAAAATTAATTTAAACATGTAATAAAGATAATTAAAATAAAAATGAATAAGCATGCATCATGTATGGCAAATCAATTAAATTTCATAATAAAATATACAACTTTTCATATTAACAATTCAACCTACATAAAAAAACATATATGATAACAAGCATAAAACTCACCAAACATAAAAACATAAACAACAATAAAATAAAATTCAACATGTATGAAAACATAGATATTAACAATAAAATTTAACATGCCTAAAAATATAAATAATAATAACAATAATACTAGTAACAAATAATAATAATAATAATAATAATAATAATAATAATAATAATAATAATAATAATAATAATAATAATAATAATAATAATAATAATAATAATAATAAAGTAACCACAAACATAATAATGATAATAATAATACTTAGGATAATAAATCACAATAATAATAATAATAATAATAATAATAATAATAATAATAATAAAACACAATAACAACCAAGGAATATGAACAATCAAATAAACATGTAAGCATAACAAGAAATAAAATAAATAAAACATATTAAAACATGATAAATAATAATACCAATAAAAATAACAATAATAATATATGAATAACAATGATGATAATGATAATCATAAAAATAGAAACAAAAGATTAATAATCAAATAAAGAGCAAAAGGGTAATAATAATAATAATAATAATAATAATAATAATAATAATAATAATAATAATAATAATAATAATAATAATAATAATAATAATAATATGAACAATTAAATAAGAACACAAGAAATGAGAAGTAAAAAATAATAGATCTAAAAGAATTTACATGATAACTATTTAATTGTAAATAAAAATTGAATTAGAAATTAAGCCAAGAATGCTTACTCTCAAAATTTAGCTTGATGAAATGAAGGTAGATGATCCAATTCCTTGTCTTGATTTGTAGGAATAACATTAGAAAAACAAAATATTGAAAAGAAATTTTAACTTAAGAACAAACAATTAATTTATTTGTCTCAAGGTAAAAATTGTTAAATAAAGAGGAAGAAAATTCCCAAGAACAAAAATTGCTCTTTTTGCTTTGAGAATTATCCTGGAAAATTCTTTAGAAAATTGAGAGAATTTGCTTTTTGAAGAAAGATGAAGAAGAAGAAGAAAAATTTTCTAAAGAAAAATCCCCCCAAATTCCCTCTCTAAAAATCATTTTATACATAAAAAAACCCAAAGAAAATTAGATTTTTATTAAATTGAATTAAATCAATTTAATTCCAATAATCACAAAAAAAAAAACTCATGAATTTGAAGGGTTTGGAAAATAAAAGGTTTTTTCATTAAATTCTATAAAAAAAAAAGTGAAGAAAAATCAATTTTTGGGGCCAAAAACGGAAAAAAAAAAATAAAAAACGGGCGAAGAGGGGGCGTCAGGGGGCGAGCGACGCCCGACAGGCATCGCCCGCGCGCGCTGCTGTACCCTAACATTTGTCGATTTTTTTTTAGAACACAAATTTTTCAAAAATCACTCTTTTGACTTAAAAAATAATTTTTAAATTATTTTAAAATATTTTTAAAATATATTTTTATTTATTCCTAATAAATCAAATTTTGACAAGAAATCATTACTTTCAACTTTCATTTTTGCCTATAAATCGGCATACTTAATTTCATCATTGGGTAATCCTGATCTAGGCTACTCGGGACCCGGTGTCTACAATCATAATGTATTGTTTGCATGTTGAACTAGTATTGATAGTCACTATATGAATATTGATATGAGAATAGTACCGTACCTGAGATTTTAAGGATTATATGGGGTGTCTCAGATTGGTGCAATACATATCGATGTCAACATGATAACTTCACTTGTGGAGAAGTGGAGATTGGAGACACATACTTTTCACCTTATTGTTGGTGAAACAATAATAATACTATAAGATGTAGGGATCCTGACCAGTTTGCCTATTGAAGGACTAGCTGTGATTGGACAATTACAGTATGCTTGGATGGATCTGTGTTGTCAGCTTTTGGGACAGGTTCTCCTAAAAGACGTTCTTAGAGGAAACATTGTTAAAATGACCTAGTTAACAAGGAATTTTAGTTCCTTACCGCCCGATGCTTCTGAGCACCATATACAATACTTTACCCATGCTTGGATATTGTATTATATTGGTGGATTATTATGTCTATCGCAGTCTAATAATTACATCCATTTAATATGGCTCCCGCTATTGGAGTTTTTAAATCAAACGAAAAATTATAGTTGGGAATCAACATGCTTGACATGGTTGTATAGGGAGTTATGTCGTGCAATCCATCCAAGTGCAAATGGACTTTGGAGTTATCATCAGTTAATACAAATGTGGGCATGGAAAAAACTGTCTCAATTTTGGCCACTGTTTTTGCACACTTTTGTTCTAAATCAGAGCATGCCCTATGGTTATAGTAAATTTTATTTATTATATTTCATGTTGGGATATTCTTTTTTTCAATTATTCGTACAATATGCTGACAAGTCCATTTATTGTTTTGTACCAAGTGGTGACCCTCCTATTGATTTAACAAATAATAATAATAATGATGATAATAATAATAATAATAATAATAATAATAATAATAATAATAATAATAATAATAATAATAATAATAATAATAATAGAGATGTTAATGATTATCATTTGGAGTTAGACATGCAGCATCTTGATCAGGATTATATTTTTTTTAGCCATGATAAATTATTCAATTTCGTGCATTAGAAAGAAAATTTCTAACAACATTTTGATCACTTGAATTTTTTTTTTTTGGTATGGGGACCTTATAATAACATCATGCACTTACTGCCAGGTTTTTGTACTAATGGACAAGGCAGTTGGAT
Source organism: Excoecaria cochinchinensis (assembly GCA_947683425.1). NCBI lineage: Eukaryota > Viridiplantae > Streptophyta > Magnoliopsida > Malpighiales > Euphorbiaceae > Excoecaria > Excoecaria cochinchinensis. Next base: position 12,035,446 of record CANTUQ010000112.1, read on the forward strand.
ATCAGTTGTGCCAGTAGTATATTTTCGTATTATTGAGTGGCTCAAACCTAATTAATGTTTTAGGCAATTTGGAATGGACCAACCGATTCTATTTATACTAGAAAACAAATATTTAGTGCATTCAATTAACTTGAGAGGGCACATTGATATAAAATGGCAAGAGAAATTTTCAAGTTTCATTTATGAGTAGGTCAATTGATGGAATCAAGTTGTGCCTACTCCATTGCTCAGTGCTCCCTTACATCCCAGGTGTAACACCCCGATTTCCTCCTATCAATTTGAGCCATGTTTGCCATGTGTATGTGTGTATGTGTGAGAGTTTTGGCATGTATCAAGGGCATTTTGGGTAAAATACATGTTTTATGGGTTTTTAATAGAGTGTGGGTGCATGTATGTTTGTAAGATATAAGTGTGTGGGTTGTGTTAGTGTGTGCATGCTCACATGTTAGTAGGGTGTGAATTAGTGAGGTTAGCATTGTGTGTGGTGTAGTTCATGTTGGCAGGGTTTGAGTGGTCAAATTTCACCAATGAGGAAGTGACATGTGTTTTGGGTTAGGAAAAGAGTAAATAGAAGAAGAAAGAGAAAAGGGAAAGCAGATTTTGCTTTCTCTTTCCTGTTTATCCTCTTCTCTCTATTTATCTTCTTCCTTTTCTCATTTCAAGAGTGTCCTAACTTGGATCCAAGAGTTTTTGGTGGGAATTGATCATCTCATAACCTCTAATTGGTAAGTTTGCTGTATTTTCTTCTTCTTCTTCATCTTTTCTCCTTCTTTGCTGGTTTGAGTTTTGATCTAGGGTTTGTTGTGTTTGTGTGATTTTGGGTGTGTTGATTAGTTGAGCCTCCTCGCGATCCCAAGGGAAAAGAGAAGGCTAGTGGGAGTGGTGCTAAGTGATTAGGAGCAAAGGAATATCAGGTTTGGGAATTTATTGCATTATGATGTTTTTGGTCTTTGGTAAATTTTCTGGAAATTGGCATGTTTGATGAAGTTTATGCTGGTTTAAGTGCTATGAGATGTTGAGTTATTGTGCTGGAAATGTTAGATTGTGATTTTGTTGGATTAAATATGCATTTGGTTATGTTTTGGATTCATAATTGCTGGTTTTGGGTTTGGATTATTAACTATGCTTATAATGTGTTTTCTTGGGTGTTAAGAGTTTTAAAAGGTAAGTCTTAAGTTGGTTTTGATGTTTTAAATGTTCAATTTTAGGATGTGTTGTTTTGAGGTCTGAGTTGGGTTGAAATCTGAGTGTTTCTGGGTTTCTGTCGATCCACACGGCGGTATGGTTTTGTCATACCCGCGTGTGAATCGTGAGAATTCCCCAGAAATACTTAGCCATGAGTTTACACGGCGGTAAGGATCTTCCCATACCGCCGTGTAAAATCATTCTGCCTTGTGAGATTTCGGAGCTGTGCATTTTACACGGGGGTATGGATTTTTCATACCGCCGTGTAAAAGCATTCTGCCTTTTGTGTGAGGCATGTTACACGGCAGTATGGTTTTGCCTTACCCCCGTGTAAGATGTCTTACATGGCTGTAAGACAATGTCATACCGCCGTGTAAAATGTCTCTGCCTCCAGTTTTTGAAGTTCTTTAGTTTCTTCATTTTTGTTCCCCTTTTCGTTTATTATTGCTTTTAAATGTTATTTAGTGTTATTTCATGTATCTAGTATTATTAAATTGTATTTTTGCTATATCAAATTATATTGGATGTTGTGTTTGAATACGGAATGTGTTATGCACATCTAAGTTCATGGTTCTCCTTTATAAACAATATATTATACTTGAATGTGATTTAATGGCTTGTGCATGACCTGCAAGAGTCAGTCTAGTGGATAGTTAGGCATGCCTAAAAGAGTCCTTTTGCTACAGCCTCTGTACTGTTCTGGACCCTGATCAGGTTCCCATTTAGTTCCTCGCGAACTTCTACGTGTACGGATCTTATTTAAGATCCCTTTTTAAAATATTTTAAAAAGAGAAAATGTGATACTGTTTTTTGATTCGTACCCGTAAGGTACCGCTACGTGTCGATTCGTACCCGTAAGTTATCGCTATGCATTTACTCATTATCCACTACTGTGAGTCAGCAGGTGTTATAATTTATTCAGTTATGCTATGAAAACATGAATCCGAATGATTGTGAATATGATTATAAGTATTTGAATCTGAATGACTCTAATATGAGCATATGAATATGTTTATTGAACGTTTGAATGGTTATGAATGGAATTCTATTGTGTTTATACCTTATGATATTCAGTATGTCATTTCGTATGTGATTTGCCTTAACGACCATTGTGAATGGTTGTCCATATTATTGTTGTTTGTTTCCCCACTAAGCGTTATCGCTTCGCATGGTGTTTTCACCCGTGCAGGTGCGGAAGGTGTATAGCTTTTGGGAGAGTCGCCGCCAGTCAAGTCAACACAGTGGGATTGTTGATAGGACTTAGTGTATTTTTGTATCATCATTATTTTGTAATAGTTATCTCTCTTGTATATAGTATTTTGTTAAGTTTTCGCTATGTATCTCTGAATGATGTAATTATGATGGTATCAAAACAGTTATGTAATTGAATATTGTTATATCATGAATGAATGTTCAGTTTGGTTTAAAGTTTTAATTTTCGTTGTTTATATGTATGTTTATATTATGTGAATGTATGTTTGCTCCGTTCTGTTTGGTGTGGTACCCCTGCTCGTACGAGTTCTCACTCCCTCGCGGATGGGTTTCCCTACGTATGGGTAGGGGGTGTTACAGTTCTTGGTATCAAAGCCCCGGTTTAGGCATTTTCTGGGTGATTGTTGTGTTTAGATATATGATTAGGATTGTGTTAGCTGATGCGGTTGTCTGTCTTTCTTTTAGATGGATTTTGATTCTGTTCGTGGGTCGCTTGAGGGGTTTGATATGAGCTTAAATAGCTCATAATTAATCTATATTTTGTGGTTAGAAATAATGTTTTAAGTGTTTTTATTTGTTGGAATTAGGTATATTTTATGTGTTTTGTTGAGTTTTGTATGTAGGAGGAAAATGGAGAAAATATGGAGTAAATGGAGAAAAGAAAAATGAAATGAGCCAAGGCAGAAAAGCTTCTGTCGCGAGCGCGACAGAACGCGCTAAGGGAAGATCAAGAGAGAAGAGAAAAAAGAGAAGCAGAGAAGCTGTCGCGACCAAGGGAAGGCGTCGCGACAGGGCGCGGAGAAGGCACACGAGAGGAAGGGCGAGCGAAAATGAAGGCGTGCTCTGTCGCGAGCGCGACAGCGTCGCGATCGCGACAGAGAGATCCGTTAGACACTAAAGTTCAAATTTGAACTTTAAGAGTTGTGCCTTTCCACCAACAATTACAACCTTTGTAGAAGGGCATCTGAAGGGGCATGAGTTGGTCTTATAAATGCTATTTCTAATTGTAATTTACATATAGAAAAAAGAGAATTGAACATTTTTGAATATTTTTCTGTAAGTTAGAATAGTTTTTCTTTAGTAGAGTTTATGTGTTAAAGAGAAGATAGCATTCAAAGAAGAAGACTATAGTTGGTGATTTGAAAAGGGTTGAGAAATCTCCTTCTTCAATTCTTATCTTTTAATTCTTCTTTGTAACTTTTGTGATGTAAATTCTGAACTTGAGTACTTAATATCAAATGTTTCATTGTCCATATTAATTCAAGTGTTCTTACTTGTAGAATTTCTCATTAGTACATTATTTATGATCATTATAAGTTTGAGTTTAATTGAGAAATAAATTCATTCTTACATCTAATTGGAAATTCATCATCAAGATATTGTTTGAGAAATCATAATATTGAAATGGTTGTTATAGGTTGTGTTCTATTCCTAAGATTTGCATGTATAATCATCTAGTTCTTAAATGAAAGTTTGGAATTAGACTTATATGTGTATGTTTTAGGCAGTCCTATTTATATTGAGAGAGTAAGTAGGAAATTTATTCAACTTGGCTTGCAAGATAAGAATGCTAAAATCATTAAGAACAATTAATTCAAATTCCATCTTTATACTTAGCATCATTAATCTTTTCTATCTTCTTGGATTCTCATAAACTCGATTTAATTAATTTACATGTTAGATTAGTTTAGAATCATTTTTCCATCATTTTATCATTGTAAACAAGATTAAAATTGATTAGTAATAGTGTGTAAGCACGTTCCTTGTGGGATCGACATCTTAAGTACTATTGCGATACACCGTATACTTGCGATCAATAAGCATATATAAAAAAAATGCTCAACAAGTTTTTGGCGCCGTTGCCGGGGAACGGTTGTTTTGCCATTATGAAAATTGATTTATGATTTTGGATTACAATATTTTCTTTTGTTTTAATTTGTTTGTTTGTTTAGTTTAACTTTGTGTTTTGTTATTTTGTTTTACAGGATTTGAAAGTTCATGCCTAGTACAAGGAGTTCTTTAGAAGAGCTTGAACCCTTAAATCCTGAAATTGAAAGATTCTTGTCAAGTAACCGGAAGTCAAATAGAAAGAAGAATAAAAATAGGAGATTAATTATCATGGCCGACGAAAATCCACCAAGACTCATGGACTTTGCCACACCTGCTTTGAGTGGTGCTCAACAAGGAGTGGTAAGGCCAACGGTAAATGCAAATCAATTTGAGATTAAACCTTCATTGTTACAAATGATTCAAAATAGCATTCAATTCTATGGTTTGGCAAATGAGGATCCAAATGCTCATTTGGCCAACTTTCTTGAAATATGTGATACCTTTAAGATCAATGGGGTTTCGGCTGATGCAATCAAGCTTAGGCTTTTTCCATTCACTTTGAAGGATAAAGCAAAGGCTTGGTTGAATTCATTGACAAGGGGATCTATAACTACTTGGGACCAATTGGCCCAATCATTTTTATCAAAATATTTTCCCTTAGCCAAAATTGCAAAAATCATAAAGGATATTACTACATTTGTTCAAAATGATAATGAATCATTATATGAGGCTTGGGAAAGATTCAAGGAATTGCAAAGGATATGTCCACACCATATTTGCCAAGAGAGCTGTTGATGCAAACATTCTATAATGGAGTTAACCCTACCACAAGAAGGACTATTGATGCTGCTGCTGGAGGTTCTTTGATGAGAAAAACTACTGAAGCGGCATTTGAATTGTTGGAGGAGATGTCCATGAACAACTGCATGTGGCCTACCGAGAGAACTAGAGATTCAAATTCTACTAATGTGAGAGGAGTTCATGCACTTGATTCAGTGGTTGCATTGCAAGCTCAAGTGAAAGCATTGACTCATAAACTCAATAATTTGGGTAATGGAGGTAGTCAACCAAATAGAAGCAATATTTGTGGACAATAAGGACATCCAAGTGAGGTATGTAATTTGGGCATAAATAGTACGGAGGAGCAAGGTAGCTTTATCCAAGGGCAAGGAAGAGGTAACCCATTTTCCAATACAATAACCCTGGCTGGAGGAACCATCCAAATTTTTCATGGGGGAATAGTAGTAATCAAAATAAAGGAGTAAGTTTTCAACCACCTCAAGATAGGTTTGGAGCCTTAGAGGTTAAGATGGATAGGTTCTTGGAAGGGATTAATATGAAATTTAATTCGCAAGAGGAGAACCAAAAGAGGCTAGAAAATAAGTTTGATCAGATCACAAAGAATCAAGCCTCATCCATTCATAACTTAGAAGTGCAAATTGGGCAATTAGCAAAGGCTTTACCCTCAAGATTACAAGGTACTTTACCAAGTAATACGGAGGAGAACCCAAGGGAACATCTAAAAGCCATCAATTTGAGGTCAGGTAAATCTTACACAAATGAATTTGTTATTACTAACAAGAATGGAGAATTTCAGGAAAATAAAAAGAAGAATGACTCTTCTGTCGCGAGTGCGACGCCTGTCGCGATCGCGACAGAGGAGAAGCCGAGCAATATCGAGGGCGCGGTACCTGTCGCGAGTAAGCCAGTGGAAGGAGAGCCTTCTGTCGCGAGCGCGACACCTATCGCGATCGCGACAGAAGGGACTTCAAAAGCTGATTTTCCTAAGGCATTTCAACCTTGCCCACCGTTTCCTCAACGCCTAAAGAGACAAAACCAAGATAAGTAATTCCAATCTTTTATTGATAAATTGAAGCATTTGCACATAAATTTGAATTTTATTGAGGCCATATCACAAATTCCCAACAATGCAAAATTTCTTAAAGAATTAATTTCTAAGAAAAGAAGTTGGGAGGATATATCCACTATTGCATTGACTGAAGCATGTAGTTCCATAATCACAAATAATTTGCCTACAAAGCTTAAAGATAATGGTAGTTTCACCATTCCATGTATCTTAGGGGATGTTGAGTTTCCTAAGTGCTTGTGTGATTTGGGGGCAAGTATTAATCTCATGCCTTATTTTATCTTTAAAAAGTTGGGTTTAGATTATGTAAAACCTACTTCCATGGTTTTGCAATTAGCTGATCAATCTATTAAGAAACCATATGGAATAGTTGAAGATGTGCTTGTAAAAGTGGATAAATTTATTTTGCCTGCTGATTTTGTCATTTTAGATTTTGCATATGATGAGAAATGTCCATTGATATTGGGTAGACCTTTCATGAGGACTGGTAGGACTTTAGTTGATGTCTATGAGGGCACATTAGTCTTAAGAGTAGGGGATGATAGTGTTGAATATCAAATGGATAAGGCACTAAAATACCCAACGGATGAAAATGTGTGCATGAAAATAGATATCATTGATGCGTGTGTTGTGGAAGTATTAGAAAATGCAGATGAAGAGGAAGTCCAAATGGAAAAGGAAGTTCATGAAGAGGTAGAGCAAGAAAGCTTTAGACGTGAACCTCTTTATCGTAATGAAGCACCTTTGCCACCTTCAATTGTAAGTCCTCCAAATGTTGATCTAAAGGAACTACCAAATCATTTGAGGTACGCCTTTCTTGGACCTAATCATACTTTGCCTATTATTATTTCTAATAAACTCAATAAAGAACAAGAGCATGCATTATTAGAAGTTGTTAGAAAAAGGATAAAAAGTATTGGATGGCAAATATCTGATTTGAAGGGTATTAGTCCTAATGTTGTCATGCATAGGATAAATATGGAAGATGAATGTCAACCAAAGGCTGATAGACAAAGGAGGCTTAACCCTCATATGAAAGAGGTAGTGAAAAAAGAAGTTATTAAGTTGCTTGATGCTGGAATCATCTATCCAATTTCGGATAGTGATTGGGTGAGTCAAATACATTGTGTTCCAAAGAAGGGGGTATGACGGTAGTGAGGAATGAGAATGGAGATTTAATTCTAACTAGAACCACCACAGGTTGGAGGGTGTGTATAGATTATAGGAAGCTTAATTTGGCCACTAGAAAGGATCATTTTCCTTTACCATTCATTGACCAAATGCTAGAAAGAATTGCTGGCCATTCTCATTACTATTTTCTTGATGGATATTCAGGGTATTTCCAAATTTTTATCTACCCTACTGACCAAGAGAAAACCACATTTACTTGTCCTTATGGAACCTTTGCTTATAGGCGAATGCCTTTTGGGCTTTGTAATGCCCCAGCCACATTTCAAAGATGTATGACTTCAATTTTTGGAGACATGATAGAGGATATAATGGAAGTTTTCATGGATGACTTTTCTGTATATGGGGATTCATTTGAGCTTTGTTTAAAAAATTTAGACAAAGTTTTGGCTAGGTGTGAAGAAACCAACTTGGTTCTTAATTGGGAGAAATGCCATTTTATGGTAGATGAAGGGATAGTCTTAGGGCACAAAATTTCAAGTTGGGGTATTGAGGTTGATAGGGCAAAAACAGAATTAATTGAGAAGTTACCTCCACCCACTACACTTAAGGGGGTAAGATCTTTTCTTGGACATGCTGGATTTTATAGAAGATTTATAAAGGATTTTTCTTTAATTGCTAAACCTCTAACTAATTTGTTAGTTAAGGATGTTCCTTTTGAATTTTCTAAAGAATGTATGAATGCTTATGATACTTTGAAGAAGGCCCTTATAAGTGCTCCTATTATTGCTGCTCCTAATTGGGAATTGCCATTTGAGATTATGTGTGATGCAAGCGATCATGTTGTGGGTTGTGTATTAGGTCAAAGACATGGTAAGAATTTGCATGTGATTTATTATGCTAGTCATACTTTGTCTCCTCCTCAAGTTAATTATACAACAACTGAAAAAGAAATGTTAGCTGTGGTTTATGCATGTGACAAGTTTAGATCTTACTTGTTGGGATCTAAAGTCATCATCTATACTGATCATACTGCATTGAGGTATTTATTTGCAAAGAAAGATGCTAAACCTAGGTTGATTCGTTGGGTATTGTTATTGCAAGAGTTTGATCTTGTAATTAAAGACAAAAAGGGAAGTGAAAATCTTGTTGCTGACCATTTGTCTAGGTTAGAAAGCAATGAACAAACTTTAGGTGATGGTATTGAAATTAATGAATCGTTTTCGGATGAATCATTAATGTCAATTTTGAATATGCATGTACCTTGGTATGCTGATTTTGCTAACTATCTTGTTGCTGGAATTGTACCTGAAAATTTGACATGGCAACAAAAGAAGAAATTCTTTAGTGATGTTAAAAATTATCTTTGGGAAGAACCTTACTTGTTTAAGATAGGTGGGGATGGTATAATTCGTCGTTGTGTAAGTGAGGTGGATTATCAAAACATCTTGATGCATTATCATGCTGCATTGTATTCGGGTCATAATGGTGCCAATAAAACTGCATCTAAAGTGCTTGAATGTGGATTCTTTTGGCCAACTTTATTTCATGATGCAAAGATGTATGTAGCCAAATATGATAAATATCAAAGGGCTGGTAATATTGGGAAAAGAGATGAGATGCCTTTGGATAACATATTGGAAGTTGAAGTGTTTGATGTGTGGGGGATTGACTTCATGGGTCCCTTCCCTACTTCTTTTGGTCAAAATTATATTTTGCTTAGAGTTGATTATGTATCAAAATGGGTTGAAGCCAAAGCCACACCTACCAATGATTCAAACATGGTGATCAAATTTTTGAAGAAACTTTTCTCAAGAATTGGAGTGCCAAGAGCCATCATAAGTAAGGGAGGTAAGCATTTTATTAACCGTTCTTTTGATTCTTTATTGCATAAATATGGTGTGCACCATAGGGTAGCTACACTATATCAACCACAAACAAGTGGTCAAGTAGAAGTGTCCAATAGGGAGTTAAAGTGGATATTAGAAAAAACAGTCTCTACTTCTAGAAAGGATTGGGCACATAAATTAGATGATGCTTTGTGGGCATATCGCACAGCATTTAAAGCACCAATTGGTATGACACCATATAGGATGGTTTATGGAAAAGCGTGTCATTTACCTGTGGAGTTAGAGCACAAAGCATATTGGGCCATTAAAACTTTGAATTATGATCTTAAAGATGCAAGTGTCAAAAGATGTTTACAATTAAATGAGCTAGATGAATTGAGACTTCTTGCATTTGAAAATGCTAAAATCTACAAAGAAAGGACTAAAAAATGGCATGATGCACATATACGGATTAAAAATTTTAATATTGGGGATAAGGCTCTATTGTATAATTCTAGATTGAAACTCTTCCCTGAAAAATTAAGATCTAGATGGAGTGGACCCTTTGAAGTCACCCAAGTTTTTGATCGAGGGTTTTTAGAGCTAAAAAATGGAAAAAGGGAGTTATTTAAAGCCAATGGTCAAAGATGTAAGGTGTATTTGGAGGAAACATTTCATGGAAGGGAGGTTTCATTTCTTTCTTTAAAAATGGTTTGATGGTTACTTGGTTTTATTTTTCTTTTTAATTAATTGTTGTATTTTTTGTGTGATATTTATATGTACTAATGTCATTCTTTTTGTTCCACAGATAATTCTCATTTGTAAGTTCATTATATATGTCTAATTGTGATGTTTTTGAAGGGGAAGAAAATTTGATTTTTCAAATTCCTTTCTGTCGCGAGCGCGACAGAAAGAGGAAAGTGTATTATAGAGTTCATCGCGACGGCGCGACTGGTGGTGAAATCGCAACAGTTTCTTTTTGATTTTTCAAAATTGCTTTCTGTCGCGAGGTCGCGATGGCGAAGGGGATTATTTATCGCGATGCCGCGACGTATATCACGATATTTAAATTTTTCAATGTGCTTCTGTCGCGATCACGACGTCTCGACAGAACGCGGGATTTGAAATTTTTTGGTCAATCTAACCGTTGGGAACTCATTTAATTCCCCAATTTTTTTTTCTACCCTAATAACTTCTTTCTCTTTCAATTTCTTTTATCTCTTCGGTTTCTTTCTAAATATTTTCTCTCTTTTCTCTCAATCCTTACTCAAAATCCACACTCTTTATCTTCGTTTTTCTTTTACTTCAGATTTTCTTCTATTTCTTTTCCTCTTGATTTATCTAGTTGTGAGTGATTTTAAGATGGTGAGAACTAAGCATGTGGGAGACAAGAGCAAGGGGAAGCGACCTATGGGGGAGTCAAGCAATCAGGGAGATGAACTAACTCCTACTTCACTCGTTTTTCAAAATAGGTATGATTGCCCTTTTCCAATTTTTTCTAATGAGGAAGGGGAGAAATTCCAATATTTTGCCAAGAAAACGTATGTTGGTATGTGGGCTTTAGACTTCGCTATTTTGAATACAATGGGATTAACTGATCAAATAAATCGTTTTCTTAAATATACGAAATGGGGGAAATTTATAACCTTATCTTTACCTGTGAGAAAAGACTGGGCTTTAGAGTTTTTTGTTACCTTGTCTTATGTGGATAAACGTAAAATTTCAATGAAATTTAGACATCAAGGAGTAGACTATACCTTTAGCTATGATGATTTGAATACGTGGTTTGGTTTCCCTTTAAATGGACAACGGTTTGATTCCCATCTATTTCAACCCTCCCCTGTCTGGAATAGATTGTCTGGCTTAGAGCATTTCAATAATAAGAATTCAACTAATAGGCAAATCAAAGATGATGCCTTGATGCTTTTTCATAAGTTTCTATGCCATGCTATGTTTGGAAGGGCTGAAAGTACTAAAGTTCAAACCAAGGATTTATTTGTTTTAGACCTTTTGCAATCCCATAAAACCCCTGATTCAATCGATTTTATTTTAGATGGTTTGTACCATGCTTCTATTGCCAGAAGTAAATATGTGGGGATGTGCCATATGGTTACTAGTATTATTTTGGGATGCATGGGTAATTTAAACAATTTTGTCTTGGCTGACAATGAATCAATTCCATTGCTTGATGTTGTTTATTTGCGGCGCTCTAATATTTTAACCAAGGGAGCTTGGCCCCCAAAGTTTGTTGATCATTTTGCAGGTACATCTAGTATGGCTGGTCTAAGTGTGCCACATGAAAGGGCACATGAATCAGCTTCGGTGGCTGTTGCTCATGACTCCTCGGATGAGGACGAGGCGGCTGCTGGAGTTGATGTTGCTGGAGTTGATGCTGAGGGAGTTGGTGCGGCTGAAAGAGGGACTGCTGGTGGTTCTTCTGTCGATTTGGAACCCGTTTTGCAACGATTGGATGGCATTGAGGCCACCAATCAAAGTCTTACTGCATGAATGGATTTGCTGGAGAATGATGTGAGGACGTTGCTAAAGAATCAAAAGAGTTTGAGTTGCAAACTCTTAAGTTTCTTTAGGAAGAGCAACGTGGACCTTTCTCCATCTCCACCAAGCTCCCCTAGTGGGAGTTTTTGAGTTTGTCTCCTCCACTTTTCTCCATTTTTATTCATTTTCTTAGTTTTGTTTGTTCTTGTGCTCATTTGTGTGTTTTTATGTTAATTTATTCTTTTAGTTTATTTCTTTTTACACAATGGGGACATTGTGTCCTTCAAGTGTGGGGAGAGCTTTGTGATGTTGTTTTTGTTTCAAATATGTGTATGTATGGATATATTTGTTATATATGAGTAGTATAGCTTGTGTTTTGCATGAATTGCTAGATTTAGGTATGGATTGTTATGCTTGTATGTTTTTAGATTGTTTTGGAGTTTAGTATTTGATGATTATTTGGGAATTAGAGCATGTATAGGTTTTATATTTTTTACCATTAGCCTAGATAGTCAAACTTTTTGACCATTTTCATTATTTATTTTACTTTAGCATTCTGTTGTACATAGTGAAGGGTATGACTTAGCAAAACACTTTGGTGTAGGTTCTTTTTAAATTAGGTATCTTTTTACATGTAAATAAAGATTGTTTTGCCAATTTATTGCCTATGATAGTTTGACCTATAGCCATGTGAGCTTTTGAAGCCTTATACACTAATTTTTCTTTGTATGAGAGCCTTATTATGCCATATCCTCCAGAACTTGTTTTTAGTAAAATTTTGAGACTGCATTTTAGTATGGGATGTACATGGGATATGATAAGGGCACTTCGAATGAACTATTTTTGGCTTACTTTTCAATTCCTTACCTTTTGACTTTAGGTAGCCAACTTTGAGCCTATATCCTATTTTTGTTGTTTTTCTTGTTTAAACATATAAATAACCCAATCTTTTTGCTTAAACAAGGCCCTATTTCTGTTGCTTACCCATATTGTGGAGGGCTTAGTATTGATATACTATTGGAGATGTCATTATCGACAAGCATGAAGTAGCAAGAATTAAAATTCCCTTGTTTGTTTTACTTAGTATTAATCATGCTAGTCTATACATAAAAAATAAAAAAATAGAAAAGAAAAAATAAAAAAAAATATAGGACAAGCAAGATGTGCATCAAAAATTGCTTAAGTGTGGGATGGAGCGTAAAACGCACCCATGCTAAATTCTCTTGCTATCCTAGAAAGTAAAAAAAAAGTAAGAAATTAAGAGCTAGCAGAAAATTTATATTCTTAAGAAGGGAATTAGACTAAAGTATCATGCTTGTTAATATTCTGTTTTGGTTAAATCTCCTATGTTGTATTGATGCTTTTCTCTACACAATATTAGCTACTTAAATCCAAAAGTTTCCTACCCTAACCTAAGCCACATTACAACCCTTTTAAGACCTTTTGATCCTCTTTACTACCTTATACTAGTAGTGGAGATTTTTACTACTTACAAGCCTATGGTATGTAATGGCATAATCAAGGAATGAGGGAAAACACTAACCTTTATATACTTGAGTGATTGAGTGTTTATCAAAATAAGTGTTGAGTGAAAATTATCTTAAGCAATGCTTTATGTGAAATAATCTATACATGTGTTAAGATATTTGATTTCTTGAGATCAAACATCCTTGTGTTTTGCCATTTCATGGTTTTCCAAATGTGCATAGAGATTAAAGTTTAATGAATGATGGGAATGTTTAAATGGTTGCATATTGAGGCTAGTGTGTTAGAAGGATAAGTCTATGCATGGTGTTTTCAAATGTTTGTCAAATGCCTAAATAAGTTCCAATATATTGTGTTTATAGTGTATTGTGTGTTTGTGTTGTTTAAGTGTTTTGCTTGGGGACAAGCAAATGTTTAAGTGTGGGGGTTTGATATGAGCTTAAATAGCTCATAATTAATCTATATTTTGTGGTTAGAAATAATGTTTTAAGAGTTTTTATTTGTTGGAATTAGGTATGTTTTATGTGTTTTGTTGAGTTTTATATGTAGGAGGAAAATGGAGAAAATATGGAGTAAATGGTGAAAAGAAAAATGAAATAAGCCAAGGCAGAAAAGCTTCTATCACGAGCGCGATAGGCGGCGCGAGCGCGACAGAACGCGCTAAGGGAAGATCAAGAGAGAAGAGAAAAAAGAGAAGAAGAGAAGCTGTCGCGACCAAGGGAAGGCGTCGCGAGGTCGCGACAGGGCGCGGAGAAGGCACACGAGAGGAAGGGCGAGCGAAAATGAAGGCGTGCTCTATCACAAGCGCGACAGCGTCGCGATCGTGATAGAGAGATCTGTTAGACACTAAAGTTCAAATTTGAACTTTAAGAGTTGTGCCTTTCCACCAACAATTACAACCTTTGTAGAAGGGCATCTGAAGGGGCATGAGTTGGTCTTATAAATGCTATTTCTAACTGTAATTTACATATAGAAAAAAGAGAATTGAACATTTTTGAATATTTTTCTGTAAGTTAAAATAGTTTTTCTTTAGTAGAGTTTATGTGTTAAAGGGAAGATAGCATTCAAAGAAGAAGACTATAGTTGGTGATTTGAAAAGGGTTGAGAAATCTCCTTCTTCAATTCTTATCTTTCAATTCTTCTTTGTAACTTTTGTGATGTAAATTCTGAACTTGAGTACTTAATATCAAATGTTTCATTGTCCATATTAATTCAAGTGTTCTTACTTGTAGAATTTCTCATTAGTACATTATTTATGATCATTATAAGTTTGAGTTTAATTGAGAAATAAATTCATTCTTACATCTAATTGGAAATTCATCATCAAGATATTGTTTGAGAAATCATAATATTGAAATGGTTGTTATAGGTTGTGTTCTATTCCTAAGATTTGCATGTATAATCATCTAGTTCTTAAATGAAAGTTTGGAATTAGACTTATATATGTATGTTTTAGGCAGTCCTATTTATATTGAGATAGCAAGTAGGAAATTTATTCAACTTGGCTTGCAAGATAAGAATGCTAAAATCATTAAGAACAATTAATTCAAATTCCATCTTTATACTTAGCATCATTAATCTTTTCTATCTTCTTAGATTCTCTTAAACTCGATTTAATTAATTTACATGTTAGATTAGTTTAGAATCATTTTTCCATCATTTTATCATTGTAAACAAGATTAAAATTGATTAGTAATAGTGTGTAAGCACGTTCCTTGTGGGATCGACATCTTAAGTACTATTGCGGTACACCGTATACTTGCGGTCAATAAGCATATATAAAAAAATGCTCAACATCCGCTGAAAGTGTGAATCCCCAAGCAGTTGATCCTTTAGTGTTTGTTTTCGCTCAAACACCTAGGGTTCAGCCTGAGGCCGCAGCCATGCCCTTCAAGGTAATGTTGAAGATTTTTTAAGACATGGCTCGAGTCTTGGATAGGGTGACTGCTCTAAGAGCCCCTTTAGTGCATATGAGGAGAGCTGGTGCAGAGGATTTTTATGGTACCAGTCTGGATGAGTCTGAGCTTGCTGAGAAATGGATTGAGAAAGTAGAAAGAGTGTTTGTGGAGACTAGATGTCCTGCTGATAGGCAAGTTGAGAGTGTGGTGGCTTTGCTTCAGGGGTCTGCCTATGACTGGTGGAAGTTGGTTCGTAGGCATTCCCAGTTGCCTGACCTGGTCACATGGGAGTTCTTCGAGAGAGAATTCACCAATAAGTATGTGACTAGGGAGTATAAGGATGCTAAGTGGGCATAGTTTTTGAGCTTGAAGCAGAGAGCTATGTCAGTATCAGAATTTGAGAAAAAGTTCAACCGTTTGGCTAAGTATGCTCCTGAAGGTGTTTTGACTGAAGAGTTTAGGTTTAGGCATTTTGAGGCCACTTTGAATGAGTCGCTAAGAGCCATGATTATTTCTTTAATGAGTACTCCAGGCATTAGGTACTACCAGATTGTGCAAGCAGCTGTGCAGGCTGAGAGGTCTGAGTCTGTTCTGAGAGAGAGAGCTCAGAGGAGGAATCCCCCTCTTGGAGGATCTGGATCGTCATCATCCTCGGGTAAGAGGTTAAGGAACCCGCATGATGAGTCTTCAGGTCTGGCTTCAAGAGATAGGATGTAAGGTTCTGCCAGGGGTTCTAGTTCTGGTAGAGGTGGTTCTGGTTTGAGGACTGATTTGTTGCCTGAGTGTTCTCACTGCAGTAAGCGCCATTTGGGTGAGTGTAGGTGGCTCACGGGTGGTTGTTTTAGATGTGGTAGACCTGATCACTACTTGGCAAATTGCCCGAGGTATAGTGAGGCTTCTGGTGATCAGCATGAGGCTAGTAAAGTTGAATCTAATGCTCCGCAAGCTATTCATGGTAGAGGCCGAGGTAGAGGTCGAGGCGGTCGGCATAGAGAGGGAGCTCCATCAGAGTCGGTTGATCGTCCTTTGGCAGTTCCAGCTAGAACTTATGCCATGAGAGCTAGGGATGAGCAAGATGCCCCGGATGTGATTGCTGGTAAGTTCCTACTCTTTGACACTGAGTTATATGCTCTAATTGACCCTGGTTCCACACACTCATATTTGTGCACAAGTATATTGTTTGATAAGATGTATGATGTTGATCAGTTAGATTATGAGATTTGTGTGACCAGTCCTTTAGGGCATAGTGTCAATGTGAGCAGAGTGCATAGGAATTGTCCTCTTTTGGTTCAGGGTGTTGAGTTTTTGACGGATTTGATAGAGTTTCCTTTTCGAGAGTTTGATTTGATTTTGGGTATGGATTTGTTTTGTAACACCCCGTTACCCTCGATAGAGGGATGCCGGAGTGCCACGCGTACAACTCACGTAATCGTATACATATACTCGAAACATGTTAAGGAAACAAGTACATTTAATCAAAGGATAATTAATCCATAAATATATATATAATCATATAGTTTTACGAAAAGGGATTTGTAAATGTTAAACATATACATATACAAAATCATCCTTTACAAAAAGTTATATTTCCCAAAATCAGCTCCCATGTACAAAAATACAGCGGAAGACACAACATAAACTCCATCCAATTAAAAAGACTTCTAGTGGCCGACCTGCAGATGTCCGACTCCACGAAGAACCAGCCACCTACACGG
This sequence comes from Excoecaria cochinchinensis, assembly GCA_947683425.1. Classification (NCBI taxonomy): domain Eukaryota; kingdom Viridiplantae; phylum Streptophyta; class Magnoliopsida; order Malpighiales; family Euphorbiaceae; genus Excoecaria; species Excoecaria cochinchinensis. The sequence continues at coordinate 12,052,091 of CANTUQ010000112.1, forward strand.
GAAAAGAACCCTTGCTAAGCGATAACGCTTAGTGGGGAGTAACAACACATATATGTACATATAGATGAAACAAACATATATACTTATTAACAAAGGCATATAAACACATACTACTCATGCTTATAATAAGTATTTCATTTTATCATGTCATAGTGCTTATACATATACATGTAACATATATTCATTTCATATAATTAATAGCTTCATATTGCAATTGCGTATACTAAATTCAAGTAATAACCTGATTACTCGCTAACTAATGGATATGGGTACTATTGATACTGATAGGACACAGTATCCCAAGCATATGGAGACATGGGTCTCAAAACATTTTATGATCACGTATGCTCAAAAGTATACCGGAGACCGAGGCCTCAAACATCTTATATGACCCAAACGGGGTCCACATGTAAAAAGATAACATATAGCAGCTGCACTCACACCTTGACCCTTGATAAGCGCTTATCTATCCACTAACTATGACTACCAGGCTCAAATGACAACTCAATCATGTTCTAAAATAATGTTCATATAATAAAGAAATAAATCATGTAGAATTATACAATTTCATATATACGTTTGTATTTAATCAAGATGAAGGTATATAAATCATGTACAAATCTAATTAAGAACATATAATTATCAAATTAAATACATATTAAACCCAATCATGTGTCATGTAATGAAAAACCCTATGTACAAGAAGTTTAAAACTCATTTTAAAAGACAGGAGAGGCAACCAAATGGGGCTACTGTCGCGCTCACGACAAGGAATCGCAGTCACGACAGTGGCTGAGGGAGCAGCGCAGAAAAGAGGCCCGGCACGAGTCGGACGCAACAGCACTCGTGCTCGGCTAGGCTCTTCAGGACACGGGTCAGAGGATTCCCTCTGACTCGTGTTCTGTAAAATTTTAGAGGACACGAGTTGGATGCCTCCCTCCGACTCGTGTTCTCTTACTCTAGGGGAGCACGAATCGTGCTCCCTCATCCGAGATAGGCTGCCAGAATGCTAGGGGCACGCTTGTATGGCCGAGTCGTGTTCACTTGTCTGACTTGTGCTCGGCTATCCAAGTCGTGTCCTTCAAGGAAAAAACCACAATCCACGTGAGAGGGAGGAAAAGCCAGTCTCTGTCACTCTCGTGGCAATATCGCGGTCGCGACAGAGACTTCCTCAACCTCAAAAATGCAGAAAATAGGAACTGAAGGAAAAAAAATCAAAACCCAACTTTACCCAAATTCATTTTTCATGATAAAACATGTAAAAACATACCTGTTTAGCTTCCAAGTCACATTTACGACATAATATCACAAATAATCCCACATCATCACACAATCAAATGACTTTTACAGAGATTCAAAAACCGAAAATTTCATCTCACATGTCCATGTTCCTAACTCACATTTTAACATGTATATCTTCATCATTTCACCACTACAATCACATGTACACACAATCTACTTACTCATGCATTTTCATAGATCATAAATACACAAATAACATTTACACTTAACTCAAAAATAGGATCCAAAAGAGATGAGCCAAACACTTCAAATAAACTCTCAAACATATAACCAAGTAAGCTCCCAAACCTAGAATGGAGCTCAAAACTTCTCTTCCTTCAAGCCACAACCTTTCCTTTCCCTTTATCTTTCCTCTTTTCCTCAGATTCTTGCAACCAATCAAAACAATAATTCTATTAACCCATGAACATAACCTTTAAAAACCCACTCAATCCCGTAGAAGGAGAAGAAGAAGAATAATAACCAAAGAAAATACAGCCACTTACCTCTTAGAATCCTTCAAAGCTCAAACCCTAGTCCAAAAATTGAAGAACACCCACAAGCAAGACTTGAGAGAGCAGAAAATGGAGATGAGGAAGAGAGAGAGAGCATGAGGAAGGAGAGGGCAAAACCCAAATGGCTTCTACGGGAAGCTACAATTTTTCCTTCCCTCTCTCTACTCCTTTCAAATCCTCATTCAATGCTCCCACCAACCATTACACATGTCACTCCACTATTTGTCCTTTGTCTCATCTTTCTTGACTTTTGCATTTGGTCCTTCTTAAATCCCTTTTAAGCCCTTATAAATTACCACTTGGTCACTAATAAAAATTCTTTCTCTAAATACTTTAAATAACTCTTCAATTAAGTCCTTAATCCATTTACATAAATTGCCAAAATACCCTTAATATCCAATTAAAAATTATAAATTCCAACTAGGCCACTTTTGGGGTGTGACAGGTTTAGTAAGCATCGGGCAGTGGTTGACTGTCATAGAAAGGTAGTTGTGTTGCAAGATAGAGATCAGTCTTCAGTAGTGGTTAAAGGTTTGGGTTCGAGTTTTTTGAGTAATTGTAGACACCGGGTCTTGAGGCAGTCCAGATCAGAATTACCCGATGAAGAGATCAATGTCGATTTTCGAGTAAGGGGATAAAATTCGGAGGTTTTCGTCTTTCGGTCTCGCAAGGATTAAAATCTTCTTCTATAGCATAGAGTTTTGAAAGAGTTAGATAAATTTTATTAAATTTGGGTAAAAATGGGAATTTTGCTCCACAGACGGGCATACCATCTGTGTAGGGACGCCCGTCCCTACTTGGAGTGATACCCGTCCCTAGGCGTGGTGGGGACAGACACGCGGCAATCTAGAGACGCCCGTCCCTAGTCAGTTTCCCGCATATGCCCTTAGTAGGGACGGCCGTCGGTAGGTGCAGGGAAGCCCGTCGGTACGGTAACTGACCAGATCACGCTAGATTGGATAAAATTTAATCTCTTTTCTTTTCAAAATAGGGATAGAATTTATCTAAAACTTGAATTTTAAAGTCCTTTTAAAATTCAAACTTTAGATAGAGATTTATCTTAATTATCTCATAAAAACCCTATAAATAGAGGATAAAATTTCAGTTTTTGGGGTTAGAAAATTTGGAGAAAATTTGGAAAAAGAGAGAGAAATTCTAGAGAGAATTTTATTTAAAAGAGGCTATCAAATATTTTTTGGAGAAAATTCCTTTTTAGAAAAAGGTTTTTCTGTGAGCAAATTACACAAAAAGTTTGCAAATCTCTCTTCATCCGTAGAGTTTTATTTTGATAAAACTTCTTCTAATCAGTTGATTTCCTCAATTCTTTTTCTTACGAATTAAGTCAAATTGAGGTGACGAAATTCAGTCGTTTCCATCAATATAACTAATTCGAACACACGATCGCTATCAAATTATCAAGGAAAGAACAACATAAATTTTCTTTCTTTGATCTGATTCTTCTTTTGATCCTTGCGAGGCACATGGGGACAAAATCATTCGACATCCACCCTAAAAGGTAAAATCCGAGGGTAAACATTCTGGATTAACGTTTGTATAATTTAATTGGATTTACATTGATTTCTATATACATTTCATACTCTTTTTTACAAAAGATTTAAGAGGTTCTTTGATTTGTTTTCCCCTCACTAGGGACGGCCACTGGCACGATCCAAGTAGCCGTCCCTAGGCAAAATCCTCATTTTTTGATCTCATAAAATCCTATCTCTTAACTTATTGCTGTTAGAATTTTCTCATTTTTATTTTTATTCACGTTTTTGCTAACGTGTTTATCCTGGTGAGTTCTTTTCTGACCATTGAAAGTTAGAGTTGTGAGAGATGTTGGTTGCGCCATCCTGCGGATCTCGATTCGGGTTCATTTTTCTACCCTTACCTTGTATTTATGTTGTTATGGAAATGGTTTTAACGTCGTTAAGGTAAAAAGGACCAAAGGTTTTTTAACAATTGAACCTGGAGTTTTTCCCGAAAATGGTGGACCAATGTCCCATTTCAGCCAATAAATTGACACTTTATAAAAAATCACTTTTGTAATGAATATGCATGGTAGGACCAAAGTCCTCATTCCAATGAATATCCCGTTTTATGCATGTATCGCACTTTTATAAATGGGAGTTGTATTCCGCTTCTAGTGTTATTGTAATTTATTTCGAACACTTTATCTTGATTCTTGCTTCTATTTACCGCTTTGGATGTGAATGATTTGCGCTTTAATAAAATGCATCGCGTGGAAAGTCGGTAAATAATAAATTCAAAACATAATTGTAAGATTAATCAAAGTACGAATAAATGAGAAGTCCCGAACTCACTCTGGTGTTTGGGACTTAAAGAGGCGAGCGGTCTAGGACTTCCAAGACACCTCTTGAGTCCCACTAAAAGGCTTAAATATACAATCCTAGGCTCTAGGGGAGTAGAGGATAAGGCCTCCAAGATCCCTCTAGCTAGCTCAAGATGGATATGTATGCGCCATCTTAGGCTCGATAAGGCTAGACGACCCTTCCCAATGTTCTATTGGGTGGCGACTCCAAGAAACCTCATTGTTGCCCAAAATATATGCACTTGTAAATACCTTACAAGTTTTATGAACCTCTCCCGATCGCCCTGAAGCGGGCTTTCGGGAGGACGCGAGGTTTGGCACGCGTCACAGTGGTGACTCCACTGGGGACATACTCGAGACTTCGATTCGAAAGTACTTTGATTAAAATTTACAATTAGATTTTAGCTTAAAAATTTCACCATCTTTCAAAATCTGCATTGCATCGCATTAGAGCCTTAGATCTATGCTAGTTTGGTCCCTCTTTTAGCCCCGGTGCATTCCTGAAGCACGACCCTATTTTCACTCAATTTAGGAAAGTGTTAAGGATAATCACCAGCCCAAGCCTCGTACCATCATGGTATATTAAACAGTAACCCGATCGGTCGTTACGCTCGTGATGAGCTAGACCCGTTGGCAGGGACCATGCTTGGGTAGCCCCAAAGTAACACCACCCTTCGACTAAAGCTCATGTAAATGGAAATAATTACTTCCCCCAAGTGGCATGAACCTTAAGACGATGTTTGCTGTATGGATCATTAGGTATTGGACAAATTTGGATAGTTCAACTGGTCACCTAATCAAAGGCTTTCATGCCCCGATAGGCCCAGGACGCCTTATTCGGATTGCCTAAATACATGATGATCATAACCCATCCGCCTGTGCATTAGTTAGGAAAGGTTATGCTGCCGGATTTCCACCGTTCACCATATGCGTTCATCGGATCCCCAATTGACCCATGGGCCAAGCCCACCTAGGAAAGAGACTATGACCTCGCGTGCGGGAGTAATAAGGTTGGGAGGACCTATGTGCTTGCATGTGGCTTGTAAGTGTTGCATAGCACGATCATGCATTATTTTTTGCGCAATCATGCATCATCCTGACCTCTGTGTTTTTCAGCCATCATAGATTCGCCTAGGTGGACAAGAGGGTCCCGGGGACGGCTACGCAGGAATCCATTTTTCGAGTTACCAGAAAGGATAGAGTATCCGGACAGTTCTTCTGAGACCAGTTACACCACTTCATATCAGTTTTCTGTACCCGAAGAAATAGCAAACTCACCAAGAGGGGCAGAAGCCACCCGGGCAATGATAGCAGAAGAAGTGGGTCGAAGGTTGGAAGAGTTTGAGAACCAGATATTGGCAATGATGGCCGCAATGGGTCAACAAGCAGCCCCGCAGAACCCACAGCCTCCTCCTGTGAGGAATAATGAAAGGGAAGAGGTCAGAGAGGACCCACAAGATGAAACTCGGCCGCCACTCATGAACCTAAGAGCTACTACTTCGGGGGCACATAGGGGAAGACCTGTCCCGAGGCTGGATGATGATTGGGAAGACGAGGAATATGAGGAGCGTATGTTTGAGAAAGGGAAAGCCCCTCAAGTTGAAGAGGCCATCTGGAGGAAGGTGGAAGAAAGATTTGAAGCTATGACAAGGATGTTGACGAAAGGCCAAGGTGTGAATCCTGAGGATAAAGAGTTAGAAGGAGAAGATCTAGTCCCAATGAACTTTAAGATGCCGGACGTGCCAAAGTTTGACGGAACTTCTGATCCCCTAGCACATATAAAGCAGTACTCATTGGTGATGAAAGGCACCACTTTGACAAGGAAGCAGAAAATTGAGTACTTTTGCTTAAGCTTGACGGGCCCAGCAGTGGATTGGTATCACGGGCTCGACCGCCGAACTAAGGAAGACTGGGATTTATTGACAGAAGAGTTTTTGAGGCAATATGATTGTAGCACAAGGATGGAGGTAACCCTGAAGGACCTGGAACTGTTGCAGTAGAGAGAAGGAGAGTCCTTCCATGAGTATCTAACCCGGTGGAGGAATCGGGTGATGGAAATGAAGAGGAAACCAGATACCCAGGATCAAATACGATTATTCATTAAAAATGCGAGCCCGTATTTGAAGAATGGATTAAGGATGAAAGGACTAAAAGATTGGGAGTCCCTGAAGGACATCGCCATTGAGGCCGAGGGAGAGTACCTTGTTAGGAAAGCAGGAAATGAGAACTATCCTAAGAGAGGTAGTGGGAGTCAAGGGGCCGGCAGACCAACAAGTTCTGCTAGTGGTACAAGGAAGATTGCTGAGGTGTCAACTACAAACGCCACTCCGAGACATTTTTCTAATCTCGGGAGGTCCTTATCATGGGTACTAAGAAGACTGATGAAAGAGAATAAGCTGCAACCCCTACCACCCAAACCTGCGAGAACTCAAGGCATGCTAGGACACAAAGACGATGAGTATTGTGCATATCATCAGCACACTGGACATGTAACCGATAACTGTAGGACTTTGAGGCACGCAATTCAGGATTTGATCGACTCAAAACAGATCACAGATCCAGAGAAGAGAGGGGGTCAAAAGAAAGCCGGGTACAATAACATGCCTCCGCCAGTGAATATGATCGGGTCTAGTTTGCCCGAGAATTTTGTGTTGAAGGAATTATACGGCAACGATATCCTTACTGCTGTCACGAGCCTCTATGAGGGGAGTGAAGAAGGGCTTCCTGCTGCAGTAATCGATTGCTGGTCCACTGATGATAGTGGAACTAAAAGTGATGATTTAGAAATATTTTTTGACCTTTGGGGTTCGGAAGAGGAAGGAGAAGAACCAGAGAGAAAAGAAGTGGGAGCTATGACCCGGAGTGGAAGGGTAGCCCCGGAAGTAGAGAAGCCACAAGAGCCGATTGAGGACAGGAGGGGAAAAGAGCCGGAGGAAGATCTGATTGTCAAGCAACTGAAAAAGACGCCGGCTCAGATTTCAATATGGGATCTTTTGAGACAGTCGCCATCACATAGGCAGAAGGTGGTGGAGGCTTTATGCGAAGCAACTGTGGCTACGACCATTTCACCTACGGAACTTCTGGAGGTAGTAAAAGGAGGATCGGGAGAAAATGCTGTTTTTACCAGTGCGGATCTGCCGGCAGAAGGTCGCAACCATAATCGCCCTCTGTACATAAGGGCGCAGATTAACCAGAAGCATACCGCCTGTGTGATGGTGGATGATGGTTCTTCCATAAATGTATGCCCACAGGTAGCAATAGCAGCTTTTGGGGTAACAGAGGATATGTTGGCAAAATCTGATCTTACCATCACGGCATATGACAACTCGCCTAGGCAGGCTTCGGGAACCTTCACAGCGGTGGTGAAAACGGGACCAGTAGAGTCAGAAGTACAGTTTGTGGTGTTGCCCATACCCGCCAATTTCTCAGCTTTGCTAGGCAGACCATGGTTTCATAGGTTGGGAGGAGTCCCCTCTACACTGCATCAGATGGTAAAGATACCTCACGAGGGCCAGATCGCGACTATAAAAGCTGCACGAGAGAATCAGGTATCAGTACTGGAGATAGCCAGGCAGCCGTTTAATGGGTTTCATGTCACCATGATAGGCAAAGAAGAGCAGAAAGAAGAAAGCCCCCAAGTATTGAATATGATGAAGAAAATGTCATTCCTCCCTGGTGCAGGACTGGGCAAGAATTCTCAAGGGATACCGACCGCCATTACCACAAAGGGTCAAAAGGACAAGAGGGGTCTTGGATATACAGGTGCTGTAAAGAAAGACAAGAAGTCGAAAATGGAAGTTCCCCATATTTGGAAGACCTTTGTGCCAGCAACCGCAACATGTGCCTATGCAGGAGAAAATGAACCGCAATGGCTGGATGGAAGAATTGTGCCAGGGTTCGAGGTTTTCAATGATGTCTATGACTGGGGCATTGGATTAATCAAGCCAGCAGAGGGTTTTTGGGATGAAGAAATCATGACCAGTAGGACAATTTGGGACCGCGAGACGCCGGAAGAAATAATTACTGAAAAGATGATAACCACCCAGCTGAAAGGAAAGGCCAGGATAGAGGAAGCTGTGCGGAAGATGGATGAGGAGACTCCAAAGGGCCAATGTGATGTGAAAACGTCGACTGCGGCGGATACACTAGCAGAGGAGGAAGAGGAAGATAGTTTAGATTTTCTTTTTGCTCCAGAGCTTTTCAATGATGTCAATGACAATTTCAATCTTATTAATAAATCGAATGGTTTTGCTTACTTGTGTGATGTTTCTGATGATTTCACTATGCATGATCATGATCATTATCCATCCATATTTGATATTGATTCAACTGATGCTACTCCATTCAATCTTGGAACCCTAGACAATCCAAAAGAAATTTTGATAGCATCAAATATAACTCCTGAAGAACGAGAAAAAATTGAGAGAATCTTAAAAAAATATGAAAAAGTCTTTGCCTGGACCTACGAAGATATGCCAGGAATCGATCGGAAAGTCGCAGAGCATGCTATCCCCACCTATCCAGACCATAAACCTGTTAAGTAGAAGTTGAGAAGGCTTAGGCCGGAATGGGCAGAGAAAGTGAAAGAAGAGATTCACCAGCAAATCAAAGCCAAGTTTCTAGTCGAGGTGCAATACCCAACATGGTTGGCCAATGTTGTCCCTGTAGCCAAAAAGAATGGCAAAGTAAGAGTATGCGTGGATTATCGGGATCTGAATAAGGCCTGTCCAAAAGATGATTTTCCATTGCCTCATATAGACGTACTAATAGACAGTGCTGCTGCTTGTGAGATGTATAGTTTCGAAGATGGTTACGCGGGCTATAATCAAATTCTCAATGAAATAATTGATCGGATCAAGACGGCCTTTATCACAGAGTGGGGGACTTACGCTTATCATGTGATGCCTTTTGGCCTGTAAAATGCAGGGGCCACTTATCAGAGGATGGCAACGAAGATATTGGATGAATTGATTCATAAAGAGGTAGAGGTATACGTGGATGATATGATGATCAAGTCAGCCACTAGAGAAGGCCATTTTGAAGCCCTGGAAAAGTTCTTTCGAAGGATAGATAAGTACAACTTGCGATTGAATCCTAATCGCCCTCTGTACATAAGGGCGCAGATTAACCAGAAGCATACCGCCTGTGTGATGGTGGATGATGGTTCTTCCATAAATGTATGCCCACAGGTAGCAATAGCAGCTTTTGGGGTAACAGAGGATATGTTGGCAAAATCTGATCTTACCATCACGGCATATGACAACTCGCGTAGGCAGGCTTCAGGAACCTTCACAGCGGTGGTGAAAACAGGACCAGTAGAGTCAGAAGTAGAGTTTGTGGTGTTGCCCATACCCGCCAATTTCTCAGCTTTGCTAGGCAGACCATGGTTTCATAGGTTGGGAGGAGTCCCCTCTACACTGCATCAGATGGTAAAGATACCTCACGAGGGCCAGATCGCGACTATAAAAGCTGCACGAGAGAATCAGGTATCAGTACTGGAGATAGCCAGGCAGCCGTTTAATGGGTTTCATGTCACCATGATAGGCAAAGAAGAGCAGAAAGAAGAAAGCCCCCAAGTATTGAATATGATGAAGAAAATGTCATTCCTCCCTGGTGCAGGACTGGGCAAGAATTCTCAAGGGATACCGACAGCCATTACCACAAAGGGTCAAAAGGACAAGAGGGGTCTTGGATATACAGGTGCTGTAAAGAAAGACAAGAAGTCAAAAATGGAAGTTCCCCATATTTGGAAGACCTTTGTGCCAGCAACCGCAGCATGTGCCTATGCAGGAGAAAATGAACCGCAATGGCTGGATGGAAGAATTGTGCCAGGTTTCGAGGTTTTCAATGATGTCTATGACTTGGGCATTGGATTAATCAAGCCAGCAGAGGGTTTTTGGGATGAAGAAATCATGACCAGTAGGACAATTTGGGACCGCGAGACGCCGGAAGAAATAATTACTGAAAAGATGATAACCACCCAGCTGAAAGGAAAGGCCAGGATAGAGGAAGCTGTGCGGAAGATGGATGAGGAGACTCCAAAGGGCCAATGTGATGCGGAAACGTCGACTGCGGCGGATACACTAGCAGAGGAGGAAGAGGAAGATAGTTTAGATTTTCTTTTTGCTCCAGAGCTTTTCAATGATGTCAATGACAATTTCAATCTTATTAATAAATCGAATGGTTTTGCTTACTTGTGTGATGTTTCTGATGATTTCACTATGCATGATCATGATCATTATCCATCCATATTTGATATTGATTCAACTGATGCTACTCCATTCAATCTTGGAACCCTAGACAATCCAAAAGAAATTTTGATAGCATCAAATATAACTCCTGAAGAACGAGAAAAAATTGAGAGAATCTTAAAAAAATATGAAAAAGTCTTTGCCTGGACCTACGAAGATATGCCAGGAATCGATTGGAAAGTCGCAGAGCATGCTATCCCCACCTATCCAGACCATAAACCTGTTAAGTAGAAGTTGAGAAGGCTTAGGCCGGAATGGGCAGAGAAAGTGAAAGAAGAGATTCACCAGCAAATCAAAGCCAAGTTTCTAGTCGAGGTGCAATACCCAACATGGTTGGCCAATGTTGTCCCTGTAGCCAAAAAGAATGGCAAAGTAAGAGTATGCGTGGATTATCGGGATCTGAATAAGGCCTGTCCGAAAGATGATTTTCCATTGCCTCATATAGACGTACTAATAGACAGTGCTGCTGCTTGTGAGATGTATAGTTTCGAAGATGGTTACGCGGGCTATAATCAAATTCTCAATGAAATAATTGATCGGATCAAGACGGCCTTCATCACAGAGTGGGGGACTTACGCTTATCATGTGATGCCTTTTGGCCTGTAAAATGCAGGGGCCACTTATCAGAGGATGGCAACGAAGATATTGGATGAATTGATTCATAAAGAGGTAGAGGTATACGTGGATGATATGATGATCAAGTCAGCCACTAGAGAAGGCCATTTTGAAGCCCTGGAAAAGTTCTTTCGAAGGATAGATAAGTACAACTTGCGATTGAATCCTAAAAAGTGCATCTTTGGCGTTACCTCAGGGAAGCTGCTAGGACACATAGTTAGTAAAAGGGGGATTGAGATTGACTCGGATAAGGTTAAGGCCATCAGAGAAATGCCGATACCGCAGAAAGAGAAGGATGTAAGAAGCTTTCTGGGCAGGCTGCAATACATCAGTAGGTTTATCACTAAGCTTACTTCGATCTGTGAGCCAATCTTTAAACTACTCAGAAAAGATCAACCAGTAGAATGGAATGAGAATTGCCAAAAGGCTTTTGATACTGTCAGAGAATATTTGTTGAATCCACCGATACTGAGACCACCACGGCCAGTCAAGCCACTGATCCTATACTTGGCCATAGAAGACAATTCTGTAGGTGCTATGATGGCCCAAGAGGATGATTTCGGAGTGGAATTTGTTGTTTATTACCTCAGCAAGAAATTCTTAGCCTACGAAGTCAAGTACACAGAGGTAGAAAAGATTTGCCTTGCAGTAATCTGGGCTTCTAAGAAATTGCGACATTACTTTCATGCTTACAAAGTGCAGGCAGTCGCGAGGCAGAATCCCCTGAGATATTTACAAGAGGCCCCGTCTTTGCTTGGGAAAATGAGTAGGTGGTTGCTGTTGCTTCAAGAATTTGATGTGGAGTATTTCACTCGGAAGACCATCAAAGGGCGTGCAGTGGCAGAATTTCTAGCAGAACACCCGATCCAAGGAGACTCATACGAGTTTAACTTTCCAGATGAGGATGTAGCAGCTATCGGGATTCAAGGTTCGAAATTACACTTTGATGGAGCTGTAAATAACAAAGGGGCAGGAGTAGGAGTCATTCTGATAACCCCGGATGACGAAAAGCTTCCCTTGGCGAAAAAGTTAAGATTCAAGGCTACCAATAATGAAGCTGAATACGAAGCATGTGTTTTTGGATTGGAGGCGTTAATAGCTTTAGGAGCGAATAATGTGGAAGTGTTTGGTGATTCTTCCTTGGTGGTCAATCAAATCCGAGGTGAATGGGCCGTGAAAGAAGAGAGGCTAATGCCATATATCCGGCACTTGAGAGACTTGAGTAGTCAATTCGAAATATGCACATTCTATTTCATTCCCAGGGATGAAAATCAGTTAGCCGATGCGCTCGCCACGCTAGTATCAATGTGGGATAACCCTGAAGGGGTGCACATGAAGCCAGTCTTAATCTATAGTTCTGAGAAACCTAGCTTCGAATCGAGATCAGTTATGGAAGTAGAAGTGGCGGATGGAAAGCCATGGTATCATGACATTATGAATTACCTAGAGAATGCGACATTTGCAGAGGAGGCTACCGAAAAGGATCAAAGGATGATTCGCAAGCTGTCTACCCAGTTCATTTGTATAAATGGGATAATGTACAAACGGCAAGCTGATGGTATCTAGTTGAGGTGTTTGGACGAAAAAGAAGCCAGGAGGGTAATGGAAGAAACATACGCCGGAATATGTGGAGCCCATATGAATGGGCTGACATTAGCCAAAAAGATCATGAGGCAAGGCTTCTACTGGCTTACGATGGATAACGATTGCTCAAAATATGTGAAGCAGTGCCAACTGTGCCAGCAATACGCAGACTTAAGGCATTTGCCAGTATCAAAGCTACACAGCCTAACATCACCTTGGCCATTCGCTGCCTGGGGAATAGACATTATTGGAGAAATCCGCCCTACGGCATCCAACGGACACAGATATATAATAGTCGCAATCGACTATTTTACAAAATGGGTGGAGGCGGAGTCCTTTAAGAAGATCGACGCAAGAGATATGGCCAGGTTCATTGAAAGAAATCTGATATGTAGATATGGCCTCCCACATCACATAGTGTCTGATAACGGGGTGCAATTCATGGGGGAGACTAGAAAACTTCTGGAGAAGAATGGGATTGAGCACCACAAATCCTCCCCCTATCGACCACAAGCTAACGGGGCAGTAGAGGCCGCCAATAAGAATGTGAAGAGAATCCGAGCCAAGATGGTCCAAACCTACAAAGACTGGGCAGAGAAGCTTCCCTTTGCATTGTGGGGTTACAGAACGATGGTGAGGACATCTACAGGCGTTACTCCGTATTCTTTGGTTTATGGAACAGAGGCAGTGCTGCCGGTTAAGGTAGAGCTTAAATCACTGAGAGTAGTCATGGAAGCTCAGATTCCGGAAGCCGAATGGATGCAAGAGAGGTTACAGCATTTGAACTTATTAGATGGAAGCAGGATGAAAGCTTACTATCATAATCGGATCTATCAGAAAAGACTGGCCAGATTATTTGGGAAAAAGGTGAAAAAGCATCTGCTGAAGGAGGGGGATTTGGTGTTCAAACAGATGAGACCAGGCGTACCGAATATCAGAGGAAAATTTAGACCAACTTGGGAAGGACCATATATCCTCAAGAAGCTGTTATCCAAAGGAGCTGCAATCTTATCGGATCGCGATGGTAATGAATTCAGGGAACCGGTCAATATCGACAGATTCAAAAGGTTCCATGGCTAAAGACCAAAATCAAAAGAAGAGAATAAAAGCCCCGCGGGTCGAAAACCGAAAAAAGGCGGCCTTGCTAAAATCGGGCGCCTCGTCAGGGTGAAAACCGAAAAAAGGCATCCTGGGCAAAAATTAGAGGCTTGAGAGAAAATATCCAATCATGAAAACCCGAGAGGGCTGATTGGAGACGGGAGTTTGATGCTGTCAAGATTTAGTTCCATGAATGAATGTAGTCTTGAATAAGTGAATTAATGTCAAAAAGCGATCATGTATGCTGAAGTCGTACTGAAATGTACACAAATTTGTGAAATGAAATAAGTTTGATTTATTCATTTACATTATTGTCCAATTCTGCCTTAAAAAGAAACATACTGCTCAAAATGCATGTAAAGCTAAACTATGCCCTACTACTACCCTCGCTGGCTAAATGCCTCAGTCATCGGGTTTGGTTATCAGCTGCCGGGCTGAGTATCCATCTTTTGTACGCCCTGGTAGAGATGGTAGAATGGTTCCCGAACAAAGGTATGACGGTTTTCAATGGAAGTCGGCTCCAAAGCTCATGATAGCGGGAGGCAAAGGCTGCAGAAAGGACACCACCTCGAAAGGATAGAGGGAGTCTCACCACATCCTGAGTTACTCCGAGTTGACGGGAACAACGAGCTGTGATGTAGAAAGTCACCTCACGGAGCCCGCATAAGGGAACACATCCTGAAGACCCATCAATAACTGCACCAGACAAGGGAAGCCAAGCGTGCGTAAAGCTAATATCATCGTCAGTTATCTCACTGAATCTGGTAATACACTCATCAGGAGTCCCAGGTAAATACAGACGACGTCGAGGGAGGAAACACTTCGCAGAGTACTGACTGATGACTCTAGGAGGAGGCTCTGACAAAAGCTTTAATTTCTCCTGCAACCAAATCTGATAGGGGAAACAAAGAAAAACAAAAAAAATAAAAGCCAAAGAGAATAAAATAAAAGGCAAAGATAAGCCGCTGGAGTAAGTTGGATTTACTTCAGGTAAAAATTAGGCATAGAGCTGTGTGAAAATCCAAAAGGACGCACTTTCCGCTAAGAAAAGCTAGTGTGAAAATCCATAAGGGACGCACTACCTTTTAAAATAATGACGTACCTGGAGTAATAAGGGGCTCCCAGAGAATGAAGTGGTAGACCCGATATGAACAGAGTCCAAACCCAAGATAGTCTCAGCTAGAATGAGGGGGAAAGGTGTGAGCCCGTGGTGAAAGTCATCCAGAATTCCAAACAGACGAGGGTCTCCGAGCAGCTCCTCTGAGGTCATGACTAGATACTTCATCAGGCAGAAGAGGAAGATGACACTTACGCTGTATGAGGGGATGTTGGAAAATTCATCCATTGCTTTAATCAGAGGTTCCAAAGAAAATACTGAGCCCTGAGGAACTAGACGAGAAGCGTCAGAAGGAGCTACACTTAAGGACAAGGCAATATCCCGGATTTGGATCAAACCGCAGCGAGGTACGCAAGGCAAAGCACCAGGTGGATACCAACTTCCAATGATAGCAGCAAATTCTTCAGGCAAGGGGCATATTTCCTGATAGGTGAACCTGAAAACATGAAAACGAGGATCCCAGAAGTGGGTTGCAGCCAAAAGAAGGGTGTAGTCTACCTTGACTCTCCGTAAAAACCTCAGTCCAGAAAGGGGGGCAAGAATACTGTGTTCCCAAATTTGAGCATCATCTAAGATACGGTGCATCTTGCAAAAGAAAGGAGAATTCATGCCTTAATAGCTAAGGCCACAGTTGCTAAGAGGAAAAAAGGAAAAAACTAGAGAAAAGAGCCTATTTCGGGGCTAAAATAAGAAAGGGGCACGAAATTCAAGAAAAATGGTTGAATTTTATAGGTTTGGCTGACAGACGGCTAACCCATCCCTATATTCAGACGGTGAACCCGTCTGTACTTGTCCACCTGGCGAATCGTGCATTGTGCATATCACGCGCATTAATTAGGTAATTAATGAGGGAATCTGGATAGACAGACGGAATGCCCGTCTGTCGCTGTATGGGCGGGAAGCCCGTCGGTACTTAAAATCTATATAAAGACGCAAGTACCGACGGGAAATCATTTTCTTCTCCTTCTTCTCCACACCGACGCCTTTTCATTTGTTTCCAACAGTTTTTTTTTTCATTTTTATCTTTTCAAATTGCATTTTTTCGCACCAGTTTTCAGTTTTTTGACTTCTTCAGTGGGTCTCGACTTCCAGGTTATTAAAAATACTTCCATTTTTCTTTATTTTATTATTATTATGAGCAAGGGGATTTCTTTTTTCTTTTGAATTAATGGAATTAGTGGCCTGTTTAATCCTAATTGACACTGTAAATAAGTTAATGGGATGAAGTTTGTTTTAATAAATAAAGAGTGCACGAATGTATGCTGTTCAAGGAATAATTAGTGTTTAGAGTATAAATATGGCCTTAGGAATTCATATATTTTGAAGCAAATAATTTGAGAATTAGGAAGCAAAGGTGATTATATTGCATTGTTGTTTGGGGTCTGAGGCCCGTTCCGTTCTATTTCTTCTTCATTATGCAAGAGTTTGGGCACACCCTTGCCGGGGTGCTGCCAGTTTTTTTTAGCAAATGTAAATATTATATTGTTGCTTGGGGCCTGAGGCCTGTCCCTTCTTCTTATCTTTTCATGCAGGAGGTTGGGTACACCCTTGCCGGGGTGCTGCCCAAATTTTTTTGAAATCTTTTTGGTTTAGACATACCCAGGCAGAATGCCACCTAAATTTCTATCATAAGGTCTGTTCATACCCACAATGCTAAACTAACTGTTTGTCTTATTCACAGAATGCCACCACCACAATACGCTCCACATGATCAGCCTGAGCCTGAGGCCCCAAGTTGGATGAGCGACGAGGCTAGACAGAGGTATGCAGCACTGGCTCAGGTGCAGTTCCGAGCTAGCCACTTCATTTCTAGGCCGTTCCTCGAGGCTCTGGGGATGGCGGATGAGGTGGACATACTGATGGCAGGCGCAAGTTGGATAGAGCTTTTGACACCTGCTTTCCAGACTCACCCGGAGGTGGTACGACAGTTCCTCGCCATGTTACACTATGGCGGATATCAGAGATCTGACACGGAGGAGGGTGTCATCCAGTTTTGGATTGAGGGCCACCATTTCAGCATCACCCGTCAGCGGTTTACAGAGGCCATGGGGCTCCCATTCGGGCAGGATGTCATAACACCCCAGAGATCAGTGAGACATTAGCATTGGGCGGTTATAGCCTTACCAAGAGTGCCGTACGATCATAATACGGTGAAGAGTACAGTACTTTTATCACAGGCTCTGCGATATCTTCATCGAGTTTTGTCCAGCTCATATTTGGGACGAGCTGGTAACCCAGGTTCCCTCAATGCCGCAGAGATCTGGAGTTTATGGGCCATGATGGCAGGTCAGAGGCTCAATATCAGCCACGAGATTTTGGTCAACCTGGTGAGGGTATCCAGGGGGGCAGCCCCAGTAGTGTGTGTCGAGGGGGTCATTACCAGATTGCTCTTGAGTTTGGGTGTTCGTCCGGATATGTTGGTGTTAGTGTAAGCCCTAGCCCCAATACATTGTAATAAAACACTTTAGTTAATAAATGAGGCATTTGTTTTATCCATTGTATTCCTGTGCATGTCAATTGATAGAACTATCCAAGAATGTTGTTTCAGTTTAAGTTATCATGTGTGAGGCACATGGTTGTAAGACCTTGAAACAAATGAGACTTCATTCTAAATATCCCTAGTCAGTCATTGTTATGGGAATAACAAATGAATTAAGACTAGTATGCTCTCTCTGATTAGTTGAGTTCTGTCTTACGGATCATAAGGACAAAAGTGTCAATCAGAGATCATAGATACATGTTTGTAACATGGTATTTGGATACGATCCACACATGAGAACACTACATGGTACAAGTCATAAGTGTTCCTCATATGCAAGTTTTGTATCGGAGTTCTTAGACCTAAAATCTCTATGAAACTCTTTATGAATTACTGTGTACTTTGACATACACCTAACGTGCTCGTAACTGAGTGACAAGTATGGGTATGCTTGGGTATGCATTGATTCATGTTAGAGAGCATGAGAGAAGTGAAGGGATTACCCCTCTCTATAAGAGAGAAAATATCATCGGCCACTTGATCAGTGAACTGAGAAGTGTATGGCCATACCGAGATGAAATAATGAGTAACCATTATTTATCTGAGAGTTCAGTGTCACTGGAATATCAAGAAAGGAATTAACTTACATATAAGGATGACTAGTTCCATGCCTTATATTAATTCTGATATTTATGGGTAAGGGACTATATAAAATTGCATTAGGTCACTAAATGCCAATTGCATTTTCATTTAATTTGGAATGCTATAATATCTTGCTAGAGAATATATATAGCCTTTGAATTAATTTTTTTAATTCATTGCCAATATTAAATGGACCTATAGGATCGCACACAAAGCATTGGGCTTAAAATACTTGAATAAAGTATTGAGCATTAATTTAGGCTTTTAATTTAAGTCAAATTAATGTATATGTAATGGGTATTTAATTGCTAATGGACCTTGGTCCATGAGAGAGGAAATTCGGCCCACATAGGTTTAATTTCAATTAATTAATTATGTTGTATTAATTAATTTAATTGAGTATTAAATCCTAAGATATTTAAGTCAAACTAAATCACTTAATAATGGGATGACCTAGCCGAAATTCCAAAGGATATATACCATGGGAATTTCAGCACATGTTAAATGGTAAGTGATTAGTTTGATTAATACATCTTAAGGTTTTATTTCAAATCAATTTGAATTTTAAATTCAAAAGGGATTGAGCTAATATTTACTACTGATCTTTAGGAAGTGTTTAAGGTTGAATTAACTATCTCAAGGTAGGAAAATTCGGATTAAAGACTTGCCATAAGGAGGGGTATATATTAGATAAGAATAAAACCCTAAGAGAGAAGAAAAAGAGTGGTGGCTAGGTTTTGCGTGGAACATCTCTCTCTCTCATTTTTTTTCTTCTTGGCCGAAATACACAAGGAGAAGGATTCTTCCTTGCTTGCTTGTGACTTTGAGCATTGATTACACATAATAGAAGGACAAGATCAAGTCTTGTGGCTTCAAACTAATTCCATTACACAATACATATTTAGTAAGCTAGCACTTTCGGTTTTGGGCCGTCTTTGCGAGTGTGTGTGTGAGAATAGAGAGGAGTGGCGAAAAAGGCTGTTCCTTGGCATTGGTGGTGAACATCTAAGGTGGACAAGATCATCTAAATTGCTGGTCATCATCAAATTCAATTTGAAAGGCATCTAAAGTTGTAAGTTATTAAAA
The DNA here is from genome assembly GCA_947683425.1 of Excoecaria cochinchinensis. Classification (NCBI taxonomy): domain Eukaryota; kingdom Viridiplantae; phylum Streptophyta; class Magnoliopsida; order Malpighiales; family Euphorbiaceae; genus Excoecaria; species Excoecaria cochinchinensis. The sequence goes on from CANTUQ010000112.1 coordinate 12,071,091, forward strand.
CCCTAAAATTGCATGTTTCCGATTCTTGTCATGGAATTGTTTGGCATGTATGATCAAAATTTTTTTGTTTTCCGCTGCGTGATCATCATACACATACCATGACATATTCCATCAGTGGTATCAGAGCCTAAACATGCTTATTTTAGTGCTTTAGGTGCATGAAATAATTAATTAAAAATCGTTACTTTTAATACATGCAATGCTGAAATTTTCTGTTTTGAGTTTTTTGCATTGTTTTGGTGTAAAAACGATTTTAATTGATTAGATAGGTATTATAATTAATATGACAAGTTAATATACTGTCCTTAGGTTGTTTAGGGGCTGTTAATGGTCAGATTTAATTATGTATACCTGATGGTACATGTTAATGTTAAAACTAGGTGCATTATGGCATGTTAATTGAAATTTTAACAACTAGTTTTATATATTAAATGTAAAATTGGTTTTGGCATGTTTGTAAGTGTTTTTAAAATATTAAATATCAGGTCTGGACATTATTTAAATATGGTTTTAATTCTGGTCCATGACAAATTAATTGATTATTTTTAAAATCACTTAAAACATGACTAGTTTGTGTTTGTTACATGTTTAATCAACATTGTTTTGTTTTGATTTGATTAAAATGGTAAAAACACATTTAGATCAGATTGGTACAGAATGTTAAATCAATATTTATGACCTTATTTAGATTATTAAATGACTCATAAAATTGATTTAAGTGTTTGTGCATTTTTGGCATCACATAAGCATTAAACAACTAGTTTTTGTTGTTTGTTTGTTTTTATATGCATGCCATGTTTTATATATATGTTCTTCATGATTTTATTTTTTAATTCATGTCGGTACATATTATATGAATTTTTAATGTTTATGGGCAGTATGACATATTATTAAAATGGCAAAATTGGAAATTATACTAGAGTTGATTTATAGCACAAATCTAACTAGTTTGTGTTTTGGGCTTTTAAGAGAACTTATTCAATAAGAGGATTTAGTCCATTGGGCCTCGGCCCAGGCCCATCATAGGGTCATCTCTTAAAGGTTCAAGTACACAATTTCCATTAATGGGCTTGGCTAATTTAATTAAAATTGGACTTTGTTTGATCCATGAATGTTATGTATATTAATTTGCTTGTTTGGTGTGATAAATGGATATGCATGGTGCATTCATGGGCCCTGGGTTTTTTGTAATTAATTATGGCCTGCGAGCCATTATGTATTATTGTAAAAGTTTCATTTATTTCTTAGAATAGAATTTACTTGAAGACTTTGTAAATCAAGATGAAGCCCACCGGAGTGGTGAAGCCCAACTCGAAGATTCTTGTGTAATAGTAAAGAATCTTAATTGTAGGTTTTATGGGCCCATGTTTGTCACGCTTTACTTTATGCAATTATTTATATATGCATGCTATGAATGGATGACAAAGCGTATGCCATGTAAGCCGTAATAAAATGAATCCCTAAAATAGTAAGTCACAAAGTTGCCTTCCTAATTCGAAACATGTCAAGGCATCGATCATCGGTAACGTAGACTAGGAGTCCTAGATGCGCCCGATTATCTTTGTGAGGCATGAGTTGTGAATGTAGGTTGGACTTAATATGGAAAGGGATGCCCGGACCTAGGCAACTAATAAATGGGTTTGTGCTATAACATCTTAAGATGTTAGCCCATTTGATTCAAGAGTCATGTACGAGTCATGATTGGAGTTATCCTACCTAAGTAACTTAACTTGTTAGGTGTACAAGCTCAGCTTGACTAATAAGGTTGTTGTGAAAAGTGGATCTTGGCCCACATTAAATCACTAACGCGAATTATTTAAAGGGATATTAATTCGGTTTGTGGGATTATTAATAAGACCTCATTTAATCTTGCTAAATTTTATTGTAGATTGAAAAATGGCATCTTCAAACAACAATTTCTCATTGCGATCGGTCCTTGAAAAGGACAAATTGAATGGCACCAATTTCATAGACTGGTCTCGAAACTTAAGGATAGTTCTTAAGCAAGAGAAAAAGTCGTATGTTTTGGATGCACCCTTGCCTCAAGAACCTGCAAGGAACGCCTCTGCGGTTCAAAGGGAAACTTTTGAGACCAAGAAGAGCGACTCCAATGATGTGACCTGTTTGATGCTAGCCACTATGGTGCCTGACTTGCAAAAGCAATTTATGGACCAAGAGGCGTATGCGATCATGGTGCACTTAAAGGAAATGTTCCAAGAGCAAGCTCGTCACGAGAGGTTTGTGACAACTAAGGCCTTAATTTCCTGTAAGATGGCTGCAGGTACTCCTGTTAGTACACATGTACTCAAGATGAAAGGGTATCTTGATACTCTTGAGAAGCTTGAGGTACAAGTACCAAAGGAATTGGCTACTGACTTGATTTTAGGATCATTGGCTGATGATTATGATCCATTTGTAATGAATTATAACATGCATGCGATGAACAAGTCAGTTACTGAGCTTCATGGGATGCTTAAGAATGCTGAAGAAAACATTCGAAAGACTAATCCCATACTGATGGTTCAAGGGGGCATTAAGAAGGGACCGGCTAAGGGAAAAGGAAAGGGAAAGGCAAAACCCAAGAATGACCTGGCTCAGTTCAAGTCAAATGGGAGCGCACCTCAGGCCCAATCCAAGCCCAAGGCGCAAAAGCCCAAGGAGAGTGAGAGCACTTGCTTCCATTGCAACAAAATAGGGCATTGGAAGAAGAATTGCGCTCTCTTCAAGGAAGAACAAAAAAGGAATGGAGCCAAGGCGTCCAGTTCAGGTATTTTTGTTGTTGAAATTAACCTTTCTATTTCTACCACTTGGGTACTAGATACCGGTTGTGGTTCTCACATTTGTTCAAATGTGCAGGGGCTAAGAAATAGGAGATTACTTGGGAAGAATGAAGTGGACCTCCGTGTGGGGAATGGAGCACGAGTTGCTGCCATGGAGATAGGCGACTATCAACTCACTTTACCTTCCGGACTTTGTTTAATTTTGAAAAATTGTTATTATGTGCCTGCTATGAGCAGAAACATTATTTCAGTTTCATTATTGGATTTGGATGAATTTGATTTTGTTATTAAAAATGGCAATGCTCATATTCGTCGCCAAGGCATTTCATATGGCAATGCCATGTTGCAAAATGGCCTTTATATCCTTGATCTATCAAACAAAGAGTCCATATACAACATTAATACAAAGAGGGTTAAATCAAATGAGTTAAACCCTACTTACTTCTGGCATTGTCGTTTAGGACATGCAAACGAAAAACGCATTTCAAGACTCCACAAAACTGGAGTACTTGGGTCATTCGACTTAGAGTCTTATGATACATGCGAGCCATGTTTGCATGGAAAAATGACAAAAAGTCCTTTTAATAAGAAAGGTGAGAGGACTAATGGCTTATTGGAGCTAATACATACCGATGTATGTGGACCATTAAGTACACAAGCCAGAGGTGGTTTTAGCTACTTCGTGACATTCACAGATGACTTCAGTAGATATGGCTATGTCTATCTTTTGAAGCATAAATCTGAAACTTTTGAGAAATTCAAAGTGTTTAAAAACGAAGTAGAAAACCAACTTGGCAAAAGTATAAAAGCCATTCGGTCAGATCGAGGTGGCGAATATTTAAGCCAAGAGTTTGACTGTCATCTAAAGGAGTGTGGTATTATATCACAGCTCACTCCTCCTGGAACACCACAATGGAATGGTGTGTCCGAAAGGAGAAATCGAACTCTATTGGACATGGTTCGATCTATGATGAGTCAAGCAAATCTTCCTGTCTCTTTTTGGGGCTATGCATTAGAAACTGATGCGTTTCTACTAAACCGTATTCCAACTAAAGCAGTTGAAAAGACACCATACAAGGTATGGACTGGGAAAGAACCCAATATGTCATTTCTCAGGATTTGGGGCTGTGAATCACATGTTAAGAAATTAACATCTGACAAACTAGAGTCCAAATCCACTGTCTGCTTATTTGTGGGTTATCCCAAAGAAACAAAGGGATACTACTTTTACTCACAAACCGAGAACAAAGTATTTGTTGCTCGCAAGGCTGTTTTCTTGGAAAAGGAGTTCCTTCTCAAGAAAGACAGTGGGAGTAAAGTAGAACTTGGAGAAATTCAAACGCCACAAACTCCTATACAGGATGAGTTGGAAATGGGATCAAGTTCACAACCAATTGTGGAACAAGAACCCATTGCACAAGTACCTAGAAGGTCCGGTAGGGTACGTCAGGAGATTGAGAGATATGGTTTTCTAATCACTGACAGTGACACTATTGAGTTAGTAGATCGTGAGGATCCTACTACCTACCGAGAAGCTATTGAAAGCCCAGACTCGAAAAATTGGCTAGAAGCCATGAAATCCGAGATGCAATCAATGTACGATAACCAGGTTTGGACCTTGGTTGATCCACCACAAGGTGCTAAAGTAATTGAATGCAAGTGGCTATTTAAACTCAAAGCTGATAAGACCTACAAAGGTAGACTAGTAGCGAAAGGTTTTCGACAAACACATGGTGTAGACTATGATGAAACCTTTTCGCCTGTAGTCATGCTCAAGTCCATTAGGATCTTGCTTGCCATAGCTGCATATCATGATTATGAGATATGGCAAATGGATGTCAAAACTGCTTTCCTCAATGGAAATTTACTAGAGGAGGTGTTTATGACACAGCCTGAAGGTTTTGTCAATCCCAAGCATCCTAAGAAGGTTTGCAAGCTTCAGAAATCCATTTATGGATTAAAGCAAGCATCCCGAAGTTGGAATCTTCGTTTTGATGAGGCAGTCAAAGAATTTGACTTCGTCAAGAATGAAGATGAGCCTTGTGTATACAAGAAGGTTAGTGGGAGCATAGTAGTATTTCTGGTCCTATATGTGGACGACATCCTTCTCATTGGGAATGACATTCCAACATTGCAAAAGGTTAAGCAATGGTTGGGGAAATGTTTCTCAATGAAAGACTTAGGTGAAGCTGAGACAATACTTGGCATTCGGATCTACAGAGATAGATCGAATCGGCTATTGGGACTAAGTCAAGATAAGTACATAGACAAGGTACTAAAGCGTTTTAGTATGGGAGACTCAAAGAAAGGGTACATACCTTTGGCTTTGGGAGTTCCTTTAACTAAAGAACAGTGCCCTAAAACCAAAGAGGAAAGGGACAATATGAGTAGAATCCCATATGCATCTGCTATTGGATCTATCATGTACGCTATGTTATGTACTAGGTTGGATGTTGCTCATGCACTGAGTATAACCAGTAGGTTTCAGCAAGACCCTGGTGAAAAGCACTGGTCTGCTGTAAAAGGGATTCTTAAGTACCTACGAAGGACTAAGGATCACTTCTTGGTGTATGGTGGTCAGGAAGAGCTCGTCATACAAGGCTATGCCGATGCTGCTTTTCAAACCAGCACTCAGGACTCAAGATCGCAATCTGGATTCGTTTTTGTTTTAAACGGTGCTGCTGTCAGCTGGAGAAGCTCAAAGCAAGAGACCGTTGCCGACTCAACTACAGAATCTGAGTATATTGCAGCAAGTGAGGCTGCAAAAGAGGCTGTTTGGATTAGAAATTTCATTTCTGGATTAGGAGTGGTCCCAAGCATCCTAGATCCATTAGAAATTTTTTGTGACAACAACGGGGCCATTGCACAGGCCAAGGAGCCCCGGTCACACCAGAAATCCAAACACATACTCAGGAGGTACCACCTGATCAGAGAAATCATTGATCGTGGGGATGTCAAGGTCAGCAAGATAGCAAGTGAAGACAATGTAGCAGATCCTTTGACGAAACAGTTGCGCCCAAATCTGCACGAAGCTCATTTGAGATCATTCGGTCTTAGGGCTATGCCCAATTGGGACTAGTGCTAGTGGGAGATTGTTAGTGTAAGCCCTAGCCCCAATACATTGTAATAAAACACTTTAGTTAATAAATGAGGCATTTGTTTTATCCATTGTATTCCTGTGCATGTCAATTGATAGAACTATCCAAGAATGTTGTTTCAGTTTAAGTTATCATGTGTGAGGCACATGGTTGTAAGACCTTGAAACAAATGAGACTTCATTCTAAATATCCCTAGTCAGTCATTGTTATGGGAATAACAAATGAATTAAGACTAGTATGCTCTCTCTGATTAGTTGAGTTCTGTCTTACGGATCATAAGGACAAAAGTGTCAATCAGAGATCATAGATACATGTTTGTAACATGGTATTTGGATACGATCCACACATGAGAACACTACATGGTACAAGTCATAAGTGTTCCTCATATGCAAGTTTTGTATCGGAGTTCTTAGACCTAAAATCTCTATGAAACTCTTTATGAATTACTGTGTACTTTGACATACACCTAACGTGCTCGTAACTGAGTGACAAGTATGGGTATGCTTGGGTATGCATTGATTCATGTTAGAGAGCATGAGAGAAGTGAAGGGATTACCCCTCTCTATAAGAGAGAAAATATCATCGGCCACTTGATCAGTGAACTGAGAAGTGTATGGCCATACCGAGATGAAATAATGAGTAACCATTATTTATCTGAGAGTTCAGTGTCACTGGAATATCAAGAAAGGAATTAACTTACATATAAGGATGACTAGTTCCATGCCTTATATTAATTCTGATATTTATGGGTAAGGGACTATATAAAATTGCATTAGGTCACTAAATGCCAATTGCATTTTCATTTAATTTGGAATGCTATAATATCTTGCTAGAGAATATATATAGCCTTTGAATTAATTTTTTTAATTCATTGCCAATATTAAATGGACCTATAGGATCGCACACAAAGCATTGGGCTTAAAATACTTGAATAAAGTATTGAGCATTAATTTAGGCTTTTAATTTAAGTCAAATTAATGTATATGTAATGGGTATTTAATTGCTAATGGACCTTGGTCCATGAGAGAGGAAATTCGGCCCACATAGGTTTAATTTCAATTAATTAATTATGTTGTATTAATTAATTTAATTGAGTATTAAATCCTAAGATATTTAAGTCAAACTAAATCACTTAATAATGGGATGACCTAGCCGAAATTCCAAAGGATATATACCATGGGAATTTCAGCACATGTTAAATGGTAAGTGATTAGTTTGATTAATACATCTTAAGGTTTTATTTCAAATCAATTTGAATTTTAAATTCAAAAGGGATTGAGCTAATATTTACTACTGATCTTTAGGAAGTGTTTAAGGTTGAATTAACTATCTCAAGGTAGGAAAATTCGGATTAAAGACTTGCCATAAGGAGGGGTATATATTAGATAAGAATAAAACCCTAAGAGAGAAGAAAAAGAGTGGTGGCTAGGTTTTGCGTGGAACATCTCTCTCTCTCATTTTTTTTCTTCTTGGCCGAAATACACAAGGAGAAGGATTCTTCCTTGCTTGCTTGTGACTTTGAGCATTGATTACACATAATAGAAGGACAAGATCAAGTCTTGTGGCTTCAAACTAATTCCATTACACAATACATATTTAGTAAGCTAGCACTTTCGGTTTTGGGCCGTCTTTGCGAGTGTGTGTGTGAGAATAGAGAGGAGTGGCGAAAAAGGCTGTTCCTTGGCATTGGTGGTGAACATCTAAGGTGGACAAGATCATCTAAATTGCTGGTCATCATCAAATTCAATTTGAAAGGCATCTAAAGTTGTAAGTTATTAAAACCCTAAAATTGCATGTTTCCGATTCTTGTCATGGAATTGTTTGGCATGTATGATCAAAATTTTTTTGTTTTCCGCTGCGTGATCATCATACACATACCATGACATATTCCATCAGTTGGGGCGCCCTTTGGATGAGAGTATTTATGTGGACGCTCCAGCGGCTATGACGATGGCCATGATACTACCGATACCGGGCCACCCCAAGGCGTACAGACTTCGCACTGTGCACGAGACTAGATGCACATTTAGCTTGCCCTCGTTAGAGCCGGTATAGGAGCAGGCTCAGGATCAGCCTCTTGAGCACCCAGAGCAGGCCCAGGACCAGCCTCCCGAGCACCCTCAGCATCAGGAGGACCAGCCTCTCCGACAGCCAGAGCATCTAGATGGTCAGCCGCAGCACGAAGAGCAGCCGGGTACACCTTTTGATATGGGGATCGAGTTTACTATGGATGAGTTGCTGGCTACTCCTCCAGGACAGAAAGTGCAGAGTCCTATGCCTCCATCATCGAGAGTACAGCGGACAGCTCCCCGGGCGCCTGAGAGGTTTAGCCCATATGCTAGAGTGGGGGATCCGGGAGCATCTACTTCTACAGCTCCACCACCTGAGTCGACACCAGATTCAGCTCCCCCTTCGTCCTCGTCATCAGCTTTCCCAACGCAGCCAGATTTTACTACCCTATTGACTTCTCTGTTCGTATTTTTGGAGCATAGACAGGAGGAGAGAGACAGGGCCCTTCTCGGACAGCTCGGAGAGCGAGATAGGGTCATATTAGATCTGCTGGATTAGCAGCAGGGGATCATCCAGGACCAAGGGAGGCTTATTGATCATCTGAGGCAGGAGCAGGAGAGACTCGTAGGTCAGCTGAGGCAGGAGATGAGGGCCTCCCAGAGTGAGGCAACCCAGAGGATAGACGCATCCGTACAGATGGTGGATGAGTCAGTGGAGGCTCTCAGATTCAGGATTCAGGTCCTAGAGGGTGCCATACCTCCCATCGTCCAGTCCCTGCGGGAGTTTAGAGAGCAAACTGAGGATAGGCTGAGGAGTATGAGGACCACCTCCACAGATCAGACCCTCCACCTGGGCGACGCTTTCAGAGAGTTAGGGGGGTTGTTACCAGTACACTCCAGTTCATGACGGTCTGTGCACAGCCGTTTCTCGATGGATATGCCCAAGTCCAGTTCCAGCAGCAAGACTCAGTAGGAGCACAGCCGTTATCGGTACCAGTGGTTGTACCTCCCAGATACCAGCAGGTAGCCAGGGATTGGGCTACTCAGCAGGCCGGACCGTCAGCCCCTCCCAGTCAGCCATCTGCCTCAAATGCAGGGCCCTCCGATGCTCCAGCACGAGACCAACCGGTTCATATATCGGACGATGATGATAACCCAGAAGAGCTCTCAGATTATGCGCCATTATTGATTGTTCAGGGAGTTCTTCTAGTTTTTTGTTTATACTTTTTGTAATCACATCTGTATATTGTACAAAATTTAACCTTTTAGTGAAAAAAAAAAAGATTTTGGATCAACTTGTTGAATCTGCATGTTATTTTTTCATGATTTAAATTTAAGAGAAAGAGAAAAAGGAAAAGAGGAATTGATCACATGGAAACAAGATAATGAATAATAAAGAGAGATATAAGATGTTCATAACTCTACCAATCAAGGTACTTGGCGTAAGAATTAATAAAAGTCTCTTACAATACAGGAACATGGTCTTACACCGATTCAAAATCGACCCGCAGTCAAAAGGAAGAATAAATAAATCAAACATCATCTCCTTCGGGATCACAGGAAATCAAAAGATCAGAATTGTACTTTGGGGGCACGATGAGGCCGCCAAATTAAAACACCTAGTTCAAAGGAGCGCCCAGCTCAGGAGAGCAATTATCGCACTTTGTACAAAGTCCGAAGAAGACTCGGTACAGCTCAGGAGAGCAATTATCGCACTTTGTACAGTCCGAAGAAGACTCGGTGCAGCTCAGGAGAGCAATTATCGCACTTTGTACAGTCCGAAGAAGACTAGGTGCAGCTCAGGAGGTGCAGCTCAGGAGAGCAACTATCGCACTTTGTACAGTCCGAAAAAGACTCGGTGCAGCTCAGGAGAGCAACTATCGCACTTTGTACAGTCCGAAGAAGACTCGGTGCAGCTCAGGAGAGCAATTATCGCACTTTGTACAGTCCGAAGAAGACTCGGTGCAGCTCAGGAGAGCAATTATCACACTTTGTACAGTCCGAAGAAGACTCGGTGCAACTCAGGAGAGCAACTATCGCACTTTGTACAGTCCGAAGAAGACTCGATGCAGCTCAGGTGAGCAATTATCGCACTTTGTACAGTCCGAAGAAGACTCGGTGCAGCTCAGGAGAGCAACTATCGCACTTTGTACAGTCCAAAGAAGACTCGGTGCAGCTCAGGAGAGCAATTATCGCACTTTGTACAGTCCGAAGAGGACTCGGTGCAGCCCAGAAGAGTAAACCTCGCGTTTTGTAAGTCCAGAACCGACTCGACGCATTGCCGCTTCCCCGGCGAAAAGGTAAGGACTGCCTTAGGTATGCGTCTCTTTCCTTTCTTCTCTGAATTTTGGCTCATCTAGGCACTAGTGCATTAGTTTCCCCAAAATTGGGGGCAACTGTAGACATCGGGTCTTGCGGCAGTCCAGATCAGAGTTACCCGATGAAGAGATCAATGTCGATTTTCGAGTAAGGGGATGAAATTCGGAGGTTTTTGTCTTTCGGTCTCGCAAGGATTAAAATCTTCTTCTATAGCATAGAGTTTTGAAAGAGTTAGATAAATTTTACTAAATTTGGGTAAAAATGGGAATTTTGCTCCACAGACGGGCATACCGTCTGTGTAGGGACGCCCGTCCCTACTTGGAGTGATACCCGTCCCTAGGCGTGGTGGGGACGGACACGCGGCAATCTAAAGACGCCCGTCCCTAGCATTGCGCCCCATCCCTAGTCAGTTTCCCGCATATGCCCTTAGTAGGGACGGCCGTCGGTAGGTGCAGGGAAGCCCGTCGGTACGGTAACTGACCGGATCACGCCAGATTGGATAAAATTTAATCTCTATTCTTTTCAAAATAGGGATAGAATTTATCTAAAACTTGAATTTTAAAGTCCTTTTAAAATTCAAACTTTAGATAGAGATTTATCTTAATTATCTCATAAAAACCCTATAAATAGAGGATAAAATTTCAGTTTTTGGGGTTAGAAAATTTGGAGAAAATTTGGAAAAAGAGAGAGAAATTCTAGAGAGAATTTTATTTAAAAGCGGCTATCAAATATTTTTTGGAGAAAATTCCTTTTAAGAAAAAGGTTTTTCTATGAGCAAATTACACAAAAAGTTTATAAATCTCTATTCATCCGTAGAGTTTTATTTTGATAAAACTTCTTCTAATCAGTTGATTTCCTCAATTCTTTTTCTTACGAATTAAGTCAAATTGAGGTGACGAAATTCAGTCGTTTCCATCAATATAACTAATTCGAACACATGATCGCTATCAAATTATCAAGGAAAGAACAACATAAATTTTCTTTCTTTGATCTGATTCTTCTTTTGATCCTTGCGAGGCACACGGGGACAAAATCATTCGACATCCACCCTAAAAGGTAAAATCCGAGGGTAAACATTCTGGATTAACGTTTGTATAATTTAATTTGATTTACATTGATTTCTATATACATTTCATACTCTTTTTTACAAAAGATTTAAGAGGTTCTTTGATTTGTTTTCCCCTCACTAGGGACGGCCACTGGCACGATCCAGGTAGCCGTCCCTAGGCAAAATCCTCATTTTTTTTATCTCATAAAATCCTATCTCTTAACTTATTGCTGTTAGAATTTTCTCATTTTTATTTTTATTCACGTTTTACCTAACGTGTTTATCCTGGTGAGTTCTTTTCTGACCATTGAAAGTTGGAGTTGTGAGAGATGTTGGTTGCGCCATCCTGCAGATCTCGATTCGGGTTCATTTTTCTACCCTTACCTTGTATTTATGTTGTTATGGAAATGGTTTTAACGTCGTTAAGGTAAAAAGGACCAAAGGTTTTTTAACAATTGAACCTGGAGATTTTCCCGAAAATGGTGGACCAATGTCCCATTTCAGCCAATAAATTGACACTTCATAAAAAATCGTTTTTGTAATGAATATGCATGGTAGGACCAAAGTCCTCATTCCAATGAATATCCCGTTTTATGCATGTATCGCACTTTTATAAATGGGAGTTGTATTCCGCTCCTAGTGTTATTGTAATTTATTTCGAACACTTTATCTTGATTCTTGCTTTTATTTACCGCTTTGGATGTGAATGATTTGCGCTTTAATAAAATGCATCGTGTGGAAAGTCGGTGAAATAATAAATTCAAAACATAATTGTAAGATTAATCAAAGTACGAATAAATGAGAAGTCCCGAACTCACTCTGGTCTTTGGGACTCAAAGAGGCGAGAGGTCTAGGACTTCCAAGACACCTCTTGAGTCCCACTAAAAGGCTTAAATATACAATCCTAGGCTCTAGGGGAGTAGAGGATAAGGCCTTCAAGATCCCTCTAGCTAGCTCAAGATGGATATGTATGCGCCGTCTTAGGCTCGATAAGGCTAGACGACCCTTCCCAATGTTCTATTGGGTGGTGACTCCAAGAAACCTCATTGTTACCCAAAATAGACGCACTTGTAAATACCTTACAAGTTTTATGAACCTCTCCCGATCGCCCTGAAGCGGGCTTTCGGGAGGACGCGAGGTTCGGTGCGCGTCACAGTAATGTGATTTCCGGAATGCAAGCAAAAATATTTATGAGGAAAGGTTGTGAGGCATTCTTAGCAGTTGTTTTGGATTCTAAGCGTGATTAGGTTGAGATTGAGGATATCCCCGTTGTTAGGGAGTTTAGTGATGTGTTTTCGAGTGAATTGTCTAGATTGCCTCCCAAGAGAGAAGTGGAGTTATCCATAGAGATTTTGTCGGGTACTTCGCCCATTTCGAAAGCACCTTATCGGATGGCTCCTGTAGAGTTGAGAGAACTTAAGACTCAACTACAAGAGTGTAGATACCAGGTCCCGAGTAGCCTTGATCAGGATTACCCAATGATGATAATTGCCTTCACAGGTTAAAGAGGTTAAAAGTGATGATTTCATCGCCAAATTTACATTTTAGAGTGAAAATTTGGAAAATAATAAAAAATATTTTAAAAATTAATTTTGAAGAATGGGGGTTTAAAATTATAATATTTTTAGTCAATTTAAACTTTAAAAAAAAAATATTGCATCGCAAGTGTCGGGCTCGCTGACGCCCAGCTCGCGGGCTGGGCGCGAAGGGGCGACGCTGCTGCGCGTCACTAAAAGTGTGCGCGCACTGCGCGCTGCACCGCTCGCTGGAGCTCGCGGTTTCCGCGCAACGTCGCTGCGTGTGACGCCCGTCGCTCTATAGCGACGGGCGTCCCTTCCCCCTGGCGTCGCTAAAGGGTCTGAATCAGCCCCTTTTCCGATTTTTTTCACCCTTTTTCCGATGTTTTCACATTTTTTTCATCCCAAATCAAGGTTTTTTAGTCCAAATTAAATTCTAAAATATTCTTTTAGATAACTAATCAATAAAACTTGATTTTATCACCAAAAATAAAGGAAATTGAGTTTAAATAAAATTCTTTTTCCCTAATTGAATTAGGGCAACTTTTTTCTCCAACCTATATATTCTTAATGATAGAAAAATTAAAGAGGAGCCTCCATAATAATTTTGTACATCTGAATTTTTCAGCTTCTCTCCTCTTTTGATTTCTTTCTTTAAAGCTTTGAGATTTTGTCCTTGAATTAATAAGGTTTAATTGAGATTGGAAAATTAATTTTCAATACTTAATTATTCCAATTGATTCTTTAGTTTGGCTCCAAGAAAATTAATCATTCACTTCAAAATCATTTCTTTTCAATTTCAAGCATCCAAATTAATTTATTTGTTTCATTCATAAACAAAGATAATTAATTTCATTGCTAAATTATTTTTTCAAGCAATTTTCCGGAAAATTATCACTTTTCCTTTATCAAATCCAATACTCTGAGGGTAAATATTCTAGGGTTAATTTCTATTCTCTTTTATCTTATTTATATTTAATTTATTCATGTATATTTTATTATTTTTATTGATTTATTTATTGTTTTCATTTATTCATTTGTTGTATGTAATTTATATTTGTTCTATTTAATTGTTTATATATGATTTTATTTTTATTCATGTGAATATTGATTTCTTTTGATTCTTAACATGTAAATAATTTATTTTATTTTGATTCCTCGTTATTTTAGCATGTAAATAATTAATTAATTTTTGTTAATCATTTTTGCCATGTAAATAGTTTATATTAATTATGAACACATCAATTAACCTTGTCATATATCATTATTATTTTCATCATTCTTTTGTTTACTAACTTTTATTATTCTTTTTGTCATTGTTACATGATTTATTTATTATTATTTGTTTATTTATTCATTTATTATTTTTCACTTTTCATCATTATTTTCATCATGTGTATATTTTCATGTATTAATTAATTAACATGTTTTATTTTATTTTCATCACATTATTTAATCATTTGTCATACATAATGCATGTTTCTCGTTTATTTTGGTTTGTTAACATTTTGATTCAATTATCATTCTTTTCATGTCATCTTATTTTATTTTAATTTGTTATTCATTATTTTGTATATTTAATTGATTTAATTACTAACATTATTTTATTTGTATTTTGTTTTTATGTCTAAACTCATTTTTTACTTGGGCGTTTTTGCGAGCACATCGGGAGTTCTAGGAGGCTCATTTGGATTATATATTTATTTTATTTTTTTTGTAATATTTGTTTATTTGTTTTGTTATTTATTTTTATCATGTATATTTTCTTATAAAATCGTTTTCCTTAGGGCCGCTAGAAAGAAAATCATCAAAGCATTTTTATTAATTAAATTGATATTTTTCCTAATAAAATGGGACCAATGTCCTAGTTTTTCATAACCATCATCACCAAATGCTCTTCTTAAAATATTCATGCAAGAACCAATGTCCTCATCATTAATGAATATCCCGTTTTATGTATTATTTGTATTTTATTTATAATGGGAGTTGTATTCCGCTCCTAGTTTTGTTGTATTTACTTTCTTGTATTTTATTTTATTTATTGATTTCCTTAAGTGGACAACCTGCGCTTTAATAAACTGCATTAAAATGAATGAGAAATAGGATGAAACTCTAAATTCAAAGCTCAATTATAAACTTAACCAAGGTATGAATAAATGGGAAGTCCCGAACCTTCTCTGGTCTTTGGGCTCAATGAGGCGAGAGGTCTATCCGATCATTCATTGGAACGAGACCTCCAAGACACCTCTTGTGTCAAAAAGGCTTAATAAATCCTAGGCTCCATAGGGCTAGAGGGTCATTCCAATGTTCTATTGGGGTGATTGCCTTCAAGACCCCTTTGGTTTGCCCAAAATGGAAATATGCACCGTCTTAGGCTCACTGAGGCGAGACGAACTTTCCCAATGTTCTATTGGGTGGCGACTCCATGAAACCTCCTTTTTGCCCAATATAGACGCACTTGTAAATACCTTACAAGTTGTCAACGAACCTCACTTGCCCGATCGCCCTCAAGCGGGCGGTCAAGGGGCGCCCTCGGGGTTCGACGCGCGTCACAGTGGCGACTCCACTGGGGATAAATTCGAGACTTCACTTCGAAAGTACCTTGGTTAAAATTTACAATTGGATTTTAATTTAAAAATTTCATCCTTTTTCAAAACTACATTGCATCTCATTAGAGCCTTAGATCTAGGCTAGTTTGGTCCCTTTTTCAGCCCCGGTGCGTTCCCGAAGCGCGACCCTACGTTCACTCAATGTAGGGAAGTGTTAAGGATAATCACCAGCCCAAGCCTCGTACCATCATGGTATATTAAATGGTGAACTAATCGGTCATTACGCTCGTGATGAGCTAGACCCGCTGGCAGGGACCATGCTTGAGTAGCCCTAAAGCAACACCACCTTTGACTAAAGCTCATGTAATGGCAATAGATACTTCCCCTAGGTGGTATGAACCGTAATATCTTGCTTGCTATATGAATCATTTTGTATTGGACAAACCCAAATAATCTGATTGGTCACCTAATCAAAGGCTTTCATGCCCCGATAGGCCCATGTCAACTTATTCGGGCTGCCTAAATACATGATGGTCAGAACCCATATGTATGCAGACTAGCTAAGAGAGGTTATGCTACCGGTTTTTCACTGTGCACCATGCGCGTTCATCGGGTACCCTGTTAACCCATGGATCAAGCCCACCTAGGACAGAGACCGCACGACCTCGTGTGTGGGGACAATAAGGTTGGAAGGATCTATCTGCTTGCATATGGTTATGGATGATACATTGCATATTCATGTCAGTCATGCACAAATAAATTTCTGTATTTCCTCTACATGTATACATCTTATTCTTTGCATATAATTATTACATGTACATATTATCCTGTGTGTAGTTTTTTAAATGCTTCACATGTATCATTGTAATCTCTTTTAGCCATTGTATACCATATGTTGCATCAGCATGAGCATGCATTGCATTTTAACCATGCCTCATTTTAACAAAATTTTATCTTTCAACCATCATAGATTCCCCTAGGTGGTCTAGAGGTCCCGACGGACAGTTAAGAAGGATTTCGCTCTTGGGGTTACCGGAGTTAGTATCGAATCAGAGTTCTAATTTAATCTTAGAAGATAGTGAGGGGTTCTCTTCTGAATCATCAACAGAGGTAAGCATGGCCAATCCATCAAACAAGTCTGATGCAACCTGGGCAATAATTGTCGAGGAAGTAGGAAGAAAAATGGAGGAGTTTGAGGCCCGAATGATTGCAATGATGGGCAACCTAACCACCACTATAGCTGGGCAACAAGCTGCTACTGCCCCTAACCGAGTGCCAGTTGAACAAGGGGTTGTTAAAGAAGATCCCCCTGCTGTAGTTAACCAACCTGTGGTTGACCCGCCTGCTGTCGAGCAAAGAGCACCCGTACAAGCTAAACGCAGAGAAGGCCCTAGGTCCAAGGTTAATTTTAGGGAAAATGAGCAAGAGGGGCATACAGTAGCCAAGGGAAAGTTGCCAAAACTGGAGGAGGTGATGTGGAGAAAAATGGAAGAGAAATTTGAGGCCATGGCAAGGATGATGACGGTAGGGAGAGGAATGAACCCGGAGGACCGAGAGCTGGATGGGGATAACCTAATTCCCCAGAACTTTAAGATGCCCGATATTTTAAAATTTGATGGCACCTCTGACCCTGCTGCACACATCAAGCAGTACTCGCTTGTCATGAAGGGAACAACCTTAACAAGGAAGCAGAAAATAGAGTACTTTTGCTTGAGTCTCACAGGAGTTGCCATTGATTGGTATCATGGGTTGGACAGAAGGTCCAAAGAGGATTGGGACTCGTTGACTGAGGAGTTCCTTAAGCAATATGATTGCAGCACCCGAATGGAAGTTACTTTGAAGGATCTTGAGTTGTTACAGCAGAAGTCTGGAGAGTCCTTCCACGAGTACCTTACTCGATGGAGGAATCGGGTTATGGAGATAAAACGCAAGCCAGACACTCCTGATCAGATTAGGTTATTCATTCGGAATGCCAGCCCATACTTTAGAGATGGAATGAAGATGAAGGGGCTAAAAGATTGGGAGTACCTAAAGGAAATTGCCATAGAAGCAGAAGGAGAATACATGGCCAAGAGGGCAAACAGTGAGTCCTATGCCAAGAAAGGCTACAACAATCAAGGGGCAGCTAAGTCAGCAAGTTCAAGCAGTGGTAACAGAGGTGGAAAGACAGCCGAGGTATCTACAACAGGCATAAATCAGAGGTACTTTTCCAATCTGGGTCGGCCATTGTCATGGGTTTTGAAAAGATTGATAAAGGAGGGGAAACTACAACCCCTGCCACCTAGGCCCGCGAGGACACAAGGGCAGCCAGGGCACAAAGAGAATGAGTATTGCGCCTTTCACCAACATACCGTACATCTGACTGACAATTGTTTTAGGCTGAGGCACCTAATACAGGATCTGATCGATAGTAAGCAGATCACCGATCCTGAAAAGAGAGAGAGCAAAAAGAAGTCTAATTATAATGTCGTGCCACCGCCAGTCTTTATTATTGGATCCAGCCTACCAGAATGGTGTGTAATGCAAGATTTATACGAAAATGAGTACGTCGTTATCACTCGCCCTAAGGCAAGTGAAGAAGGGATTCCCGTGGCGACGATAGATTGTTGGTCCACTAATGAGAGTGGAGATGAAGAAGATGAAGAGAAAGATGGAGAATTCACGGATCCATTGGATTCGGAGGAGGAGGAAAGAGTAGAGGCAGTAACAAGAAGTGGGAGAGTGGTCCCAGAAGTTGAGAAGCAACAGGACCCAGTGCAAGCAACCGCAGAGAAGGAGCCGGAAGAAAGTCCTATAGTGAAGCAGCTGAAAAAGACCACGGCTCAGATATCCATTTGGGACCTCTTGAGACAGTCCCCCTCTCACAGACAGAAGTTGGTCGAAGCATTGAGTGTGTCCACCGTAGCCACTACAATTTCTCCATCTGAGCTGCTAGACCTTGTTAAAGGGGGATCTGGAGAGAAACTGGTGTTTTCTGATATAGATTTTCCAGCTGAGGGGCGCAGCCATAACCGGCCATTATATATCAAATCACAGATTAACGGCAAGCACACTGCTTGCGTTATGGTTGATGATGGGTCATCAATAAATGTCTGTCCTTTAGTGGCGCTTCAGGCTTTTGGGTTAAATGAAAGCATGCTGAGTAAGTTTGACCTGACCATCACAGCTTACGATAATTCTAGGAGGCAGGCGTCGAGAACTTTCAAAGCTGTTGTCAGGACTGGATCCGTAGAGATAGAAATAGAGTTTGTGGTCTTACCCATCCCAGCAAATTTCTTGGCTTTACTTGGAAGACCGTGGTTCCATAGGTTGGGGGGAGTGCTATCCACTTTACACCAAATGATTAAGATACCTCACGAAGGGGAGGTGGTGACCATTAAAGCAGCAAGAGAAAACCAAGTGTCTGCCTTGGAGATCTCTAATCAACCATTTAGTGGCTTTCATGTATCAATGATCGGAGAAGAGCAAAGCCTAGAAGGTAGCCCTCAGGTGATGAACATGCTAAAGAAGATGCACTTCCTCCCAGGGGCTGGTTTAGGCAAAGAGTCACAAGGGCAGCAGGATGTCATCACTTCGCATAGCCAGAAAGATCGGAAGGGGTTAGGCTACAAAGGAGAGTATGGTAAGGAGAAGGTGTCAGAGAAGATTCCCCACATTTTAGAGAGCTTTGTGTCAACATCCTCGATTTGTGCTTATGCTGGAGAAGAGGAGCCACAGTGGGTAGATGGGAACATCATCTCGGGTTTCGAAATTTTTAATGATGTCTTCGACTGGGAGGTTGGAGTTATTAAGACTATAGAAAACTTCTGGGATGAGGAGATTATGACCCAATGCAGCATCTGGGACAGGGATGAGCCCGAATAGATTATAACTGATAAGCTGTTGGCCACTAAACTTAAAGGGAAGGAGAAGATGGTAGAGCCAGAGCCGAAGATTGAAGGTCTCAAGATTTCACCGGAGATAGTTGAAAAGCCTCCAAGTCAAGGAGCCAAAGTACAGTCAGCCGTAGCATCGGCGTCGGCAGGAGATGAAGATGATAATTATTTAGATGCTCTTTTTATACCAAAACTTTTTAATGACAATGTTAATGTTTCTGATTATGTTAATGAGATGAACAACTTTGCTTACTTGTATGATGTTTCTGATGATTTCATTTCGCATGATCATAAGCATGATGCATTCATTTTTGATATTAATTCAACTGGTACAACTGCATTTAATCTCAAAACTTTGGAGAATCCAAAGGAAATTTTGATAGCATCAGACATAACTCCTGAAGAGAGGATAAAATTTGAGAGAATATTAAAAAAAATATGAAAAAGTCTTTGCCTGGACCTACGAGGATATACCAGGAATCGATCGGGATATCGCCGAGCATGCAATCCCAACTTACCCAGAGTTTAAACCAGTTAAGCAAAAGCTCCGGAGACTAAGGCCAGAATGGGCGCAGAAAGTGAAAGAGGAGATCCATAAGCAAATTGAGGCTAAGTTCCTGATAGAGGTTCAATACCCAACATGGTTAGCTAACGTGGTTCCCGTGGCTAAGAAGGACGGAAAAGTTCGAGTATTCGTGGATTATCGGGATCTGAACAAAGCTTGCCCGAAAGACGATTTCCCTCTGCCTCATATTGATGTGCTGGTAGATAGTGCCGCTGCTTGCATGATGTACAGCTTTGTGGATGGATACGCGGGGTACAATCAAATCCTTAACAAGATAGTGGATCGGATTAAGATGGCCTTCATTACCGAGTGGGGGACATATGCCTACCGGGTTATGCCTTTTGGTTTAAAAAATGCAGGACAACTTACCAGAGGATGGCTACTAGGGTTCTCAATGATTTGATCCCTAAAGAGGTGGAAGTGTACGTCAATGACATGATGATTAAGTCAGCTACCAAAGAAGGTCACTTTGAGGCTTTAGAAAAGTTC
Organism: Excoecaria cochinchinensis; assembly: GCA_947683425.1. Classification (NCBI taxonomy): domain Eukaryota; kingdom Viridiplantae; phylum Streptophyta; class Magnoliopsida; order Malpighiales; family Euphorbiaceae; genus Excoecaria; species Excoecaria cochinchinensis. The sequence goes on from CANTUQ010000112.1 coordinate 12,091,340, forward strand.
TTTTAAAGGATTAGCAAGTATGATCTGCGCCTCAATCCCAAGAAGTGCATTTTTGGAGTTACCTCAGGAAAGTTGTTGGGCCATGTAGTTAGCCAGAGGGGAATCGAGGTAGATCCTGATAAGGTCTCAGCCATTAGAGAGATGCCAGTGCCTTGAAAGGAAAAGGAGGTTAGGAGTTTCCTGGGAAAGCTTCAGTATATCAGCCAGTTCATTGCCAAGCTGGTTTCGGTATGTGAGCCCATTTTCAAGCTTCTAAGGAAGAACCAGCCTGTGGTATGGAACGATGATTGTCAATTGGCCTTTGACACCATTAAGGATTATCTCTTAAATCCGCCAGTCTTAAGACCACCACGCCGTGCCAAACCACTAATCCTGTATTTGGCTGTAGAGGATAATTCAGTGGGTGCTATGATGGCTCAGGAAGATGATTTTGGTGTGGAGTTTGCGATTTACTATCTTAGCAAAAAGTTCCTACCATATGAAGCCAGATATGTTGAGGTAGAGAAGATTTGCTTGGCAGTTATTTGGGCTTCTAAGAAGTTGCGACATTACTTTCATTCCTTCAGGGTACATGCGGTTGCCAAGCATAACCCTCTTAGGTATCTTCAAGAAGCGCCCTCTCTGCTAGGGAAAATGGGGAGATGGTTACTGTAACACCCTTATACCCACAAACTATACGGATACCGGATGTCACAACACTGAACTGACAAGCACTGCACTGCATCTGACTGAGTGTAGGAATTTTTTTTTTCAACAATAACATTCAGACACAGCAAGAACAAACATTTACACCAACACACTAAACAGGATAATAGCATATACCTTGTACCTCTTTCACGATCGTATACATGCCATGCCAAACATCAATCCTTTATGTCAATATCCTCGTTCAGACGATACTATATCTTCGGCCACATTAAAAATTTATCATAACCTGTGCACAATGACACTTACGCGCTGAGCATTAAAATGCCCAGCGATGGATACATATCCTAGGTTTTCCACAATAATTCTACATGCATGCACACACACACATATTTATCTAAATCATAGAGAATTAATTCCTGAGAAATTAGAATATTTGTTATACATTTTTACGATATCCATTATCTTTGTTCCTTTCATTATCACTGCTTTCACTGATCATTTTATACACTGTTATCATTATCACTTATACCGTATTTAACTATTACGATATTAACTTTAATCACTTATCCTTTCATTCCTTATTTACATTCTTATGGCTTTATTTTAACACTGTCCAATCGGTTTATCAATTCACTATTTATCATTAATAATTATTTAACACTATAGTACTACAACTCAATTATCACTTATCAATCAATTTTCATTCCTATCCATTGACATTATCTTATGTTTACCTTTATAACTAATTATCAAATAGTCATTTCTCAATATTCAAATCATTCACTTACTCTAAAACTTACTTTATGTATTTGACATTCCCTTTTTACTTTCTTGCATTACACTAATTATTTTCGATAACACTTTTAACTACACCTGCTCTTTTATTCATTTATTTATTATCATTTACTTATGAATTACTTTATCACCGAATGAATACATTACAATTATTACTGGGTCACTTGGATGTTTATGGTCCAATCACAATTTCTTTATATCCTTTATTTTCTTACATTATATTATGACTTAATTCACTATGGCCCCTTATTCACTTATGTATATTAGACTAATATTTTCTTCACTTTACTATTAGTAAGTTTCTCTTTATTCACATTTACATTCCAACTTATCTGATAAGAATTAATTACAACTAATTCTCACTTAATTACTTGTTCAAAATTTTGCCATTTACCTCTTTATCCTTTATTATCACTTACTTTCTATTTGCACTATCATTCCAGCATCACCAAAATACATATACATTCACATTCATTATACATGTATAAATTAATTACAATTATTAATCATTTAATATTTATTCATGCAATAATTTTCTATACTTCACAATTCGTTGCTTAATCACTTACCAATTACATATATTTATTTTCCATAATATATTTACTAAATTATACTTTAATTCACTAATTAATCTTAACTTTATGATCCTATAATTTGATTCCTACATTTCTTTATTACTACACATTTTCATTTTTAATTGCTTTATTTTACAAGAGTGCCACTACTTAAATGCATTACTATATTTATTCTTTATTTTGCCATATGTTTCATTATTCAATTCTTACCATAACACCCAATTTAAATTATACTATACACTTTGCTTAAATTCTAAATTTTCTATTTCAATTGGCTATAATTACACCTTTGCCACTATTTACACTTAATACTACTTTTAGTTTATTATTATTGCTTATTAAATCATTAATTATAATAACTCACTTAAATTCAACAATTTAATCATATAATTACTTCACTAAATCACATTACATACTAATTACATTTTAATCCTTTAATTAAACTTATTATTTCTTTAATCACACTTAAATCCTCATTCTTTTACTAGGGTTTCCAATAATACCCTTGTCTTTTTCAAAAATGACAATTATGCCCTTAGTTCATTTTAACTTCACCTTATTTACACTTATGCCATTAGTTCATTTTTATATCACATTATTTACATTTATGCCATCAATTCAAAACTAACTTCTTCAAAATTACCATAATGCCACCAATTCACTTATTTTTCATCAAAATTATGATTATGCCCTTATTTTACTTTTCTTTATACATAATGACATAAATACCCTTAATTATATTTCTTTTTACCACATTTCACTATTTAACATGCAAAATTACTATTTTGCCCTTAAATTATCTTTTTCATGCCAAATTACATTTTTACCCCTAAAAGGTTACCAATTTCCATATTTAACCTTTTAATGACATTTTTACCCTTATTTGTCATCTTCCACACATATAAGCACATAATTACCATTTTGCCCTCAAACTTTTCAATAATTACGATTATAACCTTAACTTTATCTTTATTCCTTACTCTTATCCTTATCACTTTAATCATTACCATATCTTATCCTTATCACATAATTATTACTATATCTTATCTTTATTACACAATTACATGTAAATCGTTATCTTTAACACATAATGACATGCATAATCATTTAATCATTTGTCTTTTCATACTAATATCATTTTAATAACAAATTAACCATTTTAAAACTCATCATTATCATTTTGCCCCGGTATAATGCTGGCAGACTCTAAGTCGCAGGATAAACGGGATGCGAACCTCTATGGGCTCACAATAACCCGGAAAGAACCAAATTGATCAGTCCGGTACATTCCAAACCTAAAGAACCCCGAAGGATTACTCCAGTACATTCCAAACCCGAAGAACCCCAAAGGATTACTCCGGTACATTCCAATACAGATACTTTTAAAAATACAGAATAGGTCCATCATTGGCCTATAAAATAGTGAGACGCCATGCTCACTCCCGCGGTCTTAAGTCCCTATGGCTAGCCATCATATTCTGAAACTAGACTCAACTACCAGCTCATCACATAGGGCAGCAATATTTTATTTTTCACATTATTAATGTGTCATACATACATTTTATGGCATATCAACATAACATTTCATTCATTTTCATGCCATATCATCATCATCCATGTGAATACCATCTTTAAACTATCACATGCCATGAAAACTCATTATTTCATACAATACCACACTTTATCACTATGCACATTTTAACATATTTATTATATTCACTTACAAATTGGCATACATATTCATTTATCATTACTTAATCACTTTATGCCATTACTTTCCGTTAATTATCAAAATACACACTTATACCATTTAGATTACCATTCGGCCAAGACTTTAAATCACAATATCATATATTATAATTTCCCTTAGTCACTCAATTATATTTATTTCATGTTAGACATACCTTATATATCAATTATATGCCATCATTCAAAACATTATTCACTTTATGCCACATAATACCATTCGGCCACTATATTAATATTTCATTTAATTTACTTTAATTTCACTTAGTCGTTTATTCATTCAATTTACATATTATATTAATCATACTTATCATTTATTTGCCATAAAACACAACATAACCCATTATTTCCCTTGTTAATCCATTCGGCCAACACTATAGAAATTCACTATATCTATTTTTCATTCCTTTAATCCTTCCATCATATATTACACCATGTATACACATTATGTTCATCATTTATACACCTTAAATCCTTACAAATCCTTAAGAATTTCTTATATTTTCATTCGGCCTAAGTTGGAATTTCATACCTAAAATGTTTTAATTTATCTTAAGCACATTTATACACTTATTTAGCCCCATTAATCATGTTTATCAAGTTAGATTCAATTATACATGCATATATCACATACATGCAAGATAAACATAACCAAAAATCACACTTATACCATGGAAAAGAAAGGATATTGTATCCACTAACCTTATTTCCTTGCTTTCCACCACTTAAGCTTGCTTTCCATGCCTTATCTCCTTAAAAATCCATCATATCCATAAAGATCCTAAGGTGGCCGAATATAAACATCAAGATCTACTCCAAACCTTACTTCCTTTTTACAATATAATCACATAAACATACTCTAGACATCCTAAAATACCTATCTGAACCTTTAAACTAATTTAAAAATATCAACTTTACATACCTCAATTTCACGCCTAAACCTTCAAGTCTAGGTTTCACCAACTTTTCATCCACCAAATGGACTTCCAAAGGTATCAATAAAAACTAGAGGAGCTGAAATATGGGGTGAGATAGAGGAAATTTGGAAGAAAAATGGAGGAAAAGGTGAGAGTTAAGGTTAGGACAAGAAAGAGAAGAGAGGAGGTCGGTTTGGATGGAGAAATCTGGATTTCTCCAGCCTTCTCCATCTATTTATATTAGTAAAATTGAACCGAACCGGTTTTAACCAAAGTGGTCGAACCGAGTTGGTCCGATTTAAGGTTTTATGCTCTTTTTGCACTGTTTTTGGTATTATGAATGTTCCTGACCTCTTTTTAACTCGCAACCAATTCCATCATATTTAAAATATCAAAAGTATCCTCCACACAAAATTTGAGCTCAATCGGAGTCCATTTGGGGCTCGGTTCACCTAAACTGGTCCGATTCGATTCTGTCGATTTCTGCTGTAAAACTCAAATCTAAGGCTGTCAAAAAATTTTAAAAATTATTCTGAGCTTGTACACTTCCCACACTGAGCCTTTTTATCCACTCTAGCACTTCCGAAAAATTTGGTCAATGTTTGGTCAAACTCCGGTTCAACCGAACTAAACTTCAGACTGACATTCCGGGGCCTATTTGACCTCGTTTTCCCACAAAACTGTACCACCTGACTCTATTCACTCTACTGATCATTTTTATGTAATAATATTTTTTTAACTTACTAGAGCTGCCTGCTTCCCAGTAGGTCACCCATCCCAGAACTACTATGACTCTGGCACATTCAACCTTTAAACTTCTCTGAATATAAAATAGCAGAAATATAATCAAATGCTGCGAATCTAACAACAGACACTACAGACAATGCAGAATAATTTTAGGGTGATATGCAGGCATTACAGTTACTGTTGTTGCAGGAGTTCGACATTGAATACATAACCAAGAAGACCATTAAGGGAAGAGCCGTAGCGGAGTTTTTAGCCGAGCATCCTATTGAGGGAGATCAGTTTGAGTACATTTTTCCAGATGAAGATGTCACGGCCATAGCGGTGCAAGGGTGGTAGTTGTTCTTCGATGGAGCAGTCAACAGTAAAGGGGCAGGAGCAGGAGTTATTCTTATGACCCCGGATGGTGAAAAACTACCATTAGCCAAGAAGCTGAGGTATAAGGCTACCAATAATGAAGCAGAATACGAGGCTTGCATCTTTGGATTAGAAGCGCTGCTCGCCCTGGGAGCAAAGATTACAGAAGTATTCGGAGATTCTTCCTTAGTAATTCATCAGATCAAAGGGGAGTGGTCAGTCAAAGAAGAGAGGCTACTGCCTTATGTGAAACGCTTGAGAATGCTATGTAGCCAGTTCGAGACTTGCACTTTTCGCTTTATCCCCAGAGATGAAAATTAGTTGGCTGATGCTCTAGCGACGTTAGTGTCTATGTGGGATAATCCAACAGGAATTGCTATGAAACTCGTGCTGATTTCTAGCTCAGAAAGGCCTTGCTTTGAAGCTGAGCAGGTGATGGATGTTGAGGCCACCGATGGAAACCCTTGGTACTATGACATTCAGAATTATTTAGAAAAGTCAGTTTTTTCGGAAGAAGCCACGGAGAAAGACCAAAGAATGATTCCAAAGCTATCCACTCAGTTCATTAGCGCAAATGGCACATTGTATAAAAGGCAAGCGGATGGTATCCAGTTAAGATGCTTGGCAGCGAAAGAAGCGGAGAGAGTTATGGAGGAGGTTCATGCCGGGGTCTGTGGAGCTCACATGAATGGCTTAGCCTTAGCAAAGAAGATCATGCGCCAAGGATTCTATTGGCTCACAATGGATACATATTGTTCGAAATATGTGAAGCAATGCCAGTTATGCCAGCAATATGCAAATTTGAGGCACGTGCCGGTCTCAGAGCTGCATAACTTGACTTCTCCATGGCCATTTGTAGCTTGGGGGATAGATATCATAGGCGAGATCCGTCCTACAGCTTCTAATGGGCACAGGTTCATTATAGTTGCCATTGACTACTTCACTAAGTGGGTTGAAGCTGAATCTTTCAAGAAAGTTGATGCAAGGGACATGGCTAAGTTTATCGAGCGGAATTTGATATGCAGATATGGTCTCCCGCATCACATTGTGTCTGACAATGGGGTACAATTCCTGGCAAAAACTAAACAGATGCTCCAAAAATATGGAATCCAGCATCATAAGTCTTCTCCCTACCGTCCTCAGGCCAATGGCGCGGTTGAAACAGCGAACAAGAACGTGAAGAGGATATTGGCCAAGATGGTTCAGAGCTATAAAGACTGGGCAGAAAGGTTACCTTTTGCGCTTTGGGGTTATAGAACCACAGTCAAGACTTCTACGGGGGCGACACTATTCTCTCTGGTAACTGAAGCGGTCCTACCGGTTGAAATTGAGTTGAAGTCTTTGAGGGTAGTCATGGAAGCCGAGATCCTAGAGGCAGAATGGGCACAACAGCGATTATTGCAGCTGAATCTGTTGGATGAAGATAGGTTACGGGCCTATTATCACAATCAGGTTTACCAGAAGAGGTTAGCTCGGTCATTTGGCAAGAAAGTACGAAAGCACCCATTGAAGGAGGGGGATTTGGTCTTTAAGATGATGAGGCCGGGAGTGCCAGACATACGAGGAAAATTCAGGCCAACCTGGGAAGGTCCGTTCGTTTTAAAGAAGTTGCTAACAAAAGGAGCAGCAATCTTGGCGGATAGCGATAGGAATGAGTTTAAGGACCCGGTCAATGTCGATAGGCTAAAAAGGTTTCATGGCTAAAGACCAAAAATAAAAAGGAGAGAATAAATGCCCTGCAGGTCGAAAACCGAAAAAAGGCGGCCTTGCTAAAATTGGGCGCCCTGTCAAGGTGAAAACCGAAAAAAGGCATCCTGGACAAAAATTAAGGGCCAAGAGAAAATGTTCAATTGAGAAAACCCGAGAGGGCCGATTGATAACAGGAGTTTGATGCTTACAAGATCTATTCCGAGATTAGGTGTAGTCTTGTGTTTCTTTTGAATTCCTGTCAAATGAGAACCATGTATGATGAAATCATATAGAAATGTACTCAATCCTGCAACGAATAAAAGAATACATTTTCATTGTTCTTTTAGTTATGTCTTAAAAAAAAAAAGGAAATGTATCATTTATCTATCTAATGACTATTGTATAGTCTTGGTGTCGAAAGATGTCTAAGTGGATATATGTTGGCCACCTCCTGGCAATTATTTTGATAATCGCTTTCTCCAGTAGTTCCTTAAAAAAAAAGGCCGTTAGAGATGAAAACCGTAACTGGCTCTCTAAGCAAAAGTTAGGCCAAAGGGCAGGGTGAAAACCTAGAGACAGTCAGTCTGCCCTACAAAAAAATGAAATAAATAAAAGCCATTGGATTGGGTTGGGTCCATTCCAGGCAAAAAATAAGGCACAGGGTTATGTGAAAATCCGAAAGGACGCATTTCCCGCAAAGAAAAGCTAGTGTGAAAATCCACAAGTGACGCACTACCTTTAAAATAATGACGTTCAATGCCTGGAGCAATAAGGCGGCATTACTTCAGATGATCTTCTTTCAATCAGATAACAAGTAGCACGGGACATGAATCAGGATCCTGGGTACATGATCATCGACTGGGGGGTAAAGATGTACTGGATGTCTCTTTCAGAAAACTTATTCGGGACGGAATCCCTAAGGCCAAGATGACAATCCTCTTGATTCCAGGGGCATGGTGGAGCAACCAAGCTATATCCTTAGCAGACCCTAGGCCACCTAGGGCATGGTCTATACATTCTTGCAAGCACTTTGCATCTCATATCATACACACACATTTTCTTGTATATATTTATGTGCACATAATTTTGCAGAAAATATCTAAAAGACGACAGTCACCATCAGAAGATGGAACCCTGCACTTTTAGTAGTCTTGTCAGCGACTCGGAGTAGTGCACTTTTGGTAGTCTGTAGCAGACTCGGTGCAGCTCAAAAGAGCAGGTTTCGCGTTTCGTAGTCTTGTCAGCGACTCGACGCATCACCATCAGAAGATGGAATAGTGTACTTTTGGTAGCCTTAGTAGTGGCTCGATGTAGTTCTTTCGTGCACTTTTGGTAGTCTTGGTAGTGACTCGGTGCATCTCACTTGTGCATTTTTAGTAGCCTTGTCAGTGGCTCGGCTGTAGACACCGGGTCCCGAGGCGGTCCAAGATCAGAATTACCCGATGATGAAAAACGATACCTACAATTAAAGATGTCAAAAATGATGTTTCTCTTGTCGAAATCTTTTTTTTTATCATAAAAAAAAAATTTAATAATATTATTAGAAAGTGTTATTTTTTATATTCGAAAAAAAAAGGAGAAATTAAATTTATTAATTAATTTCATTGAATTAAATTAAATTAACTGATTTAATTTGAAAAAAAGAGAAAATTAAGTTGGATAATTAATTTGATTGAATTAAATTAGTTAATTAATTTTATTGGGTTAGTTAATTAGTCTAATTAGAAAAAATAAATAAAAATATAAAAGAAAACAAAAGAGATTTAAAAGGTTTTTTAAAAAAAAAAAAAAAAAAATATTTTAACAAATTTTTTTAAAAACGTAGGCCACTTTACCACACAGGGTCGCGTGGTGGCCATTGCCACCACGCGACCACTTTGGCTTTTGGCCAAAGTGGTCGCGTGGTGGCCAATTGGCCACCACGCGACCAGCTGCCCTCGCGTGCACTACCCCCGCGCGCTGTGCCCTTCTCCACGCGACCAGCTGCCCTCGCGTGCACTGCCCCCGCGCGCTGTGCCCTTCTCCGCGCGACCTGTCACCTGTCCTCTTTTTTTCGTTTTTTTTTCAGTCTGATTTTCTTCAGTCTTTCACCATTATGCTTTTTTTGGGTTAAACAAAAATAAAAAGCTATTTTGTCCCTTCCTATTTTTGGTCAAGCCAAGATTAAATGAGGATTTTTTCCCCTCATTTTAAGGGACGGCAACAATTATCAAGGGGATGGGGTTTTACTTTTCTCTCCAATTTTTTGTCCCCAGCAACTGAATCTCTTCTTCAATTCCTTCTTCTAAATTTTCTAAGTTCATTTTTTTCCTCTTCTCAATCTTTAATCTATTTATTTTTCTTCATAAAAATACATAATCCATTTTTTCTGAGTGATTTGAGCTTGGAAAATCAATTTCCTTTGCTCAAATCATCCACCAAAAATATTTTTTATCAAAGTATTTTCTTGATTTTATTTCAAAATATTAATTTCTACATTTTCTTCAAATATTTATCACCACAAATCCGACAAGAAAAATCAATCGAGACACCGTTTCTCCGATCTAAAAAAATTCTGAGGGTAAACACTTTGGACCCATTCTCATTTAATTTTATTTTGTTTTGCATTTATTTGTTATTATTATTTTTGATATCATTTTATTTTGATATTTTGGTATTTTAGTGTGATTAATATTACCGGTGATAAATTATTTGCTTGTCCTAGTTTGATTTCTTTTCTTATTTTCTCGATGGTATTATTATTACCATTATTATTTTCTAATATCCTTGCCATTGTTATCACCCCAAGTTTCTTGGTTTAATTTCTTGGTGGTTGGCTTATTTGACGTTTATAGTTTTGTTATTTGCTCATTGTTTTGCCGTTAGCCTCTCTTATTATTATTATTATTATTATTATTATTATTATTATTATCATTATCATTATCCTATTACTATTATTATCCTATTACTATTACTATTATTATTATTATTATTATTATTATTATTATTATTATTATTATTATTATTATTTATTTACTATTGTTAATATTCTGTTTTTATTATTATCATTACTATATATTCGTTTTGTGTTTATTGATGTTACATTGTTATTATTATTATTATTATTATCATTATATTTATTATTAGTATTATTATTATCTCATTTATCCATATTATATTCACTATTGTTTATTATCATTATTCTATTATTATTATTATTATTATTATTATTATTATTATTATTATTATTATTATTATCCCTAAATTAGTTTTTTTATATTACTATTTATTAATGTTGTTGTTATTATCATTATTTGATTTATTTATTATTAATATTGTCTTCTTATATTTATTGTTATTATTAATTTTGTCGTGTTTGTCTCATCATTATAATTTGACTTACCCAATACTTATTTCATTTTCGCTTGATTAATTTTTAGAACCATCACTAATATTTTTGATACTATTTTCTGTCTGAGATTTAACTTGAGTCGGGTTATGTGAGTATCCCCGCAGCTCCCCGGATGGGTCGCAACGCGCGGAGGGTCACATCGTTTCGGTGAGATATTTCTAATTCTCTATCTTTTTGTTGTGTTTATTTATAAATAATTATTTTATTTGTGCACGCGTGCGATAAAAAATTACAAAAATATTTTATAATTAAATCGGAATTTTCACTAATAAAATTGGGACCAACGTTCCTTGTTTTAGCCTAACAATAAAATTATCACAATCAAAACGAAGAGTCAATTTTCAATAAAATGGGATCACTCATCCCGGTTTTCATCCAAACAATTAAAACGACTCTTCGAACCCTCTTTAAGTTAACACGAAGGAACCAATGTTCCTAAGTTTCGAACAAGTGCGAAGGAACCAATGTTCCTTAAATAATGTCCCGATTTATGTATGTTCTTTTATTTTAATCTTGAGTGAGTGTTTTAAATTCAAGTTCATTTCTTTTTTGGGCCCTTGTAATTAATTTTGGGGCAACTTTATTTATCTTTTGGGGATTGTATTCCGTCCCACTTACATCTTTAACCTCCTTTTATTGGGGTTGTATTCTGCCCCTATTTCTATTGTAATTGCGTGCTTGCGTGTTTACCGCTTTCATTTATCGCTTTCTCTATCTATTGCTTTATCGCTTTCATTTACTTTCTTTACGTGCTTAAAAATGCGCTTTTACTTTTAATGCATCGCTCGCGTGAGACGAGAGATATAATTTTAAGAATTTAAAAACCCATTTATAATTAATCAAAGCATAAATAAGAGGGAAGTTCCGGACACCATATCTCTGGTTTAGACCAATAGAGGTGAGAAACCTTTTCCCAATTTCTTGCAAATTGGGTGGCGACTCCAAATACCTCAAAGGTGCCTTTAGGCGTCAATAGGCTAGGTTATTCTCCCCAATGTTCTATTGGGAGGGATACACCGATGATGTCTCATGGCGCCCATGATCAAAAGACGCGACCGATCCCTCGAGCCCCGAAAGGAGGGCTCCAAGAGGGCCTTGCTGGTCCGGCGCGCGTCACAGTGGCGACTCCGCTGGGGACTTTGTGTTTGAGACTTCACTCCGAAAGTGCTTTGGTTAAAATTTATAATTGGGTTTTTGAAACTTAAAATTCTATCTCTTTTCAAAAATTGCATCACATCATTTTAGAGCCTTAGACTTACGCTAGTTGGTCCCTATCTTACCTCGGTGCGTTCCCAAAGCACGACCCTACTTTCACTCATTGTAGGGAAGTGTTAGGGATAATCACCAGCCCAAGCCTTGTACCTTTTGGTATATCGAAATGGAGACCCGATCGGTCGTTATGCTCGTGATGAGTTAGACCCGTCGGCGCAAACCATGCTTGGGTAGCCTAAAGAAAATCACCTTGACCAAAGCCCATGTACTGGCAAGTAGAAACTTCCCCTAGGCGGTATGTTCCATAATATGATGCTTGTGACACGGGCCATCGCGTATTAAACAAAATCAAGCAAGTCAAGTGGTCTTTTATCAAAGGCTTTCATGCCCCGGTGAGCCCACCTTAACTTGATTGAATTGTCCGAATACGTAATGGCCAAAACCCATACGAATGCGCATTAGATTAAGACTGTTATGCTGCCGGTTTTTCACCGTGCACTATACGTGTCCGATGGGTTCCCTGTTAACCCTCGGATGAAGCCCACCTAGGAAAGAGACCGCACAACCCCGTGTGTGGGAGTGATAAGGTTGGAAGGATCTACCTGTCTGCATGTGGTTGTAAATGCTGCACGTCATGCTCATGCATCACATGTCATCCATGCATCATTCTAACCCCTTTGATTTTTCAGCCATCATACACCATTCACCGGGGAGGTTCTGGGGTCCTCATAGCTATCTGAAGAGTAAGCGGAATTCGAAGTGGTTGGCAGAGATCTACCGTCTTAGTCAGAGCATCCATAGACATTGGGAATGGCTGGTCCTTCGCGACAGATTGAAGAAGCCCGTGTCATGATTGCCCGAGAACTAGATGAAAAGTTTGAAAAACTTGAAGGGAGGTTGTCAGCCACAATCAAGGAAGGGTTGGACGCCGCGGCACTAATTCTTCAAGCTCAAGTCACTGCAGCTACACTTAACCGATTTGAGCTAGCCACGACCAAAAAGGAGTGTGAGATGATGGCTGTAATGTCTCAATTCGCTCTTGAGCCTAGGGGCGAGACGACACCCAACTCACTGATCGAGCAAGTGGAAAGGGGGAAGGGACTAGGGCCCTTACAGCCGATGGGTCCTCTCAGTCCCGCAGACTCTAAAAAGAGATTAGCTGACCTTGAGGAGGAGATCATGAGGTCCAAGCTTGCAACTACCCGGACACCTCCCGATGGAGCCGTTACTAGCCCTGCAAGTTTCGGAATTGGTTACTATGGTGATAGCAGAGGTACAAAAAGGATGGGGAAAGCGCCAATGGTTGAGATGGCTCAGAGGCGTTACTCTAATTTAGGCAGACCTTTGTCTTGGGTCCTGGAAAGGCTGATCAAGAAGGGGGTGTTACAACCATTGCCGTCCAAGCCGGCAAAGACCTGGGGGCAGCCCGGGCACAAGGAAGGCGAGTACTGCGCCTACCACCAACACACTGGCCATATGACGGATAATTGTGCTAGGCTGAGACACCAGATTCAGGATCTGATCGATAGCAACCTGATCACAAATCCTGAATGCCGCCAGGGTAGTCACAGGAGCTTAAGTTTTGCAGGGGGCGATGGAGAAGGTTTTAGAGCCACAAGGACCCCGACTTTTGGAATGGCTCAGAGTCACTATGCCATGCTGAAAAAACCCCTATCCAAGCACTTCGCTCATTTTGTCAGCAAGGGAAAAATACAGTCAATGCCGGCCCAACCTGCCAGGGGCCAAGGGCACCCCAATCACCGAGCAGATCTGTATTGTGCCTACCATCAGCGTACCGGGCACGAGACTGACGAGTGCCGAATTCTGAGGAGGCAAATTCTACACTTAATTGATGAGGAGCTGAGAAGTGAGGAGAATGGTTCCCAAAAGTGATAATAGGCCGTTGACTGCAGCGTCCGCGTTGGCAAGAGAAGAAGGAAGTAGCTATTTAGATGTTCTTTTTTATTTCTGAACTATTTAATGATGACAGTTTTAATTATAGTTTTCTTGAATGAAATGGATGGTTTTGCTATCTTGTGTGATGTTTCTTATGATTTCATTATGCATAATCATGGCACATTTACATTTGATATTGGTTCAACTAATGCCATTCCATTCAATCTCGGAACTTTGGGAGAACCCAAAGAAAATCTTGATAGCATCTGTTATGACTCCTGAAGTGAGATAAAAACTTGAGAGATAAAAAAAAAAAAAAAGAGCCTTTGCGCGGATCTGGTATGACATGCTGAAAATTGATAAGGACATTCTTGAGATTAATACTACTTCCACGAGCCAACATGACGACGAACTGAATGTTGAAAGCCATTTCTTTGCACTCCCACGACATCTGGGATGCATATGATACCACCAAATAAGATCAAGCTTCGAAAGCTACATCAGGAGTTAGGTGAATGAGACTCAAGACCTTCACGAAGAAAACATAGCTCACCAGAATACAACTCATCAGAACCAAACAACGTGAACCCTTTCCTCTCATCCATTTGAGATGTGTACCCCAAAAATAATTATGATCGACTCTTAACCATTCAGAACCCTTATAGCCAAAATCCTTGCTAAAACTATATGCTCGACTAGATTGAGCAACAATGGTCCCATTGGTTAAGATGGAAGTGCACGTATGTGTAAAATTAAGGACTTGAGCAAAGTTTGTAAAAAAAATTGGGTTGCAAAAAAAAAAAAAAAAAAAAATTAAAAATTAAAAAAAAAATTAATTAAAAAAAAAAATTTAAAAAAAAAAAAAAAATTTTGAATTGAAAAAAAATGAGAGAAGAAAAGAGAGAATTGATCAGGGGGCAAGGGAATGCTATTTGAAGAAAAGCTTCGCTCAAATCCTGTTGATCTACACATGCCTGCACATTGTCATTCTTCTTAGCTACTGAAAAGGATCTAAAAGGCTAACCCACAAACCATCCGTCCAATCCCGGCCGTTGAAAGGCTATTGCAGGGTTCGAAGCACCAAAACCGATAAGAGTACCCCAGGTCATCCAGGCCCAACTTATCACCCTATTTTAGCCATTGAAAGGCCATTCCAGGGTTGACCCGCCAAAGCCAATAAAGGCCAAACGCGAAACTTCATATTCAAACCCCAAATAAGGAACCCATCACCTCGACCAGTCTGCATAAGGGCTAAGACCAAGACTTTGATACCAAGAGGAGCCACTCTCAGAAGCAGCAATCCCCCTGGCAAATGAAGATGACAGCGAATTCAACCAATGCTGAGAAACTGAAGGAGGGTCCATGGCGGAGGCTTAAAAAAAAAAAAAAAAAAAAAAAAAAAAAAAAAGAGAGAGAAAATATTCAATCAAGAAAACCCGCGAGGGCTGATTGGAAACAGGAGTCTGATGCTTACAAGATCCACTCCGAGATTAGATGTAATTTTTGTATTCTGAATCCATGTTAAATGGTGATTATGTATAGAGAAATCGTGCTGAAATGCACACAGTTTTATGCAAATACATAAAGCAAAAGCAGTTCAACTCATCATTTCCTAGTTCTTTTATAAAAAGTAAAATCTAAGTGGCTGCTCTACTCCTGCTCTCGCTAGCCAGATGCCTAAGTTGTCGTGTCCCGTTGTCAGGTGTCGGACTGAGTATCCATCTTTTGCACTCACCAGTAGAAGTTACAGAATGGGTACCGAAAGGGGTATGACAGTTTTCGCCGGCGGTTGGCTCCAAAGATCCTGATAGCAAGAGGTAAAAGTTTGCAGAAAAGATTCCTCCCCGTAACGATAATGGGTCCCTAGCTGGGTCCTGGGTCATCTCGAACTGACGAGCACGCCGAGCAATGATACAGAAAGTAGCTTGACAAAGCCCGCATAGGAGAACACACCCGAAAAATCCGTCGACGATTGCATCTGATATCTCACTGAATCTAGCAATGCCCTCGTTGTTAGGGAAAATGGGAAGATGGCTAATACTGCTGCAGGAATTTGATGTGGAGTATGTCACGAGAAAGACCATCAAAGGTCAGGCAGTTGCGGAGTTTCTTGCCGAACATCCAATTGAAGCAGACCGGCTAGAATATGAATTCCCCGACAAACATGTGGTGGCCATCACCGTACAGAAGTGGCAGATGTATTTTGATGGGGCAGTAAATAACGAAGGGGCCGGGACAGGAGTAATTCTAGCAACCCCAGATGGCGAGAAGCTCCCCTTAGCTAAAAAACTGAGATATAAAGCCACAAATAACGAAGCTGAGTACGAAGCCTGCATCTTTGGGTTAGAAGCACTCTCAGCTATGGGGGCAAAAGTAGTAGAGGTCTTTGGGGACTCGTCCTTAGTAATCCACCAAGTCAGGGGTGAATGGACCGTTAAGGAAGAGCGGTTGTTGCCATATGTGAGGTGTTTAAAAGAACTAAGTGGCCAGTTTGGAGTCTGCATTTTTAACTACGTGCCCCGAGATGAGAACCAATTGGCAGATGCCTTAGCCACCCTGGTATCCATGTCGGATAACCCCAAGGGAATAGCCATGAGGCCTGTGCACATTTCTAGTGCAGACAAGCCATACTTTGAGACTGAATGAGTTGGGGACGTCGAGGCTGCGGACGGAAAGCCATGGTACTATGATGTCCAGAATTATTTGGAAAGGGCGGTATTCCCAGAAGAAGCCACTGAAAAAGACCAGAGGATGATTCGAGAGTTGTCCACTCAGTTCATCAGTGTAGACGGGGTGTTGTACAAGAGATAAGCCGATGGCATGCAACTCAGATGTTTAGATGAGAAAGAGGCCAAAAGGGTTATGGAAGAAACCCATGCAGGGGTCTGTGGGGCCCATATGAACAGTCTAGACCGCTAGTAAGAACGTCAAGAAAATATTGGCTAAGATGGTGCAAACCTATAGAGACTGGGCAGAGAAATTGCCATTTGCACTTTGGGGCTACAGGACCACTGCCAGAATGTCTACAGGGGCTACCCCTTTCTCCTTGGTTTACGGGACGAAAGCAGTCCTACCGATAGAAATATAACTCCAGTCAATAAGGGTGGTAACAGAAGCTCAGCTACCCGAAGCCGAATGGGCCCAGCAGCTGCTACTACAGTTGAACCTATTAGATGAAGGTAGGATGCGAGCATACTACCACAACCAGATCTACCAGAAAAGGCTAGCTCGCTCATTTGGGAAGAAAGTAAGAAAGCACCCATTGAGGGAAGGAGACCTAGTCTTCAAACAGAAGAGGCCGGGGGTTCCGGACTTTCGAGGCAAGTTTAGGCCCACTTGGGAAGGACCCTTCATTCTGAAGAAGCTTTTGTCTAAAGGGGCTGCGATCCTGACAGATAGTGATGGGAACGAATTCAGGAAGCCGGTCAACGTCGACAGATTGAAAAGATTCCGTGGCAAAAAAAAAAAAAAAAAAAAAAAAAAGGCCGTTAGAGATGAAAACCGTGACTGGCGCTCTAAGCAAAAGTTAGGCCAAAGGGCAGGGTGAAAACCTGGTAACAGGCAGTCTGCCCTACAAAAAAAAAATGAAATAAATAAAAGCCGCTGGATTGGGTTGGGTCCGTTCCAGGCAAAAAATAAGGCACAGGGTTATGTGAAAATCCGACAAGGACGCATTTCCCGCTAAGAAAAGCTAGTGTGAAAATCCACGAGGGACGCACTACCTTTAAAACAATGACGCTTGGAGTGATAAGGCAGCATTACCTTGGGCAACCCCTTTCAAGCAAAGACACACATCGGGCAATCCTCCCTGAAGAATTATGAGTCACAGTCCATGAAACAGGACATCGCTTACAGACGCTTGGGGGCATAGGCGACCACACGGAGCCATGAGTCGCTTCAGCAAAAGTTATTGCACCTCGACCCCTAGACCACTCAGATGAATGGTGTTACCTGCATTCTGCATAACATATGCACATGCACATGCATAACTTACCCTTGCATACAAGTTTCTTTTGGTCTCGCAGGAAAGTCTGGCGCCTTCACACACCGACAAGCTGGTGTTTATCAGTCGCTCAGCCGTGGTTTCACACACCGACAAGCTGGTGTTCTATCAATCACGTTCTCCAAAGTCTGGCGCCTTCACACACCGACAAGCTGGTGTTTATCAGTCGCTCAGCCGTGGTTTCACACACCGACAAGCTGGTGTTTCATCAATCACGTTCTTCAAAGTCTGGCGCCTTCACACACCGACAAGCTGGTGTTTATCAGTCGCTCAGCCGTGGTTTCACACACCGACAAGCTGGTGTTCTATCAATCACGTTCTCCAAAGCCTGGCGCCTTCACACGCCGACAAGCTGGTGTTTATCAGTCGTTCAGCCGTGGTTTCACACACCGACAAGCTGGTGTTCTATCAATCACGTTCTTCAAAGTCTGGCGCCTTCACACACCGACAAGCTGGTGTTTATCAGTCGTTCAGCCGTGGTTTCACACACCGACAAGCTGGTGTTCTATCAATCACGTTCTTCAAAGTCTGGCGCCTTCACACACCGACAAGCTGGTGTTTATCAGTCGCTCAGCCCTGGTTTCACGTCGACAAGCTGACGTTCCTCAATCATGTGACCGGAGTAGTCCTATGATGCCGACAAGCTGGCAATGTCAAGTTCCGGACAGCGACCGCCTCAGGTACGCATCTCTCCCTCTCTTTTCTGAATTTTGGCTCACTTAGGCACCTAGGTTCTAAGTTCCCCAAAATTGGGGGCAACTGTAGACACCGGGTCCCGAGGCGGTCCAAGATCAGAATTACCCGATGATGAAAAACGATACCTACAATTAAAGATGTCAAAAATGATGTTTCTCTTGTCGAAATCTTTTTTTTTATCATAAAAAAAAAATTTAATAATATTATTAGAAAGTGTTATTTTTTATATTCGAAAAAAAAAAAGGAGAAATTAAATTTATTAATTAATTTCATTGAATTAAATTAAATTAACTGATTTAATTTGAAAAAAAGAGAAAATTAAGTTGGATAATTAATTTGATTGAATTAAATTAGTTAATTAATTTTATTGGGTTAGTTAATTAGTCTAATTAGAAAAAATAAATAAAAATATAAAAGAAAACAAAAGAGATTTAAAAGGTTTTTAAAAAAAAAAAAAAAAAAAAATATTTTAACAAATTTTTTTAAAAACGTGGTAAAGTGGCCATATGGCCACTTTACCACACAGGGTCGCGTGGTGGCCATTGCCACCACGCGACCACTTTGGCTTTTGGCCAAAGTGGTCGCGTGGTGGCCAATTGGCCACCACGCGACCAGCTGCCCTCGCGTGCACTGCCCCCGCGCGCTGTGCCCTTCTCCACGCGACCAGCTGCCCTCGCGTGCACTGCCCCCGCGCGCTGTGCCCTTCTCCGCGCGACCTGTCACCTGTCCTCTTTTTTTCATTTTTTTTTCAGTCTGATTTTCTTCAGTCTTTCACCATTATGCTTTTTTTGGGTTAAACAAAAATAAAAAGCTATTTTGTCCCTTCCTATTTTTGGTCAAGCCAAGATTAAATGAGGATTTTTTCCCCTCATTTTAAGGGACGGCAACAATTATCAAGGGGATGGGGTTTTACTTTTCTCTCCAATTTTTTGTCCCCAGCAACTGAATCTCTTCTTCAATTCCTTCTTCTAAATTTTCTAAGTTCATTTTTTTCCTCTTCTCAATCTTTAATCTATTTATTTTTCTTCATAAAAATACATAATCCATTTTTTCTGAGTGATTTGAGCTTGGAAAATCAATTTCCTTTGCTCAAATCATCCACCAAAAATATTTTTTATCAAAGTATTTTCTTGATTTTATTTCAAAATATTAATTTCTACATTTTCTTCAAATATTTATCACCACAAATCCGACAAGAAAAATCAATCGAGACACCGTTTCTCCGATCTAAAAAAATTCTGAGGGTAAACACTTTGGACCCGTTCTCATTTAATTTTATTTTGTTTTGCATTTATTTGTTATTATTATTTTTGATATCATTTTATTTTGATATTTTGGTATTTTAGTGTGATTAATATTACCGGTGATAAATTATTTGCTTGTCCTAGTTTGATTTCTTTTCTTATTTTCTCGATGGTATTATTATTACCATTATTATTTTCTAATATCCTTGCCACTGTTATCACCCCAAGTTTCTTGGTTTAATTTCTTGGTGGTTGGCTTATTTGACGTTTATAGTTTTGTTATTTGCTCATTGTTTTGCCGTTAGCCTCTCTTATTATTATTATTATTATTATTATTATTATTATTATTATTATTATTATCATTATCATTATCCTATTACTATTATTATCCTATTACTATTACTATTATTATTATTATTATTATTATTATTATTATTATTATTATTATTATTATTTATTTACTATTGTTAATATTCTGTTTTTATTATTATCATTACTATATATTCGTTTTGTGTTTATTGATGTTACATTGTTATTATTATTATTATTATTATCATTATATTTATTATTAGTATTATTATTATCTCATTTATCCATATTATATTCACTATTGTTTATTATCATTATTCTATTATTATTATTATTATTATTATTATTATTATTATTATTATTATTATTATTATTATTATTATTATTATCCCTAAATTAGTTTTTTTATATTACTATTTATTAATGTTGTTGTTATTATCATTATTTGATTTATTTATTATTAATATTGTCTTCTTATATTTATTGTTATTATTAATTTTGTCGTGTTTGTCTCATCATTATAATTTGACTTACCCAATACTTATTTCATTTTCGCTTGATTAATTTTTAGAACCATCACTAATATTTTTGATACTATTTTCTGTCTGAGATTTAACTTGAGTCGGGTTATGTGAGTATCCCCGCGGCTCCCCGGATGGGTCGCAACGCGCGGAGGGTCACATCGTTTCGGTGAGATATTTCTAATTCTCTATCTTTTTGTTGTGTTTATTTACAAATAATTATTTTATTTGTGCACGCGTGCGATAAAAAATTACAAAAATATTTTATAATTAAATCGGGATTTTCACTAATAAAATTGGGACCAACGTTCCTTGTTTTAGCCTAACAATAAAATTATCACAATCAAAACGAAGAGTCAATTTTCAATAAAATGGGATCACTCATCCCGGTTTTCATCCAAACAATTAAAACGACTCTTCGAACCCTCTTTAAGTTAACACGAAGGAACCAATGTTCCTAAGTTTCGAACAAGTGCGAAGGAACCAATGTTCCTTAAATAATGTCCCGATTTATGTATGTTCTTTTATTTTAATCTTGAGTGAGTGTTTTAAATTCAAGTTCATTTCTTTTTTGGGCCCTTGTAATTAATTTTGGGGCAACTTTATTTATCTTTTGGGGATTGTATTCCGTCCCACTTACATCTTTAACCTCCTTTTATTGGGGTTGTATTCTGCCCCTATTTCTATTGTAATTGCGTGCTTGCGTGTTTACCGCTTTCATTTATCGCTTTCTCTATCTATTGCTTTATCGCTTTCATTTACTTTCTTTACGTGCTTAAAAATGCGCTTTTACTTTTAATGCATCGCTCGCGTGAGACGAGAGATATAATTTTAAGAATTTAAAAACCCATTTATAATTAATCAAAGCATAAATAAGAGGGAAGTTCCGGACACCATATCTCTGGTTTAGACCAATAGAGGTGAGAAACCTTTTCCCAATTTCTTGCAAATTGGGTGGCGACTCCAAATACCTCAAAGGTGCCTTTAGGCGTCAATAGGCTAGGTTATTCTCCCCAATGTTCTATTGGGAGGGATACACCGATGATGTCTCATGGCGCCCATGATCAAAAGACGCGACCGATCCCTCGAGCCCCGAAAGGAGGGCTCCAAGAGGGCCTTGCTGGTCCGGCGCGTGTCACATCGGCGCATCACCGTTTTAGGATGGAACCCTGTACGTTTAGTAGTCTTGTCAGTGACTCCGTGCAGCGCACTTTTAGTAGCCTTATCAGCGGCTCGGTGCAATTTTTCGGTCTGCGCTTTTAGTAGTCTTGTTAGTGGCTCGGCGCATCGCTATCTGCGGATAGCACCTGTACGTTTAGTAGTCATGTCAGCGACTCCGTGCAGCGCACTTTTTGTAGCTTTGTCAGCGGCTCGGTGTGATTTTTTCGTTCTATGCTTTTAGTAGTCTTGTCAGTGGCTCGGCGCATCGCTATCAGCGGATAGCACATGTACGTTTAGTAGTCTTATCAGCAACTCCGTGCAGCGCACTTTTAGTAGCCTTGTCAGCGGCTTGGTGCGATTTATCTTTCACATTTCGTAGTCTTGGTAGCGACTCGGCGCATCACCGTCCGAGGATGGTCCCTAGCACTTCGTAGTCATGTCAGCGACTCAGTGCAACTCGGAGAGGATATTCATATTTCAAGTCATAGCAGTGTTCCCCAGGGAGCAGCAGGAAGGTCGCCGCTTCAGATACGCGCATCTTTCTTTTTCCTGAATTTTGGCTCACCTAGGCACCCACGTATTAGCCTCCCCAAAATTGGGGGCAACTGTAGATACCGGATCCCGAGTAGCCTTGATCAGGATTACCCAATGATGATAATTGCCTTCACAGGCTAAAAAGGTTAAAAGTGATGATTTCATCGCCAAATTTACATTTTAGAGTGAAAAATTGGAAAATAATAAAAAATATTTTAAAATTTAATTTTGAAGAATGGGGGTTTAAAATTATAATATTTTTAGTCAATTTAAACTTAAAAAAAAAATATCGGATCATGAGTGTCGGGCGCGGCGGCGCGCCTGCGGCAGCGCAGTAGCCCCTTCGCGTCCAGCGCGCTGGGCGCGAAGGGGCGACGCTGCTGCGTGTCGCTAAAAATGCGCGCACTGCGCGCCGCACCGCGCGCTGGAGCACGCGGTTTCCGCACAACGTCGCTGCGTACGACGCCCGTCGCTCTATAGCGACGGGCGTCCCTTCCCCCTGGCGTCGCTGAAGGGTCTGAATCAGCCCCTTTTCCGATTTTTTCACCTTTTTTCCTATTTTTTTTACCCAAAATCAAGGTTTTTTAGTCCAAATTAAATTCTAAAATATTATTTTAGATAACTAATCAATAAAACTTGATTTTATCACCAAAAATAAAGGAAATTTAGTTTAAATAAAATTCTTTTTCCCTAATTGAATTAGGGCAACTTTTTCCTCCAACCTATATATTCTTAATGATAGAAAAATTAAAGAGGAGCCTCCATAATAATTTTTTACATCTGAATTTTTCAGCTTCTCTCTTCTTTTGATTTCTTTCTTCAAAGCTTTGAGATTTTGTCCTTGAATTAATAAGGTTTAATTGAGATTGGAAAATTAATTTTCAATACTTAATTGTTCCAATTGATTCTTTAGTTTGGCTCCAAGAAAATTAATCATTCACTTCAAAATCATTTCTTTTCAATTTCAAGCATCCAAATTAATTTATTTGTTTCATTCATAAACAAAGATAATTAATTTCATTGCTAAATTATTTTTTCAACCAATTTTCCGAAAAATCATCACTTTTCCTTCATTAAATCCAATACTCCGAGGGTAAATATTCTAGGCTTAATTTCTATTCTCTTTTATCTTATTTATATTTAATTTATTCATGTATATTTTATTGTTTTTATTGATTTATTTATTGTTTTCATTTATTCATTTGTTGTATGTATTTTATATTTGTTCTATTTAATTGTTTATATATGATTTTATTTTTATTCATGTGAATATTGATTTCTTTTGATTCTTAACATGTAAATAATTTATTTTATTTTGATTCCTCGTTATTTTAGCATGTAAATAATTAATTAATTTTTGTTAATCATGTTTACCATGTAAATAGTTTATATTAATTATGAACACATCAATTAACCTTATCATATATCATTATTATTTTCATCATTCTTTTGTTTACTAACTTTTATTATTCTTTTTGTCATTGTTACATGATTTATTTATTATTATTTATTTATTTATTCATTTATTATTTTTCACTTTTCATCATTATTTTCATCATTTGTATATTTTCATGTATTAATTAATTAACATGTTTTATTTTATTTTCATCACATTATTTAATCATTTGTCATACATAATGCATGTTTCTCGTTTATTTTGGTTTGTTAACATTTTGATTCAATTATCATTCTTTTCATGTCATCTTATTTTATTTTAATTTGTTATTCATTATTTTGTATATTTAATTGATTTAATTGATTTAATTACTAACATTATTTTATTTGTATTTTGTTTTTATGTCTAAACTCATTTTTTACTTGGGCATTTTTGCGAGCACATCGGGAGTTCCAGGAGGCTCATTTGGATTATATATTTATTTTATTTTGTTTGTAATATTTGTTTATTTGTTTTGTTATTTATTTTTGTCATGTATATTTTCTTATAAAATCGTTTTCCTTAGGGCTGCTAGAAAGAAAATCATCAAAGCATTTTTATTAATTAAATTGGTATTTTTCCTAATAAAATGGGACCAATGTCCTAGTTTTTCATAACCATCATCACCAAATGCTCTTCTTAAAATATGCATGTGAGGACCAATGTCCTCATCATTAATGAATATCCCATTTTATGAATGATTTGTACTTTATTTACAATGGGAGTTGTATTCCGCTCCTAGTTTTGCTGTATTTACTTTCTTGTATTTTATTTTATTTATTGATTTCCTTAAGTGGACAACCTGCGCTTTAATAAACTGCATTAAAATGAATGAGAAATAGGATGAAACTCTAAATTCAAATCTCAATTATAAACTTAACCAAGGTATGAATAAATGGAAAGTCCCGAACCTTCTCTGGTCTTTGGGCTCAACGAGGCGAGAGGTCTATCCGATCATTCATTGGAACGAGACCTCCAAGACACCTCTTGTGTCAAAAAGGCTTAATAAATCCTAGGCTCCATAGGGCTAGAGGGTCATTCCCAATGTTCTATTGGGGTGATTGCCTCCAAGACCCCTTTGGTTTTCGCAAAATGGAAATATGCGCCGTCTTAGGCTCACTGAGGCGAGACGAACTTTCCCAATGTTCTATTGGGTGGCGACTCCATAAAACCTCCTTGTTGCCCAATATAGACGCACTTGTAAATACCTTACAAGTTGTCAACGAACCTCACTTGCCCGATCGCCCTCAAGCGGGCGATCAAAGGGCGCCCTCGGGGTTCTTGTTTAAGAGTTTATTCAATGTTCTATTGGGAGGGATACACCGATGATGTCTCATGGCGCCCATGATCAAAAGACGCGACCGATCCCTCGAGCCCCGAAAGGAGGGCTCCAAGAGGGCCTTGCTGGTCCGGCGCGCGTCACATCGGCGCATCACCGTTTTAGGATGGAACCCTGTACGTTTAGTAGTCTTGTCAGTGACTCCGTGCAGCGCACTTTTAGTAGCCTTATCAGCGGCTCGGTGCAATTTTTCGGTCTGCGCTTTTAGTAGTCTTGTTAGTGGCTCGGCGCATCGCTATCTGCGGATAGCACCTGTACGTTTAGTAGTCATGTCAGCGACTCCGTGCAGCGCACTTTTTGTAGCTTTGTCAGCGGCTCGGTGTGATTTTTTCGTTCTATGCTTTTAGTAGTCTTGTCAGTGGCTCGGCGCATCGCTATCAGCGGATAGCACATGTACGTTTAGTAGTCTTATCAGCAACTCCGTGCAGCGCACTTTTAGTAGCCTTGTCAGCGGCTTGGTGCGATTTATCTTTCACATTTCGTAGTCTTGGTAGCGACTCGGCGCATCACCGTCCGAGGATGGTCCCTAGCACTTCGTAGTCATGTCAGCGACTCAGTGCAACTCGGAGAGGATATTCATATTTCAAGTCATAGCAGTGTTCCCCAGGGAGCAGCAGGAAGGTCGCCGCTTCAGATACGCGCATCTTTCTTTTTCCTGAATTTTGGCTCACCTAGGCACCCACGTATTAGCCTCCCCAAAATTGGGGGCAACTGTAGATACCGGATCCCGAGTAGCCTTGATCAGGATTACCCAATGATGATAATTGCCTTCACAGGCTAAAAAGGTTAAAAGTGATGATTTCATCGCCAAATTTACATTTTAGAGTGAAAAATTGGAAAATAATAAAAAATATTTTAAAATTTAATTTTGAAGAATGGGGGTTTAAAATTATAATATTTTTAGTCAATTTAAACTTAAAAAAAAAATATCGGATCATGAGTGTCGGGCGCGGCGGCGCGCCTGCGGCAGCGCAGTAGCCCCTTCGCGTCCAGCGCGCTGGGCGCGAAGGGGCGACGCTGCTGCGTGTCGCTAAAAATGCGCGCACTGCGCGCCGCACCGCGCGCTGGAGCACGCGGTTTCCGCACAACGTCGCTGCGTACGACGCCCGTCGCTCTATAGCGACGGGCGTCCCTTCCCCCTGGCGTCGCTGAAGGGTCTGAATCAGCCCCTTTTCCGATTTTTTCACCTTTTTTCCTATTTTTTTCACCCAAAATCAAGGTTTTTTAGTCCAAATTAAATTCTAAAATATTATTTTAGATAACTAATCAATAAAACTTGATTTTATCACCAAAAATAAAGGAAATTTAGTTTAAATAAAATTCTTTTTCCCTAATTGAATTAGGGCAACTTTTTCCTCCAACCTATATATTCTTAATGATAGAAAAATTAAAGAGGAGCCTCCATAATAATTTTTTACATCTGAATTTTTCAGCTTCTCTCTTCTTTTGATTTCTTTCTTCAAAGCTTTGAGATTTTGTCCTTGAATTAATAAGGTTTAATTGAGATTGGAAAATTAATTTTCAATACTTAATTGTTCCAATTGATTCTTTAGTTTGGCTCCAAGAAAATTAATCATTCACTTCAAAATCATTTCTTTTCAATTTCAAGCATCCAAATTAATTTATTTGTTTCATTCATAAACAAAGATAATTAATTTCATTGCTAAATTATTTTTTCAACCAATTTTCCGAAAAATCATCACTTTTCCTTCATTAAATCCAATACTCCGAGGGTAAATATTCTAGGCTTAATTTCTATTCTCTTTTATCTTATTTATATTTAATTTATTCATGTATATTTTATTGTTTTTATTGATTTATTTATTGTTTTCATTTATTCATTTGTTGTATGTATTTTATATTTGTTCTATTTAATTGTTTATATATGATTTTATTTTTATTCATGTGAATATTGATTTCTTTTGATTCTTAACATGTAAATAATTTATTTTATTTTGATTCCTCGTTATTTTAGCATGTAAATAATTAATTAATTTTTGTTAATCATGTTTACCATGTAAATAGTTTATATTAATTATGAACACATCAATTAACCTTATCATATATCATTATTATTTTCATCATTCTTTTGTTTACTAACTTTTATTATTCTTTTTGTCATTGTTACATGATTTATTTATTATTATTTATTTATTTATTCATTTATTATTTTTCACTTTTCATCATTATTTTCATCATTTGTATATTTTCATGTATTAATTAATTAACATGTTTTATTTTATTTTCATCACATTATTTAATCATTTGTCATACATAATGCATGTTTCTCGTTTATTTTGGTTTGTTAACATTTTGATTCAATTATCATTCTTTTCATGTCATCTTATTTTATTTTAATTTGTTATTCATTATTTTGTATATTTAATTGATTTAATTGATTTAATTACTAACATTATTTTATTTGTATTTTGTTTTTATGTCTAAACTCATTTTTTACTTGGGCATTTTTGCGAGCACATCGGGAGTTCCAGGAGGCTCATTTGGATTATATATTTATTTTATTTTGTTTGTAATATTTGTTTATTTGTTTTGTTATTTATTTTTGTCATGTATATTTTCTTATAAAATCGTTTTCCTTAGGGCTGCTAGAAAGAAAATCATCAAAGCATTTTTATTAATTAAATTGGTATTTTTCCTAATAAAATGGGACCAATGTCCTAGTTTTTCATAACCATCATCACCAAATGCTCTTCTTAAAATATGCATGTGAGGACCAATGTCCTCATCATTAATGAATATCCCATTTTATGAATGATTTGTACTTTATTTACAATGGGAGTTGTATTCCGCTCCTAGTTTTGCTGTATTTACTTTCTTGTATTTTATTTTATTTATTGATTTCCTTAAGTGGACAACCTGCGCTTTAATAAACTGCATTAAAATGAATGAGAAATAGGATGAAACTCTAAATTCAAATCTCAATTATAAACTTAACCAAGGTATGAATAAATGGAAAGTCCCGAACCTTCTCTGGTCTTTGGGCTCAACGAGGCGAGAGGTCTATCCGATCATTCATTGGAACGAGACCTCCAAGACACCTCTTGTGTCAAAAAGGCTTAATAAATCCTAGGCTCCATAGGGCTAGAGGGTCATTCCCAATGTTCTATTGGGGTGATTGCCTCCAAGACCCCTTTGGTTTTCGCAAAATGGAAATATGCGCCGTCTTAGGCTCACTGAGGCGAGACGAACTTTCCCAATGTTCTATTGGGTGGCGACTCCATAAAACCTCCTTGTTGCCCAATATAGACGCACTTGTAAATACCTTACAAGTTGTCAACGAACCTCACTTGCCCGATCGCCCTCAAGCGGGCGATCAAAGGGCGCCCTCGGGGTTCTTGTTTAAGAGTTTATTCAACCCAGCATATCTCCATGGGGAGCACCGATTTTGTTTGTTAAGAAGAAAGATGGTTCTTTGAGGATGTGTATCGACTATAGTCAAATTAACAAGGTCACAGTGAAGAACAAGTATCCCTTGCCTAGAGTCGAGGATTTATTTGATCAGCTTAGAGGTGCGGGTGTCTTTTCCAAGATTGATCTTCGGTTGGGTTATTATCAGCTTCGAGTTCAGCATGCAGATATGGTTAAGACTGCATTTTGGATGCAGTATAGCCATTATGAGTTTCTTGTGATGCCGTTTGGTTTTACCAATGCACCTGCGGCTTTTATGGATTTGATGAACCGAGTGTTTAGGCCATATCTAAACCGATTTGTAGTAATGTTCATAGATGACATCTTGTTTTCCTCGAAGGATGAGAGTGAGCACGAAGAGCATCTTCAGTTGGTATTGCAAGTGTTGAGGGAGCACCGTTTATTTGTGAAGCTTAACAGGTGTGACTTTTGGCTTCGAGAAATGTCTTTCTTGGGCCATATTGTGTCAGCTAAATGTATTCAAGTGGATCTAGCTAAGATTGAGGCAATTGTGGATTGGAAAGCACCTAGGAATGTTCCGGAAGTGAGAAGCTTCCTTGGTTTGGCAGGCTATTACCGTCGGTTTGTGAAGGGTTTTTCGGTTATTGCTGCTTCGATAACTAGATTATTGAGCAAAGGAGTCAGTTTTGAGTGGTCGGATAAGTGTCAATTATGCTTTGAGAGGTTGAAGAGTTTGTTAGTTGAAGCTCCTGTACTGACTCAACTCATCTCGGGTAAAGAGTTTGTGATGTACAGTGATGCTTCGAGTATTGGACTCGGATGTGTATTGATGCAAGAGGGTAAAGTTGTGGCTTATGCGTCTCGTCAGTTGAAGCCACATGAGAAGAACTATTCAACGCATGATTTGGAATTGGCAGCGGTGATCTTCGCTTTGAAGATTTGGCGGCATTATCTATATGGGGAGAAGTGTAGGATTTTCACGGATTATAAGAGTTTGAAATATCTCCTCACGTAGAAAGAGTTGAACATGAGACAACGTCGATGGTTAGAGTTGTTCAAGGACTACAACTGCATTGTGGATTACCATCCGGGTAAAGCAAATGTGGTTGCAGATGCTTTGAGTCAGAAGTTAGTTTCGGCTTTGTTCTTGAGGCGGTTCAGATGGAGATTCGATTTAGATGGGGCTTTGGTTGCCCAATTGAGAGTGCAGCCTACTTTGAGATAGTCGATTGTGGATGCTCAAAAGGATGATTTGAGATTGCAATGGATTTTGCAAGAGGTTCAGCAAGGTAAGCAGTTTGAGTTTTCGGTTTTGGATGGGGTGCTTATGTATAGGGATCGCTTGTGTGTGCCCGAGAATGATGATTTAAGGAAGAAACTTTTGAGTGAGGCACACACTACGGTCTTTACTATGCATCCTGGTAGTGAGAAGATGTATTGGGATATGAAGCAGTTCTACTGGTGGTCTGGAATGAAGAGAGCCATTGTGGAATTCGTAGCGAAGTGTTTGACTTGTCAATAGGTAAAGGCCGAGCATCAATTCCTTTTGGGATTGCTCACTCCTTTGTCTGCTCCTTAGTGGAAATGGGATGATATCGCCATGGATTTTATGTCGGGTTTGCCAGTGACTCAGAGGAAACATGATTCAGTATGGGTTATTGTGGATCGGCTTACGAAGTCAGCTCATTTTGTGTCGGTTAGAGTGGATTACTCGATGGATAAGTTGGCCAGTGTATATGTGGATGAAGTAGTTCGGTTTTATGGAGTGCCTTTGTCGATAGTTCCAGATCGGGATCCAAGATTCCCATCTAAGTTCTGGAAAGAGTTGCGGAGAGCTTTGGGTACCAAGTTGAACATCAACATAGCATTTCATCCTCAGACAGATGGTCAGTCCGAGCAAGTTATCCAAATTTTAGAGGATATGCTCCAGGCTTGTGCTTTTGATTTTTCTGGTAGTTGGGACCAGTATGTGCGGCTTATGGAGTTTGCCTACAATAACAGTTTTCAGTCGAACATTGGAATGTCACCATTTGAGGCTTTGTATGGTCGACCGTGTAGGACTCCGGTTTGTTGGATAGAGTTAACCGAGCGGTCTTTTATTGGGCCAGAGATGATTAGAGATACCGAAGAGAAGATCAGAGTTGTACAGCAGAATCTGAAGGTGGATAAGGATAGGCAGAGATCCTATGCCAATTTGAAGAGAAAGGATATTCAGTTTGAGGTCAGGGATAAAGTTTTCCTTAAGATTTCACCTTGGAGGAAAGTATTGCGGTTTGGCAAGAAAGGTAAACTTAGTCCTCGGTTCTTTGGACCTTTTGAGATTTTGGATAGAGTTGGTCTGGTAGCCTATAGGTTGGCTTTACCGATGGAATTGGCTAAGATGGATGACGTCTTCCACGTCTCCATGCTTCGTCAGTATAGATCGGATCCGTCGCATGTATTGTCAGTTCAAGATGTTCGGATTCAACCGGATTACTCCTATAATGAAGAGCCGAAGGCTATTGTAGCTAGGGAAGTAAGACAGTTGAGAAACAAGCAAGTCCCTCTGGTCAAGGTTTTCTGGCAACATCACGGAGTTGAGGAAGCGACTTAGGAGCCAGAGGCGACGATGAGGATTCAGTATCCACATTTGTTCGGTTCAGGTGAGAATTTCGAGGACAAAATTCTTATTAGTAGGGGAGAGTTGTAACACCCCGATTCCCCCTTATCAGTTTGAGCTATGTTTGCCATGTATATGTGTGCATGTGTGAGAGTTTTGGCATGTGTCAAGGGCATTTCGGGTAAAATGCATGTTTTATGGGTTTTTAATATAGTGTGGGTGCATGTATGTTTGTAGGATGTAAGTATGTGGGTTGTGTTAGTGTGTGCATGCTCACATGTTAGTAGGGCGTGAATTAGTGAGGTTAGCATTGTGTGTGGTGTAGTGCATGTTGGTAGGGTGTGAGTGGTCAAATTCCACCAATGATGAAGTGATATGTGTCTTGGGTTAGGAAAAGAGTAAATAGAAGAAGAAAGAGAAAAGGGAAAGTAGATTTTGCTTCCTCTTTCCCGTTTCTCCTCTCTCTCTATTTCTCTTCTTCCTTTTCTCATTTCAAGGGTGTCCTAGTTTGGATCCAAGAGTTTTTTGTGGGAATTAATCATCTCTTAACCTCTAATTGGTAAGTTTGCTGCATTTTCTTCTTCTTCATCATCTTTTCTCCTTCTTTGCTGGTTTGAGTTTTGATTTAGGGTTTGTTGTGTTTGTGTGATTTTGGGTGTTGTAGACACCGGGTCCCAAAGCGGTCCAAGATCAGCATTACCCGATGATGAAAGTGATATTTACCATAAGTAAAGGTGTCAAAAATGATGTCTCCCTTGTCGAAAATTCCCTTTGTTCCGCTAAAAATTTCAACCAAAAAAATTCGCGTTGTTACTCTTATTTTTATTTCTTTTCACTTTTATTTTTATTTTTATTTTACTTTTCTTTTTTATTTTATTCGCGTGCCACGCGTGCGGGCCGCGCCCGCACGGGAGCGGCGCGCACCTGCAGGGCGCTCGCTGCCTCTCACTGGGGCGCGTCTCGCCGGGCGCGCATCGCATCCCTCCTCACGCGGCCATTTTGGCCCTTTACGTGGTTGTTTTTTCTGCATTTTCTGGTTAGTTTTCAGTCCGATTTTTCCGGTTTCTTTCACGTTTTGTGCAATTTTTTGTTAACTAAAAGTGAAAGATGTTTTATCCATTCCCATTTTTGGGCAATCCAGTGGATCAAATGAAGGTTGGTCTTCATTTCTCAGGAGGCTGCATTTTTTTAAAAAGAAAAGAGAGAAAGTTTTCTCTCAAGCAAAGGGGCAGCCGAGAGTCTTTTTTCAAAGCAAAAATTATTAAGTTTTTTCAAGTATTAGCCTTCTTTTCTCCTTCTTTTTTCTGCAAAAAATATTTTTCATCCGGGGATTTGATTTAAGTAAGGAAAATCAATTTCCTTTGTCTTGGATCATTCCTCGAAAATTATTTTCATAAAATTTCAAGAAACTTAGATTTTTCTTAAGATATTCTTGTGTTTATCAACACAAAAATCGACAAGGAGGACAGATCAAGGTATCCTATTTTCCGATCTATAAATTCTGAGGGTAAACACTTGGAACCATTTTCATTCATTTATTTCCTCCTGTATATTATTTATTGTTATTAATATTTTTGCCTTTTGCTACTAATATCATGTCTATTGTCTAATACTTTCCTCATGTTTTGCCACTGTTAACATTTTTTATTTAGCTATTTATTTGATTTCCTTGTGAGTTTTAGTTTAACATTTGGGATTTTAACTTACTTCCTTTCATTTGTTGCCGGCATGCCTTTTTTCTTCTTCTTATTATTATTACTATCATCACATTATTTATTTATTATTGCCTCATGTTTATTTGTCTTATATATTATTATTATTATTATTATTATTATTATTATTATTATTATTATTATTATTATTATTATTATTATTATTATTATTATTATTATTATTATTATCATGTTGTTATTGTTCTTCGTATTATTATTATTATTATTATTATTATTATTATTATTATTATTGCACTTTATGAGCTTCCTGTCAACATGATTTTCGTTCGTATTATTGCCTTTGTATGTTATTGTTATTATACTTATTGTCTATTATTACTATCATATTTATTATTATTGCTATTTTGTTGTGTCGTGTTATTATCATTATTTCATCTTTACTTGTTTAATTTATTACTAATTTTTTTGATGTTATTTTTCTGTTTGAGATTTATTTTGAGTTGTATTATGTGGGCATTCCTGTGACCTCCCGGATGGGTTACCACGCGTAGAAGACCGCGTCGTTTGGTGAGACCTTTCCTATTCCTTCTCTTTGTGTTGTGTTTACCTGTACAATAAATATTTTATTTATGCACGCATGAGATAAAAAGTCACGAAAATATTTCTGTAATTAAATTGGAATCTTCACTAATAAAATCAGGACCAATGTCCCGTGTTTTAGCCAAAAACATCACAATAAAACGAAGAGTTTCTTTTTTCTCCAAAATGGGATCACTCATCCCAGTTTTCAACCCAACAATCAAATAACTCTTCGATCCCTTTTCAAATAAGTATGAAGTAACCAATGTTCCTAAACCTTCAAACAATCATGAAGGAACCCATGTTCCTAAACCAAAAGAATGTCTCGATTTATGTATGTTTTTCTCATGTTTGATTTTGTTTTAAATTTATATACATGTATTTTCTTTTGGGCCCTTGTAATTAATTTTGGGGCAATATTATTTAATTTTTATTTGGGATTGTATTCCGTCCTAATTTACATTTTTAATCTTCTTTTATTGGGTTGTATTTCGCCCCGATCTTCCTTATAATTGTGTGCTTGGTGTGTTTACTGCTTTCCTTCATTGCTTTGTTTATCGCTTTCTTTATTGCTTTCCTTTATTACTTTTGAGTGCTTGTAGCGCATTTTAATTAAATGCATAAGTCGTGTGAGATAAGAGATAGAATGTTAGGAAGTTAAAAACTCATTTATAATTAACCAAAACATAAATAAGAGTGAAGTTCCGAACACCAATCTCTGGTCTAGACCATTAGAGGTTAGAGATCTTTCCCAATTTCTTATAAATTGGGTGGCGACTCCAAAATACCTCAAAGTTGTCTAAAGGTGTCGTGAGGCTAGATGATCATTCCCAATGTTCTATTGGGAAGGAGGCATCCAAGATGTCTCATGGCACCCAAAATTAAAAAGACGCGAACCAATCCCTCGAATCTTAAAAGTGGGTTCAACGAGGGCCTTTGCTAGGTTCGGCGCGCGTCACAGGTGTGTTAATTAGTTGAGCCTCCTCGCGATCCCAAGGGAAAGGAGAAGGCTAGTGGGAGTGGTGCTAAGTGATCAGGAGCAAAGGAATATCAGGTTTGGGAATCTATTGCATTGTGATGTTTTTGGTCTTTGGTAAATTTCTGGAAATTGGCATGTTTGATGAAGTTTATGCTTGTTTAAGTACTATGAGATATTG
The DNA here is from genome assembly GCA_947683425.1 of Excoecaria cochinchinensis. NCBI lineage: Eukaryota > Viridiplantae > Streptophyta > Magnoliopsida > Malpighiales > Euphorbiaceae > Excoecaria > Excoecaria cochinchinensis. The sequence continues at coordinate 12,125,950 of CANTUQ010000112.1, forward strand.
AGTTATTGTGCTAAAAATGTTAGATTGTGATTTTGTTGGATTAAATATGCATTTGGTTATGTTTTGGATTCATAATTACTGGTTTTGGGTTTGGATTATTAACTATGCTTATAATGTGTTTTCTTGGGTGTTAAGAGTTTTAAAAGGTGAGTCTTAAGTTGGTTTTGATGTTTTAAATGTTCAATTTTAGGATGTGTTGTTTTGAGGAGTGAGTTGGGTTAAAATCTAGGCGTTTCTGGGTTTCTATCGATCCACGCGGTGGTATGGTTTTGTCATACCCCCATGCAAATCGTGAAAATTCTCCAGAAATACTTAGCCGTGAGTTTACTTGGCGGTAAGGATCTTCCCATACCGCCGTGTAAAATCATTCTGCCTTGTGAGATTTCGGAGCTGTTAATTTTACACGGGGTTATGAATTTTCCATACCGCCGTGCTGCCTTTTGTGTGAGGCATGTTACACGGCGGTATGGTTTTGCCTTACCCCCGTGTAAGATGTCTTACACGGCGGTAAGGCAATGTCCAGTTTTTGAAGTTCTCTGGTTTCTTCGTTTTTGTTCCCCTTTTCGTTTATTATTGCTTTTAAATATTATTTAGTGTCATTTCATGTATCTAGTATCATTAAATTGTATTTTTGCTATATCAAATTATATTGGATGTTGTGTTTGAATACGGAATGTGTTATGCACATCTAAGTTCATGGTTCTCCTTTATAAACAATATGTTATACTTGAATGTGATTTAATGGCTTATGCATGACCTGCAAGAGTCAGTCTAGTAGATAGTTAGGCATGCCTAAAAGAGTCCTTTTGCTGCAGCCTCTGTACTATTCTAAACCCTGATCAGGTCCTCGTTTAGTTCCTCGCGAACTTCTACGTGTACGGATCTTGTTTAAGATCCCTTTGTAAAATGTTTTGAAAAGAGAAAATGTGATACTATTTTTCGATTCGTACCCATAAGGTACCGCTACGTGTCAATTCGTACCCGTAAGGTACCGCTATGTGTTTACTCGTTATCCACTACTATGAGTCAGCAGGTGTTATGATTTATTCAGTTATGCTATAAGAACATGAATCCAAATGATTATAAGTATTTGAATCTGAATGACTCTAATATGAGCATATGAATCTGTTGGCGTATGAATATGTTTATTGAACCTTTGAATGGTTATGAATGGAATTCTATTGTGTTTATACCTTATGATATTCAGTATGTCATTTCGTATGTGATTTGCCTTGATGACCATTGTGAATGGCCGTCCATATTATTATTGTTTATTTTCCCATTAAGCGTTATCGCTTAGCACGGTGTTTCCACCCGTGCAGGTGCGGAAGGTGTATAGCTTTTGGGAGAGTCGCCGCTAGTCAAGACAACACAGTGGGATTGTTGATAGGACTTAGTGTATTTTTGTATCATCATTATTTTGTAATAGTTATCTCTCTTTTATATAGTATTTTGTTAAGCTTCCGCTATGTATCTCTGAATGATGTAATTATGATGGTATCAGAACAGTTATGTAATTGAATATTGTTATATCATGAATGAATGTTCAGTTTGGTTTAAAGTTTTAATTTTCGCTGTTTATATGTATGTTTATATTATGTGAATGTATGTTTGCTCCATTCTGTTTGGTGTGGCACCCCTGCTCGTACGAGTTCTCACTCCCTCGCGGATGGGTTCCCCTACGTATGGGTAGGGGGTGTTACACCAAGCCCCAATACATGCAGTGGTATATTTCACGGACCAGATTCTGGATAACCAAAATTAGCGCTTCAATAAAGGGCAATGGTATGAATTAATATTATAATCAACTTTATATAAATGTTATTGTTGTTTTCTAAAAAAAAGTTACTTATTTGCATGCAGACTAATGCTACTGAGTGAATTTACCACACTGAAATTGCTTCATTTTCGAATGAAGCCGGTAATAATCGTTTGATTGGTGCTTCTGGTCCAATTGGAAGGATGCCGTTTAAACCTGATCCCTTAACAAAACTCATGTCATTTGAACTACTACCTGATCTGATGCCAAATATGGATTTACTAAGAAAATTACTAACACTTTAACTGAATTACCGCCTAAGTTGACTCACACAAGCAGCAGACATCTGGCTAACTGATTAACGTAGATGACTGTATTATGAGCTGTCACTCGCTTTTGTTCCAAGCAAGTCACTATCCCGTCGATTAACAGACTGCCTTGGTTGATTGGAACCAGCATCTTCTTGGTGGTTAACTAATCGTTATTATCGATTTTGATCCACATTTTGTACTGCACGTCCACCCAACTAACAATATGTATTCCCAATCCCAGCATGTTTATATTATTCTCCACGAAAATTTGATTGAGAGAACATTTTAATATCTCGACGACTTACGGACTGCTTGGATTGACTAGGACCAACATCATTTATATAGAATTGTTGACTTGCCTTGATGTTTTTCATATGCAATTCATCATTTGTATATTGATTTTCGGGTGCATAAGTAAGTAGATTTGCTCCTGCATCCTCCTCAACCACTATAATAATTAATTCCACCTAGGTATAATCATCATATTTCCTTAAATTATCATATATCATCTCAATGTCACCGTCATCTACCAAACCATCGATGTCCAATATAATGATCCTCGATTGTACATTAGACTCTTGTATATAACTCTAGAAACCATGTCGTTGATACCTAAACCTAATTTAACGTGAATTTTATAGACCAATTTACGAAGAGTTGGCTTATTTTTAATTCTTAGTCTCCTTATAATGGCATTTGGACCAGATATGTCATATTGAAAACCTACAACCTCCATAACTTATTTGCACACCCCCCCCCCCCCCCCGGCGCCGTTGAAAATAAAAATCGATATATGCTGACATCTTCAAGTTACCTATATGTCACACACACTATTTAGTTCATGCAATCACTTTTTAGTTAAAGCTTCATATTTAATACATAAATCCATACTACACATACATTTAAATCATATATATATATATATATATATATATATATATATATATATATATATATATATATATATATATATATATATATATCAGATTATTCATATATTTCAATAGCATAATCTTGTACACTTAGTTTCCTTTATTAGTAAACTTTATTACTTCATGTATATCCTATACCAATTATTTCCTTTACAACATTTCATTCAAAAATATAAACAAGTTATCAATATATTTTTCATATAATATTCACATTTTAGACACTGGCTCCTAAGGCAACTTTTGTCAGGGTTACCTATGAGGATGATGTTTGCTTAAAGATAGACAAAGAACAGAAGCACTACGGTTCTCTCTAAACTCGGTGTTTTTAAAAGGTTTTTAGGAAAATTCTTATTTAGAGGTTTAAAAATCCCTCCTTAGGAGAGGCTTTCTCCTTTTCCCTCCCTAGCAAGGCACTGATGCGTGAAAAAAAAAAAAAAGAAAGAAAAGAGACTTTGAGTTGAGTCACGGCCTGACTCGGTGAGTCAAGGTCGTGACTCGCTCTGATTCACGCCCTGGCTTGTGCTCACTCCCCTTGTTCACTAGGAGTGAGTCAAGGCCATGACTCGAGTAGTCAGCCCATGACTTGCCCCTAGTAATGCCCTAGAGCTACATTTTCGCCCTTTTTTCCAAAGTCTAGACACTCCCATGACTCATCGAGTCAAGGTCGTGATTGAATTTTTTCCATCTTTTTCTCATATATTTTAACGTAAGAAATAGGGGATAAAAAAAAAGAGGATATTTTTCTTAGTTTCTTCTTTTTTCATTATCCCCTGAGCATTTAAAGCTCATGATGGGATTATAAAAGAGGCTGGACAAAAATAAAAAGGAGGTTTTTTGGACTGGACAAAACCAGACAAAAAAGAGAGAAGAATAGAGGGAAAAAAAGAACAAAAAAACAAAGAAAAGTTTAAGTGTGCTAGATTCTCTTGACTTTTAGCTTACAAAAGTGAAGGTAATATCAAAAGATTGAAACTCTAAACTCAGTAAAAACGAATCATGTTTTAAATTGTAAATATTCATTTTTAGCTTAATTTTTGATTTCTTTGATTTTCGATTTTTGTAGATAATACTATGTGATTAGTGTTTATTGCATCCTATCTTGGGCTTGTCACCTTATATCTATAGTTTCCTTGAATAAAACAAGATAAAATCAATAAAACAAAGTTTACTATTCATTATCATCTTCATACTCTATTTTTCTTTCAAAGTTTCATGGTTTTTTGTGATGCCTTTCCTTTCTTTCTAAATCGAGTTTTCTTTGAATAAATACGCATTTTTGATGATTTTTAATGCAAATCATGCATAAAAATAATGGATTTGGGGTCTGTTGGACGAAAATGGTTTCTTCCCCTTCATCCATCGCATCAGTTCGTGTTCTGGAACGAATCATGGCCTAACCAAACCGAGTCACAGCCGTAACTCGGCTGAGTCACGGCCAATGACGTCGTTCCAGAACCTGGCATGCGCACTTTTCTCCACCTTCTTTCTTTTCCTTTCTTTTATTTTCTTTTGCATGGTTTGCCTGGTTATTCATTTATTTTGGCCACCTTTTTCTTTTTTTGTTAACACGTGCATTTGAGTTGTAGTTTTTATTTTTGCCTTGTTATTTACATATTCCTTTGTTAATTTGTTTTATTATCATTTCCATATATTATTTATGTTTTATAATATTTAATAAATTACAATATTATGTATATACAATTTATATTCTTTTTCTATTCATTAGTAATAACTTTGTTATTATTTTTATTATTGTTAGTATTTATCATTACACACACACACATATATATATATATTTATTTACCAGTATCATTTATTTACTTATTTCTATATTTTTTTATTTATATGCTTTAGTATACGCATGCAAATCGCATGTTGCATGAATTTTGGACTGCATCATGCATTTTTATTATTTCTAGTATTATTTAAATTGGTCATTTATTTATCATTTATTATTTGGAATAATTTATATGCTCTAGCATACACGTGCAATCGTCTGCTGCATGAATTTCAGACTGCATCATGCATTTTTATTATTTCGCTGGTATTATTTAAATTGATTATTTAACTAGTATTATTTTTTGCTGCAAATATGCTTTGAGGGACATCTTGCGCGTCCCCGAGATGGACAAAGTAAGTAGCAGAGTTTAATTGAGGAATTTACTTCATTTTAATTCGCTTATTTTGCTAGTACTATAATTCTTACATGCCTTTCATCTTTTCCTAGTGATGTAATAATAAAAGTTTTTCGACCGCTTAAAAAGAACCACCACACAAAATGATTTTTACTAATAAATGGAAATTTTAGTAATAAAACGAGACCAACGTTCAAATTTTTATCCTAGGAAGAATTCACACTTAAATTGATAACCTTTTTTCTTAGTAATATAAAATATTTTTATACAAAAATTGACATGAATTTCCTTAATAAAACGGGATCCTTCATCCCGATTTTTTCAAAATATATATAATAAATTGTCATTTTATAATTGCATGTATGAACCAATGTTTCGTCCAAAAATAATATTTCAGTCAAACTATTTATTTTATGTATGCTATCATTTAGTGGAATTAAAATCATATGCCATGCCTCTACTGCTTTTAATATACATGCTTTACAGCTTTCCAATGTGCTTAAGTGCACCTTTGTTTTTATGCATAATAATGCACGTGAGAAGGGAGATAAAATAATTAATCTAAGTAACTCATTTATATAACATTAACCAGAAGTATAAATAAGAGTGAGGTCCCAAACTTTCTCTGATTTTGGTCTTATAAGGTTGGAACTAATTTCTCAATATTTTATTAGGTGGCGACTCCTTTTAAATCTGCCTTGTGGTGCCCAACAAACGCCCTCATAGGTCAATAACTAACGGTTAAATGGGGGAACCCTGAAATGCTGGTCTAGACCTTTAAGAGTCAAGGATTAGCAAAATCGGATAGGGGCCTTCGTCCATTGCTAAGTAACTGACCTTCATGAGTTATTGAACCTTTTCATCCGATCTCAGACCTAAAAGTGGGTACTCGAGAATCATATTGGATACTATTCAGGAGTTCGACAAGCATCACACACATGTTCTAATTAATTCACATATTCATTTCACGTGTGACAATACATTCTCATATTACAAATGGAGTCATATACCTATACACATAACTTGATTTCTTGACAACTTTATTACTTTATATAAAAGTACTATTTAGGACTTATATTCCAAAGTTATATTTGATTAACTCAACTCACAGGCAAGTTGAATATATCATTTATTGACAATTTTAATCATGACATACCTGAACATTTCATATCATTTCTTTTATATGTAATTATTCAAAAATATATTCATAATAATGCATCTTCCTTATATCTCTATTTTATATTTCGAGTATGTTTTCATATATTATTATTTACTTGTGATAATTATATAATAGTACATTGTTAATGCAATATACCACGTGAGCATACATTTCATGTAGCATTTTTTATATATCATGTATTTACGTATATTCATTATTTTGTGCATAAATAAATCATATACAAAATACAGAACACATGTCATGATCAATCACATTTAATAACATGTTTCTCATTCTGTAGTTAGCCTACACTTATACTATAGGTGTGGATAACGAGTGCGGTATAGTAGATACCCAAAGGTATCGTATATAATTACCCGAAGGTACAAAATATATGGAGACATTTTAGTCTCAATAAGGACACCATATGTAATACCCCCTACCCATATGTAGGCGTTCTCATCCGATAAGGAGTGAGATGCCATATGAGTCAAGGTGCCACCACACAGATACAATGCAAAACATACATTCATTCATAAACAAATATATACATAAATACAAGGTAATTAAAACTTTACGAAGCAACATAGGAAACGGCTGATCATGCATTAATATAACAATATCCGTTACATTATTGTTCTGATCAATTAGCTGAGACAAAAGATGATTACATATCCAAAATATACAAATTCAGAAGCTACTACAAAAACTGATACATGAGAGTTCTATACAAAAGAATCATCAAAGATTACAAAAGTTAAGCACTACACTAAACCTTCATGTGTTGGCTTGACTGACGGCATCTCTCTCCAAAACACAGCACCTTTCGCACCTGCACGGGTAAAAACACCGTGCTAAGTGATAAACGCTTAGTGGGGAAACACACAAGCAATATGGACGGCCATTCACAATGGTCATCGAGGCATAACACATTTACAATGGTAAATGCAGATAATTATAGCATGTATACATACATTCTTGCGTATGAAAGCCATACTTTTGATAACATATGCTCACATCCATAGTCACATTCATAGTTACATTAACTGATCATTCATCTCATTATCATACTCATTTGAATGGCACATTCTTATAATCGTATCGTAGCATAACAAAACAATAGAACACCTGCTGACTCAAAAATAGCAGATAACGAGTATACGGACAGTACCTTATGGGTATGAATCGAATACGGACAGTACCTTATGGGTACGAATCGAATACCATTTCCTTTTATCAATTACAAAAAATTTTACTAAGGGGACCTTAAACAAGATCCAAATACTGAGGGGTTCACGAGGAACCAAACGGGGACCTGATCGGGGTCCAAACGAAATTGAGGCTGCAGCTAAAAGACTCTATTAGGCATGCCTAACTATCCACTTACTTAACTCTAGCAGGTCATACATAAACCCAAAACATGTTTCGGAGCACAACATATAGTTCATCATGTATAATTCACAATATAATAGCCATATAAACACATTCATAGAGCATACAGTAAGGATGAACCATGGAAAAGACATTTGAAATTCATTTTAGAAGAAAAGGCAAAATCAGAAAGCAAGGCAGGCAAAAAGGCACTGTCGCGATCGCGACAACGTCGCGCTCTCGATAGAGGCAGACTTGCCCAGGTCGTGACCTCGACACTCATCGCGATCTCGCGAGGGAATAAGGGCATCTCGCTATCGCGCTCGTGACAGTGAGCTGCCAACCCGAAACAGATCGTCCAACAGATTGGCAGCCGAGCTCTCTATCGCACTCGCGACAGAGGCTCTGCTGCACGGCTCGGCGGAGAGCTCGAACGCGTGTGAGGGCTGCTTTTACCGAGCTTTGTCACGACCTCGTGACAGAGTCGTGAATTCCAGCCCTTGCCCAGAACATCTGCAGAAAATCCCTTTTTCACAACACCCACTCACACACATTCAACTCAAACCAATTCTTACCTCAATTCCAGCAACCCATCCATCATCAACAACATAAAACAACATAGTTCAACAATTAATTCCCATTAATTCATAAATTTATACTCACAATCTCAAGGATCACAAAATCTGGAAATTTTGCAGCAAAACTCAATCAATCCTCACAATCACTTCAATAAATCCATACTTATGCATAATCAATGATCACAACCAAAACCCATAACATGCATACCAATATAGGTCCATTTACACAACCAAAATTCTAGAAATTCATGCACATACACATTTGAACATATGAACATCAAACAGCAGAAATTCCCAAACCTTATCTCCTTAGCTCCAAATCTAATGAGCTCCACTAGAACCAGCCTTCTCCTTGCCTTTCGGGTCACGGGGAGGCTCAACTAACCAACAAACCAATAATAACACACAAAATACAAACCCTAGATCAAAAGCCTAAACCCAAAAAATGAAAAAGAAGAGGATGAACAAAATGAACAATTGAAAGACATATGCAATAACTCACCAAAAGAAAAGCTAGGAGATGATTAATTTCGACCAACAATTCTTGGATCCAAGTTAGGGAAATCAAATGAAGAGCAAAGGAAGAGAGGAGACAAGGGAGAAGAAGAAAACGGGAAAGGGGGGATGAAATTCTGCCTTTCCCAATTTACTTTCTTTCTTAACTCATCTCTTCCCAACCCTAACACTTGTCATTTCCCTATTGGTGGAAGCTAATCACTCACACCCAAAAAGCATGCACTATTTACACACAAAGACATCCCAACTTAAACACACCCTACTATGGAATGCTCATGCACACACAAACATAACCCAACTTACTCACATCCTACTATGATATGCTCAAGCACACCCAAACGCAACCCAACTAATTCACACCCTATCACAATATGAGCACCCACACTATAATAAATCCACAAAACATACAATTTACCTATAATACTCTTATGACATGCCAAAATACACTCAATGCATACACACACAGATGGCTCATTCTACTAGGGGGCAAATGGGGTGTGACACCATAGGTGTCAAACGATAGCAGCAGCACGATAACCCTATAGGCATGCCTATCTATCCATGACAAAGACTAAGGAGTATGCTACTATACTTATCATATATTTCTTTCAGTCTTTATTATGTTAATATATATTCTCAAATAAGATCACATATTCAGAACATGTTATCGCATGTGTGCACATCATATGCCTGAAGTTACTTATCAAACAAGTACATATGTTTATTCAAATCATTAATATGCCAATCACATCAACAAGCCTATACATATGTATACATATATTCCTCATAGTTTGTCAAGACTTATTCATATATGCACCAACTCTTCTTAAACACTTATAATTTTTCCATTTCAATCCTGTAAGCATTTGTCACATGTATAATTTCAATGCATTCTCAAGTCATTTAAGCTTTATAACATATTCGAATAAGAAAATGTACCTTTAAGAAGCCACGAATTTATGCCCAATAATATGGGGCCCAACCATATGCCTTAATATGCTTTTTAAAATCAAGTATGCATAATTTGCATAATTGTTATATTTCCAAATTTAAGCAAGTATGATAACATACATGTTCACATTTTTTTTGCCCTCTTATTTCACCCTTTCCATCATTATCATAATCAGGTAATCATACCTTAAAAATACCTTTGATTCATGTCATTTTTCTTTAGATTATACCATATAATTCAAAGAATACAATAATATCTAATTGACATATAGTAGCATAACGACACAATTCATATAGGCATGTATTTAAAGCAAATTGTATAGTTCTTTTGTAGTTACTATTCATTTCTATATACTTATGCATGACTTTTCTATATTTTTAACTAGTTCATCATATCATTCATCTTTTATTATCATTATTCTTTATTATCATCTTTTTCTATTATATGCATTCATAACATGTCTATATATGTGTTCATTTATAATCATATAATTATCACAATAATAGAGTGTTCATGTCATGTGATTTTGAGTGATGCCAGTGGATAAATAATCCTGTACACAATTTCCATTATATATAAGCTAAGTTCATATCAATTTTCTCATGCTGCTTCACATCTAAATGCTAAGCCCAACCAGCACTAAGAGTTATATATGATCGAATCTAGTTTCTCTGAAAATCATCCACTCTTTCATCGGTAGAAAGTGGACCTAAACTAGATCAAGCCTGAGCTATGTCTGATTGAAATTAAGACCATTGGTTCTTAAAGTTTAAACAAGTAAGTCTAGTCAAGCTTGAGCTAAAGAACTAGTTCGATCAAAATTAAAACAATTGAATCTCCAAGCTTTACAAGCAAATCCAATTAGACTTGAGCCAAATAACTAAGTTCAGTCGGACATTAAGTTAAATTAGATTGGATGTTTAACATGTCTAATTCTAGAGTTTCCAGTCCAAAATTATTTACACAACAAATAGGATTCTAGGTCCATTTAACTTGCAATTTTTCGCATAGAAAATAGACTTTTTAGGCTTTGGTCTCTTCTTAACAATTATTCTCCTAGATTTTAAGCTTTCTATGGTTTAAAAATTATGCCATTTAGACTTATAAATCATGAGATATGTTTATAACTATCTAGATTGCTTCCAAAATAGGGGTAGCAATAGTTCCTCAATTTCAAGCCTAATTTCAAGGGTCTTAAAGGTAGAATTAAATTACAATTTCTCATAACAATTGTATGTTTATGTCTTAAGTTCCATCTCTAAGTGAAATTACTAAATTTGGAGGTCTATAGGCCAAGGTATGACCATTATGAGAAAATTGGTCCCTAAAAAAATAAAATTTCATCTAAGTCATATCTTATAGCATATTCAGTCAATTTCAAGCAAAATAATACTAAACCAACACTCCATGAACAATTTCACACACATATATATATCACTTCAATTCATGCCAAACACATACCAATAAAATCAAGATATTCCCATACCTCTTAAAATAGCCAATTCTTCTCTTCAACTAGTTTTTTTCTCTTTCCCCATCCACTTACTGGATTTTTCCACTAAATTCATCATGAATTCATGTTAAATTCTGCTACAATCCCATGATTCTAGCATATCCATAAATATAGAGCAAGAAGAAGAAAAAGTGTTAGTTCCTTACCTATTATACTCAATTGCACCAAATATTAATTCTCCCTTAGAAAACCTTTAAGCATGCTATTGTGTGAAAATGGAGAGGAAAGATGAATTGAAAATTCTATATTTGGTTCATTTTTTTGCCGACCAATTTTCTCTCTCCCTCATTTTTCCAATCACTTTTATATGCATGTCAAGAGTGTGGTGGTATCTCCATGGTTTGCTACACCACTTCCCACTTAATGAAGCCCTAATTTATAATTAATCATGGCATCTTTCTTTTAAATCACTAAACTATTTAATTTGTTTAATTGAATTTTAATCTCTTACCGCTTTTTTCAATTAACTTCAATTTCCATATTTTACTTTTCATGCATTCACAATTTGGCCCCTAAACTTTATTTTATTCTACATTTATATATAATTTAGCTCTATTTTAATATTTACCCATATTTTAAATTCACTTGTACATATATAACTTAATTAGCAATAATTACCAAACTGCCCCTTATCTTTTAATTTAATTTCCTTTACGTCATTTTCTATACTTTAGTTCACTTAACTCTTATAATTCACTTTGTAATTTACCTCAAACATAACATATTACTACCAGGAAAATTTTGGGACATTACACAAATACACACCATAAACATGCGATTACACCCGCACAAAAGGTACACTCATATCCCTAAAATTGCCTTAAAAAGCATAAATGAATGCAAATGTGCGTATGCATACCAATGCCCAACGTCTAAGCACAAAGAACATAGACCACTCACGCTTAAAGAATGCTAGGCACATACAAATATGTATATAACCAAGTACTCACAAATGCAAACATACTTTTCTCACATCTAATATGTCATTTGCAATATGCTTTTTAGGCTAGAAATCATAAAGCTTAGAGAGGAGAGATCCCAAAGCAAAGGCTTGGTTTTTTTATGAGAATCGTATATATTTGGATGCAATATGGGGGGCAAAAGGAGGATAAGCATATGGACTAAAAGTGATGGTGGGTTAATACTATGTAAAGGCTTTGACATCTCGTTCCCGCTTTGCTTTTAAAGAACATGCCTTATGACACATGAAGGAGAGGTTTAAGTAGCGTATATCCATAATGCAATTTGAGTTTTGAACTGAGATTCGGTTTAAGCTTCAAAATGAGATTCATGTTGAGTTTTGAACTAAGATTCATACCAAGCTTGAAAATAAGAGATGGAGTAGCAGATTATGGTGCTTTTAGTAATAGATGGAGTGGCAACAATGACTTTTCCAGTAGCGAATGAAGGAGTAGACTCACATGCTATTCGCATCTCATCATGATCATATTTATAGCTTCAGTAGTACTTCATTGCATCATCGAAGCACCGGGTATGGCCCCTGCTTTACCTTTATGATTAGTTAATTAGTAATGTGTTTGATCAAAATATTGCCTATTATTAGCTATGTTTGTGCATGTATTATTTTGAATTTGAAGAAAATTCATTGCATGTTTGATTCTTTTTGTATATATAACAATAATATGAATATGTTATATGCATGTAAATATTCATTTTTTATGTTTATTTTTATATGTGTATGTGTGTGTGTGTGTGTGTGTGTATATGTATATGTATATGTGTATATATACATATATATATATATATATATATATATATATATGTATATACATATATCTATATACATATACATATATATATATATATATGTATATACATATATATATATATATGTATATACATATATCTATATACATATATATATATATATGTATATACATATATCTATATATATATACATATATGTATATATATATATATATATATATACATATATATATATATATATGTATATATATATATATATATATATATATATATATCCCAAACAATTTATAATTTTTTCCTCCACACTTGTAAGTAACAAATTTAAGAGAAATAGTCTTTAATTCTCTATATTTAACACTTGGACAAAAAATGAATATCCAGATTCCTATATCATGTGATGAGTCAATATTTATGTAAAGTAAAAACCTACAAAATGTAATTTAGTACAGTTACACTTTTCATGGTTAGGGTTAGGTTGTTATAGTTATAAATAAACAATTATGTAAGAAATGAAAGGACTTACAAACCAATCAAGGATGTAGAAGCAAACCTTAGGTCGGTACCAAAAAATTTTCTTGGGAGGAGAAATTAAAAGAGATAAAAATTTATGGGCTAAAATGATTATTAGTTCTGGATTTCGGGGGCTAAAACTAAAATTGTAACATTTTTCATATGTAATATTTTTAAAGAAAATTAAGCGGCTCAGCGGTACATGTAGTACCGTCCCGAGCAAACCAATTAATAACTAGAATTTTGGCAGCTCAGTTTTGCTCAATAAACCAAGTTGAAACCAATCTCGAGGCATATGGATAAAGGACCATGTATATCTTTTTTTTGTTTTTGCTATCCTTATTGCACGTTATAATGTATTTTTTTAATAAATGTATTATTTTTAATCATTTTTATAATTTAATAAATAATGATATACAGAGTAAAAAATATGTTAATAATAAAAAAAAAACATAACGAAATTTTATTGCAATATAAATCATACACATAATTTAAAATTTGTTACTCATCAAAGTCAAATAAGAATGAACAACTTCAAAAATACAACTTTTCAAACCATGTTTAAGAAAGTCATAAGCCTTGCAAAAATAACTTTAAAAAATAGTACAAAATTTTGATAAAAATTGATTAAATTTGACATTTTTAGATAAAAAAGCATGAAAGGCAACTTAAAGATTTTTGATAAATGATATAGGCAAATTAAAGAATTACCTATTTTTAATTTTTCTTTATTTTAAAACTTCAAAATTAAAAAATAAAAAATAAAAGTGTTGTTACCGTGCTTGTGTTTAGGTGAAACCACCTAATCTAACAGTATTTACATACGCGTACGTATCACACTCCAAAATTTAGTGATCTTTTCTAACTAGTTTCGCAAATTTGGGTTAACTACATTCGCGGTCACTCAAATTCGACAATTGTAAAGTTGTGGTCACTATACTAATATTTGTAATGAAAAAATAATCCAACTATTATTTTGTAATAGAAAAGTTACAAAACTCGAAAATTAGGTATTCCGACAACTGGCACATGATGTTTACGTAAGCTCACCTTGCCATGCCATTCATTTTGCCATGTCGGCATCCCACTGGATTCGACGTGGCATAGAGGTAAAAAAAATTCAAAATAAGAATTTACAGTGTCTCGCTCTCTATTTTTCTCGCTTTTCTCTATCCATTATCTGTCACTGTGCTTTGTCTCTCCCGATCTCATATTTTCTTCATTGTCTTCTCTTCCTCATCTTAATCTCTTCTTCAATGGCTTCTTATTCTTCTTCATCAGAAATTGAAAACCGTTATAGTCACAGTGAAGAAAAAGAAATCATTATCCCTTATTGTGGTTGCAAAATTGAAGCTGTAATAACGACTTCCAAGACTAAAGATAATCCAATGAAGAGGTTTTTCACATATCATCTTACTTGGGTAAGCTTTATACTATGAATTAAACTTGATTTTTCATTTATCTTTGATCTATCACTATTTCTCTTTTTAAAGATAATGGAGGGTGTGAATTTTTTAGATGGTATGATGCACCATTATCTAATAAGGCAAATCATATAATAAATGGTTTGCTCAGAAAAATTGAAAGATTGGAGAGAGGGAGCTTGCTACAAAGAATTAGAGGGGACATGGCAAGTGCAGTATCTACTCTTTTATATACTGGAGCATTATTGTTTATTTTTGTTTTTTACTGTAATATTTCTTATATAGTACTAGAACAATGAAAATTAAAGTTGAGAATTGTGTAATATGTTGCATTACTGGATGTTTGATTAATAAATGTCGGCCATAAATAACAAATATATGATGATGTATTATAATTGTATCTACTGGCTAGTGCCTGATATTATGTTAATAGCGGATGTTGTTATTTTGAAAAGATTTCCTTCCATGTGTTAAGGCAGCTATGGGTGTGACATTGTGATTAACAAATTTTTACATGGTGGGCATGTTTAAGTCAGGAAGCAAGGGTAATCTACTAAAGAAAAGTATGCCAATATGAAATAACCTTAGTTCTTGATTCAAGCCACATAGCAGAAGCATTATAAAGCTTTTCAATTGAAAATTTCTGAATAGAAGTATGTAACCCAAATGCTAGTTAAAAAATATCATTTGCCAAATAACCGATCCATTGAAACACAAAAAGATTTCCATTTACAACTGCATCAATTTACATCAGTTTGACATCACAAAACGCCTAACACAGCAATTGAGTCAATAAATACAGCCGTGTAACACATTTACACAAGTTAAAATTAACAAACACAGTTGTGTAACATATTTACAGTAGTTCAAGTTATCAAACACATCTCATTATAACATCATAAACTTCAAAATATTTATGTTGCAAAGTCTCCATGTGCAGAGTTCTGATTTTGGGTTGAACTTGGGCCCTTGTACCTTGATGGAATCACTCTGCCCTTCTTGACACTCTTGTGTTTTCTTGAATTCATCTTCCTCTCCTTAGATGATTCATTGATAGCATTTAAAACATCACTTAATTATATTAGTTGAGACAAAATTTCCTATAGCAAATAGAAGCAAATGATAGATGTTATAGATATTGAATAAAAAAATTATAAACCAAATATTAAACTTAATTACCTGAGTACTTTGATCGTCTGCTGGCTGAGGTTGGGTATTTTGATCAACTGCTAGCCGAGGTTGGGTATTTTGATCAACTGCTAGCCGAGGTTGGGTTCCAGCTCTAACAGCTGCTGACCTTAAAGTCTTACTTTGAGCACCATGTCTTCTAATATTATGTCCAACATTACCACATACCCTATACTTGATGGTGATACTATCTTTTTTACATAATTTTTGGGTTCCAATAGATTCATTTGTGCTTATTGGTTCTCTTTGCACCTTCTTTTTAGCCCTCAGCTGCTCAAGTTCCTCAGGCTGCTTCCTCCTAGACTTAGGCTTTCTCCCTCTTTTATTTTTATTAGACTTGGGGGGATAACAACAATTCTATTAGTGACTTCAGGCCAATAGTCTTAAGGGTTAGTCGGGTTAATGAAATGGGAGTACACTTTCTTGAATATGTCAACACTGTACTACTCACCCACATAATTGTAAGGGTCATCATTATTTGCAATGAGAACAGCAGTTGCATGTGGACATGGCAACCTTATCAACTCCCATCGCTTACAATAACAAGTCACAGCAACTAGGTCAATTATGAAAAGCCCCCTCAGACCATTCATTTGGACTTTTGTACCACCAGATTTCTCAACTTCAAGTAACCAGCAGCTTCTCTAATTTGCTTAAAATTGTTTTTTAACTTTTAGACAGATTCTACTGGTACATTTTTTTGATCCAATCACTCGTAGTATACAATCTCTTCATTAACTTGGATTTGATCATTTCTAACACTGTGATAATTGGTATGTCCCTTTCTTTTAAAATGTGCCTTCATAAATAAGTCATAAAACAAGATTCTTAAAATAAAATAAGTCATAAAACTAAAATTAACATGCTATAATTTAAGTATGTACCCTGAGAGATAATGTAGCAAGCACAGAGATAAACATATAAGTATTGTATTAAAGATCCAGTTTCCTACTACAAAGTTTTTATCATTTGAAAGGAAGGGAAATACTAACAAAAATGATACTGACAATACAAAGGTTTAATTAGCAGCCATGAGCACACAAAGCACAAGAGAAAGGCATTAGCATATTTGGAAAAAAGTTGCAAAATTTAATTAGATTTCACCCAATCATCAAGCAAGACAATAAATCAAGCACCATGTGGCCAATACAATTAGTGGGTAAATCATATCAGTTATAATATAGTAAGACATGCATCAACGAAACTTACTTTTAGAGAAACTTAATACAAAAGTATATGAGTTTAGTCAGATTGGTACATAATCTAAGTGAATACGGAGAGAGAAAAAGAATCATAAATAAATTGGTTATCATATATAATAGAATCCCTCAGCCAAGATGCACAGCACAATCTTGCCTTTATGCCTTTCCCTGTAGTATATAGCAGTAGCAGAAAAAAAAAGTATGTAGCAGTACATCCAACTGATATAGCTCCAGTATAGCAACAGCAAAAAAATAAAACATGATGAATACATGGATTCATAGTATGTAGCAACAAAAAAAATAGTATGTAGTAGCAGTACATCCAGGTGATATAGCTCCAATATAGCAGCAACAAATAAAAAATAACAAAACATAATGAATACAGGGATTCACAGTATGTAGCAGCAAAAAAAAAGTATGTTGCAGCAGTATGCTCATCTGATATAGCTCTAATATAGCAGCATCAAATAAAAAAATAAAACATGATGAAAATGGGATTCATAGTATGTAGCAGCAGTATGATATGGCCTATTAAAGCAATATATTAGAACTTATCTATTAAAGCACTCACACATATTGTTCAAGAGCATATCGTAGTTGGTTTGTGTTTTGAACAATGATCTTGTCTACCCATGATATGGCTTATCAAGGTGTTCGAGCCAATTAAATGCATATGGATTCTCATTCTTGATACAATCCATTGCCATCTTAAATTGAGGTGCGTTGTTGGCCCTAACTACATTCCAAATCAGATCCTTCAATGCTTCCCCTTTGAATTTTTCTCTAAAGTTTTAATACATATGTCTGACACAATTTCTTTGCTTAGACTTTAGAAATAGATCTTGAACTGTACTGATAAGTACCTGCAGTGTCCAACACAACATTAACATAATGTACAACATCATAAATGATACATAAACTTATTTTGTAAGTAAAATTTGAAAATAATTATATCTTTTGCCTATCGGACATCCAACAAATCTTGCTGTTGTTAATGATTTTAAGGTTATAAGGTAGTGTACATAGGAACCAGTTCCATGTCTTAGCTGATTCAACTCCATCTATAACTGCATATGCTATGGGGAATATGCAATCATCTAGATCAACGCCAACTACTGTCAACAAATTTTCTCCAAATGTACCCTTAAGCCAGTATGAATCAATGCTTACAATTGGCCTATATCCAACTTTGAATTCTTTCTTTAATGGCCCCAAACAAACATAAAACTTAAATTTTCTATCTTCCCTCCAAATGACAGTGATAGTATCAAGATTGGTCGCCATAAGGGAATTAGCAACGGAAATTTTCATCGCTAATCCCTCAAATTTGGTCGCTAAAATTATGACTAACCGTCGCTATTTCGACTGTCGCAAGCATATTACGACTAAACCATTTTTTTCATCGCTAAAAATAGCGACGAAAAAAACCGTCGCTATTTACAAAAATTTCATCGCTAATTAATCTCTGAAATTAGTCACGGTAAATATTAAAAATTTATTAGCGACAGATAATCCATCGCTATTCCGTCGCTAAAAATATTAATTTTTTTTATTATTTTTAAATTATTATTATTATTATTATTATTATTACATCCAATTTAATAGTGCATATACTGTCGCTAATTTAATTTTAATATTATTATTATTATTATTATTATTATTATTTACAATTTAATTTTGTTGTTATTATAATTATTATTATTATTGTAACATCCAAAATTTAATATATATACATAACAATAAACCAATACTATTATTTTAAAAAATATAATATCATAAAAATACATTAAATTATATAGTACTTAAAAATAACTTAGAAAAATAAAACCTCAAAATCACTAATCATACAAACTAGGGGTGTACACAGTTCGGTCCTTTACAAATCTCCATATTGTATTGAAATTTCGGTTCTTATAAATTTCGGTACAGTTCGATTTTTATTA
Organism: Excoecaria cochinchinensis; assembly: GCA_947683425.1. NCBI lineage: Eukaryota > Viridiplantae > Streptophyta > Magnoliopsida > Malpighiales > Euphorbiaceae > Excoecaria > Excoecaria cochinchinensis. The sequence goes on from CANTUQ010000112.1 coordinate 12,145,171, forward strand.
ATTTCGGTACAGTTTAATACGGTTCTTATAATTTTCAGTACAGTTCAGTTCGGTTTTTCGGTTCTTTCGGTATAAAATAAAATAAGACAATACAATATGGTATTTTGGATAATTCAATATTTTTAAAAATTTACAATATAAATATACACAATAATAAATACAAATATAATTAAAATATCTTAACAAATACATACAATTTTGCATTTTATTTTAAGAAAATTTTTCAATTTATCCCTCTTCTTCATAAAAAAGAAAATAATATCTTCTAACAATAGTCACTTTAAATGGAATTTTAAATTCAGAACAAATTATTTCAATAAATTCCCTAAAATCCTCATATTTAATAAAATTAAATGGTAATTCATCCCTAATGATCATCATAATTAAATTTTATGTACAAGCCTATTAATCAAATTTTTAACTAATTAATGACGTACTATTAATGATTCCCACAAAACCCAAAGTTATGTGTAACTTACCCTTACTTTTAGATGCAGCCGCGGAGATGACAGTGGCAGCGACGGGAAAGAAGAAACGCAAGTATAGGCTATAACCAACAGGAAAGATAGGAAAAATTGTGGGGCTGTACACGATTTTGAGACAGAAAAGGAAGAGGCAGGCACAATTTAGACTTTATTTTATTTTAAGTTTTCTTATATATATATATATATATATATATATATATATATATATAAAACCGGTCGGATTCCCTCCAAATATTTTAATTCCCTCCAAAACTTAAAATAAAAAATATTTTTGCTAAAATTTTTCATATTTTATTCTTAATTCACTCTAAAAAAATTAATTAATAAGATAATTATATTATATTATATATTAATTAATTAATAAAATTTTATTAATATAATAATTGTATATAGATATATTATTAAAATACATCTTCAATTACTAATATAAATATGTGCTAAATACAGATGAGTATTAGTTGAGTAACGCTAAAAATAAAAGAAATTAAAATTTTATTATAAATAATTATATATAATTTTATTTTTAATTTATATATTCATATACGTATTGTGATAAAAATAAATGAGTATTAGTTGAATGACACTAGAAGCAAATGAAATTAATTGATAAAATGATTATATAATAAAATATTCAGTTGTACATAATTACATTATTAAAATAAAATCATCAATTATTCAAATAGATCTTGTGTCAAAAATTGATAAGTACTAATTGAGTGTTACTAAATATAAATAAAATTAATTGATAAGGTAATTATATATACAGTCTCGGCTGATTATATGGTTAATATCTATCCACATATATTATCATGGCTCAGTTATTATACTCAATTTTACTAAATTTGGCTTAAGAGTTAAAAGATTATTAATTAATATTATAGTCAATAGCTATAAGTATAGGTGGCAAATGGGCGGATTGGGTGGGTTTGTGTTGGGTCATAAATTGATAAAAAAATATATGGGTCATAAATGGATCAATACCCAAATAGATTGGATGGGTTTGGGTCGACCCATATTACCCTTTTTTTAATGAAAAATAATTATCGATATAATAACGGGATACTAAAAATATTACTATAAAAATGTTGGTGCAAATGGGTTGGGTGATTCAAATGGGTCGGCAGAGATTCAAACGGGTCGGGATGTCTGTTGGCTTATAACTGTCCAATTTACTATTTATTTGGTAAAAATTTTGGCAGTATAACGGCTATATATATAACCTACCCTTCCTGCAATTAAAATAATCCACAACCCACACAGGGGCACAACAACACAATAATTCATAAATCAAGTGGCCCTTTCTCCATTTTTAAGCCCATTATATAATTCTAAATTATTTCACTCACTTTCTAAGTGAAATTTCTCCCAAAATAAATTTTATAATTCTTAAAATATATAAATTAGCCTCTCTACAAAATTTCAGCTCAAACAGAATTCGTTTCTCGATCAGATACATTTAAATCAGTCCGTTTTGATAATTTTCAGTGTTACCGAAAAATTAAATTTTCACTGTCAAAAATTTCTAAATATTAATCTAAGTCTATATATAATATTAAAATAATTTTTAAAAATCATTTGCTATTTTTAGAGATCCGCTCGAATTTTGGTTAAACCCGGTACCCTTTAAAACGGGCAGGGCTTTTTTTTTTGACTTTTGGGGACCTATTTAAGTTCATTTTTTCTCCAAATTTTTCCCTTGACCTCCTCATGACTAGTATTTTTCGATAGTCAAATAAAATATTTTTTTACTTCCAAATGTAATTTTTGTCCTGAGTGCACTATTTATCGTAAAAAAAAATACTATTCACGACTAACCAGGTAACTCAGCCATTACAAATTTAATCAACAAAATGTGCATATACATTACACAATAATAATACAGATATATATTTGAATATATGCTCATCATATAAATAATTGTAAATATTATTAAAAATTTTACTTATTTTTAATTTGTGCAATCAACTAATAAGTCACTTAAAATCTCTAAAATAATAGATAATTTTCAAAAATATTACTTTTTAATATAGCGAGACAGTTCAAGCAAAAAATCTTGTGCATCAAAGCAAAAGTTTTTAATGTCCAAGAAATAATGAGAAAAAAAAGAAGAAAAAAAGAACATACATACATCCATTGATAAAAGAACAAACAAACACCCATTGGGTATAGGTAGAATAACCCAAATGGGTTGTATTTTATGTGGGTAGATTTTGGGTGGGTTTAAATGAATCATTTTTTAGTTGGGTTAGGTTTGGGTTTTTTTTTTTTTTTTTTTTTGCGTGGATTTGGGTGAATTGTTGGGTTATGAGTGTAAATAAAATTAATTGGTAAAGTGATTCTATATATAAATATTTGTACAAAAAGAAAAATTAAGTAGTGCTTGAGTGACATTAAAATTAAATTAAATTAAATACGAATTAGTAAAATTTACTTATATATAATTAAATTATTAAGTTACAACTCAATTACTAATATAAGTATTGTGCTAAAATAGATAAGTATTAGTTGAGTAATAGTAAAAACAAATGAAATTAATTGGCAAAATGATTATATATTTATATAATTACATGAATTGAATTAATAAATTTCATTATATATAATAATTATATATAATTATATTTTTAATTTATATACTCAATTACTCATATACATATTGTACAAAAAATATATGAGTACTAGTTGAGTAATATTAAGAATAAATTAAGTTAATTAGTAAGTTATATTAATTAGTAAAATTTAATTATATATAATTAAATTATTAACTTACAATAAATAAATACTAGTTGAATGATACTAAAATTAAATGAAATTAATTGGTAAAGTAATTATATACTCATATAATTATATTAATTAGTAAAATTTCATTGATATAACAATTATATTTGTGTATGTATATAAATATTTGTACAACATGAAAAATTATGTAGTAGTTGAGTGACACTAAACGTAAATTAAATTAAATACAAATTATTTTAGTTGCACATTCATATAGATATGATAATTAAATTTATCTTATTAATAATCAAAATATTTATTTTAATTTATTAACTATTTATTATATTAATTTCGTACATTAAAATATGTAATACAAATAATTATGAAAGTTTCAAAAAAATACAAATAATTATGAAGTTAAATTTATATAATAACTATATAATAGAAATTATAAATAATATTTATATATAAATTACTAGTATTATATATAATAATTAATAAATATCTGTTATTTCGGTCCAATTCAGTTCAGAACAGTTCGGTATAGTTGAATACGGTTCTCGATTCGGTTTCAGTACAATTTGGTTCGGTTCTAGTCAAAAAGTTAATAGTACAATTCGGTTCAGTTCTAATCAAAAAAGTCAACGGCATAATTCGGTTCTGGATCTTTTTTTTCAGTACTTCGGTTCGGTACAGAAATATTCAGAACCGTGTACACCCCTAATACAAACTAACAATTCAACTGACCTTTTTCTTATATTTCTTATATGCTTCTATCCATTTTCCAAAAAAGATTGACTTTCTGCAGACTCCTTTTAGATTGGCAACTACACAAATCCTGCAGCCAATAAAACAAGTGTAAACAAATACTAAGCCACTAGACTGAGCTAATCATCACACCAAAAGATATTTTTTAGCAGACAAATGAACAATTATACAATGAAGGTTTAAAATATAGAATAAAAAGGAAAGATCATATCATTATTTTTCATTTCTTGTACCATTTGTTTAGGTAAATTCACATACCACATCTCATTCTATTTTTTGATTAGGTGCATCTTTCTCACATCTAAGGCAATAAAATAGTTTGACAAAAATAAACACATTTAGTTGAGAATATCACAAGTATCATTGTATGCCTTTAACAATATGACATTATAACCGGATATATTATGACAATATGACAATAATAACAATGCCCCAAAGATATAATTATGAAAAGACATGAGCTATGCATATGTAGCAAAATGCATAAATCAAACTTTAGAACTATGTATGAATTTATCATTCTTTTCCAATGGTTGTTAATATTAAACACTATCGATTTTTAATAAAAAATTGAAGATCAGTACCTGATGACGATACCATAATAGTATCATCCTCAATAGCTAAGGAAGCAGAGAGCAGTATAATTTCCCAATAAATGAAAAAGAGAAAAGTTTCTAATTTTGCTTTTGATTACAAGGCAACATTAATTCCAAAAAGACACAACTCAATCACGGAGGTGCTGTTAGGCATAATTTGAGAACAATGGTTTATGTTCCGTTCATTTATTATAAAAGCAAGGGAACACATATTCATCATCATGATATAAAGCATTTCTCTAATGATGTGGGTAGTAATAAGTCTGTAATTTCCCTACTCAATTTATGAAAGTTGATATGGACGTTTATGTTAAATTAGCATCCAAATGGTCAGCTGTCCAATTGAAGGCTTCCTACTTGTATCAAAATATATCCAGAAGCAAAAAAGGACAACCTAGCAAAATATAAGACATTAGAGCAACCGAAGCCCACTGCAATAAGACTTTTCTTCTTGAGTATTGATTATCAGCTGAAAATTTGTTCACAACCATGTCAGTTTTCATTTACAAGAATAAATTTCATAGGATTTCTGATAGCTTATTTTGAACCTCACCTAGAACAGGATTTTACCATAAAAATGCATGGATTATGTACAAGAAATGAAAATTGAAAGTTTTTAAAACAAAGATCAATACATCAACACACAATACCTTTCATTTTTCTTCCAAAATTGTTAATTTTGTAGCAAAAAAAAAAGTATAGACTTAACCCAAGAAAACTCATGTAGTCAATTTTAAATAAATCAATTAATCTTGCTCTAGATAGACAAAACCAGCTGCTATTTTGCAAGAACTGTTCTCAAGTTTTTTTTTTTAAGCAAATATACACATCTAAAATAACATAATAACTAGATATCCATGCAAGATAAATTGTTAATAAAAACATTAAAAACAAAGGTCACTTACTTATTATTCTGTCGTTTTAATTCTTTTTGCCGGTTACCAGAGACACACACTACGAGAGTGAAGTTCGTGCTGTCGGGACTCAATCGCAGGTGCTTACGCGCCTGAGGGACTCCCCGTTTGGCCGAAATTGGCGTCGGCAGCTTTGGCAGCCTCCTCTCCGATCTGCTTTTCGCCGGCAAGTGAGGGGAATCAACCGATACCAGAAGACTCGCCTCGCCGCCAGGAGTCCTGCGCCACCATGCGTGTTGCCGTCGGCCACCAGAGTTGGCCGAAAACAGTGGGAGAAGCTTCGGCTTCTCTTTCTCAAAATCGTGGTAGAAGGGACGGGATCGGAGGGCAAGCTCGCTGGGGCTGATTGGTGCAGTGGGGGTTGTCGGTCGCGCGCCGGCACCGCTCTCGGCCGTGCTCTCTCTCTCTCCAGTTTGCTCTCCCGTGTTCTTCCCATTTTTCTTTCCCCTTCTTTTCTTTTTTCATGTCTTTCTCATTTAGTTATCTATCTTAATTTATTTGTTTGTTTATCTATATACATGTATATATATTTATTTAATATTATTATTTACTTTTCTATTTACATATACTCACATTTATTTATTATTATCATTTACTTGTCTATTTAAATATACATGTACATATATAAATCTTTTATGCAACTAAATTATCCAAATATTTAATTATATAATTTTAAAAAAATTATATATAATTTATTTAGCCAAATTTATTAATTCAAAATCAAAAAATTTCTTTATTAATATTAATTCCAGTTCATCTATCTAATATTTCCATTAAATTTTTAAATAATTGAATAATAAAAAATTTATTTTAGACAAAATAAAAATAAAGTCCATAATATAAAACGATTACAAGCTAAAAAAATAAAATTGAAAATTTTATTTTAATCAATGAAAGTACTAAAAAAATTATTAAATTTTATTTACTATTATTTTAATCATAGAATTTCAAGATTAAATGTTAATCTTATCGAGATTAGCAAAATTGCAGAATTTCAATATAATTTCTTGAGTAATGCAAAAATATTAAAAATAATTAATAACCCTAACTATGTATGCATAATTTTATTAATATTATAATGTTTAGTGAAATCAATGATCAAAATGATATATTTTTTTAAAAAAATTTAATTCACAATAGCGACGGATTATTAGTCGTTATTCCGTCACTAAAATATAACTTCAATTTCTAAAAATTGTTTTCATAATTAAAAATTTGAAAATGTTTTAGCGACGGAATTATTCGTCGGTAAAATTTACACCACTTTTCATTTTTGCGACGGACTTGAAAAATCGTCGCTGAATGTTTTTCGTCACTAAATTCCATCGTAAAAAAAAAAAGCGCCATCATTGCCGTAAAAAATTAGCTACTGTTTCTTTATTTTCGTCGCTAAAATTGGAAAAATGGATTTTCGCGATAGATTATAAAAACCATTGCTAATTATTTTAAAAGCTGCTATTTTGCAAGAACTATTCTCAAGTTTTTTTTTTTTTTATTTTGTTAAGCAAATATACACATCTAAAATAACATAATAACTAGATATCAATGCAAGATAAATTGTTAATAAAAACATTAAAAACAAAGGTCACTTACTTATTTTTCTGCTGTTTTAATTCTTTTTGCCGGTTACCAGAGACACACGCTACGAGAGTGAAGTTCATGCTGTTGGGACTCAATCGCAGGTGGTCACGCGCCTGAGGGACTCCCCGTTTGGCCGAAATTGGCGTCGGTAGCTTCAGCAGCCTCCTCTCCGATCTACTTTTCGCCGGCGAGTAAGGGGAATCAACCGATATCGGAAGACTCGCCTCGCCGCTAGGAGTGCTGCGCCACCATGCGTGTTGCCATCGGCCACCGGAGTTGGCCGAAAATAGTGGGAGAAGCTTCGGCTTCTCTTTCTCAAAATCATGGTAGAAGGGACGGGATCGGAGGGCAAGCTCGCTGGGGCTGATTGGTGCAGTGGGGGTTGTCGGTCGCGCGCCGGCACCGCTCTCGGCCGTGCTCTCTCTCTCTCCAGTTTGCTCTCCCGTGTTCTTCCCGTTTTTCTTTCCCCTTCTTTTCTTTTTTCATGTCTTTCTCATTTAGTTATCTATCTTAATTTATTTGTTTGTTTATCTATATACATGTATATATATTTATTTAATATTATTATTTACTTTTCTATTTACATATACTCACATTTATTTATTATTATCATTTACTTGTCTATTTAAATATACATGTACATATATAAATCTTTTATGCAACTAAATTATCCAAATATTTAATTATATAATTTTAAAAAAATTATATATAATTTATTTAGCCAAATTTATTAATTCAAAATCAAAAAATTTCTTTATTAATATTAATTCCAGTTCATCTATCTAATATTTCCATTAAATTTTTAAATAATTGAATAATAAAAAATTTATTTTAGAAAAAATAAAAATAAAATCCATAATATAAAACTAGGGGTGAGCAAAAAAACCGATGGACTTGGTTAACCGAAAAAAAATCCGAAACCGAATCCGATGGACCGGTTAACCGATTGTAATGGACTGGTTAATGGTTAGTGTTTTGAAAAAACCGATATTAATGGACTGGTTAATGGTTTTTGACTCATGTGACTGGTTAACCGAACCGAAACCGAATTTTTAGTTAATTTATTAATTTTTAATAATTTATAACAATTTATATAACAATTTATCCTAATTAAAGGCGATCATGTATTTTTTTCATTATACTAATTATTTTAAAGTTTTTAAGTTTTTTAAATTGGCTATTAGTAAGTATAACAATTTATCTAATTAAAAGTGATTATGGACCGGTTAATATATTTACTTATTAATTATTAATTTTTCAAAACAAATTTGCTTATATCCACCAAATATTTTTATTTTAACAACAATAATGTTATATTATAGTGAAAAATTTGTAATTTTTAAGTACCTTGAACATTTTAATTTTATTTATGAATATATTTATAATTATAATGGTTAACCGAAAAATATTGGGTAACCGATCCGAAAATCCGAAACCGATGGACTGGTTAACCGATAGTAATGGACTGGTTAATGGACTGGAATTTCAAAAAACCGATATTAATGGACTGGTTAATGGACTGGAGCTTATGGACCGGTTAACCGACCATGCTCACCCCTATATAAAACGATTACAAGCTAAAAAAATAAAATTAAAAAATTTATTTTAATCAATGAAAGTACTAAAAAAATACTAAATTTTATTTACTATTATTTTAATTATATAATTTCAAGATTAAATGTTGATCTTATCGAGATTAGCAAAATTGCTGAATTTCAATATAATTTCATGAGTAATGCAAAAATATTAAAAATAATTAATAACCCTAACTATGTATGCATAATTTTATTAATATTATAATGTTTAGTGAAATCAATGATCAAAATGATATTTTTTTAAAAAAATTTAATTGAAAATAGCGACGGATTATTAGTCGCTATTCCGTCACTAAAATATAACTTCAATTTCTAAAAATTGTTTTCATAATTAAAAATTTGAAAATTTTTTAGCTACGGAATTATCCGTCGCTATTTAGTCGGTAAAATTTACACCACTTTTCATTTTCGCAACAGACTTGAAAAATCGTCGCTGAATGTTTTTCATCGCTAAATTCCGTTGTAAAAAAAAGCACCATCATTGCCGTAAAAAATTAGCGACTGTTTCTTTATTTTCGTCGCTAAAATTGAAAAAATGGATTTTCGCGACAGATTTTAAAAACCATTGCTAATGATTTTAAAAGCTGCTATTTTGCAAGAACTATTCTCAAGTTTTTTTTTTTGTTAAGCAAATATACACATCTAAAATAACATAATAACTAGATATCCATGCAAGATAAGTTGTTAATAAAAACATTAAAAACAAAGGTCACTTACTTATTTTTCTGCCGTTTTAATTCTTTTTGCCAGTTACCAGAGACACACGCTACGAGAGTGAAGTTCGTGCTGTCGGGACTCAATCGCAGGTGGTCACGCGCCAGAGGGACTCTCCGTTTGGCCGAAATTGGCGTCGGCAGCCTCCTCTCCGATCTGCTTTTCGCCGGTGAGTGAGGGGAATCAACCGATACCGGAAGACTCGCCTCGCTACCAGGAGTCCTGCGCCACCATGAGTGTTGCTGTCGGCCACTGGATTTGGCCGAAAACAGTGGGAGAAGTTTTGGCTTCTTTTTCTCAAAATCGTGGTAGAAGGGACGAGATCGGAGGGCAAGCTCGCTGGGGCTGATTGGTGCAGTGGGGGTTGTCGGTCGCGCGCCGGCACCGCTCTCGGTCGTGCTCTCTTTCTCTCCGGTTTGCTCTCCCGTGTTCTTCCCGTTTTTCTTTCCCCTTCTTTTCTTTTTTCATGTCTTTCTCATTTTGTTATCTATCTTAATTTATTTGTTTGTTTATCTATATACATGTATATATATTTATTTAATATTATTATTTACTTTTCTATTTATATATACTCACATTTATTTATTATTATCATTTACTTGTCTATTTAAATATACATGTACATATATAAATCTTTTATGCAACTAAATTATCCAAATATTTAATTATATAATTTTAAAAAAATATATATAATTTATTTAATGTATTTATTTATTTATATATATATATATAATTTATTTAGCCAAATTTATTAATTCAAAATCAAAAAATTTCTTTATTAATATTAATTCCAGTTCATCTATCTAATATTTTCATTAAATTTTTAAATAATTGAATAATAAAAAATTTATTTTAGATAAAATAAAAATAAAATCCATAATATAAAACGATTACAATCTAAAAAAATAAAATTAAAAAAATTATTTTAATCAATGAAAGTACTAAAAAAGTTATTAAATTTTATTTACTATTATTTTAATTATATAATTTCAAGATTAAATGTTAATCTTATCGAGATTAGCAAAATTGCTGAATTTCAATATAATTTCATGAGTAATGCAAAAATATTAAAAATAATTAATAACCCTGACTATGTATGCATAATTTTATTAATATTATAATTTTTAGTGAAATCAATGATCAAAATGATATATTTTTTAAAAAAAATTAATTGAAAATAGCGACGGATTATTGGTCACTATTCCGTCATTAAAATGTAACTTCAATTTCTAAAAATTGTTTTCGTAATTAAAAATTTGAAAATGTTTTAGCGACGGAATTATCCGTCGCTATTTCGTCGGTAAAATTTACACCACTTTGCATTTTCGCGATAGGCTTGAAAAACCGTCGCTGAATATTTTTTGTCGCTAAGTTCTGTCGTAAAAAAAGCGCCATCATTGCCGTAAAAAATTAGCGACTGTTTCTTTATTTCCGTCGCTAAAATTGGAAAAATGGATTTTCGCGACAGATTTTAAAAACCATTGCTAATCCGACGCTAATTAGCGACGAAATATTGCCCGTGCTAATTTCGGTCATTAATTTCGATTTTTTTTGTAGTGTTGATACCTCAAGAGTGAACTATATTGCAAATTTCATCTCCACGTCCTTTGATCTCCATGCTTTCATTCTTGATATTATATATCCTAACTCATCTTGTACTTATTTTCTAATACCCCTTAAGTTCCAACTTGGATCAGCTCTGAATTTGTCATAATATTTGCTTGCTATCCATTGTGATGTCAGACTTCTATTTTTGAAAATCTTAGAGCATGAGTGGAAAAAATTAGAAGTCTTAATTTGAACTGTGGGGTCATCCTTGCTCACTTTCGAAACTTACAATCTGATTTTGCATAATGGATGTTTACATCTGTAAATACACCTCAACTTGTCATTTGTTAGAAACCATAAATCCGACCTATTAATGCCCCAATTTCTGCAAGCCCTTTTGAATTGTTCAAAATTCTTGACCTTCATTCCATGAAGTATAACAGGCTTGTCCATATGTTTTTCTTCACTAAATTCAGGGTATTTGATCATTTCACCTGTTTTCTCATCACTATCAATTCCTGAGTCCAATTCCTCAGAGTCATAGTATTCAAACTCAACTTCAAAATCTACCTTAGATATGTGAATTTCAAGTGTACGTTGGCTAGATGAACTGCCACTTAGCTTGCCCATATTGGCTTTTCCATTTATGAAATCTTGAAAGTCATGATCATCAGCTAGAATATTGTAATCACGATCATTAAAAATTTTATTTTCAGGTTCATCATGCTCCTGACCCACTGGAATATCACCACCTTCAACTTCGTCCATTTCAACATCAATATCCCCAAGATTAGTCTCACTTTGTTTCTCTTCATTGCTGACCCTAACAAGAGATTGATTGTCAATATAATCTCTTAATGCAACTGAAATTGGCCACCTTTCATCCTTGGTTACACCGGGCATAAATATATAGTTCCTCTAAGGAGTTCATTCTCTTCAAAATCTGATAGCATATCTTCTGTGAAATGATTGACATACATATATATTTCTCTGTTCTTCCTGTCAATAGATAAACACATTTCAAAAACCTAACTGTCCATGTCTAATGGCCTTAAAGAGCCCCTATAAACATATCCTGAAGGCTTAAAAAAGTATCTCACATATCCATCAACACATAATCTTTGAATCCATTTATCTATTACACTAAGACTATCCGAATCAATATCACACCAGTCAAAATATGTAACTTCACTACCATAATATCCATTCATGCACATAACTCCCTTATAGTGTAAAATGACAGTAAATAATTCTTTACGAGCATCTATTTTCACACAAATTTAATTAACAATTTGGTTAAGTTACCAATACATTTCTTAGTACCCTACACAAAATCTATATATATAAAAAATTACATAGTTCCAAACCCATAAAATCTATATCTACATCAATAAACCACATTCCCCAAAAACATCAAATAAAATATAACCACTAAGAATTTTGTGTCCTTGTTTGGCAAAAAGCAGAATAAAGATGACAATTAAACATAGATGAGATCAGCCATAAAACAGACACTGACCTTATTAAACACATAAATTGTTGCTTGTAAATATTGATGCAATTTCAAACCAAATCAGAAACCCATATTCCCCCAAAACATCAAATATAATATAACCACTAAGAAAATTACATCAATACCCAAATGCTATGGTATCCAACAAAAACACATCATTTAAATATTGAAATTTAAAGCTTTACATACTATATTGTGGTGGTCTCGTGTCTTGAATTCTTCGAATAGGATAAACCATTATGATGGTCACTATGCTTTTGAATTTTTTTTCCTTTACTTCAACATTGGTAGTTCCCTCAAACTTAAAAAATATATATTTTTTTCTTTTGTTCACAAAAAGTTGAGCGGGGAATTTCCTGCTCTTACTACCAGGCCTATATTTAGTTAAGATGAAAGAAACGATGAGACCGAGAGAGATAGAAAAATAGATAGAGATCGATAAGAGAGATTGAAATCGGAGAATGATCGAGATCGAGAGAGAGATCGACAAGAGAGACCGATATCGGAGAGTGACCGAGATAGAGAGAGAGAAAGATTGAGAGATCGAGATCGAGATCGGAGAGTGAGAATGGAGAGAAGAAGAGAAGATGAGATCGGGAGAGAGAAAGAATGATTGAAGAGAGAGACCCAGAACAAAAGAGTGAGAGAAAAGGAAACCCATAATAGAAGAGCGAGAGAGAGAGAGTAAAAAAAAATCTGATTTTGAATTTTTTTTACCTTCATGCCACGTCGGATCCAGTCAGATACCGACATGGCAAAATGAATAATGTGGCAAAGTGAGTTTACGTGAACATTATGCACAGGTTGCCAGAATACCCAATTTTTGGGTTTTGTGACTTTTTGTTACAAAATAATAGTTGTGTTATTTTTTCGTTACAAATCGTAATATAGTGATTACAGTGTTATAATTCTCAAGTTAAGTGATCACAAAGATAATTAGTCTTAAAAAAGTTGCATTTGAAAAGAAAATTATTTTATGCCTTTCATTTTATTTATGGATTAAGATGATTTTTTGCCACTCAACTTTTTAAATTGGTTAGAACTGAACTTATTTTTGGGTTATTTTTGGCATTAATATTTCAAAAAATGAAAAAAATACTATTATTTTTACATATTTTACGTTTATTAATAAAAATTAACTATTTTAAAAAGGGGCTTGATTACATGTGCGGGGCTAGGGGTGAGAATGGACCGATTAACCGGTTCATGAGCCTCAAAAAAATCAGTTCATTGATATCGATTTTTTCAAAATATTAACCATTAATCAGTACGTTAAAATCAATTAACCAGTCTATCGATTTCGATTTTTCGGATCGGTTAATCAATATTTCGGTTAACTATTATAATTATAAGATACATTTATAAATAAAATTAAAATTTTTAAAATACTTAAAAATTAAAATTTCTCCACTATAATATAACATCGTTGTTATTAAAATAAAAGTTTTTGGTGGAAATAATCAACATTATTTTCAAAAATTAAAACTTAATAAGTAAATAAATTAACTGGTTCATGATCACGCTAATTAGATAGACGGTTACACTTACTAATCGCTAATTAAAAAAAATACTTGAAAACTTCAAAACAATTAGGATAATGAAAAAAGTGTAACAAAAATATTTTAAAATACAAAATTATTAAAATAAATTCATTCAATGCTAACAATTTTTTTCTTTTATTTTTTTTAACTTGACACACATTATTTTCATATATATTAAAAATTATAGGTTTTTTTTTAAAATTATTGAATATTTTAGTTAATATATTAATATTATATAACTTTTCGAATATATTTTAATTTTCATTAATGAAAAATTGATAAACCAAAAAAAAATAATAAATACTAAATATGGACATATTGAATAATTAATAAATTAATTAATTTTTTTTTAAAAATTAAAATAAATTTAAAATATATTTTAAAGTAATAAAAATTAAACGAATATAAATAATTAAATATAAAAATAATGAAATAAAAAAATTGTAATATATATATATATATATATATATATATATATATATATGAATATTTATATATCAATTATCGGTTCGGTTAACCGGTTTATAAAAAAAATTAAACTAATCAATTAATATCGATTTTTTTAAAATATTAATTATTAACTATTAAAATCGATTTTTCAATCGATTTTGATTCGATTTTTCGATTAATTAAATTCAATGATTTTTTTCTAATCTCTATGGGGCGCACCAGACGGAGAGATTGGCACCCTACGATCTCCGACAAACTTTTTTTTTTTAATTAATTAATTTATTTTTTTAACTTAAAAAAAAAAATCAGTGCGATTTTATAAACGGTTTGAAAAGTTGAGCCCTTTGTTTATTTATTTGTTTACTGAATCTTACGCAGAAACCAAAATTAACCCCCAAAAATAAAGGCAA